>JAGXOD010000004.1:2180000-2780000 GCA_020368025.1 Brachyhypopomus occidentalis | reverse complement strand
TCAATTGCCCTGAGGTAGTGCCTGTTACCCTGTTTTCTGGACTTTTGGTTTATGTGTCGTGTTTTTAGAAAGAAAGTTTCCTTACCGCACACACTTCGTTCTCGGGAACACCACGCAGAATGGCGTAGAACTCCAGATGCTCTCTGCCCGTTAGCAGGTCATTGATGGCGTCAAACTGTGGGCAGTAGCCCATGTTCTGATGCACCTGATCTATTTCCCTGAGTATACTGATAATGAGAGAAGCAGAAAAATTTATTTGTTATCAATTTGTGAAATAATTCAATTTAATCAATTATGATACGCTAGACACAATTTCCGGCTGACGTTAAATGGACGTTGTTTGGTTCACTTCACCTCTTTCTAGCCAGGAAGGCTTCTCCGCTGGTGACGCAGGAGTCTCCCGTCAGCATTTTGAACGTGCTTGTTTTTCCAGCACCGTTTACCCCAAGCAGACCGAAGCACTGGGGCAAGAACAAGACGGAGGTCAGACATGCGCTCTGCCCCTGCTGGGGTAGCACAGACACATGGCCATGCGTGTCTGAAGCGGAAAACAGGAAGAAACAGCGTGTCTCACCTCGCCCGGAGGAATGCCCACGCAGAGCCTGTCCACGGCTGGCTTCTGTTTCCTCTTATACACCTGCGGCACGGCGTGAGAGAGCACTGTGAATGTCAGGACACGTACACCAACATCTTCCTTTACAACTGCTCTACTTCACCACCATCAGGGAGAAGGTCCAGACCTTGGTGAGCTCTCGCAGCTCCAGGATGTCTCCTTGTCCAGCTCCGCTGACGATCCTCTGCCTCTCTCTGGCAACATCCTCATCCTCCTCTCCGATCGGGCTCAGTTTAGGTCTCAGAGGCCTGCACAATCACCCGGCAACAGCCAGTCACTCAGACAATCCTCTAGCCATCAGCTGCTCTTTGTGCTCTATGTTAATATGTCAGTGCGAGTGTTTGAAGGAGATGTTTACCTCGGTTTGATAAAGAAGCGGTACTGGATGAGGACCGTGATGATGAAGAAGACCACTCCCTCCACCGCCATGGCAAACAGGTTCTTACCCACCATGTCCCACTCGAGAGGAGAACGGAAACGGTTCTCACCTGGGGAAGGACATACCATAGAATAAAGACATACCATAGGACATACCATTAAGAATGGGGAAAAACCACACATGTTGGGGGAGATGTGAATAGAGAAAGGCTATTCTTACCAAACCTCTCCAGAGCATCCGCCATGGCCTGGTTCTTCACCATGTCAATCAGACCTCGGCCCAGACAGAAGTGAGGGAAAATCAAGAGGACGTTCTTCAGGATGTCGTTGATACCACCGATTTCCTGAAGAGGGCGCAAGAGGAGAGTCATGAATGAATTCATTGTGTTGCTATTTTCTTTTCAAAGATGACAATTGTTTTGACATTTTAATTTCATTGTGTGACTCTGCAATTACTGAGCAAAGTTTAAACTGTACTTCAGTGAGTCAACCATGATATGGCAGTTTCTAATTGGTGTGGAATGGTACTCACATTGCTCCCAAACAGCTCAAGCACAAAAGTTGACACACTTCCATTAATCCCAATAAGGATATTTACACTCGTGAGGACAACATAAGCCGTGCTGGGAATCTTGAACAAGAATGAGGCTGGGTACATCAGAGGTGTGATGGACCACCTGGAGAGAACAGAACATTTGTCTTTACAATACCCCCATGTTCCCGAACTGGGTCGGTAATCAAGCCAACAGACGGATGACCCAAAAGGGCCCACTCACCCATACAGAAGCAACAACAGGGCCAGGACAGGCAGGTTGTTAGCGGAGACATATGCTTTTTGTTGGAAGCACACAAAGATGATGATGACCAGGGTTGCTGGTACAACATAATTGCACTAGATGGAAGTAATAATGTGGTAAGAACAGGCGTACATCTGGAATCAAGACAGGCACAATGTAACATGTTTTTGAATTGCCTGTGCAAAAAGACTCTGACTCATACCATGTCCCATATGAAGTTGGCCACCCAGTAGAGATAAGGCTGAACCCCACTGATGAAGTGCATGTGTTTGGCCTTGTTCACGCGTTCTTGGATGAGGAAGACCACAAAGCTGGCAGGGACGAAGGACATGGCGAAGATCACACAGATGGACACCAGCACGTCCACCGAGGTTGTCACCCTGAAAAAACATCAAAAAAATGTTGAAAAACTTGAGAGAATTTAAACAGAAAACACAAGATATTGCATTACCATGTTTTTATGCTTAGAAACTACTTTACTTTTACAAAGTAATGACTGGACGTTACTTACAGTGCCACTTGAGACAGCTGCTCCTTGGTAAGGTTCAACGGATGGTTGGAGACCGTGATGCCATACTGACTTGGATCCTTCTCAGGGGGCAGGTTGGCACGTAGAATACCATTGTTCATTACACTGAGGAATGCCCCAATACTATGCCAACCCTTGTTATTGTACCAGATCTGTGAGAGAAGCAATATTTTTTAGACACTCGCTGTCAACATTTGGATATCTGCTTACTCCACTGATGTAAGAAATACAAGGGAGAAAAGAATGTTTCTGTGTTGCTCACTTTCACGTTATTTTTTGTGTCCAGGCCATTGATGAATGCAGAGAGACTGTTCAGGAAGCGATCAGCCGCAGTGCCTGAATTCTGGAGATCACAGGGGAAAACACGCTGTTTAGCCACTGTGCTAATGGACTCATTACGAATGAGAACCTGAATTATTACCTTATCCAGGTGGAATATTTCCCTGAGTCGGGAAATGGCATCATCAATCTCTTGAGCAGGTGGTAACACCTGAGTGCTTCTTGCACCCAATGAGAAGCCTCCATATCTGAACTCGTTTACCCAGACCTTGTTCTTTAAGCTTTGTGGAAAAGAAGCAAAAAGAAGCAGCTGCATTATTGTTCTGCGTTATTATGCATAATTCTTAACAATTAGAGAACAATTAGGGAACATCAGCTGAACGTGTGAAGATTAAATTCATCTCTTGCCATCACAACTCAATAATACCTTTTCCCAATGATCTGGGCATAAGTCTTCACAAGATAGTCTGAGATGTTTCTTCCAGTCAGGTTTTGAAGCATGTCCCTCTCACTGATCATGATCTGTGGTGGAGGTAGCCCTCCAGCACTGGCAGGGCATTCTGGGAGCATCATCTTCTTGCCCTCACAGATACACTCGCATGCTGGGGATGGGTTCTCCATGGTCCAGTTCTCCTTCCTGAAGACCTCAAGTACATTCTCTGGTACCTCTGGTATGGACCAGTCCTCATCACCCATAGTACATGGAGCATCTCTGTGAACATGGCCAAGTAGGGGAAGATTAGCGTTCCTGGATATACAGGGTTTCTTGACTTTCCTCCTCATTAAGTCTGTTAATAGTTGAGATTGTGATTTACGTACGGTATTGGCTGTCCTTCCATGCATCGTGTTCCAAAACCAGGAGCTTCTAGCAGAGCAGCAAGTAATCTTTGAGTACTAGCGTCTTCAGGTGCGTCATTGCTGTAAGCAAAAGTGAACAATAAGATCACATATTATAAAGCCAAGCGTTGTTTTAGGTTTATAGAGGGGTAGTCCACATTAGAAGCCAACTAAATATATGCCAGGTTTAGAAAATAAGCACCTGAAAAATGTGACTTGATCTTCATACATCCAAGGTTGCAGAGTTATACTGGGGTACTTCCCAAAGGGGGGAACAATAAGACTGAAGACCAGAGCAATGCACACAAAGACTGCAGGCAGAACAATCTGTAGAAAAGAACAGAACTCAGTCACTTTCTACCTGAAAGTCTTCGTGCAGTGTTTCATCACTGTTCATCTGTACCATCAGGTAACAGAGCTGTTCGTGGTGTACCTGTGCGAAGAAGCCTTTCCTGGATCGGCGAGCATAGAGGAATCTCTTCCACAGCAGGGCTATGAACTGCTGTCTCGTGAGGCTCCAGCCTTGGACCTGATATGAGCCTTTACCATCTGAGCCATTCAAGTAATCCGTCTCCCGGGAGTCTACGGAAGCAGAAACATAAGAGCTTTGGAAAAGAACTGCTGAACATTGCTGAACAGGCTTGCTGTAACGGAAGAGAAATAACAGGCATATTCCTTGGCTGTGGAGTTGGAAGCGTATCAGCGTGCTACTGTTTACAAGCTTTACCTGGGTCAACTTCAGATTCATTACAGTCAAAGTTGTCATCCTCAGTTAACGGTTTGAGGCAGCTCTGGTGGTCGGCTCCGAAAGCATGTCGCCTCCGTCTGCGTACTGGAAGGGTGCCGTCTGGACACATGCAAACAGGGCCATAAGATTGTGCATTCTCATTTATTTGGAGCATCGTACATTTTTTTTCATCATTGTTTACACCTTTTCTGTCATGTCAGATTAAAGTCTTACCTGACAGAATTTCAGTGTCAACTCCGCTGTCTTCTGCGACTTTCAGGAAAATCTGCAATTTATTTATTTATTTTGAATAAAGAGTCATAAAAACAAAAACAATGCAATTTCAAATGTGCTGGCTACTAAATATATTTTTCACAGGAAAGTGAGACCAGTAACGTACCTCCTCCAGTGTGGTGTCAGAAACACCATAGCTGGAGATGCCCAAATCAGCAAGGCGGTCGTCCATTTCATGGAAGAGCTCAACAAAGGCGCCATCTTTGGCGCTTTCGTAGGGCAAGATGTAGGTGATCTCGTGGCCCAGGTCCTCCACCATGCGGGCATTGGGGACATGTTTGTGAATCAGACCTGAGATGACAGAGACATCTGCAGGAACAACAGGGGCTTCAGCCCATGAAGAGCCTGCAGGTGGGGTCAGAACCAGGGCGCAATGGGGTTAGAAGTGAATGCCTTTAAAATGCAGATGTTACATTACGATTAGTCTCATTTTCTCTTCCAAGCCGCCCCCCCCAGATGCAGATTAAGTCCAAGTCTAAAAACATTTCCCACTACCCTTTTGAGGTGATGTAGATAATGGAGGCTCACCAACTGCAGTGGCAGCGTCACTCTCATGGTCGCTGCCTAGACCTGCATCTGAACTGCTCTCTGAGTCTTCGTCTTCCTGAAGAGACAATTCAGTCAGTGTTAGAAGTTTGACTGAGACACTTTCTTGAAGATTTTAGAAGTGATTTAGAAGTATTTTGGTTCAACTTCTCACCTTTTTGGCAAAAGACACAGTGCTGCTGGAGTTCCTGCACGAGCTAAGGGAAGCTTCCGGTTCTTTCTTAACCAAGGTCAGGTAGTATCCCGATCCCAGGTGTGTCTTCAGGAAGAGAGAGGAGCCCACACAGCACAGCTTGCCATGGGAGATGATGGCAATACGGTCACCCAATATGTCCGCCTCATCCATGTGGTGGGTGGAGAGGATGATGGTGCGGCCTGCAGGAAGACACAACACAGTGCTGATTAATTCATTATAGATGGATAATTAACAGCTAAAGATACAGCCAGCATTCCTATGTTACCGACGTGGAGCTGAAAAAACGGTACCTGCTCGGTATTTCAGCAGAAGGTCCCAGATGCCCCTACGGGCGTAAGGGTCCACACCAGCAGTTGGTTCATCCAGGATCACTACCTTTGACCCTCCGACAAAGGCCAGGGCCACTGAAAGTTTCCTCTGCATGCCACCTTTAAAAGGGCAGACATCATTGGCACTGTTGTTGATCTCAAAGCTGTCACTGCTGACTACAGACGTTTCGAGGCCTGTCCTGCTCACCAGAGAGCTCACTTGTCCTGGACCGGCGTTTGTGTGGCAGTCCAGTGTCAAACAGGATCTGGTCCATCTCGGCCTTCACCTCCTCTTCAGACAGGCCTTTGAGTCGAGCGTAGAACCAGATGTGCTCTTCCGCTGTCAACCTGAACACATGCCACAAATTCAACCATGATCTAGCGCATCTCTGAACAAAGCCACCCCAAATGCTGCCTTTAAGAAGCAGCTGGTAGTGATTTTTAAGCAGAGTTAAATGTAATTAATGCAAAAATCAAGGCATGGCAAATGAAGGGCGCGTACATGCTGAAGAGGACGTTGTGCTGAGGACACACTCCCAGACTCTGCCGGATGGCGCTGAGCTCAGAGCGGATGTCTTTGCCCATGATGTAGGCCGTGCCAGAGGTGGGTGGAAAGAGACCAGTCAGGATGGACCTGAAACGTCCAATGAACATTATCTGTCACACTCTTTCTAGCAGTTCTTGGTCTGCCTGGTGATAACAAGCAAAGGTCTGCTGTTGTTCAGTTATTCGTCAGCTGCTTACATGGTGGTGGTTTTCCCTGCTCCGTTGTGGCCTAGGAAGGAGGTGATCTGCCCCTCGTAGAAGCCCAGGGTCAGGCCGTCCACAGCCAGCTTTCTACCATGGCGGTAGACCTTCACCAGATTCTGGATGAGCACTCCCAGCTCTAGGTGAGTAGGTTCCTCCTCAATGCACACAGCTTCAAACCAAGAAACCGACCATTACATCACTGAGTGTTGTTAGGAGCAGTAACAGGAGTAATTCGTTCCTTAGTTTATTTACAATCCTGTTGTAAAAATGAAAGGCAGACACTCTTACCTCCTGCATTTGCCTTCTTCCCCTGCACTGTGGGAGTCTGCCTTTGGTCTCCTTCTCCAAGCCAGTAAGACTTGGTAAGCGGGAAGTACCATGGTCTGGGAATGCCGTACTGACCAGGGAACACGGCCTCTATGTACCAGGTCATAAGCCCATAGATGAAGGCGTCGAAGTACATGAGGACGATGGAGGTGGTGAGGCTGTAGTCATCGCCCTGCGTGGGGCTGGAGATGAGGTTGCTCCACTGGATCCCAACCCCCTGCTCCTCAAAGAGGGCAAAGTACTCGCATCCGAAGCCAAATGCCACCGGAGACAGCAGACTCTGCAGAGACCATGCGTGGGAACAGGGATGAGTGTGGCTTCATAGGTGACCCGCACCCCAAAACACCAACATGGCGGATGCTAAGTGAAGGCATTAGGAGAGCGGTTAACATGATTGCGTAACCATGTTCTAACGGAAACCCATCCCTTTTCATTCAAAGTTTATAGGATGGCGGCTGTAGCGCACAAGGAGTCGGACAACCCGAAAGCCGAAATATCTAGTACTTGTGTGCATGTCCTCTTCGCCTATAATTACACTGAGTGCCAGCTATCAGGTGCTGTACAGATGCAGCAGCAGTGACCTCTGCTGAAGATAAAGATAAGCCATAAGCACTGGGGCCACACAAGGCCACACACACAGCTGCACTTTGCTTTACAAGCCATGCTGGAACTTGCTGCAAGGGTTGTAAAAACAAACTCACAGCTATGACTTTGGCGGCGAGACCCACGTAGTCCTCCCAAGCCACACACAGCACGTAGGGCAGGTAGAGGGTGAAGTAGATGATGCCTCCGCACGCGGCGGCCAGGTTGGCCCGGGAAAATGCCGTGCTGATCAGGAAACACTGCATGATGGTGACCACAGCGAAGGAGCCCAAGAAGAGGAAGATGACGCCCGGGTCGCTGTACGGCAGAAGGTTCCCCAGCTGCAGAGGGAAGAGGGGGCAAAGCAATGCTACATATTACTGAACGTTTTAATGGCAAGTTACTGGTTCCTCATTCGTAAGATATTGCGCATCCCAAATGGTAAATGATGCTTTATGCAAGTTGATTATTCTGTGTAACAAATAACCACAGGGTTTCCTGTTTAGTGCTCATGGTCGATTCTGACTCATGTTAACATTTAAATGACACTAGACCCAGAGGCTGGAGACTAATAGAAAAGCTCACAGTCAGTCACCTGGCAGTACTCGGCTCCTGGGCACCATCAGACTGAGCTACAGATTAAAGTCTGTGTTACTAATGTAATTATAGGATTTGACAGCCCAGAGCTGAGATAATTACCCCTTAGACAGTAACTGTATTGATTATGATGGGGATTATATTTTGCCCTTCTTTCCCCCATTTATTTAGGCAATTCTATAAAATATGTGAACTAAAATGGTTTATATAGGAGCACTCATGCAGTCAAAGCACTCAGAACACTTCATTAATCATTACTGACACATGCAGCAGAAGTGCCTTTTGTATCAGTCATATCAAATATGATTTTAAACAGGAAGATCAACCATAATCACACTTCTTGATGACCATTCCTCTTTTAATAGACAGAATAACCATCATATTTTTTTATCTGCATCTCCATCATACATGTCACAGAGACAATATGTAACTTAGTATCCTTAAACAGAAGTACGTGAAAGGTGGTGAAATCCTTGTGGGGACTTTACCTTAAGCAGAAGCACCAGTAGTCCAGCGCTCATGAGGAGAGGGATGAGACTGCTGATGAACCAGCTGAACCACAGGATGCCATTGTCCAATCCCATAATCCTCATGGTCTCCTTGAGGCGGGCTTCCTTCTCGTACACCACACTCTTTATGATAATGGCCACGGAGTACATCCAGGCGAGGGTCATGAAGAGAGGCATGGACCGGCTCATCACCCGTAAGAAGCTGTGGAGTGAAGCACGTGCCAAAATGTTGCCACGGTTACAATAAAGTGGAACAATGGTAACGTCAAGGGTCATGGCTGTCCAGAAGAGGAAGCGTACGTACATATCGTCGACGTAACATGGGTAAGGCATCTGCTGGATGTAGACCCCAGTCTTCTCTTTGCTGCCTGTGAGGGCTCTCGAGATGCTGTGCTCTATGATGTCCTGGAGGTAAGAGAAGCCACCCCAAACATACCTTAGGTCCTCAAAGGGGTCTGCTCTGGGGCCAGGGTCCCAGTAACTGCAAGAGAGGGGAAAAATCAGTGTTTATCTGACATACGTTTTAGTGCTGTCCCACCAACAGTGGGGTACTGTCAATTCCTGAGGCGTTTAAATATGTAATAAATGGGCAAGTATACATACGCATCCTTAATTTTGTTGGTGCGCTCCACGTTATCGATGTCCATGCGGATTTTGAAGTTGACGTGTGGCGGAAGCTCGGAACTATTTGTGTCAATGTCAGGGAAAACAATTCCAGCCCAGAACTTCCTGTTATCCAGGAGACCGAGAGACTCATTTACTAACTTTTCTT
Organism: Brachyhypopomus occidentalis; assembly: GCA_020368025.1. Taxonomy (NCBI): domain Eukaryota; kingdom Metazoa; phylum Chordata; class Actinopteri; order Gymnotiformes; family Hypopomidae; genus Brachyhypopomus; species Brachyhypopomus occidentalis. Next base: position 2,770,959 of record JAGXOD010000004.1, on the reverse strand, counting down.
CTGTGCTCACTGGTTCCAGTTTATCCAGGTTTACACACTGCAGGGACAGAAAGACCAAGAATCAGACGATCTTGTAGTTACTGGTAGTAACCACTACAACTGTGAATTTTTGTTTTAAATAGCTTTAAATGGCTTGCACATAAAGACTGTGTTTTTTTGTGTAAAGGGAGGACACTGAATGAATACAAAATGTCTCCTTGTGGAAAGCAAACAGCTGGAGAATCTTGCTCTCTCAAAAGATTTCTGCTTGCTGCTTTGTTTTCGCTTCTCCTTTCTATCCATGCCATAAGTCAACTGTCAATTGCCAGAACTGTGTTTCTGCGTGTGAGTGTGTGTGTGTGTGTGCATGTCTGTGAGAGAGAAACAGCCTCATTGTGATGTGTGTACATATGTGGTGGAGATAATGATGGTGGCATATCAAGGCCTGGGAGAGGCAGAGGGACAGAAACTGACCTCCATGAAGCGCGATATGCTCAAAATGGCCTGGTCTGTCTCATTGAAGACATTTCTCCATGTGAACACTGTCCCATGTGGACGCTTGTCCTCCGATTGCTTGGACAGGAAACTAATAATGTCCTGTACACTCCACTGGGTGCCTGTCAGCTGGGCACTGAAGAATGAGGCTGTGACGTTGTTTTGAAGCAATGTCTGTGAACACAAAGAAGGGTCCATTACACAGAGTAATCACTGGCAGTTGTGTCTGGCAACTTAAATTAGATTAGCAAGTGTTCTGTGCACAGGAGGGCAGTAGTGGGCAAAATGGCCATCATACCCGCAAAAGATCCATCTCCTCACTGTTCTCCATGAAGTTCCAGACTTTGGGCCTGGTCTCCTCCCACATTCCACCTAGATCTCTAAGGACACCAAACTCCTGAAAAGTCCTATTTACCTAAAATACATAATACGAGGAAAACATAGAACTTCATCCTCCAACTTTCACTGCAAGTGAAAGACAAATATCTTACAATAACAGTGATGATCTGGGTTTAATGTTCTACACATCTAAGTTGTCTACAAAGACACGGTAATGAGGATGTTGTGCTCAACACGGTCAGACTGCTTGCCTCTTGTATGATCTTCTGTGTGGCGGGGGTGTGGGGCGTGTATAGGATCTTGCCCATTAGCAGAGGCTTCAGAGCCCTCCAGATCATACGAGAGATGGGGCTGGTTTCCATGTTCTTCATAAGGTTGTTACAGTAGGGGGCTGCAAACACAAAACAACAGGGAGCATGAACTTCCCATATAAGCTCATGGCGATAAATACGTTTAGTGGCTTCATATTCAGCACGAATAAACTATAAATGAAACAATCGAGAAGTCAAGACAAAACACTGAAGGGACGTCTAGCATTGGGGTGCTTACTGGTTGTGTTGTCATAGAGTGAGACAGGCTCCTCATCGCTGCTGTTGAAGTTGCCAAACAGGGCTTTGTAATTGTTGTCCTCGTACCAGTTAAGGGACTTGATCTTAAGCCCGCCCCCTTCCGGGTGTCCGCACACTATTCGGGACACGGCCTGGTACATCTGACTGGGTGAACCAGTTGCATTCTGGGTCAGGAATAGGATCTCATTCCGCATGTCACTCCAGCTCCGCATGCTAGCCAGCTGAGGGAGGATGGGAGATGTTACAAGCCTGTAGTGCACTAGCAGCAAACAAACTGAAAGGGAACCCTTCATTACACACTGGAGCAGAGAACACTGGGCACTTTAAGGGGGTTGTTTTGAATGGTTACAGCAGCTCTGCAATGTTCACATCTTGCTCTCATCAGATTGTGGTTCTGCTCTATCACAACAATTAGTTGAGTTTTTATGCATGCACTGTGAAATCAAAGATATGTGCTTTGAAAGTACGTGGCCAAATGACATTATTAACTGTGTTTACCAGCCTAGTAAAGGTCGCATTTGTGCAGATACCAGTGTTCTCATGCTCGGATGTTCTATGCACAATTACTTAAAGCAGTGACAACCCTGAGGGCATGTCCAACGAAACGTAAACAAACAGCTTAGACGTGTGATGTATGCAAACACACACAGAAAATGATCCGATACAAAGCAAGAAACGGTCAAAACAAATAATGAATTCAAAAGGCTACAAAACTCTGACCGAAGGTAATGTAGTTACAGGCACGCCGTGACCTAGCTCTAAACTTCGCGTGTGCTGTGTTATTCCCCTCCAAACCCGTGAGTCAACAGGAACTGGAATCACAAGTGATGCCAAGCACGAAAGCAGAGAAGAGCGAGTTGCAGCCGCTGCCGTTAACGCTCAGAGAGGCGTGGTAGGCCAGCCAGGCGGCTTTGGCCCTGCATGTTCTCTGGAAGAAGTGTTAGCTCTGACGTGACTCATTCCGCCACACTGGCAGAGTCAGCCCATCACATGTTTCCAGTCTTGTGCAACCGCGCACTGACCGTAGAGGGCATGCAAGCAGGGGCAGGAGAGAGAGAGAGAGAGAGAGAGAGAGAGAGAGAGAGAGAGAGAGAGAGGGAGGGGCAGGAGAGAGAGAGAGAGAGAGAGAGAGAGAAAAAAAATCTGGGGAAACATCTGCTACACTGTGCCAGGACAACAGAGACTTACCAAACCCTCTCAGACACTGAAGTAGAGAAAATAGGATATGTGGAAATAAACATTTAGCTGTTGGCTGAACACTACAAGGCTATGAATTTAACATTTATGCCAGGCTAGTAGGGCTGCTTTGAATTCTTCTAAATAAATTCTCCAGTGGAGAATTTTGCTGAACTCAGCACTAAGACAGGCAGCATAAGGACACAGAAAAGGTTACTGTAGTACATGTGCCTCCATGCACATAGACCGCCTAGTCTTGGAGATTAGTCCCGAGTCAAAGGGAAGGACTGTGTTGATACTTATAGTTTGTTTATACTTTATCCTTAGAGATCCAGGATGGAGAAATGACAGAGAAGCCTTTGTTCCAGCATACAAATCAGTCTCCCAACTAACTGTTTAGATCAAATATCTACTTTGCACTATGTAAACACTGCCTACTAGAAGCCTTGTTCCAGAGTGCCTTCCTCGATTGTCTCTCTTTATCTGACTTGCTTTGGTCCACTCACACGCTCGCCATCTTATTTCTCCTTATGCTTGTTCAGCTGTGCCTGGTTGTACATCTGTCCAGCTGAGAGTTAAAACAACTCTCTCTCTCCTTCCCTTCCAATGTGTCCACTAGATTCTCACTACATCCTGGCACCATGTATCACTTTTTCTGCTGTGTCCAGCCCCTCAGCAGGTGCTGTCGCCATTACAGAGTAACTCATGCTCTTCCAGATAAATCAAAAGTACCTCTTTATCTACAGCACGTTTCTAGATTAAACCAATACTTCTTTTTCTAAGGTCTATACATAGTGATACCTAAATAACAACAAACAGAACAGACTACAATGGTTTAAAGGACTGAAATGGCCTGAAGATTTAAACAATCTAAAGGCTTTATAGATTCAGACAGGTACTGTTGACCACAAAACTTCATAGGGGGTGGAGACGACAATGAAAAGAGTCCATTCTGGAACATTCTATGGAAAAGTGCTGGCAGGGCCACATGCATAAGCAGGAAAACCCTCCACTGAGGTTTTATCCCATACATCTGACACGGCCTTGGTGTAAGTCTGGAACCAAAACAGCTTATTGTTTTCAGTCAAGCATAGAGAACTGAGTCTTTGGCTGTTACTACTAGATCCTGATAGTTGGTGAGACAGGTACACACACATACATACATACATACATACACATTCCTCATTTTGACCAAAGTAGTGCTCAGTCGTCTATGTAAATGTTTCTCAGTCTCAGGGCCCTGAGAGCACAGTGAATGCACCAATCAGGCTACACCACCAGCCCTGAGAGCACAGTGAATGCACCAATCAGGCTACACCACCAGCCCTGAGAGCACAGTGAATGCACCAATCAGGCTACACCACCAGCACTTAGAGTGAAGCATTGTCGCATGTGGCCTACCTCCAGAGCCAGAGAACCGAGGCTTTCCAGAAGGTTGTCTGTTGCCTTGGTGACCTGCTGGGCATGGTAGTTTTTAGATTTTGTATCTGTCTGCAAGAAAAGAGCATTTAAGAGACTTTAATCATGAGCTTATGTGTCCAGGTCTAACAAGCAAATACTGTGTTGGTTAAAACAGAAGGTTTCTGTGCAGTGCCCATGTTGTATCACTTAGTAAGGCAACTTAGTCAAAGACGCAGCACAGGTCCGTAATCAGACTGAGAGTTAACACACACACACACACACACACACACACACACACACACGAGGACAACAAATCTGTGTGGGGGGAAAACTGGGTATAGGCCCTGTTTGTATCATCCATATTTTGCGTTTATTTGTAGGTAACATCTTATCTCCTACTTAAAATGCCACCGAGTTCCATGAATATAAAATATATTTCAACGTGAATGTACTAGCTATCTTATTTTTATGAGGCTGTAAAATAACATTTATAAAAATACGTCAGCGACCTAATTAATTCCATGAGTAAGTGGAAATATGTAATAAAACTCGAAATGTTGTGTAACACAGCCCTCAAGCCACTCACTTTTCTACTCTACCAGTGAATCTGATACAAGATGCCAGTGCAGGTAACTCCTCGTTAAAGTGCTTTTCCTGTGAGAGAAACATTTTCCCAGACTCCCAGAGCTGAGTCTCAGAAGGAAAGTTCTGGGGAACATAGTGCCTGAGAGCACATGATGGTCATAGACCCTGACAAACCACCCAAAGACAAATACAGAAGAAGCTCAAGCTGTATCTCCAGGCTACATGTTCAGGGGCGTGTGTGGAGGACAAGTTAAAACAGGCCATCCACCTTACCACATATCACCCCCTTTCATCTCTCTCTCTCTCTCTCTCTCTCTCTCTCTCTTGCTACCTCTCCCCATATTCCATATTGACCTGGTCTTTGTTTACTTCCCCTAAAAGTGCACATCAATGACCGAATCACCTGGCATGGGAATGGCAATAGGAACACAGCTGGTCAATGAGGTGTAAAGCGGAGTGTAATGTTTCCTGATAAGAGCAGACGATGACATCTTCACTGCTGCAGTTATTAACCCATGAGTGTTAATTGTTGTTTAATTATGAGTGGATTTGACCATTTCCTCCATACTTTGCTCCATACTATGCCTTTTACGTTTGACAAATCTCAGATTTCTTCAAGCAATCAAAATGGAAAGAGGCCTCAAATGTCTGGTAATTTTAGCCTTGTTGAAAAGAAATGGCTTATAGGACTCTAGAATAGAGCATTTACCACAACAAAGTCAACAAGTCACCACTGGTTGATACACGCCAGATCTATTGTTAAGATAGTGGTATAGAAAATAATCAACTTGCAGTGTTTTGGAAAGAATGAATTAGCACAAACCCAAATAGAATTTATACTTATGTATTATGGTTTTATATGGCAAAGTTACTCATCAGAAATGATACTTTTATTTACCCTCATTGGCTTAAAGAAGTCCAGATTGGCCATGAAGTGTTTTTCAGCCTGGTTCAACCATGTTTGTGACGAGCTGCAGATGATGTCCTGCGTTAATCTGGCCACCTTCGTGTTTGGGATGGTCACAAAGTCTTCCAAGCTGGAGGTGTTGCACATATCTCTGAGGTGCACCCCAAAGCCTTTCATTAACACCTGGGAGAGAGATGACAGAGAAGAAGGTTGGGTGTGAGTTTAAGCCCACGTGGTGCTGGGCTGAAATGGTGAACAGAGAGCACAGCTGTGTGTGTAACAGCTGAAGAGAAGAAGGATGAAGTTCTGTTGTGAATAGGTACAGTCAGATGTAGGTGTATGTGTGAAGTCTGGCCTCTCCGCTCAGCAGTGTCAGACATTCTCTGAAGAAAATATGAGACCCTGTGATTTGAACTTCCTTTCTATAGTTTTTTTGGATAAGAACCACTTGCTTGATTAAAATAAAGTGGCTTAGTAATAATAAACAGTGTACACGTCTTACGTTTACATTGGACTGTTTAACAGTGCCGAAAATGACAGGGACATTATCTGACATTAATTATCTTAAGTCACAGTATTTGCTGAGCAGTGATGGCATACAGTATAGACAAAGCAGCCCGAGAAAGTGATCTTGTCCCAAACGATCTGGTCCCTGCTCACCTTCTCTATGTTCACCTCTGCCTTCAGAATATCCTGCACTGCAGTCTCTGGGATGGATGCATTTTTGAGGAGAAATGTGGACAGGGTCTCGTTGTCATTTAGGAAGTCTTTAAGCTTGAAACCTGAGGTGGAGAAATACACCTTTAATATCTGCTTTGACAAATCCTTCATTGTAGTTTTATTTATCATTCTCCTGCAATTCGACCAGATGTTCATTTCCAACACATCCACCCACTTATTTTGAGATTAATTCAGGAAAATTCTATCCCCTTTTCCATCATTTTGTCTTTCATTAGCATTCCTGCCGTTGTCGTAAGCCTGTAATTGTGCATGTGCTCACTTGCTGAAGGCTCAGGTGTGTGTTGAAGGGAAGGTCCATTGTGTGCACCCCTGCTTTCTGGATTACGTTTCATTTATCTTCTGAGGTTCATGTGCAAGCCCGAGCAGGCAAGGCTTTGTGGTATGCCAGATACGTGGGCTGTCCCACAGGTTCACTACCTCCGTCATGAACTCTGGAGAGGCTTAGCATGGTCTTTAATGGACTAGCATTCTAAAATGTTTAGAAAGCGTGTCTTCCCTGAAATGCTGCCATTTAAAAGATGTTATGTACAATTTTAAAGACTTTTGAAAAGTGCTTTTAGAATAGTTTGGGAGGTAAATGATCTTGAATCAACATGAGCACACTCTACACAGAATATTTACAAAATGGTACATAGGTATTCAAGATATAAGCACAGGCATCCCAGGTTTATATATATATCAATACAAAGTATGCTGAAATGAAAAACAAAATACTAAATGGTAAAGGTCACCTGCCCACAGCAGACCAATGGACATGGATAAATGACCCAACAATCTCTAAGGCCTCAGAAATCACACCTGGGCCACAGAAAGGTGTGGCCATTCACACCCCTCCCCTCCAAAGCCCTGCTGGAAAGATGACACTATAGTAGCCTGATTGTCTTTCTCTACTGCCCCCACTCCACTGTCTGCCCCTCGGGGGGAGCAGAATCTCCCAGAAGTAGCAGATTCCTGAACTGTTAAAGCTTTTTCTAACTGAAACCACTCCATATGAAAAAGAATGACAGGATGACAGGCAAGGCTGGTGAAGACTGTGGAATCACAGCTTCTAGGGAGGCTACTTAATATGTGACTCCACTTCAACAACGTCCTAGGAAGTGGACCCTATGTAATGGAACTTTAGGTGGGCATTGTTATAGTGATCTTTAGTGCTCAAGGCCCCTGGCACTTGTCTAGCTCGCTGGCTATACTACGCAAACAACAAATAATGTATGCGTATGTATCTGCATGTGGCGCCCATACCTATTCTGCTTTAATAGCAACCAAAGTGATAACAAATTGACAGCGCTAACCCAGTTGATGAATATTGATGAATGAATAATAATTAAGCAAAGGTTCCACGGTGCTCACAGCTGTGATCCTGGTGTGAGTGAGTTTAAGCGGAACTCATTAAGCAGCTGAAGCCAATAATCACAAACCCAGTGACCCACACTCCTTTAACATGATCCTCCATCTGTGTACAGGCATGACAAAATAAAACAAACAAAAGTGACTGTGATCTCAGCATGAGGAAACATAGAGCAGCTATACAATACCTGGAAAGCCACATCAAAGCACCTGATTTGTTTGCAAAGAGGCAGAGACTCTTATTTTTTGAAGCTGTGAGTAATCAGGTGACATTACTGCACCTTTTCCCTAGGCATTCTCTGACAAATCATCGTCCCTCCTGTCCTTCGTCTAGTCCCAAACGCAGACCCAGAGCTGACCAATCCTCACTGGGCACTTTAAGCGCACAAAAACGAGCGGCTTTTTGTAACACAGGACGTACGATTGTACAGGAGTGAGGGGTGAAGTCATAAACAGAGAGACAGAGCTGATAAACTGATGGGATCACATGGGAAGCACGTGGGAGGGCCGATGCTTTATCACAAGCATACACCTATGATGTTGAATTTCTGGTATGCACGCATGAGGATTAGTGCAGTCTGTGGACCAAGCTGGTTGTACCGTAACAAACGCTCACATGCTCCAGTGCCCGTCCCATATCACTCAAATAGATCTACATTGGCCAACAGTCTGTTCCATTCCAATGTGAATACAAACAAACAAACAAAGCCCCCTGTTTTATGAGGTGGAACTCATTCTCAACATATACGCAACATGTTGTGTTACTGTAGTCAGTCTCGTGATGGAACATCAGAGTGTTGGTTTCCTAGTTACTTGCTGGGTGAGGACCGTTAATATAAATGTTAGACTGCTTAGATGTTGCCATGTTGGAGAGTAGTAAGGGGAAGACTGGTGTTGCGTGAGGATTGAATGGATGGTGTGTGTGTGGGTGTGTTTGTGTGTGTGTGTGTGTGTGTTTGTGCGTGCGTATGTCCACATATGTCTGTTTATCTTCCGCCTAGGTTCTCCCACACGAAGCTCGTCACTGACTTGTCACAGCTTGCCCAAAAAGTCTGAGCTGTCATTCAGTCGCCCACATCCTCACTGAGTGGAAAATTTCATTCAATACAAAGGATTCACTTCAGCTTCTTACAAATACACATGGATACAATATAAATACATACAAGTGCAAATAGTGGGGATTTCTTTCTGTATTTATATGAAATCCTTTGCCTGTGCAAAGTAAGGAGATTAAGGCCTGAGGCTACAACACACAGTTAGCGCAGGTCGTTTCTAAACGTTGTAAAGTTACACCCTCTTTCGTCTTACCTGAGGTGTTATTCTGCAAGGCTTTCACAGCACCTATTAACTCTTTAAACCCATCCAGACTTTTGTCATTCTGACTGTACAGCAGAATTTTCTTGGCGTCAGAAAAAAGTCGTGATATTCTGAAAACGTGAAAGCAACATATTACTACAGCTACATGTTATACATTTTTTTCATTATTATTTCATTATTAGAACTGACTGGCAATGAATTGACCGTTCCTGTAGTCATAAGCTAAGATGTGAGTTTAAACTTACATAGAATCATTGAAGTTGCCAACTATTCCTGGGGATTCTCCGGGGGTAGGGTGGCGGAAGCAGGGATTGTTGGCATTGCAGACAATGCCCTGGATCCATGGCAGGGTGCCTGCAGAGGGCATAGCTTTGTTGGGAAAGTGACCTGGGACAGAGAGAGAAAGACAGAAGACGTAATTAACTGCCTCCCTGAAGAATAGAGAGTTCCCACAGTAAGAGAGACAGAATGGAAAGTGGGAACGTTCATTGGAAAGTGGTTGAATCCAGCCATTTAGATGAAGGGGGTGCAAAAGTCTACATTTTCAGATCCTCAGATCATTCCAACAAATATTTCCAAGATCTTTCATTTCATTGTCAAATGGGAAAAAAAAAGTCTTAACAGAATAAGGTGAAGGGGGATTTAGGATTTGCCGTTTCAGCAGTGTCAGGTCTACAGAGTTAAGACACGGGGCGTGATGTTCAAGACAAGAAGAGTAAGATTTGTAAACAGGCTAAGACACAGCTGTCTCAGAACACTGGTGCACCTGGAAAGACAAAGCTCAGACAGCACCCATGTACCCTGTGATCGTCTTATCTGGGGGCCAGTGCAGACGCTAGCCAACATCAGCATCTTTGTGATTGCCTAAGCACAGACCTTTGGCCTAGACTGATGCCTCCCTCCTTCTTGGTAACAGTTATTTGTGTGATGAGTCAAATAAGCAGGTCTGCTATCAGTCAACCTTAAGACTGCCAACTGGCCCATCACTAAGCACAGCACAGATAAGATAAGAGAACACAATGGAATAAATGTGAATGCACCGTACACACTGACAAATCAGCAATTACGCCTTGCCCGCCCCAATCTCTAAAATTACCCATAACATTAAAATGAAGAATAATTGTTTCTCTTTGCATTAACAATGCTTATGACAATGGTTTAGATTTATTTTTGAGACAAATTGATTAAATCTTGGCCTGCACTGATTACAATTCTCTAAATGGCCATTGTGTAAAGAGGAACTCTATCCAATCGTTCCTCTGAGCAGTTGCAACATGTCTAGACTCACATGGTACATGATTCACGGCGGTAAACTACTGCAGTTTTTGCCATGATCTGGACCTGATCAGTCTTTACCCTGATCTAACCCTGATCATGCTTCCTCCTTGAACTAGGGATCCATAATAAACTTACAACTAATCCATAATAATATGACAAAATACTACATAACTATGGATTATGAAGATACTTTAACATAAGTTAGTCTGAGTGTGTGTCTATTAGCATGTTATCTGTAAGTGCCACAGATATCATAACAAGGACTCTAAGGGGGTCCTGAATATCTTTCACATACAGAACTTTGATAAGGAGATTACAAGAGCAGTGAAGTCACATAAACAACTATTCTGCAATAAAATAATCTTTACTGACATTAGAACCTCAGGTAACACCTAATAAATTCATTGTTCCTAATATAAAAGCCAATGAGCAATTTATGACACCTTCACCACAGTTTCACCTGTGGGTTAATCGGAGTGAGGTCAATGGTCAATCTTAACTTTCATTGGTTCATTTAATTATTTTAAGGCAGTGGGTAAATATTTTTTCTGTATTACAATGAATGATATAACCCGTACATATATTAGAATCAGTGGTCCTTGACATTGCTATGTTTCTCTAAATACAGCAGAGGTACTAAAATGTCGAGTATAAATTGTAATATTTCTCATTGCTGAATCTTCTGTAATCACGCTTGCTCTAGATAATATAACATGACTGAGAAACGGTCACTCTGACCTTGTGAACCCCATACATGAACCAGTAAATACTGCTTAACTTTGATAAAATCGATCCTATCTGACTTATCCTTCAAATTACATGTTGTTATGACTGATAATGGTGGTTACACTTGATAAGGGTACACAATAAATAAGCATTGTCAAAAATCTTGGAAATCTGAAATGAAATGTCTGTCTTCTATGAACATAATCTATTATTATATAATTTATTATGTGTTTAACCTTAAATGCAGAACAGTTACATGACAAAACATGCTTTGCTGATATGCTTACAGAAATCGTTCTTCTCCAAACGTATGGAAGCCATTTTGCTCTCTATTGTCTCCAGAGGAACTTTTACATTTAACAGAAAATTAATGCTTATTTTGCATACATTATGCAGGACACTGCTTACATTTCTGAACAGAATGTCCGTCTGAATTCCTTTACAAATGCAGGACCACCAATTTATATTTTTTTATGTCTTTTTACAGTTGGGTTCCCCACAGCACCTTTGTCGCAAAATTATAAGGTGCTTACTTACATTCATGCTGCTCATACGGAGGATAGTAAAATCTCACAGCGATCAAGATGAAGAAGATGAAAAGAGGCCACACTATCTCAATCAGAAGCTGGAGCTGCACAGCACATGAGGAAAGAACAGAGGGGAGGTGAAGGAAAACAAAACAGTCAGCATTTTTGTTGAAGTGCAGACAGAGTAACAACCCCCCCCCCCCCCCTCGATGGTCCCCCTTCAAAGGTGAGTGCTTGTCCCTTGCTAATAGAGCTTTCAGGAAGACAGACGCCTAAGTCCCCACACCTCTTTGTGCCCAGACACGGGGTCTGCTGCCTCAATCGGGCGCTGTCACCGTGTGCTGCCATTGGCTGGCTTTTATTAACAGCATACATTATTAATATGAGAAAATGTCATCAAACACACATCAATAATACATTCTAAGATATAGAAAGCATGTAGAGTGACTTCTGAGCAGAGATGTTTCATAAGGTCAAGCCACGTGAGAGGTAATCATCTGACCCCCATCTCAGCGTCTGGGCTCTTGAGGTGAGTTTTATTTTTACACAAATGGGAGCCATCTTGAATTTTGAAAAGACAGCAACACCATAGTACTAAGCCATATAAATAATTCTAAATGATGCATTTATTCTCTAAAGTATTATTTTTGAAAAGGTGGTTCTGGAAAAGTGTCCTCTAGCCAAGCCCTGGGAGTGGTAGAGAACACAGGATTATCACAGCCATCTGCCCCATATGTCCTTCTACAGCTGCTGTTCCTTAAGCACTGCTCTAGAGAGGGTCTTAATGACTCAACTCCCACTGAACCGACTCTGCTTCTCTTGTAATAATGTCATGATTTTTTTTAGATTCTTCAGAAAGACAGGCCAAATAACATCAACAGTTGGATAGTAATAGTGGCAAAAAGCCACTTCAGGTTTTGCCGTAAAATGGTTGCCTAGAAGTTAAATGATAAGTTAAATCATTGGATTTGTGAGATAATCTAATCATAGATTAACCCCCTCAATGATCTTAGTCAAGTCAGCTGAAAATTTGGAAAATGTCCACCACTCAAATCTATAGAGCTCCTTATACATTGACCAAGAAATGAAAAATTTGACACTTAATGACATTTATGACATTAAAAAACTTTGAATGCCTAGTTTTTAGAGTGGGTTCCAGTGTGTCCTGTACCGCGTCATCTCATCTTTGCTGGCCCAGAGAAATCTTACATACATCTTTATTCACAATACCAGTTTCCTAATTCATATACAGCGGATTGGCAGGAATAGAAAGACTGGGCAGACTCACCGTTTGTCGTCTTCTGTAAGTGAAGTTCTTCCACAACAGCAGGCCCAGCTGAGTGGAGACAGACATCTTCACTCAGGTCCTCCTCACGCCAGTAACTCCAGCTCACAGCTGCAGTCACACACACAGAGCGAGCAGGGCGTGTAAAAAAGGTGGCCAAGTGCAACCAGCACAGCAGCTCAAAAGTCCAGGACAAAGTGCAGCAGCCTATCTGAAGCGCTCCTGCTCACGTCTTCGCTTCCCTCCTCTCCTGGACTGTCCTGCTCTGTCCTGTTCACAAACCCTGCCCTGCCTTCCCACAGCACTTATTGGTGCTGGATTTTATTGTAGCTGGAGGATTTGACTCTGTAAAGAATTTCACGGCACTGGGTCCGTGCCCAGACATACCAGCTATGACAGGTAACTGCTTTTTGATCAAAGAGATTTATCTAAGAGGCTGATTCGCCAGGGGTCTGTGACACAAGACTGTGCCGTCGTTCAGATGCTAATGAAACTATTCACATGTGTGCGTGTGATCTTCAGTTAAAGCCATCAAGACCTGATCAATCAAATTCTCAAACGCTTTCCAAGCCACAAAGTTTATTATCTTCTGGAGGAAAGAGGTATGGAAGAAGGAAACCGAAGTGAATGTCATTTTTGGTATTACAGTCATTACCTTACACTGTTGAGAACATGTGAACATGATAGGTCATTATAATTACATACACACTGATGCAATTGTGAACAGGAAGAGACATTGTGAACAAAGTAGCCAATTTTGATACTCCGTGTATTCTAAAAAAGCCAGAAAGAAAAAGGAAACAAACAAACAAGAAACATCGGCCGCTGCACGAGAGCCCACAGTCTGAGATATACATGTCTACAGGTCTTAATCTTTACTCCGGGACATGCCCATATAAGGCTTCTACTTTTCAATTTGCAATAGATACGAAACTCGACAAGATAAAAAAAAATCGGAGGATTACCTGCTTCTCGTCAAATGCACTTCTCGTGTTTTAGTCTGTTATAGTTATTTCAACTAGCCAATGTTCCTGCAACGTTTCTTGTACAACGTATTGTACAACAATTTAAAATGTGTATAGAGTAATTTGTGTATTCAATAGCAGTGGACATTACTGTATCAGGTTTTTAATTTGTTTTTCTGTGTGGCGAGTTCTGGAATGCACCTTTCTCGTGCAAACTAGCGACATAATGAACGGGAGACCTTTGTCCACTAACCGAAACGAATCTATTTTCGCTTATTTCCCATAAAACGTGTCTGACAGAATCCTGAAAGCCAACATGACGCTTTCTGTTTTTGTTTTTGAAACAACACGAAGAAACTGTGCCACGTTCCTCGTTTTTTAGTGTACTACGGAGACTATAAATTCTTCGAATGATAGTTACTTTGGTTAATATGTAAACAATCAGATTATTTAAAATGAAACTGTACAACAAAGACCGAAGTGGTCTCAGATCGTTTTACAACGTTTCCACTCCAGCCATTTGACGAAAAAAACAGAAAAAGAAAAGTATTTGTTACCTTTCTCCCGACACACCTGATGATTTAGTCTTGGTCATTCGCTGTATTCCTTGTAAACGCAAAATAAACTTTCTTTCTGCAGTCACCTGTGGGACTTCTTGCATCGATGAGATACGTCAAGCTACTGTAATTGAGAAAGAGCATCTGTTCAATTCACTTAAGGCCTTATAACGCACCCAAGACACATCCGCTCGTAGAACCGGGGTTACTATCGGTCGTGAGGATGCGTGTTCGGGATTTTACTGGGCAAACACACAAAATATCTCTTAAAAGACCTTATTTGGCACCCAACCGTGCAGTCCTACGGTGATTAAACTACTTGACGAAAACAAGATAAAATAAACCAGTGAAAACACAATACGGTGCAGTTTTTCTACTTTCTATATATTATCATTTTAATACAGTGCACGCCCATTCTCTAATCCTATCTTAAAATAATTACGTTAATCTATTTTTTTAATGTTTTATCCTAGATTAATGATTTCATTCAGTTTGAATGGTCACAAGAGTTCTAAATGGGTTCACTTAACACCCAATCCATCCCCCATCCCCCACCGATGCGTAATTGAGTTTCTCTGAAACGTTACTAATGATCAAAGACTGTTTATCTTTAAGGCAACCAAAATAATAATAATGAAAGTAATAATTAAATGATTCATAATGAAATAATGAATCACTGAGACTGACACACGTTACAGTTTCAGGACGACAGACCAAACTAAATTATTACTAGAAAATAATTGCAAATAATTCGTCAACCACCAAAATTACTATTTCCACTAGCAAAGAAATACATGAACTTGTACTATCTGCAAGACCCCCAATGTTCATAATTTGGTAGAATTTGGTACTTTAACCGTAAATATTTATATTATATTATATTTTTAAACACAGAAAGGACAGTATTGCCCTTATTTTCAAAGGGAAGGCATAAAAATCACAACCCTGCCTGCCATTGTTGAATGGACACCATGTGTCAAGATGTCGTAAGCACTAAAGCGGTGTGAATTTCTGGATTCCCTTGTCTTAACTTCAAGGTCCAAGACCAGTGCTGTGGAGTTTTGAATAACGCAGGGAGAGAGAATGAATCAGAATCGCAGGAAAAATCACAGCAATTTAATAGGTGTTCGTCACTTTTTTACAAACACGTTTTTAACAAATACGACTAAATCCATCAACGTGCTTGCCTTTCTCAAGGACTTCAGTACACACTGCAGTGGCCCGAGGACACAATGTCTCGTTTCATCAAGCCTGTCTCTTTGGGAAGAAGCAAACATATTTGTTTCAGACTGTATTGTCATCCTGCCATATATCTGTAATAGGACCCGAGGTCATTTGCATGGGCGGTGTATTAAGTCATTCGTAGCGACGCACAAGGTATTAACTACAGGTTAACGGCGTCGTCCTCCAATATGGGGAAGGTTTGTGACGTCGCAGCCCCGTGCACTGCATTTGCTCTTGACCAGATGTTGCCTCCTGAAGAACGTCCTCGCGCAGCACCGTCTGTTTCGTATTTGAAGGAAGTCATAAAATACAGTACGACATTATTAACGAAAGGCTAACAAGACTGAGGGAACAGCGGGAAAACGAATAATCTTGACAAGTCTGGCGAGTTCGCTATTGCGTCACTTCCAGTAAACTCCCATGGGAAAAAAAAGTTTTATTTGCTGTAACAAAACCTGACGCAATCAACAACTGGAACATCACAAACAGGATATATAAGAATTTGTTTTGCGTGTGCTGATATTTAGACTACTTAGGATAAGTTATGTTTATAAGAAGCCTAGCTATAACACATTGATTGAACGGTTTTCGTAGTCGAAACTGTTATGAAGTATTACCTAAACTTTGTGAGAGTATTTTATTCTCTGTCCTCTGAGTTATTTTGTTTACTTGCCTCGTTGTGATATCTTGGCGGGAAAAGGTCTCAGCTGGACCTGAGTTTGTCCTTCATATAAACTTACTATAATTGTCATTATATGCTAAAACGTTGATAAAATCAATGCGTGGGAAATGTAATGATTCAGTTTGACAGTATATGTCGACCAAAGTCTTGTATAAACTTTAAAATGTTTTTTTCTGAATAATCTCTTTGGAGGAATGTAGCATGTAGTAATTCTATAAATAAAAAATTAAGTTTTAAAGACACACAATGCACTATGGATTAGAGTTTAACTTTTACAAATCTTGAGACGAGTAAGCCTCTTGAATTCTGTGGCGTAAACATTGCACTATGAAGTAACCTGAGCAAGGTGGCCATTCTCTGCTTGTCCTGAGGGACACTATATTGTTCCTGCAGTATTTAGCAAGCTCTTACTTGGGATCAGATTCACATGAAGTGAACCCTTTGTTAATACTGCAGGTTTCAACAGGGAAGCCCATATAGTACACTTACAGTATTATATATATATATATATATATATATATATATATATATATATATATATACACATACATACATAAAACATGGCATAAAAATACTATTTATTAGTGAAAAGGGTCTTCTGTGGACATAAACAGCTCACTGATGAAAATGCCCAGACAAGAATGTCAAGAATCATTCTGACGAGCAGGCACTGCACAGTCAGGCAAACTGCAACAAAATCCAATGCTGGTGCTCCAGCTAATGTGTCCAAATAACCAAACACTACACGTCATTTCAGCGGCACGCCAGTCCAAGTGCCATTGTTGTCTAAGTGACAAAACATGGCCAAGTGATTTGAATCGGGATTTCTCTTGCACCAGCCTGATGGGAGGGACAGAATATGGCGCAGGCAGAATGAACGAGAATCGACGAGCTCTTCCTGTGCGGTGTCAACAGTTTAGGCTGCTGGAGGTGGAGTAATGTTTTCTTGGCACACCCTGGGTCCTCTAATGGGCTTCTGTGGAAGGATATTTACCTAAGCATTGTGCCAGACCAACTTCATGCCTTCAAGGCGGCTGTTTACCATTTGGCAGAAGGACGCTTTCAACAGGACACTGCACCATGCCACAAGGGTGGAACAGTTCCCAGATCTTAATCCTATAGAGAATCTCTGAGATGAGGTAGCATGGGCTATTCATAGCACATCAGTAACCTCCGTCTAATTTGTAAGATTCCTGCAGAACTATTTCCACTCCTGTTGGAATTCATGCAATGATGAACTGCAGTGGCTCTGAAAGCTAAAAGGGGTCAAAAGTGGTACCAGATGGCTGTGTCAAATAGAGTGGCCATACCGTGTTTATATATATATATATATATATATATATATATATATATATATATATATATATATATATATCTACTTCAGGCCATCACACACTTTCGGCTGGAAGATCTTGTCCTCCTGTGTGCTTAGATGCACAGGCTGCAGTTGCACTTATAGAATAACAAGGCCTGATTTAAAAAAAATTGAGAGAAAATTGAGAGAAAAACATTGCATTCATCTGTGCTGATTCAGCTGATCTCGGGAAACGGTTCATGGAATACAAGGAAGTGCAGACAGTGCCTCAGTGTTGTAAACAGATCCTCTACAGAGCACGAATCCTCAAACCACAGAAATCACATGCTCCAAGTGATGCTGTGTCTGACCTTACAAAACCTTACAAAGGAGGGCTGCCTTGAACTCGGTACCTTCTCAGCAGTTTGTTTTGAATTGGCACAAACTAGGCATAATACCCTTAAAATGGCAAAGTTTCAACAAATGTCCTCCTTGTTATCTAAAGCTATTTAGAAACAAAATTATGTTGTCAAACATTTTATGTAAAAACAAAGAAAAGGTCATAATTCACTGCAGCATAAGGTTCAATCTTTCATCTCAAGAGACATCACACACAGTTGATTTGGTAGTGTTCACTGCACTGCAATGACATGTACTGCACTGCACTACAATGACATGTACTGCACTGCACTGCAATGACATGTACTGCACTGCACTACAATGACATGTACTGCACTGCACTACAATGACATGTACTGCACTGCACTACAATGACATGTACTGCCATCTCTGAAAGTCTTTTACCTCTGTCATACCTCTGTCCTGCGTGGAGCCATCCAAAAGTAATCCTAACCTAGATTAACCTTGGTCATCACTTACGGTGGTGAATCACTACTAAAACATTAACATTAATCAACATTAAAACAAGACAAGGCTAGGCAACACTAAGACTACACATAATCTATGTCCAAGAAAGTAGCCCTGTTAGTCTCAAGTCAGTGATTGTATCTCTAATTAATCATTAGAATCCATTTGGAAATGTACTATATTTAACTACAAGTAGTCAGATGTTAATTATTTATCTCAATAATAGTCATATATCATGCGGGATGGCTTGTTGGTCACATCAGACTCACTCATCTATTACAAAAATGACAACTTGCATGATACACAGGTCGATATGTTGCATGTACTATACGTGACTGCTCTCTAGTGGACAAAGCGGTAAATGCAATTTCAATGCAATCGATTTGTTTACCACTGTTGTTTACAGTAGAGTAATCTGGGTGGGGTCTATTCCATGTATGCCAGTACATCCCCCCCCTCTCACACGCGCACACACAAACTGTCCCTGACCAACGCTCACCCTCTCCCTGGTACAACAGCAAACAATAGAACAATGAGTCCCTTCACGGTGTCGGCTTGGCAGCTCTGCGGTAGCCTGTAGTTGTAGTCCTCCTGTAATGCAGCACGCAGACGAAGATGAGCGAGCACAGAAGGACAGCGAGTTCCTATCACCCAAAGACCCTTTGGAGAAAGGTGGATTAACTACTTTGATGACTGACAGGAGAACAGATAAGTTGCAAGACAGCGATTCTAGGTTTTGAACGGCCAACAAGACATTTTGGAAAGGTTTAAACAAAACAAGAGGGCAGTGAATCACCATGTTTGCAAATATTTTGGTATTTATGAAGTACTTAACTTGATTATCTCTGTTAATTTAAGTGTAGATTATATTAGAATAGTTTCCTGTTTTTTAATTGTGGCCTTGGTTTAAAGATTATGGACCGATATTACCTTTAGGAAACCGTTAATAAAAAGACTTTTTAAGACAGGTGTGCGAACAAACCTCTGACTAGAATAAATGTAATCAATTTGGATTGTTGTCAGTATGCATTGCATGTATGTCTCTATCAGCGATATTCATAGTTTATAGTTTCTGCCTTATTCAGGCGATTCAAGAAAACAAATACGTGCAACATGACGTCAATTTCGGAACTGGTCAGCGATTAGTCCAAGCCTACGTCACTGTCGCTGACCGTAGCACTGATGACTAAAGTTAAAATCGGAGTTTCTAAGTAGCATAATCGGTTTGTTGTCGTGGTTTTGAAATTCGCGGCATCCGCCAGTGTCCCACCATTCCGCGTGGGCACCTCCTCGACCAGCTCGTGGTGTGAGTGGATGGTGCATTCCTTTTCCGGCTACACCTGCTCAATCCACCAGGAAGTGTAGTGCGTTAAACCCTAAAGTAATAATCCCTTTCACCTGGCGCAAGAGGACCGAGTAATACTATGCTATGGTCACGGGGAAATCCGTTTGGATGGTTAATCTAATGGATATATCGTTTTAGTGCGTGACACACAATTAATGCAGGGTAAAAAAAACATACCGTCAACTCCCTGCAAGTTAGGGGTTATTCTTTTCTTGTGGTGTAGCGTTTAGTTCTTTGCGATTCTAACCTCTCGCCTGCAATGGGATGCTGCGGTAGCACGGAGGTAAGGAAACTATGTCGTCCACCTTCGACGGCCCTCTGCCGAAGAGGCGAATTACGGGGGATCCTGCATAGATATGGTAGTGCATTGTTGCGGCCGCTCCGTGCTATGTGCGGGTGGGCTTGAGAGTGGGCAGAAGAAGGTGCAATCGTATTATTCGGTCCCATACGTTTTCCCATATCGATGCATGCATTTGACCCTTAGCCGATGATTAGTCATTTTGCCTCGTTATGTGTGAGTGGGCAACCCAAGTTCTGTAAATTGCAGCGCACCGATGGACGAAACATCGATACAGCTAGTTGCCTGGTAAACACGAGCTTGTCGTACTCAGGTTGCGGGGCTTGTGCATAAGGGGGTTCAGTGTGAATCCTGGACACATGGAACCCGGAGGGATACGTATATTTTAGGCTGATGTTACCGACAGGCATATTCACCGTAGCGCAATTTAGCAAAGTAGCCTCTTATTCAGCGCTTTGCACAAAAAGGATATTCAGTGTGCTGTCAGATTCTGTCAAAACATGTCATGTTTGCAAGCACATTCAGAGTGGACAGCTAACGTTTTTTTAGGCCTTGTTGTGAATCTTGAATACATTAAGCCTATTTTCTTACGCAGGACACTGAAGTAAGCAACGGTACAAGGTTATGCTATGTAAATCCAGCAATGTGATGGCATCTCTCTTGGATAACATGGAATTTCTGTATTTTAGAGGGCAAAAAGAGAATGGAAACCCCTGGAGGATCGAAGCTGCACAGATCTGCCCTGGTTCCTCTTGTTCACGTTGTTCTGTGTGGGAATGGTGAGCTAAACCTTTAGTATTTTTAGGTGTTCGAAGTCTAATGTATCAGGGAGCTGTCAACACACAACTATATGTTCATCATTATTCAAGCTAATCACATTTTAACCTACACCCTTTATAACTTAAACGACTGGCTAATTAGATGTTTATACCTTTGCTTTGCTTGGTGAAGGGCTGTGTTGCTGTTCAATGCTCCATTATCATTATTTATTTATCATTTGAGAAATTGTGCCAGATCAGCTGTTCTTGAAGATCTTCAGGGACTTTTATGCTTTAAGAATCTTTAGAATATAGGAATATATTAAAATATTTGGCATGACCTGTTTACCATCTCATAAAAATAGAATCACATCTGACCTTTATCACTGGATGCATTTTTTCATCAGCGTCTGTTTTGTAGCACTGATGATTTAATTGGTTCATAAGAACAAAACAAACAAAAGCCCAGAATATGTTACATCTCACAATAGCGCTAATTCAAAAAAATCTTTTTTTCTGTATTTATAATTTTCCTGGATTTAGAGAGGACCTTGTCATGTTTATGTTTTATGTATGCAGATCAAAAATGAGTGAGACAGAGTTCATACAGTATGACTTTGATTCTTCTCCTGATTTGTGTCCTTTTGTCCTTGGTGTGTGCTGACCGAGTCTGCTTGTCTTAGGGTGCCATCTGTGGATACACCATAGTGACTGGTGGGGCTGCACGCTTGGTGTTTGGATATGACAGCTATGGCAACACGTGCGGCCAGCGCAACGAGGCCATTGAAGGGGTCAGGCTGAGCGGCCTGGACCACACAGACAGGAAGTGAGCCAGCATGACACCCACCCCCCCCCCCCCAAAAAGCCCCCTTGTCCTCTTCACATTTTCTGCTTTCTTAAGCATCTTCTCTCAGTCTGCGAGCAAAGGCGTGGGAAGGGACGCTCCTGTTCCCATGGATTATCACATCAATGCACACATCCAAGACAGCTGTGGTTCACCTCCAGACACCTCCGCTTTAATAATTGAGAGAGGCCCTAAAGGCGCCGTTGTCACACTGTCACACTCGCTCCTGCCTGTTAGGCGAGAGGCAGGTATATCGGGCCCTTTCATTTGCGTCAATGTCACGTTCCTTTGTCTGCCCTCTGAGCGGCTGGGGGTGAAGGACGCTCTCCTCTTCGTCTGCCCTCTGAGCGGCTGGGGGTGAAGGACGCTCTCCTCTTCGTCTGCCCTCTGTGCGGCTGGGGGTGAAGGACGCTCTCCTCTTCGTCTGCCCTCTGTGCGGCTGGGGGTGAAGGACGCTCTCCTCTTTGTCGGTATCTTGCAGATTGGACAGCAGTTCATTAGCGGAGCTTTCGGGCTTTTGCAGTCGGAGATGTTAACTTGGGAAGCCGCTTGGAAGATCCTGATGAACATATTCCGCTGTCACGCGTGACTATGGTGGATGGGTTGCATATGCGCCGTGTTTTTTTTTTTTACTGTCATTTATCACGATAAAATGATAAATGATGAAACGTGGGTCTTGGTTTACTACCATACTAACATACATGTTTAATGTTTTGAATGGTGGTGGTATATGTATCAAACATGTCTGTGTTTTACACAGCATTGTCAGCAGTGTAGCAGCAGCTCTTTCATATCAACCACAGGCAGCAAGGCTGTGTTTCAAGTTTGGCATAATGAGCAGATAAGCTTGTAGCCTATACCAAGTTTGGCATTCGCTCAAATATTATTTTCTGCCCTGAATTTGTTTGAGTCACACAAACAAAATCATATAGGCAGAAGTTGGGTTTCATTTTTTTTTTGCACATGTCCTAGACATGACCTCAGCCTTTTCAGTACTGCTCAGAAGGTCCTTTTTCCTCACAAACTCCATAATTACCACATTAAGTGGATATTCTGTGCTTTATTAGGAAGACCTGACAGATGGCCAGAGACCTGCTTTACAGATGTACATTGATGGTGCCAGTTCACTCTAATAACAAGGGTAGTTTACTCTAGGACTTCCTGCACTCATGGGCTCGTGGAATTGGCCAATCAGTGGACAGGTTTAGAGTTATGAATCAGTTCTAGCTGCGTGGCTGTCCACAAAACACCGGAAGAATCTGAGGAAGAATTTCTTCTTCCTTATGTAACCATGGCAGTGTCTGAGCACCATCTGCGGTGGACAGAGTGTTGATCTTTAATATGGACCTGTATCCATTGCTTTAAGAGCCGCTGGTAGCTTCTGACAGTGCAGATAATGAGATGAGAGCGAGCCAGAGATTGGTCAGGCCCCTTGTGGGAGGCAGGGCCGGGTGAGCGACAGCTCGCCAGGGAGCACGCAAATTCCTCGTGTAGAACTCCACTGAGCCGACAGCTGCCATAGGATTCAATTAGGGTCTGCACAGCTGTCAGTTCCCACCAGCTCTGCTCTCGCTGTCTGTCTTTCTGTTTGTCTGTCTACCTGTCTCTCAACCTTTCTCTGTCTCTCTCTACCTTCATGATGTTGATGATTTCATGATGTGTGGGCCTTGGCCTTAAAACAATTGATTTCTGTTTCACTGTTATGACACACAGAAGCACTGTGTACTCGCCCTCAGGGCAGTGTTTGTTTGTGAAAGGTCAGCGGACTTGCCATATAAATGCAGCTAATGGGGAAACCCTTCTGTGGTGAAGTAAACACAGAAGGTGTTATTGGTAGTTGTTGGGACGATTGAACAGAGAAAAGTTGAAATACTAAGGCTTTTAGCCAGTCAAAGTTCATTTGGTTTACATGGATTAACGTACATTAATTCATTTAGCTGTTAATGTTCTCCACTGCAGTGCTCTACTATACTCTCCCCACCTACATCTGCCCCCACTACACCCTCCACACCTACATCTGCCCCCACTGTCCCCTTCTCACCATTACACTTTCCCTCTATAGCCTTTAGACTTGCATTTGTCCCCACTATACCCTTCACACACGCATCTTTTTGCTTCATTTTCATGTTGTGAAGGGCTCTCTCATAACACATCACTATTCAAAGGTCTCAAAAAATAACATTTACCAGCGTTGTCCACTGCTTTCTGTCATTCAGAGTGATTTAACCACCAGTCGTGCGCCATTAGGGCCGTGGGTAGGAGTCTGATCCAGTTTTTTTGTCAGGCTGACATGTTTCAGCCCAACCCGGGAGGATGTGATTGGGGGGGGCTGTCTGGGGTCTGCGTGTTTCCTCTCACCTCAGCCAAATGTGAAAGCCTTTCAGACCAGCGGTGTTTTGTGGCCTCGTTTTCACTCGCTTGCTTTCAGTCCCTTTCTTGCTAGCGCCACGCCGCCCGCGGCCGTACGTGGGCATCCGACAGGCCGCTTTTGTGCAGGGCGTGCGGGACAATATGGGTCTTGCTCGCAGATCCTTGTGGGAACAGTTGCCCCGCTGCACACACCAGGGCTGAGGCCCAAAATATGCACCTCTCTGTGTCGATGTGTATCGCACAATGCTGAAGGCTGTGCTCTGCAGTCTATTTTGGTATCTGATTGGCTCAGCTGAGGCGACCCATTCTCGTCAGTTTGAATAGCCACGTTGTGTTCTGGTTTGGTATGTTATCGGTTTGATGCCCCCACAGCTCGTCTTTACTGGACCGAAATTCCAGTCTCACCGCGTCTTGTTCAGACATTTTCATACACTTCCTTTTAAAAATGTAAGACTTCCGTTATTTGATTTGACGAGGAACGTAATGCTTTTTGGGTTGATGTTTTACAGATACGTCTTCTTCCTGGATCCCTGCAACATAGACATCGTTCAACGGAAGATCAAGTCCATGGCGCTGTGCGTCTCGCAGTGTCCGGCTGAAGAACTGCAGACATACGGGGACCTGCGAAGGTTTGCCATGGTCAATGGTGAGTCACGTCCGCCGCCCCCGCCAGGCTGTTCAGAGGCAGCCTTCTGTTTCACCGCATACCAGCATGAGCCCAGCGCCCCAGAGGTACCACGTGGCCATAACGTCCCCATACTAAAACAGCTATAGCCAGATCATGCAGCGTGATCCCCATCTGGGACTGGAGTCGTCCTTAAAGTGGGGCACTGCAGTACGGTAAAAGTGAGAATATACTGTAGACACATACGAGTGGACTACAGACAGACGTTGCATCCCTCGCTCGACGGTTCACCATACCCGTATAACCGACGTGACCGCTACTGTGCACATCGGCAGGATCGTGAGGTCAGACATGATCCCCAGATGCTTTGGAAATGCGGAAAATGCTGCGCTCTTCAAAGTGCAAATGGCTCCTGCCTCTTCCCAGAGATGTAATGCGTGCAGAAAGGGTCATCAAGCTGCAACCCCTAGTCAAGCAGAGCTCAGCCCTGAGAGTGCTGGATCCATGCGGTGGCAACGGCGTTGATACGAGTTGTATTACCAACACGGCTGGGTGGACTAGATCGCTTTTCTACCTGTCGCATATGAAGCAGGATCCATCCTCGCTTTCAAAAACGCGTTTGCTGCTCAGCCTGTACAAATATGAGCAGCGAACGTGGTGTTCTCGGAGAACGGTCCACATTTAGCTACTGGGAAAGGACAGTAGAGCAGGTCTTCATCCCTGATGCATCCATCGCATCATGGCAGTGAGGTATGGCAGTGAGACAGAAGCGTTGGCAGTGAGACAGAAGCTTTGGCCTGTGCGGAGACAAAGGCTTGTGTGACGAGTGACAGTGACCCCGGCGCACCGTTGACTTCACACTGTATCTCCTTTCAGGGTCTTCCACGGGCGCGCACGCACACACGCACACGCGCACACACACACACACACACCTAAAGCACACACAGGGGAGTGTGCTGTGTGGACAAAGGCTCCATTGAGCTGGCCTCTCGTGCAGGCAGTCTGTTGTTTTCAGTCCACTGGTTGAGCCTTGTGTGTCTGCACTGCTGTGTGTAGGGTCTGACACATGCCTACTGGCACCAGGACAGACTCATTTGCATGCTTGTTTCTCCGAAAGTGTGTTGCATTGCTGTTCACCTGCATTGAGGGAGCGCTTTGCCTTTGTCTTGTAACAACATTTAGAGCAGGCTAGGACAGTTCAAACGTGTTGTAGGAATCCTGCTCAAACCGTAACCTGTGTACTAAATGTTAATTACAGCGGGAGAGCTATGTCCCCGATGCCGCCTTTCCGTGCTGTACATAATGACACATGCGTGTACTAGAACTTGGGTGATGAAGAAATTATGTCAACATATTTGGATGCATATTTTGGTGTTCTTTTTTTTTTTTTTTTTTTTTTTTTTTAAATGAAGCCACATCACAGTTAACCAGTGTTATATTAGCTTAAAACAAACCCAGCGTAAACCTTGTAATGTTTGGACTCTGATCGGTTCTGATCCGTTCTGCCTTTTATGTACATCCGCTCCAGGCTGTGCAGCTCCCACTGTTCTGTGTCCTGCTCTCTTCCAGGCTCAGAGCTCTGCTCCTACGAGCTGGCTGCCCATAAGTACCCCAGCCTCCCCGAGCGCTATGAGAAGTGTCCCAAACTTCCTGTTCCACAGAGGTACGTCGCCCAGTCTGGCCCCTACACCCTTGTGAGAAACGCGTCCCCGCTCGGCGGACCAGCCTTCCCCACTTCTCACGTTCACTTACTCTCCGCCCGCCCTCTTCCTCTTCCGCAGTAAACCTCTGCCTGTCTTTAACCGCTGCACGCCCGTGGACATCATCTGCTACTCAAAGTTCGCTGAGGCGGTGGTGAAGTTCGTCAGCGATAACACTCTGCTCCACCGGCTGATCGCTGGGGTGGTGGCCAGTAAAGAGATCATTTTGGGGCTGTGCGTGCTGGCGTTAGGTAACTGTCCTTGCATGTGTTCCGCTGCTTAGACACGGCCCACTTTACACCACGATGACGCTGGGATGCAGAAGAGCAGGAGTTTAGACAGGCTAAGTGATGCGAATGGAGTCTTAATTTATTCATGTTTAGCAGCACTACATTAATTTTAATATCAATTGTTGGATGTCTCAGTGGTACTGTTCAGCATTTCCTCTTTGGGCTTATAAGAAATATTAACTGGAATTAATGAATAATTGTAGTGATTCGTTCTTTAATTTTAAGTACTTCCTGTTTTGATGTTTGCCTCTTGTTGTGGAGACTTGAGGTACATATAACACATACGTAGTGGTATTTAAACATTCGATACACATAGTGACATATAATTAAGGACTTGGCTGCAACTGGACCAGAAAATCTAGGCTATGTTTTTGATGACACGAGCACTCATGAGCATTTCATGTGATTGTAGCTAAGGGTGTTTGTAGCTAAGGCCTGTAGTGATGGCATTTCTAGGAGTTGATGAGTGCTTGTTTAACTTGTGTGTGGGGGGTGTGCGTGCCACAGTGCTCTCCATGGTCCTGATGGTGATCATTCGCTACATCTCCGCTGTCCTGGTGTGGATTCTCACCGTGGTCGTGGTGCTGGGCTCTCTAGGCAAGTTTCCTGTTTCTTCTTATTCTGGCCCTTTCTCCCTGTCTCTTCTGCCCTTAAGCTTTGGAGGGGAGCTCTTCCATTCCAGGTAAATGCACTTTTGGAACAGTCTGTATTTTATGTCAAGTGCCTAGAGTAAGTCTGAGTAGCCTCTTGCCGAATGATATAAAATCAGGTATGGGAACACCTCAATGTCTGCATCTTAACATCTCCCTAAGTCGATTTATGGCGGGTGTGATAGTTTGTGCCTCTGTTTGGAAGTGTGAAGGTGTGTTGTGCTGTGTGTGTACGTAGGAGGCACCGGTGTTCTGTGGTGGTTATATATAGACCACAGGCTGACGAGGAACGAGACTTTGGCTAAAGATTTAAAGGAACCGAAAGAGACAAACGAGGAAGCCGAGGCGTCCAAGGACCACATGCAAACCCTGCTGGTGTATGCCATCACAGCCACGGTGTTCACGGTGAGTCACGGGCAGAGTGGCGGGTCGCAGCTGAGAACACGGAGTGGATGCTCCTCTGTGCTCCTGCATGCAGGCTCCATACCAGCCTGAGCTGCACCTCGGGTTAGGGGTAGGGTTAGGGTTGGGGTTAGGGTTGGGGTTAGGGTTGGGGTTAGGGTTAGGGTTGGGGGGTAGGGTTAGGGTTGGGGGTAGGGTTAGGGTTAGGGTTGGGGGTAGGGTTAGGGTTAGGGGTTAGGGTTAGGGGTTAGGGTTGGGGGTAGGGTTAGGGTTAGGGTTAGGGGGGGGTAGGGTTAGGGGGTAGGGTTAGGGTTAGGGTTGGGGGGGGGGTAGGGTTAGGGTTAGGGTTAGGGGGTAGGGTTAGGGTTAGTGTGATCCATAAGCCCTTGTTTGAGGACTGCTGTCCCCCCCTCCCCCCCACGTGTGTTTCCTGCTTCTGCGGCAGGTGATCCTGCTCTTGCTTATGCTCTTCATGCGGAAGCGGGTGGCTCTGACCATCGCGCTCTTCCACGTGGCCGGCAAGGTTTTCATCCACCTGCCCCTGCTGGTGCTGCAGCCCTTCTGCACCTTCATCGCTCTCTTCCTCTTCTGGGTCTACTGGGTCTTGGTGCTTCTCTTTCTGGGAACCACTGGTGAGTTCCAGCGCTGCCGGGAAGGGCCGCTAGAAAGCACCTCCCTTTCCCTCTTACCTTTCCTACATCATTTTTCTTAGGTCAGATGCGTTATATTTTTCTGAGTTCGCTAGCTGTGATTTTCTTGGGTAATTGTTTTTCAGAGAGGATTACAGCTGTTAGCATCTCCTAACCTCTACAAAGTCTTACTGTGATCGTTCGTACCTTTTACTGCTGCCTAAAGCACTTGGCAAAGTGCCAAAACATCAGAGTCATGACAAGAATATGATGTTTGTGTCCTAATATTATCGACTGACTTGCAGTATTTTCACGAGATTGAGTGGCGGTGTCAGCTCATTTTAAACTCGCCACTCAGCAGATCTCATCTTATAGGAAATGGGATTTCATTTCAATTGCATTTTGTCCAAGTTTGGGTCATGCGGTCTATTGCGCACTTTCCCACTGGCATACGTTTCCTTTCGATGTCTGCGACGACAGGAAATCCGGAAAAGAACGAGACGACGGGTCTGACGGAATTCCGACTAAGTGGTCCACTGCAGTACCTCACCTGGTACCACGCCGTGGGTCTCATCTGGATCAGCGAGTTCATTCTGGCATGCCAGCAGATGACTGTCGCAGGAGCCGTGGTGACCTACTATTTCACCAGGTCTGTCTGGCGCGGTCACTGTGCAGCTCATTCACAGTGATGGGAGAATCAAACCAAAACACTACTGACCACGCCAACCAAAGCCAGCCTTCCCAGTGGTGTGTGGTAGGAAGTTCAGCACTAGTCCAGGGGAGGTGTGGCCAACCAGCTTAGGAGTGTTATGATTCGTGGACCACGAACCATGAAAGTTTCGGTCACTGTTTTACTGTTTTGCTATATCAACTGTAGGTTTTTTCGACAGCTCTCAAAAACATGGTGCCTCTTTGGCGACATGGTTGAAAATAAAGCCAAAAGAGAAATGAGGAAAAGTAAAAATGTGTCTCCACTGTCTCCATTTGAAGGGATAAGAACAAACTCCCCATCACACCCATCCTGTCCTCGGTGGTGCGGTTGATGCGGTACCACCTGGGCACTGTGGCAAAGGGCTCCTTCATCATCACCTTGGTGAAGATCCCACGGCTCATCCTCATGTACATCTACAACCAGCTCAAAGGGAAGGTCAGCCCACAGCATCCCAGGCCCGGCAGTCTGTGCTCTGTGCTCTACAGAACAACTTCTACATTGTATTGGCTTTAGTTCTAGGCCTTGAGTTAGATTCTAGGGACCCTTCAGAGGTGGGTGGGCCAATGATTGTATTAGCGTTTGGCTCATTTATGAAGAATGTTTTCCTTGCCACCCATATGTATGAACATTGGTCAGCACCCTTTTCATGATCCTAGATTCTACGTAGAGATGCGATTCTCATTTTCTTTTGGTATCAGAAAGACCAGGATGAAGTATATTGGTGTGAGGAAGTTGGATTGTCTGTAGTGGTGGTTGTGATTCTTACCCAAAATGCGTTTGCCCTTTGACAGGAGAATGCGTGTGCACGCTGCATGCTGAAGGCGTGTATTTGCTGCCTGTGGTGTTTGGAGAAGTGCCTCAATTACCTGAATCAGGTACTCCTACATAGTGAGCTGGGTTAATTCAGTATGGAATGTTTTTGAAAATTCCATGTTGTAAAATTGGTGGTTGAAGAGGTGCAAGAAATGCACCACAGAATTACGTAGGTTATCAAAATCATATATCCGTGGAGGACGGTCCTATAGGGGTGGTTCTTCATTCTGTGAGACCAGTTTTCCATGATGCGAAGTGGTATGATGGTTTTTTTGCCTTTGTGTCGGACTTGTTCTGTTCTGTGGCCCCAGAACGCGTATGCAGCGACGGCCATCAACAGCACCAGCTTTTGCACATCGGCGCGCGACGCCTTCATCATCCTGGTGGAGAACGCACTGAGGGTGGCGGCCATCAACACCGTGGGAGACTTTGTGCTTTTCCTGGGCAAGGTGGGAGGACTGGGACCTCAAAAAACACGCTATCTGCGATGCTGCCATGCCTTTCATGGTACAGATCCACTTCCTGTTGGCAGAATTGTGAACGTGTGGGTATGTGTGTTTGTGTGTGTGCGCGTCTGGATGAGCAGATCCTGATCGTGTCGTGCACGGCATTCGCGGGCGTACTGGCGCTGAACTACCAACGTGACTACACAGAGTGGGTGCTGCCGCTCCTCATCGTGTGTCTGTTTGCCTTCCTGGTGGCCCACTGCTTCCTGTCCATCTTCGAGATCGTGGTGGACGTGCTCTTCCTCTGCTTTGCCATCGACACCAAATACAATGACGGCACACCCAGCAAGGAGTTCTACATGGACAGGGCTCTCATGGTGAGTCAGATCTCTCGGGCTCAGCCACGTTTGGTAGAGTGTCTGGATTTGGATTCATGCATTCTGGGATGTGCATTGAAATTAAATGAGTGAATCAGCCACTCACTGCCACTGACTAACCCCATACTGGATTAAATTAAAAAGGCCTTAATGGTGTCATGAACACAACACTTTTTTTTTTTTTTTTTTTTTTTTTTAATAAATGAACACAACAGTTTGACAGGAACAGGCAGCCAGTGCCTCAGGACACAGTAGTGGAAAGAAGGAAGAAAGTGGCATGGCTTCTAGGGTTGACTGGTGGTGGGGTGGGGTTAATCTGGGGGCGGGGCTAATGTGGGGGATGGGGGGGGTCTTAGTGAAGGGGTGTGTCCCATCAGCCAGACAATCTGTCACATGACAAAAGTGAGAACATGCTGCAGTCTGGTCTAGTTTCAGACCGTAACAGAGAAGTCAGATCTTTTTGTCTTATTTAATGGGTCAAACTTTGCTGACCGACGAGGCCAAACACAACAAACATGCTCAGTTTTCCACTGTCTTCGGTGAGTCTGCAGTGAGGTCTCGTCGCCCTCTAGCCACAGTGCTGAATTCCTATCTTCTTGTTTACGCATTGGGGGTGTGGACCACAGTGTTTGTGTTGACAGGGTGCTGTCCATGGTGCTGTAGGTGGGGCTTGGGTGAGGCACGCATCCCCTGATGGTCTGTTTGGCTTGACATCACATTCATGACTTGCATGAATGTTTTATTTCTGTAAATGTGGAAACGTTAGCTTGTCAGAAGTACAGGTAGGACTGCAGAATGCAAAGTCTGTGCTGTCTTGGATACAGAACAGATATTTTTAAGATAGTGGTGTCCTAGATACTTTCTGGGGTAATGTCAACCTTTTTTTTTGTTTGTTTGTTTGTTTTTTGTTTTTAAAGAGCATTTCTGCATTTGGAAAAATGACACTAGAGTCGTGTGCAGAATGCGAGTCCTTTTCATATGATGCTCAGGCGTGAGTGAACACATCTTGGTGCTGTACTGCTCTGTGCCACCAACAGAACGGGCTGCGGCATAGAGCGACTTTGCAGCTGCAGCCCCGAGTGCTCGTGAATAGCAGCTGATTGCGAGCTTTGGAAAACTCACACAGCAATGCAAAGGCGACTTATGCCCGAGTTATAAGGTACTGAAGTGGCGTGAAAGCTGGGTGTCTGGTGGGGGTGGGGGGGGCGAGCTGGAATCTGGTCACGAACGTGCAGTACAGAACATGGATCCCAGGAGCGGCTGCCCTGTCGCCTCTTCAGAACGGGCTCGTGCTTTCGTGGAATATTTGCCAGGCAAGACCTCAGCTGTGTGTGAACTGGCCTGTTCTCCAAGTAAAAAAACCCCACCTCTGGCTTATGGGTGGTTTCATTGCTCAGAGGTCCAGGGTCTGCGTACACAGCGGTTTTGTGGTCACTGTGGTTCTTGTGGTCACTGTGGTTTTGTGGTACACTGTGGTTGTGGACACCTCAGGTTTCTGAAAGGCAGCCGTGCCTAAAGCTTCAACTGGCAGACCCGTTTAGTGGTTCCGGGTCACAGAGATCCCTGATTGGTGCCTTACCCGTCCGTCACTGTTGGTGAGCATTGTATTGTGACCACCGCATCCCTGACCAGTGTGTAGGTGTTTAGCGTTACATAGTCATTGTCGCTGCCTAAGAAATCACATAGCGAGCCAGTTTTTGATTCTCATACAGAGGTGCTGACTGACAATTATATATAAAATCACCAGTCATGTGTGTTTATTGCATCTCAGCTTGTGTAAGATGTCGCCACCCCTAAGGCCCTGGCAGAGTTCTGCCTTGGAAACGCAAGGCTCCGGCAGTGAGCAGGTGTCCGTGTGGAGTCTCCCTGCTGCCCCCCTCCTGTGACTCCCACTTAAACGTGTTTGCTTTGCTGCGCTGCCATTTATTTGGAGTGTGAGGTGGTTGGTTGGTTTTAGACATGCATTGCAGCAGTGGTGACAGTGGCGCAGCAGCAAAACGGACGAGACGGCCAGTCTTTGGCCACTGGGTAGTGTGACTCATTTACATGTTGAAAGACCACAAATTTTTAAATCGTGACCAAAAGAAATTCTTTCGTGATTTGACATTGTCGTATGCGACAGCGTAATCATCGTGGTTATCTTACAGTGTGAAGCCAGCATTACTTAATTAAGATATATATTTTTTTACCATGGTTACTGAACTCCTGTCTGTACTGAGTGCTTCCACTTCCTCTATTTGCTCCCCCCGTTAGGAGTTTGTGGAGAACAGCAGAAAGTCGGTGGCGCCAGCAGAGCGTGGGCGGAGCAAGCGCTCTCGCGCTCGTGAAGAGGCGGAGCTTACAGAGATAAAGGCCATGGTGAGTGGCATTGTGGGCGTGGCAGAGGCGGAGTGGGAGACCCTGCAGGAGTTTCTGCTCTGCTACCTGCTGCTTTGTGTGCTGGTGGACTGGGTCCTGTCTGAGCATGAGCTCGTGCTCTGCCTCAGTCACGACATGCTCGTCTTCCTGTCTGTGTGTCTGCCTGCCTCCAGCCTCTTCCTGCTGACCACGCTGCTTCAGGACACGGCCGTCACTGCCGCATGCTGACCGTTAACATCCGCCATTACTTGCGGCTCTTTCTCCATCCGTCCTTTCATGCGTCCATCACTTCTTCATCTGCCCATCACACTAACAGTTCATTTTTTTTATGTGGTTCTTATTTTGTGGGTTTTTTTTTTTTCCCCTGCCGTCATTCTTGGTCGCCATTTGTTCTCTGGCTGTCTGGAACCCGAAGTGCAGCTGTGTAAATAACGCGCTGCGGCCTCGTCATCACGCCGTTGCTCTGGGAGACAGAGGTGGGCTCGTCTGTTTGGGGAATGGCAGTGCCAGACTGAGACCGATCTGGACTGAACAGAAAGGGGGCGGTGCTACGAGCTTAGGCTTAGGCAGCCACCAAAGCCCCGCCCCCATGTGGCTCCGAGTCCCAGTCTGGTCCAATGGGAGCCGTTATTAACCACACCGCAACCTGGCTCTGCACCAGCTGGTGTTAAACAATGCTAAAATGGCACTAAAGTGCAAATGTTTCATTTTGCTTGGACCTTTTCTGCACTCACGGATTTGCACATTGCTGTGAAATGCTGTAGAAGGCAGGGCTGGTCTTGCATGTGATGACTGATGGCATCAGTGGCAGGACATGAATGATGTTCAGCAGGATGTAGTACTGACTCCACTCCTCACTCCAGGGTTTGGGGCTCAGGACAGTCTGTGTGCACATGCCCGATATTCCCCCAGCACGCCCCCCCCTCTCTCTCTCCAGCGGTTATGCCTGTTTCTCATTTCTCACTTTGTTTTCATTTTCTTGGACTCGATTTGTGTGTGTCATTTGTTTTTCTTAATTATTTTTCTTAACCGGAGTCGCCGTTTCATTTCCTACAAGCTTCTTCCCAATGTTTCACTGGTTGTTCGTACTGTAATAAAACACGACCTTTTTTCCTCCTAGGCTCCTGGGACAAGTTCAGCTTGACCTAAAGCAGCCCATGGGACTTTTTAAAGACATTCCAAAATGTTTATTTTTACCAATGTGTAACATGTTTACTATGGTTTCACTCCAGGGAATACAATATTTTAATAAGAAACTGTAAAAAAAAAAAAGAAATAACAATGTAATGAAGCACTTTATATTGGAGCGCTGCATATTTTAAAAGGCTGATGCATTTTTCGTAGTGATGTCCTTTTATAAGACTAAACACAAATGCCATCTAGGGAAGCGCAGTGCTACTAATGTCTAGAATCACTGTTTTTATTATGTAGGGTTTTCATAACAAACTTCTGTTCCTTTTCTTAAATGGGTTTCTCGGTGTAATTAGAAACCTTGGTGTTATGCAGCAATGAAGTTTTACTTTTGTTTTTTGTATCATTTTAACTCTGAATCATCCGATCATATTTTGCTCTTATTGATGTGTGATTCTTCTCAGTCCCATTAAGGAATCTGTGTTCGCGAGCGTGTCTAGAGACTGAGGTTGCTTTGTGTCTCATTCTTACGACGTGTTAATTTACACCAAACCAGGTGATTTTGGATCTTCACGTTGACTTGTAAAACAGAGAGAGAGAGAGAGAGAGAGAGAGAGAGAGCTTGTCCAGCAGTGAATGTTCCTACACATTAGTGGGGTGTTTTTATTTATGCCTTTTGAGGGGAAGAAGTCCATGATGTGAAGCATTTGGAAAGACGGCAGTTCTTTGATCAGCAGTGGCAGCAAACAGCAGCAGACCCCTGCCACTCCGACAGCCCTAGCGCCGTGACCCTTGACCTCCAGCGTGGCAGGGCCTGGTGCTCTTTTAGCTCCACGCTGTGTGTACTGTACGTGTTGCGGAACTGACGCCCTGGATTAGGATACAGAATGGCAATTCTAACCCTTGATCAACAATCATACTTTTGCAAATTTTGATACACATCACCCAAAGTCATGATTGCCAGTGAATGCGATTGTTGCCAATATTTTATTCTCCTGAGCTGTGAAAACCCGCAGGCCTTCAGCCTTGAGTGCGGCACAACGCTGGAGACGGCGCCACTGACATCTTTACAACTGGAGTGCTGATTTTACAATCAGATTCCTTGCGTGTTCATGCTGACCTGAATCACCAAAACTGTCCGCAGGTCAGCACTGCTACTCTTCACAAATGATTGTGTCAAAGCACAAATGCCATCCTTTCATCTTCTCGTCGCTGACCACGTTGACTAACGGATAACACAACAGTGCCCTTGGGCTGTGGAGCTCTGCACTCTCCTCAAATGCAGTGTGTGTTTGCTAGGGCTATTTCTGCAGTTCCTCCTTCAGACTGTAGGGGGAGAAAACGCGGCTAACATTTCTGATAAGAAAGTGCTTCTGCATGTGCAACTTTATTTATTTTATAGCACGTACGAGTAGTACTAACTTGTCACTTTGTCATTCGTTGCTCATTTAACAAGGTTCATCTTAGTCACACTGCGTCCTGTGGAGAGTCCAGTTACTCCAGTTGCTTGATCTCTGTGTGGCTTGATCATCTACTTTTACACCTGTGGCAAACTCAAGTCTTCCTACGTGCACTACATTTCTCAAAAGAACCTACATTTCTTGTCAGGCACGCTTGTGACAGTAGACGAGCAGAGGAGAGGCACACAAAGCTTGCGTTTTGCCTTAACCTAGCCAGGGGGCGGCGCCCTTACTGAATTTGATTTGTTAGTTTCAGTGCAGTATTGTATCCCCCCCCCCCCCCATGACATTCAACAACAGGACTAGCAAGCCTTAAAACAGTTGTAACTTTCCACAAAATGTTCACAAGCATTATATAATGGCAGGTGGGAGAGTGATGCGTTGTCACTGGTGAATGAACAAGAGGAATCAACATTTGCATTGGTACCATTGTTGTGTAGTTTTCCTTTTTTTACTAACTGAATGTTCAACAAAAAGTTTGGCTAACATCCCCCAGGTCCCGTGAAACTGGGAACAACACGAGCTAGATGTGCAGTAGTGGTTGTGATATCGGTTTGCTAATTTGGGATGAAGTGTGGCCATCATCCTTGGTGTATTTAATCCTCTATGTATCTGAAGTAAAATGCTTCAGCAGGAATTGCATTTCAGAAATAACTGTCTAGACAGACATTTTAGTCTTAACATTTTAGTTCATTTATGTCCCTATTTGAAAATGATCAAATGACTACTAATTACCCATTAGTTAATTTCAACTACAGAGTACCTGGGTGATTTTGCCAAAATTCCTGAGGCAGAAGAGAGGAGAATGAAAAGCTATTTGGTGTGAAGTTCTGAGTTCTTGTTGGGGGGGGTGTTGCCTAAAAATGATGTGAATATGACTGAAGTATGCAGCTTTATACATGTACAGAACATATGAACATGGAATGATACATGTTGACTTGAGTGTCTTTTTACATGTAGGAATACATGTAATGATACATGTTGACTGATAACAGAATGTCTTTTTTGACAAGGGACCTGAAAGTGTATTGTGTCTTTGTTCATTTCGGAGTTCTTCGGAGTCTCCTGTTGGATGAGAGGGAACCGTGATGTGGGGTAATTTGAAAAACTTCTGTGCAGAAACGTACACAGACATAACTATGAAACAGTAAGAGCATGAATAATAACGCTACAGATTCAACATTTTGCCATATACGGTTGCAGCAAGATGGTATTTAACAGCGATTAAAAACATTTGTAAAAAAAAATCTTGATATTTAAAATGATCTTATAGTACAGTCATTTCATGAAGAAAGTGTTTTACAACATTAGCGAGGGATTCTCCTCTGATCACTAATTTGTCTTAGAACGCTTGAGAATGCAGTAGGCAAACCACATGAACAAACCATAGAGAAACATAGTTTTACGAACAATAGTGAAAGAATTCTTTGGCTTTGTTGGAACCCATAATGGCAAACCTAATGCCATGAGTGCAAGTTTGCCTTTTCCTGAGTGTAGTGTTGTGTTCTCTGGTTCTGCTCCAATTCAGTGGGTTCTGGGGCAGAAACACTGTTCCTAGATCAGTGTAAAGTGCAGCTTCTCCAGCCAGTGCTGAGTAATGACGGTCCCTGGCTCTCCACGCTCTCCCTTGTTGCCAAATGCTTACACAATGGGAAATTCAAACTAAGTGAACAAACACTGTATTGTGCTAACTGGTTGAAAACCAGTTTGTTTTTGTTTTGGTATTTGGTCGAGTTCTCGCTTCCCTCTCCCCCAGTTGACCTGGCAGTGGGGCCGGTTGTGCTGTCTCGGAGTCCGTTAGAGAGATGTAGAAAAGCTCCTCTTAGAGCAAGAGTACAGCTAGCAATGCCCATAGCTGCAGCGCGCACACACACACACACACACACACACACAGATATGACCTGCATGCTTCCACTCTGAGCTTTTTCTAACTCTTTAAAACAATGAGCCATTTTTGTAGGTCGTGAATTGTTCAGCATTAGAATCCATGTGACTTAAACACTGACTTTAACTTCTAGAACAATAGCTTTATTCAACACGCCACAGTGTTTTTACTTTGTTTTCATTTTGACATATTGGTCCGTTTCTCCTCTTCATTATGGGAATCTGTGCTTTTATTCTCATCTCCCTGGGGAATAGGCTGTTTCTGTCTACAGATATTGTTATGAATAGGCAATACATCAGTTTATTTGTCTGGTGTAACACTAGCTCTTAGATTTTACCTGCAGTAAAGTTGTTTGTAACATTGAAAGTTTTTCTTTGTGTTATTTTTGGTTTGTTTTGATTTTTATATTTATGATTTCATATGTACCTTGTTTTTTAAAGTAATAAAGTGAAAACATTTTAAGCCCTGTCCTCAGATGTTATTGTATAGTGGCTATGTGTAGATGAGCAGAAGACCACTCCAGAGCAAATATTAATCTATTAACAAAGGACATTAACAGTTGTATTATAAAATCTTTATTATGAATGTACATATCTTGCATACCAATAGACAGGCTCAATTATACAAATGTTTTAAGTGATAAAAGTTTACATTTTTGTTTACCTTACACTAAATATTAGTGTATGCAAATGTGTTATTTTACTCTGTTCAAGGATATTTTCAGTGTTCCTCTTATTTTGATAAGAGTTTTTCTCTCTTTTCTTTTGCTTTCAGGAAGCTGACTGTACGCATTTGTTGACAACTTACTATGCCAGACACTATTATATGTTACAGGCTCCAGTGCCCCCTACTGGTAAATCCTTTACATTTTCCCCCAACCAGCTTCTCACATGTGTAAGAGACCCACACACGGGACGAGTGTGTGCCGGCGTCTAGGAGTCGTTGTCGTCATCCTCGCTGGCGTTGGTGTCCAGGTTCTTGTCTTTGTGCGGGCCGGTGTCGGAGGCGTACTCCGCCTGCAGCTTCTCCAGCTCCCGCAGCTCCGACCGCAGCTTCTGTAGGTGCAGCGCGCGCCGGTTCCTGAGAACCTTCATCGGGAACGGGTTCAGGTCCACGAAAGCAATGGCTGTCAACTTCCTGTGGGAACAGGAAGTGGTGAGGCAGAGTTAGCAAAATGGAAACGTTTAGGTTATTTTTTTAGGAATTGATTATCGTGCAAGTTTACATTTTCACAATACTACAGTTTGTTTTTTTTTTTGTTGCGCTATAGCAAGTAGATGAACTGGCTGCGGCAACAAACCCATGAGAAAGGAGGAGCATCTGTACACCGTCCAAACTCCGCCTACTCCCGACAGGCTGCTCGCACACGGCCTCACTACACATCGCGCTCTTTTAAAAAATAATAATAAAAACCCCAATGGGAACCTCTGGTGAGCTAGACAGACCCTTTTACCACCCCAGTGCAGAGCTGAAGCTGTGGAAGCAGCACTGTGATTTGACCCAAATCCAGCTCACATCTGCACAGCTGGCCTAAAACTCATGTGACTTGGGCATGAGTTGTGTTCTCTGTGCTGTCTGCAAGCCCAGTGAATTATACATGCCGGAGTCCGTCTTCAGGGCAAAAATAGCAAGGCTGTCTACAGCTGACGAGGGGTAAGTGGAAGGACTCCGCTCGGAGAGGGCAGCAAGGGCACCATCATGCATCCTCTCGAGATAAAACTAAAATGACTGACACTAGGAGGCTAGGAAAGCTGAAATGAGACATTATTTCAAAAAGAAACGACAGAAGGGTGTTTATCCTCTGCTGGGTCTCTGAGGTGGCCTTGCCGGTGTCTTCAGAGCTCTGGTGATGTTTCCTCACCTGCTGTCTGTGATGGTCTTGGTGAAGAAGCGGAGGTACTGGTAAATTTCCAGACTGTCGTGGATCTGTAAGATTTCCTCCTCGTTGTATTTGAACAGGGCAAGTGCATATCGAAATATCACCTGTGGGTAAATACATTCACAGACTAAGATGGTCTGGGGTGAGATGATGGGAGAGAATCTCACTGTACAGATTTTTCCATTAATTTAGTGCATAGGACAAAAACTCTAGTACAGAGTCCATGGTCACTGAGAGTGAATGGACTAGCAGGCTGAGGCGGAAGCTCTGTACCTTTGTTCCCTCGTAGAAGAAGGCGTCCCAGACCTTGAGCAGGATGTCACTGGGAAGACTCTCCACAAACAACACCAGGAACCAGTTAAAAGTGATCATAGAAACATCCACACCGTGCTCCTCCAGGTGGGCTACCAGCCGTGGCATCTTCTCCGCCATGAAGTCCTTAAACACGCGCTGGTCTGCCTGTGTGGGCATGGACAGCTGCTGAGCGAGAACAACAACCGCTGCTCCACCAACGTTCTGATCTCCTACACGAGCTGTTACCTGAGAGCCCAGCAGAGTTTTGGTATAGTAGTCCTGAGGCATGAGGTACTGCACGATGGCCACGAGACACCAGAACGCCTCTTCTTCACTCTGCAGAACCAGCAGCGCAATGGCAGCCAGCCTGAAAATCACACACATCACTGGAATAATGCTGGTTTTCCTCCAATACAGATGCTGTAGCAAAAAAAAACACTTCATTGATGTTTACTGAAGATACATTGCTGATTACACTGACCAACAATAATTTTGCTTCCTGCTAATTTATGCCTGTTTATTATGCACTTATTATGTACATATGTATTACATTACTTATGTATTATTATGTACATGCTGAATCCAAATATGTTTTCAGAATTTCTCTGTCACCCACAGTCTTTTTGTTCCAGTATACCTGCATATCATTTATTGGATGGAAAAATGTCACCAAGGAAAGTTTATGCCCTGTGTTAGCAGACTACTGCCAGTCACCCGAGAGGCCTTTTACTGAGGCCAAATGTCAACAAAAATCATGTTTTAGAAATATGTTTGTACATATTTTTAAGCGTAATACCAGCCTTAGTCATGAATATAGGTAAGGTCCATCTGTTTTAGTTTGTGAGACAAAACAGGTATGTTGCCCAGTGTTAATATTAATGGAATATCCACCAGAACTTCGAATGTCCTTTGATATTTCTGAGAAGTTCCCATATGCTCAAAAAAGGTTTTGAAAAACTGAAGATTTAACGTATGTATAATAGCAAAAACGTGAATATGGGGAACAGTATGAAGAATGTTTTTAGTTACTTGGCTACTGAGTCCCAGCATTCCCCAGGCCGGGTGCTGCTGAAAGGATGTGTCCCCTGGAGCAGGGTGTGCACGGAGGGGTGGATGCAACCTCTTAAGCAGCACATTGTGAAATATGTGAGCATGACCTGCAGGAAACCTGTTACAAAATTCTTCCCTATGACCTCACCAACCTGTTCCTCCAGACTACACTGTTTGTTTCTTGATCGTGGCACTGTGCAGACATGTCTAGTAGCTGAACTGGGAGTTTCATTTTGATTCACATAAGGGAACTTGCATGAAATCTTGCCCTAGTGGGGAATTCTCAGCAGTGTACCTGTTGAGTCCCTGGCAGTAGCCGACTGTGGGGTTCTGCCAGGAGAAAGCCAGCAGGACCCTGTGGAGTTGCTGCAGCTGGGGGCTGGAGGGTGAGCAGAAGTTCTGGTTGGAGGTGAGCGTGCGGTGCAGGTCCAGCTGGATCTGGCGGGAGGCTGGGTGCGGCGTGGCCTGGCTCTTCTCACACAGCTGCTGGAAGAGGTCTGGGAACCGGTCACGGAGCTGCCGGGTTCTGGCGTGCACCATCCAGCGCCACACCCGGGCCCTGTACTTGCTGGGGACGCCCGCCCGCAAAAGCGCCTTCAGCTCCGGGCCCGAGCAGAGGTCGTCGGACGAGCGGCCGCCCAGGTACTGGGTCCAGCGGGTCAACGGCGGCCGATCGCCCACCTCTCGCTGGAGCAGCATGTGCGAACGGATCTCCAGAGCCTGGATCTTAGCCAGCAGCTTCATGTCCTCTACCTCATAGTCAGGGATGATCTTAAAGCCGTACTCGTCGTACTCCCTGAGGAACAGAGATGTGGGCGGTTCTGGAGTTGCATGAATGCTCTCATGGTCTTTAGGATTATCATCATCACCATCTATGAATATCCTCGATGAGAACTATGAATACCTGTTAGTGGTTTATACAGTTTCACAGTTTAGTTTGGAAGTTTCACAGTTTAGTTAGGAAGTTGGATATTACCCATATGTTATTTACCTGACTGTGTCGAGTTGGATAACATCCTTCAGATCTGCCTGTAGTGCATCCTCGATTAACCTCTTTACTGCATCCTTTTGCTCTGCATTCAGTTCCTTTTTCTCCTGGAGTTTTCGCAGGACCCCGAGGTATCGACTCTCCATCTGACAGTTGCTTGCCTCCAGATAGGCACACTGAGGTGCACACACACACACACACACACACACACACACACACACACACAGCATTTACTCAACTTTTACCCTTTACTGTATCACCAGTGGACTGCCAAAAAACCCTCAGCCGAGGTGTCATCAATGACTTGGTGATTATTTGAGCACCTAATAAGCTACCAAGCGGCTAACTTGTACCAAGTCACAAGCGTGTGTTATATCATCACAGTGGCTGCTCTGTGGTTCCAGGATTTGATCAGATCCTGAATCAGAGGTTTGTCTCTATCTGTGAGAAAGTTGTGTGTGTAGTTTATTCACCTTCACCATGAGACTTTTCTCCTGTTCTGAGCTGTTCTGCCACAGTTTAGTCAGCTGATGGATCTCGGAGTTCAGGAACTTGTTCTGGGTTTTGTAAGCTTCTAAATCATCCTGAAAACAGAAAAACACACAAGGAACATCAGTCTTCGTTAAAACAAACCACATACACAGAAATAATTATGTAAAATAATTTTTTTAAATGGAAAAAACACACTTTCCCCTGCAGGCCCAGAGTATAGCTGATGTACAAAATGTAGAAAAATAATTAAAAACGCAGTATTGGTCAATCTAAACCTAGTTAGGCAATCATGAGTACTAAGTACATGAGTACAAAATCATTTAAAACAATTGGACAATTAGCATAAACCCTTTGCCCAGGCAGAGAGCTGCGTTTGGTGGCAGAGGGCGCCGTGCACCTTGAGGCTGGCCATCTCCTGCGTGAGATGTCTGAAAGTGTCCGTGTTGAGGCGCTCAAAGCTGAGGCTGCGGCGGGGGTCGTCCGCGCACTCCGCCACTTCCTCGGAGAGCTTGAGGATGACCTCCTGCTTCGCCTGGTTCTTCTCTAGCAGCAGGCGGACGCTGTCCTGCAGCTCGGCCACGTGGGCGTCCCGCTGGGCCAGGCTGAGCCGCAGGGCCTCGCCGTCGGTGCGTAGGCCTTCCAGCCGCTGCCGCAGGTCGGCCGCGCAGCGCTCGCCGTGACGCAGCAGCTCCAGACGAGCCTGCTCGCCCTCGGCCGCCATGAACTGCGTGCACGTCCGCTTCTCCAGCTGCGCCGCCTCCAGGGCCTGGTGAAGCAGCCACACCAGTTCCTAACCCCACACACACACACACACACACATATACATACACTTACACAGTGACATACATAACCAAACTCGTGCATTATATGTCATCACACAGGCATTCTCTTAAGGGCATGTAAAGGCATTTATTCTAGATACATAGTGAGCAGCAAAGCCTCTGTGATGGATTCCTCCGCCAGCTTACTGAACAGGAGTGGAAATCCAGGACTCTCATGGACCCTCTAGGAGCTCTACCTTCTGGGCTTTGACCTCCTCGGACAGCACCAGGTTCTCCTGCTGGAGGCGGGCGGCTCGGTCCAGGGTGCCGGCCTCCTTGCGGTCGACGGGCATCGTGGCCGAGAAGCCTTTGTCCTTTTTCCTGTTGGGCAGGGACAGCGAGGGCAGCGGGGACCGGCGGCCGCTGCATGGCTGATCGCCGCCCACTTCAGGAGGGCCGCGCCTCTCGGGCACCTCGGCGGGGGACACTACAAGGCCTTCAGGACAGTCGGGAGGAGCCAAACACACCCAAGTTACAGTGAACTCTAGTATGTGCGGCAGATATCCAGCATATATATTGTGCCGTGGGTCTTTCTGAAGTCATTTTAAAACTGTGAGGTAGCTGGGAACAGCATGGGGAGTCAGAGCACTGGGGCTTACTGGGTATACTGGGCGAGGGCTTGGATGAGTCCGTTTTGAGGTCATTTGAGGGGGTAGGGGATTCCACCCAAAATGTACTCCGTTCTTGAGAGGGCCGACGAAGGAGCAAGCTGTATACCGAGTTTCTGTAAGACA
The DNA here is from genome assembly GCA_020368025.1 of Brachyhypopomus occidentalis. Lineage (NCBI taxonomy): Eukaryota > Metazoa > Chordata > Actinopteri > Gymnotiformes > Hypopomidae > Brachyhypopomus > Brachyhypopomus occidentalis. The sequence continues at coordinate 2,727,347 of JAGXOD010000004.1, read as the reverse complement.
CACACACACACACACACAGTGTTTAACAGATGAAATATAAAAAAAATACTTTGAGAATGAGGTTCTTTATCTAGGTTTTTTTATTTCTTGACCACCTCAAACATTATTAACATTATTTGACAACACTGTAATTGATTTTAAATCCTGTGTGTAATATCTTTTTTTCTGTGTTTTTTCTGTGTGATCCAGCACATCAGGACAGTGAACTTCCGCAAGAGTGAAACTAAAGGGAAGCTGTGGGGGGACAACTGTGGGGCACGATGACATCAGCACTTTAAGAAAGAAGCGCTGATGAATGAAAGGACACAGTTTACACTTCTACACCCTGCAGAACTCCTGCACGTACTGAATCTCAATGAGCGGGTGCTTGATTGAGACGTTGAGGGGGTTCGTCTGCACAGGCTGATTGGCTGCTTCCTCCCCCACCAGCCCCAGGGGCAGCTTCACCGTGGGCAGGAAGTTTGCTACAACCAAACAAAAAAACAAATCAACAAATCAAGGCCGCCCCCCCGCCTTCGTGAGCACCGGAACTCAGCCAGGAAGTCAGGAAATAATAATAATTAAAAAAAACAACAATATAACAAACAAGGCATTTGTAATACATTGTAAAACCATACCTAGCAGAACATCCTACATGTGAATAAGGAAGAGCACCTCACCACAACAACAGACTCCTCTGCTGGGTGCTGTGAGACTTGGTTTGGGCTACTTGGCTGTGTGAAAAGCAGCACATGGCTGGTACAGCCTGCAGTGTGTCCGGTGCCAAAAGGCGCTGGTGTGAGCTACAGGAGTGTGCCAGGCGCATTCACCTGCAGCTGCTCCCTGGGACGGACGCTTTGTTTTCTCAGTTTGCCCTCGAATAAACGAGGTTGGCGCACAGCCATGTTCTGTGAGCGCTCCTAATGCAGCATGTGGCCAATCAGCTTGAGTGTAGAGGACCATGGAAGAAGATGCGGCACAGTTCCTCGCCGTTCGACATAACGAGGCACAGGCAGTGTGCTTTCCAGCAAGGTGTACACACACACACACACACACACACACACACACACACAGCAGCAGCATGAGGTGCTAGCATGTCACAACATGTCTGAAATATCTCCACAGTGAGTCAGTCAGAGCGGTCCTCCTTGGAGTGAGGACACGGCCCACAATGCCCCAAACCTAGTTAGACCTAGTTGGGAAACTCTGTTGCTTGCTCGAATTTGTCATAAAGATAAGATTTAAGATGGTATTTCATTTAAACAATAGTTTGAGGTAAAAACAATCTACAATGACCCTTTCATTCAGACTGAATATGGAAGTTATGTAATGCAGTTATAATTAGCCCAGATCCTTTTGGCAGACCACCTGCCTGAGGGGCTCAAACGTTCCTCATTTCCTGTAATAGTCACTGCTGTGTGGTGCCTCTTCCTGCAGTTGCGCACATAATACCCCAGCACCAGGGGAACCATGGGTAATAAAAGACATCCAAGCCGCCAATGGTGTTTGGGTAATTTGCAGGAATCTATACGAACATTTAAGATCCTCTATCAAATCAAATGGATTTGCCAGGAAAGGCTAAGGCAACTCTGGGTGGGACGGTCCAGCACGTCTTTGTCATGGTGAGAGACACAACCTACTGATGAAGGATTACTGAATAAATATTCACTAAGGATGTGAGTCATTAGACATCATTTATCTGGTATAGTGCTTTGCCACATACAGGAAATGAAGCCTATTTGCATGCAATGCAGAGCTACATCAAAGAAAAACAAGCCCCAGATTTTGGCTGCACATAACATCCGCCCATAGCCACAAGTGACTGTGCTGTGCTGTGCTGTGCTGTGCTGTGTCCACAGGCTGCCACCAGCTCTCACTGCTTTGGGCTTTATGGCTCAGATTCCTTTGATCGCTAATAACCATGCAAAAGGTCAAATTAAAAAAAATGCATGGAGTCACAAGTTTGTACGACATTTGTATGACACCAGGCCAACACTCTGGCGAACCCACAGTCTTTTCCTTCCTGGGTTACTCTGGATAGGTATGCAGCAAATTGAATTTGGAGGATTTGCCTCCAAAATAAGTGATTATAAGTAATCTGCAGTGATTTTTAAAAAATCCCTTGCCAGAGAGGAGTTGATGTTACTTATCAGCTACTTCTGATAAAGTGTGTAGACTGTAAGCTTGAGTTAATATTTAATAATATGAAACATTGTGGTTTTTGAATAATATTGTAATTTTATGGTGATAAGAGGCTATGAACCCCTGTCTGGACAATTGAAATTCCTACAGAATTGTACAACACTTTCTAATGAAGAATACCAAGAGACGTTAAAGATAATGAAGTGTATATATGCTTTTCCAGCCCATATGTAACTTAAGTTGTCTTGTCAGGACCAACTTCGTCAGATTCATACTTACTGCTAAAGGTTAGAGAAACATGACCATGACCGGTTAGACAAACATGACCATTTTGAGGGTAAAGGGTCCCTAGGAAACATCATGTTGTAAGTTAGATCTTAGCCACGCTAGCAGACAGTCATTTTCAGCCTCACAGTTTGAAAATATTAGGCCAGTACTTGCTGGAAATCTCAGGATTACACACAAGAAAGAGAATCCCTTAGATCCCTTATGACTCCGTACCATCCTGCCACCCTGATAAATAATGCAGATAAAGATGGTTCAGATAACAGCACAGCAAATGTTTCAGAAATCCCACAAAGCTCGCACATTAAAGGAAGCTGCTTTAGATGAGTCATGAGACACTTGCAATCAGAACAGAGTAAAAAGCATTAAAACACAATTTAGCTGGGCAACCACCCACCAACACACTCGTGAGTCACATGTGCACAGCTGCTAGGTTAGTGACCTCAGTCAACATAACCTCCAAGTTCTGATGAACCAGGGGATTTCCCAAAATCCCTGCTTCCATTTCCAAAAGCCTCCAGATTGTGGCACATAAACACATCTATCACTCACTTAATGACTCCAAATCGCTGCATAATTACCCTGCAGATTAGAGTTTATATGTAAACAAGACCTGGGACTGGTGGGTTTTTTTTTTTATTTTGGAATACAAGAGGTTATGAGTGCACATGTAATTATGTATATATATCATGTCACATAAACAGATAAGAAATAGACATTTCATGTGGTGGTAACAGCAGGTGCTGAATTTTAAAAATACTTCAGGAATTTATATGAACTATCCGTTTGGCCATCGTGGTACTGACTGTTCTCACAGAGATATGTGAAGACACACGTGTGCTTGCACAGCAGACTGTGTTGCTCTTTAGGCAAGTCCATGTGGGAGACGGAGGGTGAGTTTCACAGTGTTAGGCTTACTGGACTACTGTACTCACATACGCTCACCTGTGCCTGGGGTCTCCCCCTCCCCCAAGGTCACGCCCCATCACAGACATTTCTTACGCTCTCTTGATTAAAGTCAAAACATTGAATATGAGACAAAATAATTCTGCATCACTTCATTCTGAGAAAATGCTGTTGATTCGTTTCTAACACAGTAACAAGTGCCTGAGCATACACACACACACACACACACACACACACACACACACTACACAGTGTCAGGTGACTGCATACACATAACAGTGTCAGGTGGCACAGAAAACAGTGACAGGTGAATGAGCACACAACACAGTGACAGGTGTGCACACCTTTAGTTTCTGTGCTATACTTCATTGCTGTGAAACACTCCAATATTACACAGACAGGAAGCAGCAAAAGACCCAGTAGTGTGAGTTCTAAACAGTGCAGTGAGTGCCACCAGAAAAGGGAATTTACTCTTATTCAAGACAGACGATTTCACTTTCAGCAACACCACAGACGGGTGGCGGCCTGCCTAGCTTGTAGCCAAATTCCACAAGAGTTATTACATTTCCCTTTCTGTTGGCCACTGGCTGCATCACATGCTGGGATGACCAACTACACTCTCACATCACTGAAACATTCCCTGCATTATCCAAGCCCAAACCACACAGGGCCCATGTTGCGACATGTTAACCATGCCTGCACTGCCTTGTCTGCTGCAATAAACACTCATCCCATGATCAGTTGTTCTTTTGTTCTCTGCCGTCTTACCAGGGCAGGTGTCGAGCAACTGCTGGTCCTCCTCCCTGCAGTTCTGTGGGGCCACCAGCAAGCCGTCAGCAGTCAGCAGCGCCCTGTGCTGTAGCCGCCTCATCTGGAGCTGCTGAAGCCAGTACATCTTAGCGTCTCGGTTAGCTGCCTGCAATGACACACGTTACTGGAACAGCTGTGTGAGTGTGTGTGTGTGTGTGTGTGGGAGGGGGGGTGATAATATAAACATTTCCTACAGTAACATCAGTGACCATAATGATCATGGTTTTTGGTATTGTCATGTAGTATTGTGATAATATATATGCTGCTGAAGAAGTTTAAAATGATCAGAGCAAAACTATAATCAATTTTCCCACAACATTATGTTAGTAGAACTTTTATTTTGTTCTATTTTTTTTAAATATTATATTTTCATTATTGTATTTGATATACTTTTAAACCCAAAAACCACCCAGTCCCTGTTGTGAGACAAAATTGTACAAAATGAAGTGTACCTATAGTGTATGTATCGCATTTGCTCGAATGTGTGTATGTGTACAGCCGAAGGTTAGAGTATACAGGAGGAGCTACTGTCACTGTGACTAAGATGTTACTTCATTTCATGTCTGTTATTCTTCCAGAATGCAGTGCTGGCTGTACTGCTTACCGCACAGTATGTTGTAACACACAGCATGGCAACACACATATACAGGAGCAACCGAACGAGCAACAAAAGGATGACTGCTAACACACGCTAATGGTTTCTAATAACACAAACGCTCTGACACACTCCCCAACCACCTTTTTTTTTAAACCGAGACCGTAAATACCTTGAGTCTGAATGTGCGTTCTGGAGTGTGTATCTCGAATGTGCCCTCCTCTCCCTGCAACGGGCAGCCGAAGGTGGCGTGGCAGAGCTCCACCCTGCCGAGCGGATTCAGGTCCTGCGCTGTGCGATAGTAAAGCAGCTGGCATCTACTCTCCTCATAGGAGAACCAGCGGAACTTCCAGGCTTTGAGGGGCCCGCCCTGCTTGTGGAGGTAGCCGCACAGTTTGGAAGCAGACGGAAGCTCGGCGGTGCTGGGGCCGACAGCGGTGCTGTCCTGTTGGGATGCGTCCACTTCCGTGCCCTCCATGCCCTGGTCACCTGTGGACAGACCCATGGTGTCCGTGTGTGTCTCCTCCGGTCTCTCTGCCACTGTGGAGTCCTCACCTCCTGCAGCTGCATTAGTTTCTGTCCAAGAGGGAAGTGGCTGAGACATATCAGTGCTGGGATTTCCTTTGCTCCCTCCTTCTGCCTTCACGAGAATGGGAAAAAAAAAACAGAACCAGACAAAAAGCTCAGCTCAGCATTACAGTGTTTATAGTAGACTGGTCTGATTTATGTCTTATTTAATTTCCCTCACACAAGAACGATGCACTTTGGATGCAAGGCACACCTGTTCAGTTTGTTTGTTTGTTTTTGTTTTAAATAACTGAGAAAATAAAGTAAAGCCAGTCTATATTTTGCTTAGTTAGCCCGATATATTCATTCTTAGCCAGGTGTATAGTCTTTCATCAATTTTTTTAAGATGTAATCTGAACCGTACATAGCCATCGGCCAACAACGTCGAAAAATATTTAATATTTAAACTGAAGTCCCAAAGCCAGCATAGCTACGGGGGTGCTGAAAACAAAATACTGATAAACCACTCCCATGCCTAACTAAAATAAAACATTCATACCTGTAGATTTTCTCTTTGAGAAATGTAACACTTCAGTTTCTCACTAGAAGTCTCCTTCACTCTACTTAGCAAACATACCGCTAACACGATATTTTTGAAATCTGAAACATACAGTAGTTTATGTAGGTTAAGAATCTGAGAAGTTACGATCCTTCACAGATTGGGGATACGACACAATCCAGAATAAACCATTGAGTCGATCGTTTTGCCACAACGAAGCAGATTAAAACTACAGACATTTGTTTCACATAACATGCTGTCCAAAATGCTGAGATGTACGAAAAGCTACTGACCTGTTTTTAGCGCTTGTCAAAGGCGCTCTTCACAATTGCAAATCAAATTCAGCGAACGGAAAGAAGGACACACTTCCTTAACAAAACTCCACAGGGAATGACTTTATAATAAGAGCAGTCGGAGGGGAATAATCTATAACATAATACCCGGGCTCCACCCGGACTGTCCGAGTCTCAGGCTGAATGTCCAGGTGTCCGGTTTAGATTTCCATTTGTTTGTGTTTCATTTTTTGCAATATTCATATTCTCCAAAATTATGGCGGGACCTTGAACAAGCAAAGACATATTGGTGAATTTTTAGAACTAATCAAAGTCGTCCCGCAGAGTGACATGCCAAGGTGAGAAGATACGGAGATACGGCTGAGGTGGGTCTGGAACAGCAGTGTTGTTGAGAAGGTGGCAGCCCTGCTCCGTGGGGAATAAAAGGAGAGGCGCTGCGTCTCTCTCTATACAGCGTGCGGGTCCCAGATGGGGTGTGCCTGAGTCGGTCTGATAATATGGGTCAAAGGCTGCTTTCGCCTATGATATAGTGGAATGAGACGCGAATGTTTACACGATTAACTCCCAAAAATAAACCAGGGAAGGAATAAGGTATTATTTTGACAAGTTTCTATTTACGTAGCATTTAGATCTGTAAACCCCATATTTGACATTAGACCATGAAGTGATGCTGGAACCGATGATACCGAGTCATCATGATATTTTGGCAGCGTATACACCGTAAATTATATTTTTGTCATGTGAAATGACAAATCTATATTAGTTCTGAACTAATTTTTTTCTTATGATGTTCACCTCCCTGACGAAAGGAGGCGATGAAAAAAAATCAAGCCCATTTCTATACTTGTAACGTATCAGTGGCGTTTTGCTTTTGAGGTTAAAGTTAAGACTGCAGGATCTTGACAGCGTGCTTCTGTTTTTATATGCCGAATGTTTCTCAGATTATTGTAAAAGAAGGGCTTACGGTATGAATTGTTGACATTCAGATTTCTTTGCACTTACATTGACATTTGATTGTTCATACTTTATACTTGCCGTGCTTATGTTTCATTTTTATTTGGCGTTATTATGTTAGTAGTATTAGCTAGACCATTACATTTACAAAGTTGCTAGGTAGCCCGCTAGTTAGATAGCATGGCTAGCTAATTTGGCTAACCTGTGGTTTTTCGTGTTTGTCTTTTCTTTCGGTCATGTAGTAGACACCTTTTAATGAAAAATCACAGTGTATTCAAGACGTTTTTTGTGTTATTCGATAACTATCTGACTATATTCGGTTTCTGTGTACAGTGACATGCAGACAAAATGAGAAACCTGAAGTTGCTGAAGTGTTTGCGCTCGCCGGAGCTGCCGAGTCCGGGCTGGCCGCAGTGTGCCTCTGTAAGAACGGACTCGGGAACTTTACTGATCGCCTCTCAGTTCACCATCATAGAGTACGATCCTAGATCCGGCGAGGTAAGCCGGAAATAAGAGTGTCAGAAAGGCACGACTGTCTTACATTGACGTGTAACCCTCGTCTGGTTGATTGGTTTACACTGTAGAAACTTTGTGAAGTATATTTTCATTGTTACTGTCTTCAGGTTGTAAATGAAGTGTCCATGACTGCGGAGGACTATCTCCCAGAAGATGGTAGCGGTGTTGTCGTAGGTATTCAGGACCTGCCGGATCAGGAGTCGGTTTGTGTGGCCACTGCTAAAGGCGATGTCATTGTATACAACCTTAGTACTAATGAGGTATTTATCCACTCTGCCTGCCCTCTGACACACCCCAAAGCCTTCATGAGCAACAGTGTGTCTTTTGTTCTACACAATAAAACAATGTTTTTTGTCTCATTGGGTAGTTGGAGTGTGTTGGTAGCGTCGATAGCGGTCTAACCTCGATGAGTTGGAGTCCAGACCAGGAGCTGGTGACCTTCAGCACAGGTCTGAATCCAGCAGAATTCACGAAAACACATGTTCTTCATTAAATGCGGTGTACATTGTGTGTGCATTGTGTGAGGGTGTCACAGAAGGATTTCTTGTGTGCATGCTGTTTAGGCCAGGAGACACTTATCTTGATGACCAAAGACTTTGAGCCTGTAACTGAGGTGGCCATCCACCAGGATGAGTTTGGAGAAGGTACGAGCCTCACATTTACAAGATGTTTTACCACATTTACTGAAGCTTTCTGTGTTCTGTAAGATCCTATGGAGTTGCTGGCCCTGTCATTCTGACATGTTAATGGTGTGCATCTGTATCAGGTCAGTTCATCACAGTAGGCTGGGGAAAGAAGGAGACTCAGTTTCATGGCTCAGAGGGGAAGCAGGCAGCTCAGAGGAAAGCTGCAGTAAGTCCTCATACTTCTTCCCATATGCAGTCCATCATGAGTAGATGCTGGTGGGTTGGGCCACACCTAACGATTTTGTGTTTCTTGCTTACTTGTGGATATATGAATAAAAGTTAGTAATGGTTGACCTTTTTATTCTAAAGGAAATGCACTGAGTGGGGAGTAATATGTACTTAAAAAATGAGAATCTAGGAAATGTTCAATGGCCGTAAACCCTCAGTGATTCTTGTGAATTTGTGTAAAGCTTTATTTAGGGTTTATTGTGAGTTTTAGCCCATTTTGTGTTCAGTCATCCATTTATCGTACGCCAGTATTGTGGTGATGTTTATCGTACGCCAGTATTGCAGTGATGTGTTTATCGTACACCGGTATTGCACTAATGTGTTTATCGTACGCCGGTATTGCACTGATGTGTTTATCGTACGCCGGTATTGCACTGATGTGTTTATCGTATGCCGGTATTGCACTAATGTGTTTATCGTACGCCGGTATTGCACTAATGTGTTTATCGTACGCCGGTATTGCACTAATGTGTTTATCGTACGCCGGTATTGCACTGATGTGTTTATCGTACGCCGGTATTGCACTGATATTTGTCATATGCTGTCATGTCAGGAAGTTCAGCCAGCAGTGCACTGGGATGACCGCAGGCCAAGGATCACGTGGAGAGGCGACGGGCAGCTCTTTGCCGTCAGCGCCATCTGCCCTCACACGGGTGTGTGTGTGTGCGTGCGCCTCTCTCTGGCCTGACATGGGAATCTGGACAGATGAACCTTGTTCCTGAGTGTTTTGGTGCTGTTTTCAGGGTGTAGAAAAGTCCGAGTGTGGAACAGAGAATGCGTCCTGCAGGCCACCAGCGAAGCCACCAACGGCCTGGAACAGCCGCTCTGCTGGAAGTAAGCAGTTCTCAGACGGGAGAGATGGTGTTGAGTTAGCGCTTATGTCCAATATGCGGAATGTAGGGCCTGAAGCCTTATTACACCCACGGGTGTCCCTCTTATCAGGCGAGCTGGTAGCAGCAGCCCAGGCCTGTTGAACTGTGCATGCTTTTATTATGAAATCAGAAATGCTGACAGAGCCAACATGTGCCTAACTCAGACCCTCAGGAAGTCTGCTAGCCTCTAGCCAGCGCCACCCTAACAAGCACAGCGTGGTGTTTATGGAGAAGAACGGCCTGCTGCACGGCGACTTCACTCTGCCCTTCCCCAAGGACCAGGTCAAGGTAGGCCATAGCGCCCCCTCTTGGCTGCAGGAAGCACAACATGCCGCGTGCTTGATTCTGGCTACGCAGTGGCTGCTTTACGTGCTTTCTGTACAGGTTTGTTTATGCACGCGTAAATGTGTCTGTTGCGTTTCAGGTGAAGGAGCTGCTTTGGAACAGCGACTCCACCGTGCTGGCCGTCTGGCTGGAAGACCTGGGCACAGGAGAGGACGGACGCCGCTGCACATTCCGTTAGCGACTCCCCTACACGCAGCGTTTACATTCGACTGGACTACAGCTGAAGTCACCCTAACCTTTCTGATGTCACTGTGCTTTCAGTTCAGCTGTGGACAGTAGGGAATTCCCACTGGTACCTGAAGCAGAGTCTGCACTTCGGGAGAGAGCCGTCCAGGGCCCCAGCCTGTGTGTGCTGGGACCCCGAGAGGCCCCTGTGCCTGCACCTGCTGACCCAGGGCTGGGCTGGCTTCGCCTACGACTGGGGCTGGGCCACGGAGCGCAGCCTTGGGGATGAGGCGCAGGACGACGGCAGCGTGGCGGTGATCGACGGAGGTGAGGGCCCCGTGTCAGCCTCGCTCCTGTGAAAGACGTGTTACAGAAAGGGGTGTGGAACAGCAGCACTTCGTTATGTGAGGTGGCGTGTTGGCTGTGTTGTCATGTGTCGTGTGACCTGCTCTTCAGCACGTGCTGTTGGTGTTACAGATAAGGTCTTGGTCACCACGTTTCGCCAGTGTGTGGTGCCTCCGCCAATGTGCGCCTATGAGCTGCAACTGCCCACTGCTGTCAACCAGGTCGCCTTCCACGCCCAGCCTCAGAGAACCAATGAGCTCGCAGTGTTGACGGTCGATGGGCGGCTCCATATCTATGGGCGAGGTAAGCTGACTAGAAAACAACTTAAAAAAAAAAAAAAAAAAAAAAAAGTCCCAAAAATAAAATATTCTACCCCTACCCCTTTTGTGAATTTGAATGGTCAGTCAAGTTGTGTGTTGTGGTGGTTTTGGATGTAAAGTTTCACACCTTTGATTCAGGCACTGGAGAGGCAAGCCCTCCCGAAACGGGGCCGTGTGGGTTTAGAGTTGTCTCCAAACCAGCAGTCTTACAGAGGACATACAGGTTGGGTTCCGTTATTGATATTATTGCTAAGCTATGACAACAAGCACAATGCTTCTCATTCTCAAAAGGTGAGATGTGTGTAGTTCTACAGTGACGTGTCCTGCATGCAGTGTCACAGCAGACCAGGAGGGGGTGCTGTTCATGCGCTTGCTTCTCTGGCTGAGGGAAGATGTGTTTGCGGCGGTGGGATGCGGAGACGGCCTGACTGAGTCGCGCATACTCATACTTGCCCCGGCGGAGACGCAGGGGTCTGAACGCAGGCTGGAGATCAGGTGCTGGTGCCTCCCGGCCACTGAGGTCATGAGTGACCCTTTAGGTCCGGCGTGCTGCGTATCCGCATATTACAGCAGAACGGGCACATTACTTATGTATTTATGTAATTATTTTTCATTTGTACAATTTGTCTGGCATTGTATATAGGGCAGAGGTCAAGGTTGAAGGTCATGTGGTCAGTATGTGCCACAGCTCCAGGAGTGGCACTCTGGCTGTGCAGCTGGAAGATGGTCAGATCAGGAGAGTGTGCTGGGGTGAGTGATCCAGCACTGCTCACCCTGGGGGGTGAACATGGGAGGGGGAGAGTGTGCTGGGGTGAGTGATCCAGCACTGCTCACCCTGGGGGGGTGAACATGGGAGGGGGAGAGTGTGCTGGGGTGAGTGATCCAGCACTGCTCACCCTGGGGGGGTGAACATGGGAGGGGGAGAGTGTGCTGGGGTGAGTGATCCAGCACTGCTCACCCTGGGGGGGTGAACATGGGAGGGGGAGAGTGTGCTGGGGTGAGTGATCCAGCACTGCTTACCCTGGGGGGGTGAACATGGGAGGGGGAGAGTGTGCTGGGGTGAGTGATCCAGCACTGCTCACCCTGGGGGGTGAACATGGGAGGGGGGAGAGTGTGCTGGGGTGAGTGATCCAGCACTGTTTACCCTGGGGGGGTGAACATGGGAGGGGGGGAGAGTGTGCTGGGGTGAGTGATCCAGCACTGCTTACCCTGGGGGTGAACATGGGAGGGGAGAGTGTGCTGGGGTGAGTGATCCAGCACTGCTCACCCTGGGGGGTGAACATGGGAGGGGGAGAGTGTGCTGGGGAGAGTGAGGTGGTCTGCTCATCTTTACCCATATTTTATGTTGATATGAAATATCAGATACTGTGTTTAAGCACAGTGAGTAATCCTGACCGAACTCAGTAGGAGCCTTTACGGTGATTCTGTTTAATGTCCGTGTTCAGACGCCCCTGAGGTAGCAGTGACCGACTGGGAGGATTCCATGGGGTGCAGCGTAAACTTTCCACTGCCTTGTGTACACACTGCCCTGTGTACCATGGACGGACAGGTACCAGAGCTGGAAGCTTTTTGTTCTCATCTGTGTGTATATGTAGGGGTGTGTATGTTTACGCCTGTTCTGTCTCCTATAGGGGTGTGTATGTTTACGCCTGTTCTGTCTCTTAACAGGAGCATTTGATAGGTCTCACAGAGAGATCTCACCTCTATATTGGTAACTGTGAGGTATGTATGTGTTTTCTTCTAATCTTGGTATCTGTGTACAGTTCTACTGGATAATTAAATGATTTCCCTGAGCTCAACGCATTTACCTAACGATCATAATAAGTCTTTCATTAGTTTTAAATGTGCTTTGGAGCAGGGGACACGGGTAAATGTTCCATGGCGTGTTTGAAGGTTGCCGTGGTGATACGCCCGCGCTGGGATGGTTCTCTGCGTGACGTCGCTGTGCTCCTCCTGTGCAGGTGGCGTCGGGCGTGTCCTCCTTTGTGGTGTCCGACGAGTTCCTCCTGCTCACCACACACGCGCACACCTGCCGCTGCCTCCACCTGACCGCGATGTCCGTGAAAGGTGTGTGGGAGTGGGCGGGGCCTAAAGACCCAGTCAGGAGTTGGCGCGCGAGAGCACCACAGCTAACGTGACGCTTGCGCTCGGCTTGCGGTGATGGCGCTCGGTGCCGCGTGGTTTAAAGTTTCTCGCAGGTTGTGAAGAGTGGGAACATAGACTCAGAGACCCTCATTAATGCAGCAGGGCAGGAACATGACAGCTAAGGTTTTAGTGATTTGTGTCTACATCAGTGACTGTCCACCTGAATGGAATAACCTGTTTGTTTGTGGGGGCTCAACAGTGTCCTGTAATCCTTATGCAGGTCAGTAAACAGTAACATGATTTTAAAGTTTAAAGCTTCCTTCTCAGTAATATCAAGTGCTGTCAGAATATCATCCATTATATATCTTGCAATAACGCCTGTGACCGTATTCGCAAAGCAATCTCCATGACAACAGGAAAAAACTGTAGGCAGTACTTTGAGCCTCTGAGGGAACAGATGGTTCCCATATGCATAGTGTGGGTTCTGCTCAGCGTAGATTTTCTGGAAAGTTCTTAGATCTGTTTTGTGTTGTTTTAAAAAAAGACGCTTGTCCTGGTGTGTGCAGACGTGCAGGCTACCCTGAGTTCACACTCAAACGCTCAAAGCGATGAGCGCACCCGCAGGGTGGAGAGAGGCTCGCGCATCGTTACCGTGGTACCGCAGGACACCCGACTCATCCTGCAGGTCTGCGCTGAACCCATACACACACGTACAAGTGTATCTAAAGCGCGGATAAATGGGCTGTACGTGGTCTGGAGATATGTGCTGTTTTCCTAGACAGCACCTGTGGGTTTGTGGTGCTTTCTCATCATTTCTAGTGAGCTTTGAGCGTGTTCTCTTGTGGCTTGCTTCACAGATGCCCCGTGGCAACATAGAGACCATCCACCACCGAGCGTTGGTGCTCTCCCAGCTCAGGAAGTGGCTGGATGGGTATGTACCGTCTTTGTGTTTAAAGGTTAATGTATGTTTGCAGAGGTTTGCATATGCACAGTAAGGATTGGGTCCTGCTTCCTGCTGCTGTAGATTGAAGTTTCGAGAGGCTTTTGAGAGCATGAGGAAGCTGCGGATCAACCTCAACCTCATCTATGACCACAGTCCCCGCGTGAGTGACCTTACTGTGACCTCACCCGTTCCCTTGGCACTTGGCGATGTGAACGAACGCTCTTTGGTCTGCACAGGTATTCTTGGAGAATGTCGAGCTGTTTCTGAAACAGATCGACTCTGTCAACCACATCAACCTTTTTCTCACAGAGCTCAAGTAAGTTCCTGTTTTGGTGGTGGTTCCACATGTTTGGAATTCCGTGACGTGTCTAGTGTCATTTGTTCAGAACGCGTCAGCACGCTGGGATGTGTCATCCGCTAGGGAGGAAGATACCACCAAGACGATGTACCCTCACCCAATGGGCACCGCATGTCAGCCAGTTTCAGGAGGAGGAGGAGGAGAAGGGCTGAGGAAGAAAGTGGACGTTGTCTGTGATGCCCTTCGGTCAGCTATGGAAACTCTCGACCCTCAAAAGTATGTTTCTCTGAAAAATATGCATTATGAAAGCATTTTCAGGACATGGATTGGTGCAGAAACTGGTGTTACATTGGAACAAAATATTAAGAACCATGTTGCTTCTGTTTTGCAAGCTGGACTAACACTGTGACTCGCTGGAAAACGTGTTTTTTTTTTTTTTTTACTCTCCTACGGTACTTTGTCTCATTTGTTTATGTGGTAGTTCTAGCGGTTCTGTGTCACCTTAGTGGCTGTTTGACTGGTCACCACACACACACATGCTCTGTTCATACAGATACTGCCTGTGCATTTTAACATCACACGTGAGGAAGACCACACCAGAACTGGAGATTGCGCTACAGAAGGTCCATGAATTACGCGGTGAGAATGATGTGTTTTTCGTGTTTAGCACGCACACCATGGAGAAAGCAGTCGTGTCCGTGTCTGCTGCACGTGTGTGTGGAAGCTCAGTTTGACGTTCTCCGTTCAGTGAACCCACCCAGTGCAGAGCACGCTGTGGACGCAGAGGAGGCGCTGAAGTATCTCTTGTTCTTGGTCGACGTTAACGAGCTGTACGAACACTCCCTGGGAACCTACGACTTTGACCTGGTGCTTATGGTAGCAGAAAAGTCCCAGAAGGTGAGTGTTTGGATTTCCTGTACTGTTGACATGAATTCATACTTCTACACCTGCTGCTAAGAACCACGATGGGGAAACGGAATGGTGAAACCTCAGACCTCCACGCCCATGTCCTCCCTCCATCTGCTCGTGTTTAGGATCCTAAAGAATATCTCCCCTTCCTGAACATGCTGAAGACCTTGGAGATCAACTACCAGCGTTACACCATCGACAAACACCTGAAGAGATACAGAAAGGCCTTACATCACCTCAGCAAGTGTGGTGAGAGGCTCCCCCCACCCCCCCAGTGCTCCCCGACACTCCGCTAGCGGACGCAGAAAACAAACAGTAACCCGAGTCTTCCTCTCCTCCTGCCTCTCGGGGCCCCTCAGGTGAGGAGCGCTTCACTGAGCTGGTGAACCTGGTGAAGGACCAGCGGCTACACAGCGAGGCACTGCAGCTCTACCCGACAGACAGCCAGCAGCACAAGGTCAGTGCTCCTTTAAGGGCCCATTAAAATAACAGCTCCAGCCCGCTGCCATCGCCCGGTGTGTTGGCTCATGGTTGTTAGTCACATGGACGGCTGCAACTTGCTGAGTAAGTAGCGACGCTCCGGGAACCGCGTTGTCTGTTGGAACTACACGAGCTCGGGGAACTTAATGTTTTGTGTGGTTTTGCTAGGAGCTGGAGTGTCATTCCTGTCTGTTAGTCTAGGCCCGTGTGCGAGAGTTAGACAGGTGGAAATGCGGTAACGAGCCGGATCGGTTACATGTTTGCAGCTTGCCTCGCCGCTCGTGTGTTAAAGCCGATTGCCGTTCTGTCGTTGAGACGGGGGTGTGACTGTGGGTGGACTCCGCCGTGAGCACCTGACCTTTCTGTGATGTCTTGACAGGTGCTGACTGTGGCCTACGCCGAGTACCTGCTGGAGCAGCAGCGGCACGAGGAGGCGGGGTTGTTGCTATGGCGATGTGGAGAGATGCCCCGTGCCCTGCAGGCCTTTGTCAGCTGCACTAGTTGGAGGCATGCCCTCTCCGTGGCAACGCACATCCCTGTGACCCATGGTCAGCTGGCACAGCTTGCCCGAGACCTGGCAGGTAGGGGTGTGTGTGTGTCGAGGTGTGTGTGTGTGTGTGTGTGGGGGTGTGTGTGTGTGTGTGTGTGCGCGCATGATCTGTCTGCTTAATTACCAAGTGAGTGATTATGACTGCAAGATGAATATTTCTAATTACTTTATTAAGAGCAAAAACTGAACATTCGCCTAATGGGATGGTGTAAATACATGAACCAGGCTCCGCTCTTCCTCACCCTCCGCGGTGCATTAGTGCTCCTCGTGTTCCTCACCTGCGTCTGCTTGATGTTTCAGGGGAGCTGCTGCAGATGAGGAGAGCCAGTGAGGCTGCCCTGCTGCTGGAGCAGTACGCCCAGGTGCGCCTTCCCCCTTCCCATCATGCTCTCTGGCAGACGGCTACCCAGCGGGCTGTAGTTGGGAGTCTGAAGTGATGAGGCCACATGTTAACAGAATAAGCAGAATATGACCTTGCAGGCTCCCAAAAAGGAGCTTTTCGTTCAGGGATAACGATGGTCACCCAGCACGCCTTCCTGTAGCCTGCCGTAATTTATTATTCAGCTTTCTTGTATGAGTCGTGATGATGGCTCTGCACTGTTCGTCTGTTGTCAGGACTGTGAAGAGGCCATCTCTGCGCTCATCACGGGAGCCGCGTGGGACGAAGCCCTCAGACTAGTAGGAGCCCTTTACAGTCTCCTCTTTCTTTGATCGCTTTATTTCTGCCACTTGCTTCTACTGTGTGGAGCTCCGATTTACGACTTGCTCACGCCCTTATCCAGATATCCTTCTACAGCAGGCAGGACATCAATGAAACCCATCTGAAACCTGCTCTTTTAGAAGGTAGTGGAACCCTCCGTGCACCCGCTAGCCTGCCGTGACGCTGCGTGTGCGCTCCTGTCCCACTGAGCGTCCTGTGTTCCCGTCTAGCCCACAGCGTGCAGGCGGCCTTCCTGGAGTCTCAGACGGCCCTGTTCACGCGTCACAAGAGCCGTTTGGCAGCGGTGCGGGAGCAGAAGGAGAAGAACAGGCAGCAGCTCATCGGTGAGGTGCCTCTCAACACCAACATTTGGCACATTTTTCACTTTTGGTACTCGTAGGATCTTGGGGAGTCTTTCTTTCTCTTTTTTTGAATGAGCACTGTGTTGTGCCTTTCCTTCGATCTCCCGTGTCCCACAATGCTTTGCAGACGAGGATGGCCCCGACTGCGTGGAGGCTGAGCTGTACTCTGAGGCCAGCAGCGTCCTGACCGCCAGCCGTCTCGGATCCAAGTACTCGCACAGCAACTCGCGCATCTCCTCGTGCGTAAGCCCATTACGTCCACTGCTGACGTGGCCCTGAAACACATTACTACTGGCTGAATGTGGAAGTGGTGGCACTGTCCCTGGCCACTGGGGGCAGATGATCCTGTGCGGGGGGGAATGGGGGAGGTGTCTTGTTTGAGGAGCCCCTGGGTCAGCGGTAAAAGGCTCCGCCTCTCTCTGCTCTTCTGTTCAGGAGGTCATCAAAGAACCGCAGGAAGGCGGAGGGTAAGAAGCACAGTCTGAAGGAGGGAAGCCCCTTTGAGGACGTCGCCCTGCTCCACGCTCTCATTCAGATCATCCACGTCGTCGATAAGATGAGGGGTAAGGTTTGTAATTACACTCGCAGACGCACAGTTTTGGAGTTTTGCAACACTGCCCACGAGAACTTGTACTAGCGTAGATTCCCGTCCCAGGATAAGTTCTCTTAATCTGCGACACTGTCGCCTCCCCCAGCTCAGTGCCCGGCCCTCCTTTAAAGCAGAAGCCTGTACTGGTCTGGCCCCCTGTGGTAAGCTGCTGTTACAGCAGAATAGAGCGTAAAGGGACTTTCGGAGGGAGCCTGTTGTAACGGAGTTGATGTACTCCCTGCCGTGGCGGACTGCTCGCTGCAGGCGTGGGAATTTTTCCTCCGAGCGAGCTTTGATTCCTCATAGTTTTGTCAAAGTGAACCTCATGCTAGCAGTGACTGCTGGTTGTCTCCTTCATACATAACAGTTGGGTTGTAGCCAGCGAAACCACAGGACTACACGAAGGTTTGTTTTATTTATTTACTTATTTTGTGATGGACAACTAAAGGCCAGACTTAAGTCTAACTGAATTTCTTTTTTGGGGGGGGGGGGAAACCACAACAAAGAAATCAGTCACAGTAACAAAGGCACAGAGGCCTTCTGGCCCAGAGGCGGCGTAGAACCGCGCAGCTCTGTTCCGTAACGTTCTGGAACATCAGAGAAACGTCGGAGACTTCAGCGTCTGCTGTGTTCTCTACAGAGGAGGTCCACAGCCTGCTCAAGGCTCTGGTGCTGTTTCAGTTTGACACGCTGGCTAGGAGCCTGCAGGCCAAATACAGTGAGATACTGCAGCTCATAGAGACGGGCGTCCCGGAGATCTGGCACGAGAACCTTCATCAGGCCCCACCAGTAAGACACGCACACACACAACTTGTTTTTGCCTTAATAAAATTCATAGGAGATACCACATGATCTTACACACCGTGTTAATATTTGAAAGTCACCGTACAAAATTGAGCCTTTAAGAAATCTTTGTATGAGTTATTAGGTAACTGTCTTGTACAGAAGTTAATCTTTAGCTGTGAGTTTGGCTGGTTGTAGAATCAGAAACATTGTCTGCTGGTAGATTACAGGGCCCAACTCAACTGCCAACAGCATCACAGCTTCTCTGCAGCAGCCCCGACTGCCCTCAGGGCCCCGGGAAGGTGAGTACAGCCAGCCGCTCCCGCCACACATCAACCGCTGAGCGATCTGAGCTCCGTACTCAACGGCTCCACGCTTCTCTCGTCCTCAGACACGGAGGTCCTCACACCACCCAAGATGCGACAGTCTGTCAGATGGGAACTCTGTATTCTTAAGTAATGGGTTTTGTTTAGAAATAATGTATTTCAATAAAATATCTAAAATAAAGTTAGTCAAGCCACATTGTCAATTGTGATTTTCACCCCAATCGAAATTTGTCCTCCGCATTTACCCATCTGTGCAGTCAGAACACACACACTAGTGATAACTAGGGGCTGTGGTGCACACGTGCCCAGAGCGGTGGGCAGCCCTAGCCCGGCGCCCGGGGAGCAGTTGGGGTTAGGTGCCTTGCTCAAGGGCACCTCAGTCATGGCCTCAGGCCTGGGAATCGAACCCACGACCCTCCGGTCACAAGACTGGTTCCCTAACCACCAGACCATGACTGCCCCATTATGCCCCAAAATGGACTTTGAACTTAATTTCATGTGTCAGCCTAAGGTCTACACCACAAAGCAATATGGTTTCCATGAACATGGCAATATGAGGAGCATCTTCATGCTGATGAAGGCTTTTTACTTTCCTTACTACAAGATTAAGTTCTGGAGAAATTAAATGGAGAAACATGGTACGCTGAAGTCTTCTCAATGTATCCAGTGTGACAAAGGAGAACTTCATAGTGTATAGCCTACATTCACAGGAACCAACCACACCCCTCCCCCATGTGATTAAAAGGCACAAATGTGATCAAAATGTTTAATTGCAAAGATTATTTTTCATGAAAAACTTAGTTACCTGCTATTATTTAGTTCTAATAAGTCCACAAACAACTCCAACTTTCCAAAAACAAAAAAAACCTCCAGTCTACAGTCAAACAAAAAAGAAATATGTACAAAAAAACATTTAAAAAAACAAATCTATCCGCAACCCTTCTGCTGTATGACACCCAGGTCATACACACAACAACGCTGGTGACGTCTGATGGCTTAAGGTTTCCAGAGCTTGAGCAGACCGTCCTCACTGTATGTACTGATCAGGTTCTGATGAGGGTGGTGGGCAATACCAATGACATCCTTCTCATGGACCTGGTGGGGAACACACAAAATAACTCCCAACATGAAGAATCTCAAAACCAGGAAGCTAAAGGGCCAGACCAGCAACCGATCCTGCCACACTGGGGTTGGAGGAGACGGACGCTTACCGTCAGGGTTCTCTCCAGTTTGCCTGTGACTGTGCTGAAACAGTACAGGACAAAGTCCTCTCCTACACAGTAGATCCACTCTCCTCTGGGGGACAGTGTGCAGCACACAAAGTCTCCTCCCTCACGCTTACCGGAGCTAAAACTCCTCACGATCTACATCAGGGAAACATGACCGCAAGCCAGAGCTCACCAAACACAGAACATGCACAGTAACAGCAAGAACCTGAAACAAATGCACCATGTGACGAGACATTCAGCTTAACTCAAATCACGTGAATGGTCACATTTGAGCTTCAGTGTTTAATGCGGTTTAACTTTGGAGCAGCTGGTCCTTCTGCCTCCGCACCCAGCCTTACCTGGCCCTGCATGTTCATGATGACCACAGTGTTGGAGCGGTTGCACACCACAAAGTGCTCCGGGTTCTTGGGGAGCAAAAGCACGTTGTTCACAGTGATGTCGGTGCCGGCCGACGCGCCCAGAGACTTGAACGTGTTCGTGCACTCTGTGGTCTTCACGTTCCAAATCTGAACAAACACAGGAAACAGGTTGCAAACTTCACTCGAAAGGTGCCAGTGCAGACACGGTTCTCCTCGCCACTGAAAAACCGTCGCTGTGGTCTGTGGCACTGCAAGGAACATCAAGAGAGTCCCAGAGATGTGGACGGAGGATCTAGAGATGGGGCGTACCTTCACAGTTCCATCAGAAGAAGCACTGACGATGTGGTGGCCATCGGGAGTAAATGTGGCTTCGTTAACAAAGGAAGAGTGGCCTCGGAACTCTTTCAGACACTTGCCCGACTTCAGACCGTGTACTCTGATGCAAGAAACGCACGTTATTACGTCATTTATTTTCTTTGAGGTAAGCAAACACATTCAGCAATAACAAATGCATCACAGAACGTACATGCATTGATGGATGTGCATCAAGAACCTTGAAATATGGGACTCGCAAGCTTGGCCTAAACGTAATCATATCCACCTAAACTGATCCCGGATCAGCCGCCCTCTAACAAAGGCTCCAGGGTGTCCTCACCTGATGGTCTGGTCGAACGAAGCAGAGAGGAGCTGACTGCTGTCCTTCGAGAAGCTCACGCACGTCACGCCTTTGCTGTGAGCGCGCTCGAACCTCCGCAGACACTGCCCGCTCTGGATCTTCCACACCTGCCCAGACACAGGAGTAAACACAGATGAATATGCACAGCCATGTGCACTACACAGTGGCAGATTGCCATTCCCAGGAGAGGGCGGACCTTCACTTTGCCGTCCTGTGCTCCTGTGGCCAGCATCTCTGTGTCCCTGCTGAAGCACATGCAGAGCACCGCATCGTCCATCATCATGAAGTTATCCTGCGCCTGGTACTTCAGATCCTGTGGAACACACACACTGTGCTTAATAACGCAATAAATGAAGATGAACATACGCAGACAACCATGCAACCTACAGCATCTACAAATATACTGAGAACAAGTTCGTATCTGGGACTCGGGCATCAGGCAGGGTGTTGGAGTACGGATGTCTCTACCTTCCTGATCTTTCCTGTAGTGAAGTTCCAGACCTCGATGAAACCATCAACTGATCCCGTAACCAGATACTGGCCATCAGGGGAGAAACGGGAGCACTCGACATGGGACTTCTGACCAAACTGCGCACACGCACACACACACACACACACACACAAATAAAGCATTGATGATCTGCCATCACACAGAACGTTACTGGGTCTGCTTCCCCCATAACATCAGTTATGGCCGTTCAGAGTTCGTTGCAGTGGACTTCAGCGCAGCGGGTGAGGAACGTGAGTGAGTGCTGAGCAGTACCTTGATGTGCCTGCTGAGCTGCGTGGGGAAGCGCTCCTCCTCTACGTCCTTGACTGCAGCTTTACCTCGGAACAAGTCGATGGTCATGCCAGGAGGGAGGAGCCCCTGGTGCTGCTGCCACTTTAGAGACTGAGGGGAGAGAAGGGAGCACAGTACCACAGATCAAACCCTCCCGCCACAGCAGCCGCAACACCGACGTTAGCACCGGTTTGATTTCCACTCCGTTGTATACGGAGCGGCAGTAAGGGGAGGGGGCGGGGCTAACTCACCTGGCCGAGCAGGGCCATGAGACGAGAGGGTGGCACCACGCTGACCTCCCCAGCTAGGGCCTGAGCGATGGCCGCCCTCCGCTTCTCCTTACTGCTGCCATCAGGGTACGCCTGCAAACACACACCGGACACTCGGGTAACTTCACATTTACTACAACATCGGAGATGAACATAGCATCACACACACACACACACACACACACACACACACACACACGGCTGTTGGACTCAGACCTTCCCTGGCTGTGGATGAATTCGCAATAAAAGAACTCAATAAAGTAAGATTTGCTAAGAGTTCAGACAGAGCTGCGCTGATTCACTTCTCCCTTTCTCTCTCATATACCCACCTCTCTGGGGTCGAAGTAGGAGCGCGCCAGCAGGTTCTCCAGGTGGATGTATCTCTCCGGCTGAGTCTGTTTCAGCATGATCATGGGGTCCGTCTGCCTCAGGAGAGACCTGGCAGCACCCAACTCTCGCAGCTCAATCAGCTCCAGCACCACCTGCGGGGTTGGACTCGGGTCAGCTACGACAGGCGTTCGCGTTGTGGATCAGAAGCCCATACATCAGGAGGAAGCGTGTAGTTAGGGAGAGCGTCCATCACAGCGCAAGCACCTCACCTGTTCGTACAGATCGATCAGGGTCTTGTCTGGGAGTTTGAGGGACTGGATAGCCTGAAGCACAGTGTCCCAGTGACCACTGTTGATATCTGCCACAAAACTCTCAATACTATCCACTGTGTTGAGGGACACGGTGGTCTCCTCCTGCAGCGTTGCAAGGGTGCGATGCAAGTTATTCTCCTTCAAATACTGCATGATCAGACGAATAACGCTACAAAACAAACAAATATTTCAGCATATTGTATTTGAAATGTTTTGGGCAGTCTGTAACGGTGGCCCCGTTTTGTGTACACCATTACCATGGTTGAGAATGATCACATTTTGTTTGGATGCCTCCAAGGTTGACATTTTGTCCCCCATGAACAGCCAATGAGATGACTTCCTCATTCCCCGTTTACAAGAAATGTTAATATATGTAAAGCAATAAAGGTTTCATTTGTCTAACCCCCCCCCCCCCATAAGACCCCGATATATCTAAATAAATATCATGGCCGCTGCTTTGTTAGCTAGCTAACTATTTCAGAATATAAGGGCCCAACTCCCATTGGATGCAGGATGTCGATTATAAACCGAAACTTTGAAAGTTACTTAAAACACAGGACACACAATAACAGATTGTATTTCCGACACCAACGTTTCATTCATTTAAAGTAGTCATCAAAGTGGCCAGCTAGCTAACTAGCTAAAGCGTAAACCTCTCATCGGAGCCTCTGGTTAGAAGCGAATGTTGACTAATTAAAGTACAATTGTATCTTCAGTAAGTGGAGACATAATTAAGTCTGATTTACGAAACCCCCTCACTGTTACCCAATGTATCTAGTTAGCTAGCTAGATTAAATATTCTGATAACACAATAACTGTTGGTAGTTAACGCTCAACTAACATTAGCTAGCTAGCAGGCTAGCTAGCTAGCTTGCCAGTTCGCTAACTCTATACTGCAAGACCTGAATCTTTCAGAATATATGTTATATTTAAGGTCAAATTACACAAATGCACACATTGCAAGGTATAATTCATGTAATCGGTAACTTACTCTGCCGATTCGATTTCGAGAGACATGGTTTGGAAAATTGCTAAGCGAGACACGCACTCAAACCGGAACAACGCTTCTTCCTCTGGCTCGATCTGTTGACATGGACGTCATATAGCGCCACCTTGTGTTTGCAGCCACCATTCCACTCATCTTTACAGATGAATACGTTAAACCTGGTCCACTCAACTAGTTATACCGTGATGACAAAAAGACAGCCGCAATACCGCAAGTACAAATAACGTGTGTGTGTTTTAACTGGGTTATCTACTAGACATGCTATTTCGACTCTCACGTGGAGATGTTCCAAAATGATGCTTATCTAATAGGAGAAACTTTAAAACATTTAAGAACAAACCAACAAACAGACTGCGATCAATAGAAAACACAGTTCAGCGATAGTAAAGTTTTACGCCTGCTCTACCCTTTCACACGTTTAACCTAGGAAACGAAGTTTGTTTCTAAACGGTGTTTAAATTGGGCTGAAAAGAGAAAGAGCTTTTTCATTTGAGCACTTCACTGTTCTCCAGGCGCAGTCGACACTCTGTAATGGTAAAACACTCGAAAATCGACTGCATAATTGGTATTCCAAACCCTGTCTAGGAGGAGGTGTGTTATTATCAACCTCTTAATCGAGTCCCTAGTCCGAATTAAATTGTGCCTGCCCGCTTTGTCCAGTAGGGGGAGAGGGCAGCTGAAGACGGAAGGGATGTTTTATTGCGGTGCGGTTTGAGAATGAAGGTCTTTCAAGGTTAAAACATCTATTGCTGCTTCAGTCTCGCGCGCTGACCTTTACAAGAATGGACATATTGGTTCGGAGTGACATCCACAGTATACCACGTTGCCCATAACAAAATCGCAAAAATCGTGATATGATTATATGAGGTGAAACAAGATCTGCATAGTCTGCAATAAAATTACGATTTCTTAAAACAGTCACATAAAAGTTCAGAAAACCTGTGCTATTATGCAAATTCCGCAATGCCTTTATTTGGAGAGCACGCACGTTTTCGAGGTTATGTGGAGGTTGGTGCAACCTATACTTTCAACTGAGGCAGGATTTTACATCAAGGAAAAGTTTTAGCACAAGCCAGTAGAGGCTTTTTACGGGTTATATTTAACACATTAGTTCTGCTCTGGCTCAACTATGTTTGTCCTGTTTTTCAGTAGAAGGAGGCTCAGTCTACAGGGGTGACAGGTCTGTGGAAGAGAAACCTTCACATAATCAAAGTCCAACTGCTCAGGCAGATGTGTTATTAGTTCTGCTGTTTTAAAAAGAGGTGGGCAAGCTCGTGTGTCCTGTGACATTTTAAAAAAAGGCACGTAAAAGGAAACAAAAAGCTGGATGGAGAACTGTGTTACCATTTCCAAGGGCAGAGTTGTCTCATGTGTTGAAAAGCCTCAAACGCGACTAGGACATATAGGGCTCAGCTTAAAATGACATGGAACTGCTTTTGTGTATTTGATCATGTTAAGTGGCTGTGTGTGTTGGGATTCATATGCCCTTCCTATATATCCCGTGTGCTTGTTCCATTCGTGAATGTTTCTGATTCTGTTTTTTTTTTATTTCGGTTGTCAGATTTTACAGCCAAGGGTTAAGTGCTTCTGTAAATCTTCTGAATGTCTGCATGTCTGGATTTTGTGCCATGGTGCGATGTGTCTTTGTGAAAGCAGGCACTGAGGTCAGGGGGTGATAATGTTGTCGGAGGCCTCTGAGGCTTCATCCACCCATTAACCATCTAACTCCCCCCTCTCCCCCTCGTTCATCCACCCACTAACCATCCACCCCCACCCATTCTCCTTTCTCTCCTACTTAAATCCGACCTCTCTCCTGTGTAGTTACACTGACTGATGTTAGACCAGAACCCTCAAGCTGGAAAACTGATCTGAAGGTGCTCTTATGTGTGCAAATGAACACAGAGCATCTGAAGATCGGTAGTCTCCTGACTCATTACTGCCAAATTTCTAACGGTGTGGATGCGAGCGTGTGTGTGGCTGTGTGTGGAACGAGCCAGAGGCAGCAGACAGTGCCTTTTAGACTGACCTCAGCACACCCTGTCTGCAGGAGGCAGACGACGCATCTGACGGCATTGTTCCTGGAAGTGTCTATGTTCAGGCATGCTCAGTGGTGAGGCCACCTTTTCACAGACGCTGTTCATCACTGGATATTCATCACATCCTAAAGTGCTGACACAAGCCCCATATGTCCAATGCTTGACACTAATTTTCAGTCCCTGGTGTAATTTTAGACCAACGATGATCTCCACACTTTAGCCTGTGCATAACACACAGTGCATGATCCACCCTCCCCATCTACCTATGCGCCGTTGATCATTTCATTCACAAATGCCAGGTTGACATTTCGCTGTTGAATTCACTGCTCATGTTGAATCCACTGCTCAGAACCACTGCTGACTGCTATTATTGGGATGGCAGGCGTGGCACTCTAGCGCAGCATTAACCCATACGGGGTAGGGAGTGTTGGGCAGGTACAGGTGTGACAGGCATCACAGCAGGTGTTTACATGCTTCCGCATCACGGCTTGATTGAGAGTGGCCAAAAACGTACCCACCTGTCAGCAGTTCTGTGGTCAGAGAGTGAGCTATGCTTAACAACAGAGGACCACGCGTACACGATGCTCCTCACCGATTGGTCAGGGCCGATTGGAGGACCTGAGACTTAATCCTGTTAATACTGATGCTGCTGGAGGGGGAGCTGCCCTGTTTTGATGGTTTGATGCAGAAGAGGAAGCTGGTTTTCGCTGGTCTAGGCAACAGCATTGCTGCTAGTGCGGATCTCCCTCCTTATCTTCTCTCCTTCCAGAGCTGAACAGTCTGTAATGGTATCAAGGCTGTGATCTTTTTTCTCCCAAAGATCACAGTTCTCTCTGGCTCGGACAGTGGTGTTAATGTACTGAGAGGGTGTTCCGTACATCTTTAAGCGGGACAACACTGCATTGTGAAATTACCTGGGTGTTTGATCATAATCAGTCAAACCAGTGTTGGTTTCACTTTCCAAAATAGATGACACACATACCCACTTTTGTTCTATTGCATAGACCAGATTACATGCCTGTCAGGAAAACAGTAAACTAAGCATCTGACCTAAAGACCATGACCTGTATTTTGGATTGTTGTTGCCTTTAGAAAACAGCTAATTTACCGAATAAGTTGTGGAACTTCATTGGTGTTGCTGATACATCAATAGACGGACTATCACTGATGTTTGAGTGTGTTGCTCTGGTTTGTTTTTGCTGTGATGTTGCTCTTGTGCGTCTTGTATTCATTGACAGGTTACTCCATGAGAATGTTGCTGGAGGAGTTGCTGTTTGATATGGTACTCATCCTCTGTTTGCAGGAGGGCGTGTCTCTACGCCTCTGAAGGGTCGACCTCAAGCATGGATGTTGTGATTGGCTGACGGGATGATTCCCTCCCCTGCCGTGGTGTAAGCATGCTTCTGCCCCGTGGTGTCTTGAGCAGTAGATGCGCCCACGGTATGCCACGCGGTCACGGTAAGCATGTGTCCTTCATAGGATCTTTACAGGAGCCGCGAGTTTGCACTGGTAGATTCGTGATTTAGTGCAATGCTGTTACTGGTTCTTGGCTGAGAGCCATGCGTTGGTACGGTTAGCTCCCTCTGTGGCTACATGCACAGTCTGAGCTTGTCTTCTTTTAGATTTGCACTCACTGTTACCTAATAACCTTATTATTGTTATTTTTGTTTGTAGGACTGGATGCCATTTCTTTGTTTTTCTCTTTCTCATGTTTTCCCGTCGGGGAGTCTGGGAAGATGTGTTGTTTTGCTTTTCTTTATTTTTATGGAAGAAGAGGAGAGGGAGGAAATGTTTTGTTTGTTGGTCTTAGCCCGCCCGATGCCATATACTCCTTTGTTTACTCTTGTTTTTTCGTTGCTATTGTTTTTAAGTTCCATCACTTGAGATGATGCGTCTCGAGACCGAACCTATCTCGCCTTAGCGTCTTCTGTATTTTTGTTATGACATTCTGAGTTTTAGCCTGGGACTTTTGCCCGTGTGTAAATTGGAAATTGGGGCTCATTTGCATTTTTTTTCTCCATTGGTGTTTTTTCCGTTTTTGGTGCTGGTGTAGTTTGCTTGACTGATTTTCATTTTTTTTTTGGTTAGGGGGTGTTTTTTGGGTGCACAGCGCTGCTTCTGATGCTTTAGAAGCATCTATCACTGTGCCTTCCCAGGAGGAGTCCAGCGTGTGCTGAGGAGACCCCCCTA
This sequence comes from Brachyhypopomus occidentalis, assembly GCA_020368025.1. Taxonomy (NCBI): domain Eukaryota; kingdom Metazoa; phylum Chordata; class Actinopteri; order Gymnotiformes; family Hypopomidae; genus Brachyhypopomus; species Brachyhypopomus occidentalis. The sequence goes on along the minus strand of JAGXOD010000004.1, from coordinate 2,699,628 downwards.
GAGAGTGCTTGCTTGGCCAACGGTGGGCTGTTCTGATTACACATGTGGGAGACACACTTTCTCCCCCTCCCTGAAACAAGCCTATTGATTTCTAGTGTCTTCCACATGGCCTAGGCAATGAGAGGTAATAACTAAATCCATCTTGTGCTAGTCCCAGTTGAGAAGGACACCTCCTCCTAATAGTCTGGAAACACAGCACAGAGTTCAATCAGCAGCAAGGCACAGGGCTGATGCATCGTGACCTTGCTGGGAGGGGCTATGAGTGCAAGTTTCCCCTTTTCCACTGATCTTGGACAAGCCTTCTCTAGCCAAAATCTGCTTTCTCAGCCAGTATCCGAACCTCAAAACTGGTCTCAAATCAGCATGAATTTTTCATACCTGTTCAGCAAAATCTGCTTTATTAGCAGACTTTATTATGATTAGTTAAACACCCAGAGGTAATCTTAAAGTAAGCAGATTATAGTGGGATTAATGTTAAGTGGGGGGTCTGTTAGGCGGAGTAAAGGGCCTGTAGGCATGACCACCCCTAGAAACATACAAAAGCTTCATGAACACATAATTACTAACATAATTGGCATGCCTTAATGGGACCTGCCTATAACAGAGAAGAATATGATGAAAGCCTGTAGGCCGATGACCATTTGGACCACCAGAAGGCGCAAGATTATAAACTAGAGAAAAGATCTAGGAAAAGATGACGTCTGCAGTTCAATCACATTAGGGTTATATCACGCAAAGAATATCGGCAGTGGAAAAGGGTTCATTCTCCAAGCTCTACCCAGCAACATTAGTGTTTGCCCTTTGGGTGATTTAATCTGTTTCGGCTAAACAAAATCTTCTAAGTGTCCGTGGCAACAGCAGCTGCTTGCCAAGAGGCGGCTTGCCTCTGACTAATTTTATGGACATGTGAAATGTGTATCCAATGCTATTTTTTATTCCCTATCCTGGATGAAAGCTGGACAGAGAGAGACAGAAATGTCAGCCTGCCTCAATCGCCCCTGCCATCCTCCCGCTGCAGTGCAAACACAGTGGCGCCGGAGAGCCTTGAGTGACGTTTATGGCCATGGGAATGTGTCTATTTGTCTGGGATGACTGAAAGGACACTATAAATTCTGCTTGAAAAGGTCACCCAGCTGCAGAGAAAAATGGACCTGTGCTCCATACCGAAATTAGACTATTCGGCGTAGTGCAGCTCCGTGACAATGTGGCATTAAGTGTATATGACTGTGCTGAATCCCAAACTTTAAATCGCACCTTAAAACATCTATGGACTTCAGATAATTAAAGACAATGGGTAACTGTGTTTGCATTAATGCATTTCATAATCTGATATCCTGGGGAGAATTCCAAGCCTCCAGCTGGGTAATCTTGCAGCAAGTCTCTCCTTAGCTTCTGTGCAATTATCTGAGTAATTATCATAATCACACATTGTCTAACTATTACATAACTTAGTCTGTATAACATGATTACACCTTAGAAAGCTGAAATATGGTATGTTATATACCTGTTTCATTGGACATGTTTTGTGTACTAAAAAAGGGGTAGAAAAAAGTGTAAAAGTGTAGTTTGCAAGATGATTTACAAAAGTTCTGTTCACAAGGGTTCCACTTGGAACCCCCCGTCTTTGAGCTAACCAGTAAAAGATCACTCGTTACATAACATTGTGTAATGCACAAGTGTCAGATCTGATCTCATAATGAATATGAGGGGATTATTATGAGCAGCAGTGATTTCGTTGGGCTTCATTAATAAAACCATGCTGGTGTTACAGACCTCATGGCTCTGCTAATGATCTCAATAATCCCAGTGCTAAACACAACCCTACCATATTGAATTAATTCATACGATGTTCACTTGGATCTAAATGGTCTTACGTAAAACTGCAGGTGTTTAATTCAACAATTTGGATTTGTGAAGGCAGTATATGCATGTACAAATTGAACTATCATTTGTATTTTGTTGTTATGTACTTTTAAGAAAAAAGTTTCCTTTTATTTTGCGTGCGCTTGGTTTTGGTCTTGTGGCTGGTTTGACCTTAGGGGAGGACAGTAGACCTGGGGGCAACACAGTTTTCTTACCGTAGCGTAATGTGTTTTCTGATCAGGAAGGATTTGAGTCTGCTTTTATTTCTAATGAGAAATAAACACATTTCTTTTGTACTTTGCACACCGTCTCCTGTGGTAGATACTTACTTGCCTTTCCTTTATGAGCGCATAAACAGGTGGATAAAGTGCGGCGACTACTGTCACATACACATATACTGTAGATCCCTTAAACGCGATTGAACATACTACTATCTAGCACATCTACAACAGTGCAGCCACTTTTGTGATTTTGGTGATGCTCCAACTGAGGGGATCAGAGGCAGGAATAGAACTGGTGCTCATCCTAAATGTGCTAGCTGGAAACGGAGGCAAAAAGAGCTGGATTGCTACTTTTGTCTCTCAACACGAGAAGCAACAAAATGTAAACATTAGGGGAAATATATAGCATATATAGAGATATCGCATATTAGGTATGTTTGCCGCATTGTTAACAAGAATGTTGGCTTAGGAATATCAAAAGATCACGGCACGGTAATGAATGATTGAACAATACTAGCAAAAAGCTAGCAAAAAATACTAGCAAGGAGATAGATTTGTCAAAACTAGCAGAAAAAGAAGAATGCACCGAAATAACATCAAAGCACTTACCAAAAGATGGTACTAACCATCTAGGATGTTTTTTTGTGGATAAAGTCAATATATAAATGCCATTAAAAATGTGGTCCTAAATTTTTTTCTTCTCTCTCTCTCTCTCCCTATATAGCATGGTATCTGAATGTAGCCTTGGAGGACAAACACATAGTTTACAGTTCATTAATTTAGCATTCTTGATGGGAACATGCTGGGGTAACCAGTGCCTGAACTAACCCAGAGACGCTTTAATTGGCATGTTCAGGAATGCACAGTGTGAGGATAATTTGTTGCTCCAATTATAAAAGGCTAGTGCATGATACCATGGCCTCCACCACTGTATAAGCAAACATTTAATTCACGTTTCTGAGAATAGACACCACCTGACAGGGAGAATAACATAGCCGTCAGAGCGAAGGAAGCCGCTTTCTTTTGTTAGAACATGAAAAACTTGCGTGTTCTGTTTACTGACTGATGAACTTAGTCTAGTATAATGTATACACACTAAAGGGTGTGTAATACACCTTGCTAGCACTGGATTTAAGCACCTTTAGTCTTCAGAACTGCCGTAATTCTTCATGCATAGATGCATAAATTCCACAAGGTGCAAGAAACCTTCCTCACAGATTTTGGTCCATATTGATATGACGACATCATGATGCGAATCTTGCATTCCACCGCATCCCAGAGGTTCTATGGTGCTTTGAGATCTGGTCACTGTGGAGGCCATTTGAACACAGTTAACTCATTGTCATGTTAAAGAAACCAGTTTGAGTTGTGTGAGGTTTGTGAGATGGTGTATTATCCTGCTGGAATGCTGGAAATAGCCATCAGAAGATGTGTACACTGTGGTTATAAACGGATGGACATGATCAGGAGCAATACTCGAGTCGGCTCTGCCGCTGAAATATGGTGAATTGGTATTAAAGTGCCCAAAGTGGTGCCAAGAAAATACTTCCCACACCATGACACCAGCAGCCTAAATCCTGATACAAAGCAGGATGAATCTTTGCTTTCATGTCATCTGAACCAAATTCTGACCCTACCATCCAAATGTTGCAGCAGAAATCGAGACTCTTCAGCCTAGGCAATTTTTTCCAATCTTCCAATGTCCAATTTTCGTGAGCTGCATGAATTGTAGCCTCAGTTGCCTGTTCATAGCTGATAGCAGTGCTACCCAGTGTGGTCTTCTTCTACTGTAGCCCATCTGCATCAAAGTTCAGTGCAACGTGCATTCAGAGATGCTTTTCTGAATTCCTCAGTTGAAACAATTGGTTATTTGAGTAACTGTTGCCTTTCTATCACCTCAAACCAGTCTGGCCATTTCCCTCTGACCTCTGGCATCAACAAGACATTTTTCACCTGGAGAAGTGCCGCTCACTGGATATTTTCTCTTTTTCAAACTATTCTCTGTAAATATCCCTGTAGATCTGCAGTTTCTGAAATTCTCAGATCAGCCCATCAAGCACCAACAACCTTGCCACGTTCAATGTCACTCACACCACTTTTCCAACAACAAAGTGCTGGTGCTTGTGCAGGAGCTGGTGCCGATACCTAAGAGCTAGCAAACCATTTAAGAACAGACTTGTGTCTGGCTCCTCAGAGCTAGCAAACCATTTAAGAACAGACTTGTGTCTGGCTCCTAAGAGCTAGCAAACCATTTAAGAACAGACTTGTGTCTGGCTCCTAAGAGCTAGCAAACCATTTAAGAACAGACCTGTGTCTGGCTCCTAAGAGCTAGCAAACCATTTAAGAACAGACTTGTGTCTGGCTCCTAAGAGCTAGCAAACCATTTAAGAACAGACCTGTGTCTGGCTCCTAAGAGCTAGCAAACCATTTAAGAACAGACTTGTGTCTGGCTCCTAAGAGCTAGCAAACCATTTAAGAACAGACCTGTGTCTGGCTCCTAAGAGCTAGCAAACCATTTAAGAACAGACCTGTGTCTGGCTCCTAAGAGCTAGCAAACCATTTAAGAACAGACCTGTGTCTGGCTCCTAAGAGCTAGCAAACCATTTAAGAACAGACTTGTGTCTGGCTCCTAAGAGCTAGCAAACCTTTTAAGAACAGACCTGTGTCTGGCTCCTAAGAGCTAGCAAACCATTTAAGAACAGACCTGTGTCTGGCTCCTAAGAGCTAGCAAACCATTTAAGAACAGACCTGTGTCTGGCTCCTAAGAGCTAGCAAACCATTTAAGAACAGACTTGTGTCTGGCTCCTAAGAGCTAGCAAACCTTTTAAGAACAGACCTGCAGATCTCCACTGGTTTGAGAGCCCAACGATTACGTATGTGGATGTGGGCAGACGTCAGAATTCTTTGTATAAACCACATGTCCATATCACAAGTAATGCATTTGTTTCTTGGGCAGATGACTGATGATTCATTACTGCTGTGTTTGCTGTTGTTCTCACACATTTAGTTGTAAATGGTGAGAAGGCGGGTAAACAACTTCACGAGGTGAATATAATGCAGTTCTCCATTAGGCAGAGAGCTACAGACATTAACTCAGCCTTCAAGAATTCAAAAGAGACCCAGCAGCATGTCAGAAGATTGTCTTCCCTGGAATAAAAATTATCACCTGTCACTCATTTGTTCAGTCCATATATATTTGCCAGTCCAGTTTTTTCTTCCCTTAATAGCACCACTGTTGTCTAGCGCAGGTACTGGGTGCTTTATATATTGCTAGTATTTCATGTTATGACCTTTTGTTTGAAATTTTCGGATTCTGGTTTTCCGTTTGGTTGTGTTTGCCTCTATTGGACTGGCGTTTGGGTTTGGATATGTTTTTATGTGCGATGGTTACAACACTGCCCGTTAAAACTATAACACTAACCCACAAGCATCCTTCTGTTCACGAAGCCGAACGGTGATGCTAGGACCCTGCGCTTTGGCCACACACATCACAGGTTTGTTGGTCCTAAGACAAAGATTATGGAGCCAGAATAGCGCCAGTGTTTCTGGCCATGAACCTGTGATTCTGGAATGGAAAAGCACCTCCCTGTTTGGGATTTTGGCATCGGTACCAGCACCGTGCCAGTGGAACATTGCTGTAGTGCCGTTAAATCACCTTTCTTCCCCATTTATATGCTCAGTTTGATCTTCAGCAGGTTGTCTTCACCATGTCTACATGCCTAAAAGTACTGAGTTGCTGCCACGCGATTGGCTGATTTGATATTTGTGTTAATGAGCATGTGAAACAGATGCACATCATAAGAGAGAGAGAGAGAGAGATTTGCAGGCCTGATTAGTTTTTCCTCCTGCTACTTCTATCTGTGCATGTATCTGTATATGTAAAGAGTGCTGCTCAGTAGCAGTTAGTGAATATATAATAGAATAATATAATAAAGTGAATATATAATAGAATAAAGTGAATATATAATAATATAATAAAAATGTTATTGTACAGAATAGAACATGGACAGTCAAAACAAAGCGCTGATAGTAGCTAGTAGTAAACGTATCTGTTGTGAACAAAACACACCATACAAAGCACATTGGATGTTAGAATGTACTAAAGCAATAGCATAGAACAGCTCTGAGACCCTCCCTATGAAAACAAGGCGCTGTAGTTTCAGTTGTGCGCCACCGCTCCATGACATGCTTTGAGTTTCTGCCTCTTTCTTTTGCTCTGCTGAATCACTCTAATCCCCACCAGGTTGCAGTAAGATGACAAACAGAATTTAAGTGACACAGGGGAATTTCAGGGCGCAACGCTGCAGATATTAAAGGCCATCCAGTCACTCTCCCATTATCTCCCAACTTTGTCTCTTACACTCAAAGCAATAGAGATTCAATTCAGTGCCGGTGCCTCTGAGGATCCAATAACAGTTCAACACGGGCCGGCTTGTTCCACGGCCGCCTTGCTTCGTCACATCCAGATTAGTCTGAGGTATTTCTTACACTGGCACACTGGGATATGAAATTTCCAGGCCGAGCAGCAGCTGTACACACACATACAGGACTCGCTGTGGAAAGTGGAAGAAACTTTGAGAGGAGTAACACAGGTTAATCATACATGCTTTTTTCCTCCCCACAGATTGGCAGGTCAGGGTTCGCTTCTATACCGTTGCGATGAATGTATGGTTGGGCTTAGTGGGATTTTTTTGTGGACATTGTGCTGTGTCTATTGATAGAAGCATTTATCACCCTGGGAGCGCCAGACCTCTAGGTACTTAGAAGGCTCTGAAATTCAAATGATTGTAGCACCCTGGGGAAATCGCAATACTGCTCTCTTTAAAAATGGTCATCTGCTTTAAAAATGTAAGGTCCTTCGGCAGGTCGGCTGATCTTTTTTGTCAGGGTCATGCTCTTGGCTACACGCCTCTAGAAACACCCACTGCACCTGTGTCAGAATTCTGCTGCATATTTTTAATCTTTGATCCTATGTCAGTCCTATGTCAGGACTGAGATACTCGTGAAAAAGAAACACTGTGGGTTTTTTTCCCCACCCTTGAATACAACACAGTGGCAAAATAAAATATTAGGGTGTTAAAAATACAAAGGGGGTTCCTTTCTTTCTATTACCAAAGCAACATTTCTTTTTCTCAGCACACTATAATGTGACTGCTGCCTCTAGTTGGACATACAACCTCTTTAACACATTTTAAAGCAACAATTCCCCCCTAGATTATGATGAATTGTTCAAATCCATCTAAGGGTGAATGTAGACAGCACACATGCCTGTTAATGTTCTTAGTAGACTCCAAGTTCACTCTAAATCAAATGTCCTGAAGCAAATCCATTGTACATTTTTCCTGTGCGTTTATGACGATCACGTAGGAATTCCCCCTTCTGCAGCTCTCCTTGTCGCGAGTATCCAGTACAAAGACAGTGTAACAGTTTAACAATGTAGCCACGGTTCTCTGGCAGAAGTAGCCTATGCATTCTACGCAGTGGACAGCTTTGGATGGATGTCGTGGGGTGCATGAAGTAAAGCAGGCATGCTGAAGGCAGAGCTCACCCACTTCCTTGGAAACAAAGAAAACCCATAAACATTCAACACAGACTGAAACACTGTTTACAGAGAAAACCCCTACACATTCAACACAGACTGAAACACTGTTTACAGAGAAAACCCCTACACATTCAACACAGACTGAAACACTGTTTACAGAGAAAACCCCTACACATTCAACACAGACTGAAACACTGTTTACAGAGAAAACCCCTACACATTCAACACAGACTGAAACACTGTTTACAGAGAAAACCCCTACACATTCAACACAGACTGAAACACTGTTTACAGAGAAAACCCCTACACATTCAACACAGACTGAAACACTGTTTACAGAGAATGAAACACTGTTTACAGAGAAAACCCCTACACATTCAACACAGACTGAAACACTGTTTACAGAGAAAACCCCTACACATTCAACACAGACTGAAACACTGTTTACAGAGAAAACCCCTACACATTCAACACAGACTGAAACACTGTTTACAGAGAAAACCCCTACACATTCAACACAGACTGAAACACTGTTTACAGGAAAACCCCTACACATTCAACACAGACTGAAACACTGTTTACAGAGAAAACCACTACACACTCAACACCGACTGAAACACTGTTTACAGAGAAAACCCCCACATTCACACATTTACAACACAGACTGAAACACTGTTTACAGAGAAAACCCCTACACATTCAACACAGACTGAAACACTGTTTACAGAGAAAACCCCTACACATTCAACACAGACTGAAACACTGTTTACAGAGAAAACCCCTACACATTCAACACAGACTGAAAAACCCTACACATTCACTGTTTACAGAGAAAACCCAGACACATTCAACACAGACTGAAACACTGTTTATAATGAAAACCCCTACACATTCAACACAGACTGAAACACTGTTTAAGAGAAAACACAGACTGAAACACTGTTTACAGAGAAAACCCCTACACATTCAACACAGACTGAAACACTGTTTACAGAGAAAACCCCTACACATTCAACACAGACTGAAACACTGTTTACAGGGAAAACCCCTACACATTCAACACAGACTGAAACACTGTTTACAGGGAAAACCCCTACACATTCAACACAGACTGAAACACTGTTTACAGAGAAAACCCCTACACATTCAACACAGACTGAAACACTGTTTACAGAGAAAACCCTTTCAACACAGACTGAAACACTGTTTACAGGGAAAACCCTTACACATTCAACACAGACTGAAACACTGTTTACAGGGAAAACCCTTACATATTCAACACAGACTGAAACACTGTTTACAGAGAAAACCCCTACACATTCAACACAGACTGAAACACTGTTTACAGAGAAAACCCCTACACATTCAACACAGACTGAAACACTGTTTACAGAGAAACCCCCTACACATTCAACACAGACTGAAACACTGTTTACAGAGAAAACCCCTACACATTAAACACAGACTGAAACACTGTTTAGTCATTGAAAGTTAGGAAATTTGATATTTGAGTGGGATCCCTTTGCTAATTTATTTGTTTGAGTGGGTGGTATAAAGCTTTCTGAAGCAGGATAACGATGTTGTTTGTAGTAAACATGCTTTTGTTATTCAGCAGAAGAGTAGCACTCCAGTCTGCTTTACTGAAGGTTTTGGAAATGTATTATTTAATGTGGAATTAAAGAAATTGTCCAGCCTCTTGGCCTCATCGGTCATGGAGAACATAATTTTTCATAACACTGAAGATGGGAGTGCTGAGCAGCAATGCTAACACTAGATAATAACACTCTCTGATATTGCCATCAAAAGCTTTTCCTAGGTTCAGTGAGCTGAAAGTCATTAACGTTTTCCCTGGTAGATCTGAAATTCTACTTCATTATGCACCAATAATGTTTTTAATATGATAAGAAACGATCCATTTTACACAAACTGTCATTTTATAATGATATTTTTTTAGTTTAATTAATTATATAGGAAGAGGATTGTGTTAGTGACATCATGGCAAAAAACATGATGGATCAGTTTAGCAAACTGCCCACTCTGATATTCACACTGACATCAATATTAAATATTAAAACACAACAATACATAGTGAAATAATAATTTTTAAAATACGTCATGCTACGAATGAACAGGTCTTCGATAATTCTGCCAAGGTGTCTAAAAATAAAATGTTCATGAATCAGAACTGTGAAAATTCTGACTTGGCAGGAAATTATAGTGGATGTTGGACAAGAATTTTCTTGAACGTGGAACGTTTGCATAATTTATCAGTTCATGATGAACCGTAATCAGATTATAGAGTTGGAGCCCCAGACTGGAATTGTCGTGAGAAATATAGATGGTGCAAAATGAGCTGCAGGGCTTATAGATTATAAATATGATGGATAATGCAGGTCTGATGAACTGCACACAACCACTGCACACCTCAGGCAGGAAGCAATTGGTCTTCTGCTCCAGGAAAGACACCAGGCTCCATCACAGTGCATTGTATTTCTCAGCATGTCCCTGACAGCTTTAATCTCACCCTTTTCTCTCTCACTCTCTCTTCCTCTAAGCTCGTTCACCCTGTCCTCTCACTCGTCCTCCTGCGCGGTTTGTGTATTGCTCAGGCTGCCTCTTTGAGCCTTTGATAAGTTATGTCATTGAGAAGCACAGGCGTGCGGACAGCAAGTCTCCGGTCCTGAGCTCTGCTCTGCTCTCGCGCTCTGCTCTGCTCTCGTGCTTGTCTTCGGGACCATGCCCATCGCTCAGGCGTGTGGGCACGTACGCAGTAACCACGGGAGCTCATACGCCTTGTCATGGGCACTGACCACAGGGGATCAGGTGTCAGGAGTGAGTGCCCTATTGACAGCCTGGTCATCGTCAAGCCACAGTGGAAAAGCAATAAAGAACCCAGCGACATGCCCAGGGCTTATGGGAAATGAATGGGTCTGGAGAACATTCCGGTTTGTGCTGTTGAAGATGACTTAGCAAGCCTGACTCTGACTCTCATGCTTCACCCCACCAGTCTGAAAGATGCCTATACCTGGTATTTTAGGCAACCTAGTAGACCTATGACCTAAAGCTAATGTTATTCAATATTATCATTCATGAAGCATCACATCAATCTCATTCACATTTGTGGTAATCTTCCGTGACTCAGCTAGGTTTTTTGTACTTTAAGTATACTTCTACTACTAGTACTACAAAAAGAACATGAAAAGTAATATTAAAATACTGCCGTGCATTGGCTTGTGGATCACAAGCTAAGAAATTATTTTTTATATTCTTGTGATTTACGAGCCTCTATTCACTATGTTAATTATGTTGTAGAGGGATATGAATAAGAAAGAAGTTTGGATTATGCATTACAAATTTGTCTTTGTACAAATCCACATTTTTTAAAATCTAATTGTTTGTCAATAATATTCTTGTCACAGTAGTCACAAGTAAAAAGTTAAAATAGTTAAAATAAAAACATTTTCATAATTTAACACAAGATTCATACATTACTATGTATCTGCCCAGTTGGAAGTTTGACCCTTTTCGTCTTCTGTAGAGAGATCATTTATTTCTTTGCTCCATCTGGTCAAATGTTTGCATTTAAGTTTTGAACAAAGTAGAGGAAACACATATGTACTAAACACATGTACTAAAACCCAAGAGTTTCTATATTCAGACATTAAATGATTGAGTCTTTTTGATCTGTTGACTGTGATAATGAGATACTACTCAGAGTGCCAGGGAGCTTCATCTTTGCTCCAGTTCCCATCTCTCTCTCTCTCTCTCTCTCTCTCCCCCTCTTTCTCTCTCTCTCCTTTTCCCTCTATCTCTCTCTCTCTCCCTCTCTCTCTCTCTCTCTCTCTGTCTGTTTCTCTCTCTGTGTCTGTCTGTCTGTCTGTCTCTCTCTCTCTGACCCATGCTTGCCACTATTAGCACAAATGTCAGTAGGAATATGGGGAACTAAATAATTAAACACATCTCTATACTGCTTTACTACCTTAATGCTCTCTCCCTTCAGTTCTGGGAGTCCTCAGTTAATGTGCCAGAACTGGAAAGGTGGGCAATTTAATAGAAATGCAACAAGTGAAGGTGTTTGATGCGAGGTTTTTCACTTGGAAGAGATTCCCACATAAACCAAACATTTCTATAGGAATTTGAGTTGTTTTTTCCCACTGAGTTTGGCTGGAAATATTATAACAAATGTATTCATTTTCTGTTGTGGTTTACCTTTTTAGCAAAGATCTGCATAATTAGCAATGCTAACCCACTACAGAGATCAAAGACACATCTTTGATGGTTTTGCTTAAATATTAAATAGCACAACGACAGAGGGTCTCTGTAAAGACACAGCCTGAGTAAAAGAAGCATTAAAACTGGTTGTGCCTGTGTGTGGCTAATTACAACCTACATATATGTGAACTTCTCATCCAGACGCTTACAGACAGAAAGTCTACACAGAACTGACTACTGTGAAGCAACTCATCCTGACTGAGATGAGAAAGGTGTTTGGATATGTTTTCTGGATTGGTTTTTTTTTTGCTGTTGTTTTTTTGTTGTGGTTTATGTGGAAATTAAAGAGTATCTTTAAGAGTACCTCCTGTATCTTTCCTCCCCATCTCCTCAGACCCCCGTGTGCTGCTCCTGCCTCCTGTATCGTTCCTCCCCATCTCCTCAGACCCCCGTGTGCTGCTCCTGCCTCCTGTATCTTTCCTCCCCATCTCCTCAGACCCCCCTGTGCTGCTCTTGCCTCCTGTATCTTTCCTCCCCATCTCCTCAGACCCCCGTGTGCTGCTCCTGTCTCCTGTATCGTTCCTCCCCATCTCCTCAGACCCCCGTGTGCTGCTCCTGTCTCCTGTATCGTTCCTCCCCATCTCCTCAGACCCAGTCATACTACAACCCAGGACTTGGACATCGCACTGGAGCCCTTCCTGCTTGGAGAGATAATCGGGGCTGGCACACTCCTGCAACAAGCACAAGTGCTTCTCGAGCTAGAACGAGAGCAGCTCCTTCACTTTGAAGCCCTCACAAAGGAAGCAGCCGAGTTGCTCTGTGACCTCCGGAGGCTGCTGAGGTCTGCCAGCACTAAGGCTCAGGGGGGAGGCGGGTCTTTGTCTGTGTGCCACTGCTCTGGGACTGTGGCGTGTGGTGTGTCCTTGTGTCACTCTGTGGACACTGTTGACCCGGTGGTGCTGGTTCAGTTCAGGAGAAGAAATATTCTAGTTTAAAGTCTTATAAGCTCTCTGTGCAGATTACATACACAGGTGCATGCAATCAGTGTGACCACACCCCCTCCCTCCCCCCATGTGACACTGCTCCCCATTGGTCAAGAGTGACGCAAGGGGACAGATATCAGGCCTTGGTGGACTCAATCTGTAGCCAGACCACAATCAACCAATGGCTGGTTCAACATAAGGCAACAGAAAGGTTGGGTGAAAAAGCACAGAATCAAAATGGCCGTAAGTGCTCCCTTTTTTGTTTTTTAACTACAGTGTATATAGTGTGATATGGAACAAACCACTAAAAAATAGTTATTACGCAGTTATTGCTCCCCAAAAGATTTTCCATGAGGCTCATAATAATGCTGTGGCATCTTGGTCCAGCCATATCAATATGAGCTCACGGCTGGAACGAGGGAAAAACACTGAACCTCCTAAAGGCCTATTTTTATAGGCTGGGCATTTGTGGACATCCAAGTAAACTGGTACAAGGGCCCTTCAAACATCAAGAATTTCTTTTTGGCTGGGCATTTGAGATGTACACATGTGATGTGCGTCATGCCACAAATGTCAGGTTTGCTAACACCCCACCCATCCCAAAACTAAACATCTTCCCATTTACTGAGGTCCCCTTCAGTGGAATTTAAATTAACCTTGTCAGGCCATTAGAACGGAGTACGTGTGGGTCCTACATGTATTAGTTCTGGTGGATTATACAATGCCCAGAGACCGTGCCGCCCCACAGTGGCAACATGCAGTGTTGTGGAGGCACTCATCCTTATTGGCTCCTAAGTCAGAATCCTGAAAGACATATTGTCTGATTAAGGCACATCGTTTATGTCAGGAATACTATGTACTGTGCAAATTATATAGGATTAAATTAGCAGCAGTATCTACCATACCAAACAGATGGCCTAGTTGAATGGTTTAATCAAAAATAGGATTTGGAAGTTTGTATACAAACACACTAGGGGTTATGATAATGCTGGACTATAGTTTGCCGGATGCGAGGTCTCTATGGGGGTTCTCCCCATTTTAATAATTGTAAGAAGTGAGAGAAGGGGCCTTCAAACAAGAAGAATGAAATTCAGTTCTTTCTTGACCTGAAGACTTTGCTTCAGGCTTAAGATCTCCCATCCTGCACATCCAACAGAGACACCTGCATTAGTTTGCACCAGGAAACCAACAGCTCAAATTGCTCCCCTAGCCCAGCATTTATAGAACAGACAGAATCTTGCAGAACCCGCTTGGATGACATCATCACCTACAGCAGTGTCGGGCAGCGACATGTGCGACACCTGAGGGCTGTCCTGAAGTCACTGAAATGAGCAAAGGATTTGAGGCAGTTCTTGGGGCTGGCTAGCTATTGTTGTAGGTTTGTGCTGAACTTAAATGCAATTCACATGAACAATGATCTCACTAACAAGGAGGCCCACTGTTGAATTCAACAAGGAATTCAGACTTTTTGTGTTGCGGATGAAAACTTGGAGCTGGGATGGGGTGTTGGGGGCCATTTTGTTCCAGGTAGTCTCGGTAGAGGTGTCCCCAGCCCAAACTATATATTGTTCCAGAGTCCCTACTGCTGAAGACCAAACTGAGAAGAGAAAGCTGTTTGGAATCATTTCTTGGTTGGTTTTATTTTTGTATAAATGAAGTCTTTGAAATACATTTTTGCCATGTCATTCTATTTGTACACCAATGTTTCAGTTTTTAATGAAACAATATCAACCGTTAAGGAACTAAATGCATGGTAATAAAAATGCCCTTCTAATTTAAAAGAAAAACAGCTCTCAAATGAGAACACCTAACGATATATGATTAATGCATTGCTTTTGTTCAATTAGCAGGCGATTAACATGGTAATTAGTCTCTATCTGTAAAAAGGGACAATAATGTGGAGGGAGAATAGCCTTTAAGCAAAACATTTACTTTAACGCAGCTTGGCTCAGATGTGCACAGCACAAGAGAGGGAGAGAGAGGACCAAGAAAGAGGGACAGAGGGAGAGACGCAGACAGACAGTGAGAGAGAGACAGCTGAGGCAGCTCCCTGGTCAATATCTGGAGATTCAGTTGGGACTGCAGTACTCGGATAAGCACTGCAAGACACTCACGAAGCATGCAGGACAAAGGGGTGTGCACACACACGTCCAATCTCTCTCTCTCTCTCTCACACACACACACACACACACCTACACTCACTCACATGCACACTCACACTCAGCATGCAAGACGTAGAGCTTCCACATAATTTTTTAATAGAGCAGAGCATGTTTTCTTGCCATCATCAAGCATATCAAGCATACACACACACATGCACGCATACACACACACACACACACACACACACACACACACACACACACACATGCACGCATACACACACACACACACATACACACACACACACACACACACACACACACACACACACACACACACACACACACACACACACACAGTGACTGGGCAGCTCAACGCAACTCAAGTGATGGGGAAAATCTATTCATGATGCCACTACAATCACGTCTGCTCTGGTTAAAGTAAATGCACTTGGAATATTGTGCCTTGGCTGTGGAGCCCAGCAGACATGTGATCCATCACACCATCACCACAAACAAGGGAGCAGCTAGGAGCCCAGACGAGCCCACTAATGACGAATGGGCTGTAATGAAAAGAAACAACTTTTGGAGGCAGATGAGCAGCACACTGTATTTGCTCAGTGAACTTTCTTAGGTGCCATTTTCACCCACACAGCAGACACCAACACAGCTTTCTCAGCCTCGCCGCCTGTGGTGAGCCTGTTGACAAGGGTCTGCGCGTATGCGGTGTTGGTGGACAGGTGCACCAGTGACAGGCCCTTGTAAAATGGTCATCCATCATCTTGCTAAGGATAATGGCTAGTAGTCACTAAAAATGAAAATGAAGAAAAAGAAGAGTGTGTATCCATTTGCAGTGTGTGTGTGTGTGTGTGTGTGTATGTGTGGGTGTGTGTATTTGCATGTGAATGGTAGGAGCTTTGCAGAGCATTAAATATAAATATGAACATTTTTCATCTTCATATTCATCTGCAGCATATGCAGAGACTGGACTTACACATGAGCCATGCTTTCATAGGCAAAGATGGCATGTAGGAGGAAGAGGCTCTGGAATTCTGGAAGACCATATGTGTCTTTTTACCGCAGTTCATTTTGTATATTGAAAACATACCCTGCCACTTACCACCACGCTTCTCACTGCAGCTGTTAGCGGCAGTTAGTAAATGTTAGCATAGCAAACAAAGTAGCACCTTGGGAAGTCTGCATAATGACTATTTTTTCCAGTGCATTGTGTCAGTCCATTTGTGACTGGGTGTCATGTCTAGTTAATGCTGATGACAAGAAACAGCTTTTCTTCTCTTTTCTGAAAAAACCTTATAATGAATAAAAGCAATCTTTTCTCTGTACAAACACACACACAAACACACACACACACACACACACAGTAATTGTCATTCATGGTTGCACCAGTGTTTCTTGAAATGCCCCACAGCCAAATACAAAAGAAAAATATTCATTGTCACAGAATAATTCTATAAGATTACAATGAAACTTCAAATGAGAAATTTCTGGCGATCTGAATAAGTAATCTCTGCACTCTGTACAGGCAGCAGGGCTGGGAAGCGATGGTCCAGTCTACAACTCCATCCTGTTGCTAAATGAAAGTCATCAAATATACATGAGAGAAGAGTACTAGAAGAGTATTAGGAAAGTATTAGAAGTTGGAAGGCCTGTATTTTCTCCTCCAAGGAGGAACTGTAGAGCAATAGCATTAGTGTCAAAGCCATAATTAAAATCATGAATCTACCCTTACTTGTTTGAAGAGAGTTGCCCAGTCCATCACCAACACATTTCTACATAATTTCAGCACTGATAAAATACACTATGTTCCCTAAGACATTTTACCCATGGCTTGCGGTTCAAATTCAGTAATTAAAAATGATGCATTACCTTTTGATCTTGTACCTAACAGCCACCACTACCAGTCAGAAGAAAGGACAGGTACCTGTGAATAGTGTCATTCTGGGTCCAGGAGAATTTGTCTCTGCATTGGGGGAAACTGAATGTCTCATGGAACTGGGTGATTCTGTTCTGACAAACACTTTCACTAGTCCATTTGGGTAACAATTAAAAATGTGTAGAATATGTGAATGTCCTCCATTAACATAGATATGACAACATCCTACTTCAATCTGCTCTGTGAGATTATAGATTTCTATAGGTGCCTTCAGAGTTGGTGTTAGCTTGATTCATTCCCATTTATGAAAATAAGAAAAACGGAGTGTGTTTGCATGTGTGTGTATGTGTGTGTGTGAGTGTGTTTGCATGCTTCGGACCACATGTGTGTAAGTGCATACGTGTTGCTGGAAGGAACCAAACCTTACATCACAGAGAGGATAAAACTAGATTATGTCTATACTTGAATCTTCACATATGTCTTTGTCATCTTGGACAGGCCACATGTATATACTTATGCTATACTTTTCTGTCACAAATTATTCTTTAATGAAATTTCAGATAAATGTAGGCTTTAAGAATCATTACTAAGCATTTATAAGAGCTAAAAAGCCCCGCTTACAAGTTTACATAAGGCATTTAAATATAATTAAGGTTTTAATGATTTACTAGTTTTGTAGGATGTTCACATAGTCTCCTCCTTGGTGTGGGGCTTATAACACGTGGCAATTTAAATAATGCGTGCTGTATCTAAAGTCTACAGCATGACCTGATCCGACAGCATGCGGTGAATCCTTAGAGTCTGTCCTAACCTTTAGAGCTCTGTCCTTCTCCTGCCTAACACCAATAATGACAGGTATGTGATTAATAAGATTAATCATTCTCCATCTTGACCACAAATATCACTTTGTAGGAAGAATTTCAACTTAGCAATAAGACTCATTTTACATGTAAAACCAGACTATATGTTTGCTATATCCATTCTGTTTGTCCTAATGCACAAGGCAGTATTGGCAGGGCCAGCACATCACCAGTATGTGGGGTGGCAGGTGTCCCAGGAGACCTGCCCTTTCTTGGCCCACACATGGGGTGAAGCTCCTCCTCCATTCTGCTGTCCTGTGGAGACTCAGGACAACAGGTCCCTCCTCAGATTTGGCATTTCGTTTCCTGAACTTACAAAACAAGCTTATATATAAATAACAGTAGTCCAGATAGGAGGCCAGTGTAGCTGCAGCAAAACACACAAAACTACGGCCAAAGCATTTCCTAAATATTATACCAACCTTCAACAGTACATTAGTCAGAGGACAGCTGTTAAAATTGCCAGTAAAAACATGACTAGATACGATTTTCAATTTCCGTTTTGTCCAAATCAGTGTGCCAAAGTCACTTTCGAAAAATTGCCCAATATTGTGTCTCAGCCTCCCTCACGCGCGCCCCACCCGCGTGAGAGCCAGTGGATCGTAGTGACCTCATCGTGTCTCATTACGGAAGCTTGAAAGGGGGGAGGGCTGGTGGGCTGGTAGCAGGACGTTCAGGTGTGCAGAGTGGTTCAGCACGCCACCAACCTGCCGTGTCATCCGGGGTGACTGGAGGAAGCAGCGGTCCCTGACAGGCCCCCTCTGCAGGAGCGCTGCCAAACGTGGGGGGAGGGGGGTAATTACTTTGTGGGTTTTTACGGAGAGAGCACTGCAGACAGTGGCAAACTTAAAAGTGTTTTGGGAAATTGGGAGCAAATGATTTCTCCCTCCCTCCCTCTCGGTAGTGAGTGTTGCCTCTTGTTTTCAGAGGGATCTGAGGAGGAGATGAAAGCGCGGTGAGGAGATTCCCTAGTGGGTACCCTCGTGCTTGAAAGCCCCAAAAGAGAGAGAGCTTTGAAAAATACGCTATTTCATCCAGAGTGCAGGCGCTCTTGATGAGAAGGGAAGGTGGTTGGACCGCACGGGTCTATAATATAGAAACGATACCAAACATGTCATACACCTTCCTGTAAAAAAAAATAAAATACATTCATAAGATTGCCAAGCTTTGATCAGTCCTTGGAAAATACTAAAATAACATTTAGTAATTCACCAGAACTGCAAGGTGTTATAAAGTAACGGGCTAATGATGTGTTTCCAAAAGGAGCAGATGTATACGTAGTCCTATCTGACTTAGCTGAGTAGCTGTTTGATCAGTCTCATCAGACGCTGCAGTTTTCTACAGATCTTCCTCCCAAAGTTGCATCTCCTTGAGAAATCGGAAGTGAGTAATGAGGGGGCTGATGTGTTTTGACAGAGCTCCACAGGTGTTTCCCTCACCAGCAGGACTGCCTGTGGGGCGGGATTAGCGTGAGCATATGATCGCTAATTCACATTAAGTGACCTTCAGCATTCACCAATTAGTCACACGTATTGAAAGGCTTGTTAGCGAATGATGTGGTCGATTTAACTCTTAATACACTCTACTGTACGTCCACACTGGGGTGAGCACGTGCGCACTTGTGCCGTTTTATTACGACTCCAAATCTGTAATTTTGCATGATAATGGAGAGAAAGAAAGCGAATGACATTTCCCAGGAAGTGCTGAGCATGCTCTCATCTCTTTTCACGAGTCTTTTGTATTGTATTTGTGGAAATGTGACATTTCAGCAGGACAATACTGATTTACATACAGTGCCACTCTAAACCCAAAATGACAGACCAGGCAGAATTCAGACCTCTCCCTCTTCTGTTTCCCATAACCATCCAGGTGACACATACATTGAGGATGAAAAATAATTTAGCCAAATATTTATGGCACAAGTGCTATTGTTATATTAACCGTGTAGCCTTTCTGCTTAAGGCAAATATTTCCCTATCTGTTGATTCTGATAATGAAGTACTGTTCAGTTCTAGTGTGTGAGGTGTGAGTGTTGTGAAGAGTGCAGCTGCAATATAACAGAAGATTTATCTCTCTAGTTCCAACCTCTCTCTCTCTCTCTCTCTCTCTCTCTCTCTCTCTCTCTCTCTCTCTCGCTTGATGCTGGCTTTACTGTGGACTCCTTCCTGTGCAGAGTCATGATGTAATGAATCCTGACAGCATCTGAAACCTACTGTGGACTTCTTCTGCTGGCTGACACCAGGAGACAACTTCTCACTTCACCATAAACACACTCATACTACAGAAGATTCACAGTAATTATGCTTTTTTTGGGGAGTCCCATGACAATATTTATCAGTAAAATCCTAAACATACTGAGGCAGTATGAGGAAGTGCTTCACATAGGTGTAAGCATGCCAACAGTAATATGTATAGTTTGTGGAAACGATTCTTGGGCTGAAGTGCATTTTGTGTGTTGTACTTTCTGAATGTGCTTTACGTTCACAGGCTCACCGATGGCTAAAATGAAGTAGGTATAATTCCTAAGCAGTAATTCCTAGGGTAAAATTCCTAATTAATCTATACATTTTCATAGACTATTCTAGGCTGTTTATGGGTAAGTTCCTTTCCAAACCATTCTCAAATTCCATCAACGGACTGAGAATTCACACATCACTTTATATGACTTCTAATCAGGAACTTTTGCAAAATTTCCAGGACAGAGTCCCTTTACTATATATAGCAGCCATCTAAACCGAGCAAGTCTCCTCTGTTGAAAGCTGCCACCTTGAAGCTCATTGAACAAGAAACAAATAATCGCAGCACTTAATTACAGGCTGCCAGTCAGGCAGAGCATTCGGCGGCCCACACTTCTGCCTAGCCTGGCAGAGCCAGGGCACACGCGGCTCCAGCCTCCCCCGCCCGCCTGCTCCACCACCCTGGGCCACGCATGCCTGCTGCTCCACCACCCTGGGCCACGCATGGCCCGGGTTACAGGCGCAGGGTGGCCGTGGCAACCGGCTGGCTCCGCCCGGGCTGCTAGCTGTGTCTCTCTGGAGGATGTGAGATTACGGCTGGAGGATGTGCGAGTGAGGGCTGAATCAGAAAAGGAAAGAAAGACAGAAATGGACAGAGGAGGTAGAAATGATCCCTAAAGGTGTTCTCTCTGTCTGGACCAATCAAACCTGTGTCACGGTGGTTCTGGGTCACCTTGGTTAGTGACCGCTGAGTTGCTCGTGAGCAACTATTGGGAAAATGTGACAAAGCTTGGACTGGCCTTTAGTCCCGGATAAGAGGATATTAGTACCATCACATCAAGGCTAATAAGAGAATTTTTTGTTTAATCTCTTTTGCAATCATAAACTTCAGGCTTCACACATGAATCAGTGCGGGCGGCTTACACAACACCACATTTTATTGTAAACTTTCTGATGCCATTGTTGTGTGTAGAATAAATGACCCAACAGGCTATATATATATATATATATATATATATATATATATATATATATATATATATATATATATATATATATATACAGACACACACAGTATATAAACAATCTGATACTATGATACTACTACCTGATTCACCTGATACTACAAAAAAGAGGCCATTACTGAGTCTCTTTATTACTTTAAATGAAAAGTCATACCGCACAGCCATGTGTGCACAACTGTTAACCTAAAAAGGCACCACCTTTCAATGGATGTATATCCACCAGAGCATACTGAGTGAAAGGTTCAAATACTGTTTACCCTTTCTCAAAACCAGCCTTAGCCTTTCAGTGGAGTCGCAAAATTCAATTCTATGTCAGACCTACTCCTTAAATTGAGATGACATGCAGGAGAGACCCTTGACCTTGCAAAGATTGAGTGTATAACCCCAGGCACCACTTTAATTACCTGCAAATCGTTAGGAAAGATGAAAGGTGTAAGCATTGTGTAGTACAGAAATGCCCAGAGCCAGCAGTCTCACCAAAGTGAAAGAGCACGAGAGACACAGTATAACCACAACCGCAAAAGAAAACAGCTTCTATTTCGGGTATTAGGCTGCGTGTCTGGTTGCATTACATTTATTTAACAAGGGAAATGGAGGCTCTCACTCTGTCCATCAGCCTCTGATTGCAGGCGCAGCGGGCCTCCCTTGCTGCTAAACGCCGGATCTTGTCAGCGGGTTGTTTGGCTCTCGCGGCTGCCGCCGGAGCGGATCGTCCGTCGCCGGTGCCAGACGAAGAGATCCGGAGCAGCGGCAGCTGGGCTCGGTCTGCCCGAACGCTCTCACGTTTGTCAGCGCCCCCCGCAATCTCCATTATGAGAGCGGCGCTGAACCCGTGAGCTAGGCAGGCAGCCCTCGCTTTCAGCCCTGACACGGCTCACAAGAGCCCGCGCTTCCTATTCAACTCACAGCTGTCATGACGCAGAGTCGGGAGGGTTTCGCATTCGGAATATGAAGTGTTAAGTCGTTCGTTGTTGCGTGTTGAGTATCCGAGGCCGTGATTATACTGCACCAAAGAATACAGTGTTTCAACGCGAATGATGTGCACTTACATTTGGAATTAAAATGCACTCTATACGGCTCACTTATTTCCCGACAGACAGAGGATGGTGGGATGGTATGTAGTATACCAGACTGTTGAAAGGAGGCTGTAATTCAACGCCTTTTTAAAAAAAAACTCTTTTAGCTCTCTGTAGTCTGGATTAACAAGACAGGTGAACATCTCTGATGCTCAGACATTAATTTTGAGTCAAGTTAAATTTGAAACAAGCTCTCCCAGAACAGTTATTTTTATGAGCAAGTCTGTTCAGTCTCTTTCTCTCCTGAAGGAAGAAATTTTGAAAGTGTGTGGTGGGAGGGGGTTGGTGTGGGGGGGGGTGGCTACTCGAATATATAACACACAACATAAAAAGCTGATGGCTACACTCACCTCCCTACAATGCTGCCACAGAGGGTCTGTGCCTCCTACACATCAATCTTAAAAGCACACTCGGGATTACACTGCAGTAGACACACACACACACACACACACACACACACATGCAAACACATAAAGAACTGCAGAAGCTCAGGCATACGCACTGCAGTGACAGAAGGTTGAGGCAAGCGCTTAAATGAATTCTCCCTTTGACACCCACCAACTCTAGCAGCAGTTTGGTTTAGCACGCATGGGTGCACCGATGAAACTGTTTTAAAGGCTTATAAATGCTTCGGTTTTGTTGTCACAGTTGATGTAATCCCCCACACCCCCTCATTCTGGAGCATCGCATGTTGCTTGCTTTAGTTCTGTGTAGCAAACAGACTGATCAAGTCTCTAAACAAAACATTTATCCTTTAAAAAAGCACACGACTGTGACATTACATAATTTGCTCTTGTAGGTACTGTATGGCACAAAAAAGAAATATTTGAATGCCTAGAACAATGAATGCCTCTTTAAAATCGCTCTTTTAAAAGTAGTCTTGGTTTATTTTAACGTCCTTTAAACCAATCTTGGTAGTACACACACGTGTGCTTAACATTAATGATCTATAAAGTAAAATGTGTTCTTTCCCTTGAGAATTCCCATAATGAAAAAATATGACAGCATGAACTTGTTGAGTCTATGCACTTGTCACCGCAAGCAGACATCTCCATCAAAGGAGTTTAACACCAATCACAAATCTGGAGGTTGATGTCATTTTTTTTCATGTAAGTGACGTTAAAGATAAAATATCGATGCATCGTTTTGTCAGTCTACACTGGCACTATATGTAAGATTTAGCTTGTTATATGAAACCAGCATGAATTTGAAAACATCTATGGTACTGTCATTGTACTGAAATATGAAGGTAGGGTCACTCGCTACACTCTCCAGCACTGCAAATGAATTTACAACTTCATATAACTTTACAGTGTTGATTAGTAATTTAATAACATGAATGCACCGTATGTTATGTACAGCGACAAGTCTGACAAAATTAAATGTATATCAAGAGGGTTCATTTGGAAATGGTATATACAGTTAATAAACATGTTGCCTTTGCACCGAAAGTAAGAATACACACATATATGTGTATGTATGCACACACACACACACACACACAAAGACTCATCACACCTGCAGGCTCAGAGACAGCACGCACAGCTGACCATTTGGTATCCTTCTTCAGCGCTGCCGCAGTACAGACAGCAGTTTCTATGACGATAGTTTCCATGCCGTTTATTTACCCAGCTTCCCTCTGCAGGCAGGATAAATCACACAGGCAACAGTTTGGAGCAAGTGGTGCATCCGTCTCCGTGGCATTCCATTAAAATCTTGATGAGTTCATATTCCACTGCCAGAGAGATGTCTGCTGACCAGGGACCCCACACATATCCATTAGCAAGCACCCAGGTGCCCCACCAGACATAAAAACACACACGGCCTCATTCATTCATGGCAAGAGGTGTACTTGGGACCTGCGACCATGAGTCAAACCAACGGCGTAGGGACGTCAACTAGTGGGACGGCACAGGCAGTCTGCTCCTCTATGGTCATTCTGGTTTGAGGGTGTGGGTGGTATTTTAGGGGTGACCCTCTCCTATGTAGGCCCAGTGGGGTCTGGGGGTAAACATCATCATGGAGCAAATCCATCATGGAGCATATCCATCTGGAGGCGACGCTGACATGACAGCTGGCTTCTACTGATTTAAATCACTGAATTAAATCATCGAATTAACACCGCCATGATTTCATATTTAATTTCATGTTGGCATGACTACATAGATTTCTTTGGGAATACAAAAAGTACATCAAACCTTGCCGGTTTTATATCTGTGGATATGTATTTATATACTATAAGCTTCAATTGCTCTCAGAAGACCATGTTGTCAAATGATATTGCCATGGCAATACTGTGACATCATGCTCGAAGACCTATAGGAGGTTCTTTTAGTACCATCGTGGAGTGGGGCAGTGGCAAAAAGCCATTCAAGCAAGTTAAAGAGAGATGAGACTGGTCTTATATAGCACGATTTGTGCCCTTATTTCTGCAGTTGTGGCTGATCAGAATCCTCCACCTATTTCAGTCTG
The DNA here is from genome assembly GCA_020368025.1 of Brachyhypopomus occidentalis. Lineage (NCBI taxonomy): Eukaryota > Metazoa > Chordata > Actinopteri > Gymnotiformes > Hypopomidae > Brachyhypopomus > Brachyhypopomus occidentalis. The sequence goes on along the minus strand of JAGXOD010000004.1, from coordinate 2,674,922 downwards.
CCCTCACGACATGATTCATGCGTTCAGCTGTCAGCTGGAGTGCCCGGTAATTAACTCCACACCAACAGGGTGGATTTATTGCTTATGGAGAGTCTGGGCTTGTCAACTTTCTTGCTGAAACTCTGAATCCTGGCAAGTGAAATTCAGTTGTAAGAGGCCTGTGGGCTCTAACATCCCTTCTTATGTTACTGCTCTCTTGCATAAGGCACTTGCTGAAGTAATCTTTAAAAATGTAATAGCACATAAAAGCTCTCACTTTTTGGGTTAGGGTCTACAGGGAACCCTACAGGGACGAGTCGCAGTACTCTGGCCTAGTCCTACCTGAATCATTTTCTATTCAAAGTGCACAGGTCCTGACAGCATTGCGCTGCAGAGAGCCGACACAGGGCTTCTTCATGCTATTAACCAAAACGTCCAGGAAAAATCGACCTGAATTCACTGGACTCAGTGAATATTTCTCAACGCCTTGAATATTTAAACAGCATATGAATGTTTGAAAAGACTGCAGTGTTTTGGTCCCATTTGGTCATTTTCTTATTCAACAAATGAAGTGGGCATTAAACTGAAGCTGGGTGTTATTATCCACCTGTTCTGGTCTTGACTTTAAAACACTCAGGTCAAAGTCAACAGCAAAGGGGGGGCGGGGACACGACACACCTGGTTTTATTGTCATTATTAGTGAGGTTTTCTATACTGATTATCCAAAGCTCAAATAAACAGATCACATCCTCATCAGGTCTTCCTAATTGACAATTGTACCGTTGCTGAACCCTGGAGTCTGGTTCTAGTAGAAATGATTAAATAAAAAGGATTTGTTAAATGAAAGAAAGGCATTCTCTGTGTTATCACATGGCAGTCAATCAGGATGGGTGGTGTGTGTGTGTGTGTGTGTGTGTGTTGGGGGGAGGGTGGTTGTTAAAAATGACTGTGTAGGTGTTCTGATTCCAGAACTCAGATTTTACAGTAGGATGCTGCCAAGATCCGAGTCTGCTGTATAATACACAGCATAAACAAGAGGAGAGTTGCATAAGACACTGCACTCATACCCTCACTTATTATTTTACAAAGTGTATACTGGTCATTACAAATTAACCAGCACAAAGGGCTGCGTGGGAAGGGCATGAACAGAAAATAGGGAGTGAGAGGAGAGAGAAAGAGAGAGGGAGAGAGAGAAAGAGAGAGAGTAACACAGCTCTGCTGCATTCAATTTTATTGGCCACGTTCAATTTTTCACACAGCAAACGTTATTTATTTTCTGATTTTATTTTTACTAATTACACCAAAACTACGACGATATTGTTTTAAATGAACATATTGTTGTATTCCCCAAAACAGCTTTGTATTGAGGACGTTCAATAGCATTCACTGGAGGGCTACATGTAACGCGGGTAGTCCGGAGAGGACTACTCGCGTGGGTATTGGTAGATAACGGACTCAAATGCCACAACGCAAAATGAACAACTGAGGCCTCCGTAACTGAGATGGGAAACGAGACGAAAGTAAAGGGATAAAACACTAAGGGAACACACAATAATACCGGGCGTATATAACCGGGGAAAAAGAGTAACAAAAAGCATACACACACACGGAGGAAAACTCGACGTGTGGGGAAAACAAACCAAAACCTTGATAAAGGGAGAAACCAAAAATACACGGAAATACCACGTGTCAAACTCCTGAGGGGAATACCTGCTCAAGGGAGAAAAAGGGAACCAGAAAATAATAAACGATAGGAAGGAATACAGGGGAGAAAAACTTGAGGAAGGCCAGAATAGGGCGCAGGAATAAAGGATTCGAATAAACAGTAAAAATAAGAAAAGGGGAAGAAAGCTCCCCAGAAACGCCAAACGTTGCCAACACGGGAAAGAGTACAGAGAAATAGACTCGCCAAATATTGCCAACACTGAGAAGGAGTTGAGAGGACAACAACTACTCAGCAATGAGTTCCTGCAGCCATCCACCTTAAGTAGGGAGGTGGACGGCTGCAGGTCGTCACTGCTGATTGCATGAAATAGGGAATTAGATAATTAATTAAGAGTTGACTCGCGCTCCCCCTCTAGTGGTGGCAGGAGGAGCGGCACGGGAGCCAGCTCTGCCAGGAGCCCGCATGCCCCCTCTAGTGGTGGCAGGAGGAGCGGCACGGGAGCCAGCTCTGCCAGGAGCCCGCGTACCCCCTCTAGTGGTGACAGGGGGAGCGGTCCTGGAGCCAACCCTGACAGAGCCCCCCCCCTCTAGGCCCGAGACCCCGCGGGCCCAGGGCAGTAGCCCTGTCCCGAAAAAAGTCAGAAATGAGGGAGGGATCCAGGATACGCGACTTAGGGACCCAACTTCGCTCCTCTGGGCCATACCCCTCCCAGTCCACCAGGAACTGCTCACTACCCCGAACGCGCCGAATGTCAAGGAGGCGGCGGACAGTGTAGGCCAGAGACCCATCGATAATGCGCGGGGCAGGAGGGGCAGGACCCCCAGTAGAACCGCACAGGAAAGGCCGCAACCGGGAGACGTGGAAGACCGGATGAACCCGCATAGACGGCGGTAGCAGCAAACGGTAAGCCACCGGATTAATCCGCCGCTCGACCTTGAACGGCCCCAGATACCGAGGCGCCAACTTCTTGGTTCCCCCCCGAACAGGTAAGTCCTTCGCCGACAACCAAACCTGCTGACCCGAACGAAACGATAACGCCGGGAGACGACCCTTATCAGCGCTACGCCGGGAGGAACCAGAGGCTTTGAGCAGCGCCCTCCGAGCGCGGGCCCAGGCATTACGACAGCGTCGGACCTGCGCAGCAACCCCGGGAACCGCCACAGAAATTTCTTGGTCGGCGAACAGAGGTGGTGAGAAGCCGAAAAGGTGACATTCCCAGGGAAGAGTGCCACAGAGTGTTGTGGGCGTACTCCGCCCAAACCAGGTGCTCAGACCAGGATGCTGGATTAGCGGAGGCCAAGCATCGTAGGGTCTGTTCAAGGTCCTGGTTAACCCGTTCGGTTTGCCCATTACACTGGGGATGAAACCCCGAAGAGAGACTGGCCTTAGCGCCTATGAGCTCCAAAAAGGCCTCCCAGACCCGGCTAGAAAAGACACAACGTCACGAGGGAAGCCGTAGTGACGCACAATGTGCTGCAGTAACAATGAGGTGGTTTCACAGGCCGACGGGAGTTTCGGCAGGGCGACAAATTTACTGAACTTAGAGAATCTATCCACTATAACCAGGATGACCGAGAGACCCTTAGAGGCCGGGAGGCCAGTGATAAAGTCCAGAGAAATATGAGACCACGGACGGGAAGGGACCGGCAGCTGGTGGAGTAAGCCGTGGGGTTTACTACGCGGAACCTTGCCCCGGTTGCAAATGTCACACTTGGCCACAAAGTCACGCACCTCCTGCTCCATACCAGACCACCAGAACCTACGTCGGATGAATTCATAAGTGCGCCGCGCCCCCGGATGAGCCACAAAACGAGAGGAGTGCCCCCACTCTAACACCCTCTTGCGGACGCCTACAGGAACAAAAAGGCAGTCAGCGGGACCCCCACCGGGGCCGGGATCAGCTATCAAAGCCTGCCTGACAACCTGTTCGATCTCCCACTGAATGGGGGCAACTATCATCTCATGGGGAATGATAGTACTAGCGCCACTGGATGGACTGTCCGGTTCCCACTGCCTCGACAGGGCATCAGGCTTAGTGTTCTTTGAGCCTGGCCGATAGGAAATAGTGAATTCGAACCTCCCAAAAAACAATGACCACCTGGCCTGTCGCGAATTCAGGCGTTTAGCCTGCTGGAGGTATGAGAGGTTCTTGTGGTCGGTCCACACAACGATCGGGTAGCTCGCTCCCTCGAGCCACTGGCGCCACTCCTCCAGAGCTAATTTAATCGCCAATAATTCCTTGTCGCCAACATCATACCGACTCTCGGTAGGAGTAAATCGAGTAGAAAGCGCACGGGTGTAAGCGCGGCGGTTGACCCACCCGTTGGGATAATACAGCCCCAGCGCCTAGGTCAGAAGCGTCGGTCTCCACTATAAAGGGGAGATCAGGGTCCGGCGTGGGACAGGGGCAGACACGAACAGAGATTTGAGTTTCTCAAAGGAAGCCTGAGCTTCGGGTGTCCACAAAAACTTCCCAGACGCTTTGCTAGTCAGGGCAGACAGAGGGGCAGCGAGAGTGCTAAAACCCTTAATAAACCGACGGTAAAAGTTAGCAAACCCCAAAAATCGCTGGACCAGACGCACAGAAGTGGGCGTAGGCCACTGGGCCACAGCTCGGGTCTTAGCAGGGTCCATGGCCAACTGATCCGGCGCGATAACAAACCCCCAGAAAAGTCACTTCGGGACGTGGAACTGACATTTTTCCACCTTAACATAAAGGTGGTGTTCTAATAGAAGCTGCAAAACCCTGCGGACATGACGGACGTGATCCTCCAGAGAACGGCTGTAGATGAGGATATCGTCAAGGTAGACGAACGCATAATTGTCTAGGGTTTCTCTAAGCACCTCATTAACGTAACGCTGAAATGCTGCGGGCGCATTCATAAGCCCAAAGGGCATGACCAGATACTCATAATGGCCTGAGGGAGTTATGAAGGCGGTCTTCCATTCATCCCCCTCCCTGACCCGTAGCAAGTTGTAGGCACTCCGTAAATCTAATTTGGAAAAGATAGTGGAGTGTTGCAACGCCTCAAAGGCCAAGGACATGAGAGGAAGGGGATGCCGATCTTTCACCGTTATTTTATTAAGACCTCGATAGTCAATGCACGGTCGTAGCCCCCCTCCCTTCTTCCCCACAAAAAAACCCCGCTCCAGCCGGAGAGCTGGAAGGACGGATAAATCCGGCGGCCAAGGCCTCCTGTATGTATTCCTCCATAGCCTTACGTTCAGGCAACGCCAGAGAGAATAACCGCCCTCTAGGAGGGGAAGTACCGGGAAGAAGCTCGATGGCGATGTCGTGAGCTCGGTGAGGGGGTAAAACGCTAGCTTTCTTAGCGCTAAACACTTCGCGAAGGTCGTGATACTCGGGAGGAACGCCTTTGAGATCAATCTCCTCGGGTACCCCCTTAGTAACCTTGCTAGCGAGCGAATTTAAGCAAGATCCTTCGCATACTTTGCCCCAGCGTCTGATCGACAGGTTCAGCCAATCAATTTCCGGGTTATGGCGCTGTAGCCAGGGGGAGCGGTCCTGGAGCCAACCCTGACACTACAGGGATGTGAAATGTAATATTTTCCCTGTTCTGCTGCACTTAATTCAGCTCACAAAAGGCTTGATAATGCGCTAGTGATTTGGATCAAGTGTGTTAAAGGGGACCTATTATATCTCCTTTACACAAGTTCCCTGGGGGTCATAAACGTGCAATACAATGGAAAACTGTACTTAACTTGGCATCATTGAATAAAGAGAGTTCAGTACATGGAACTGGCATACAATGGACCAAACAATGTTGTCGCCTCCTTCATATGTAAATCTTGCATAAGCAAAATAGGGTCGTAAAACATCAGTTCCAGAAATGCTAGACTGTAACTCTCAACTGATTAACATCCCTAAACCATACATACTAGCCTACATTCTACTCCAGGAACAGCTGAACCTACAACAGTTTTGTAAGTATCATGAAGAACTCGGCACTTTTCACATCAGACCATAGATTGCATAGATATACACAGTCTGTGCTCTAGATAGATTCTCAGACCTTATATCAAGGGCTCAGCATTTGGCACAGAAAGGAAGGACAGTTCCACTGCAACCTGTAACCAGGTAGCTAGTCATGCTATAGCTAGCTCTTTCCATGGATGGAAGTTTCCGGTTCATGTGTTGATAACAGCATTGACTCAACATGATTTTTTTGTGAATTCTGAACTCAACGAATCTGTTTACACATAATGAATGTGAGCGTGAGCAGCGTATGGTCTCGCTAGAGCGGACATCGCTCCTGCCTCAGGACAGATTCACCCCACACCGCACGCCAGACCGCACCGCACGCCACACTGCACCCCACACCGCACCGCACGCCACACTGCACCCCACACTGCACCCCACACCCCACGCCACACTGCACCCCACACCGCACGCCAGACCGCACCGCACGCCACACTGCACCCCACGCCAGACCGCACCGCACGCCACACCGCACCCACGCCACACCGCACCCCACACCGCACGCCAGACCGCACCCCCACACTGCACCCCACACTGCACCCCACACCCCACGCCACACCACACTGCCACACTGCACCCCCACACTGCACCCCACACTGCACCCCACACCCCACGCCACGCCACACCGCACGCCAGACCGCACCGCACGCTGCACCCCACACTGCACCCCACACCCCACGCCACCCCACCCCACACTGCACCCCACACTGCACGCCACACTGCACCCCACACCGCACGCCAGACCGCACGCCACACTGCACCCCACACCCCACGCCACCCCACACTGCACCCCACGCCACCCCACACTGCACCCCACACTGCACCCCACACTGCACCCCACACCCCACGCCACCCCACACTGCACCCCACACCCCACGCCACCCCACACTGCACCCCACACCCCACGCCACCCCACACCGCACGCCACACTGCACCCCACACCCCACGCCACCCCACACTGCACCCCACACCCCACGCCACCCCACACTGCACCCCACACCCCACGCCACGCCACACTGCACGCCACACTGCACCCCACACCGCACGCCACACCACACACTGCACCCCACACTGCACCCCACCCCACGCCACACCACACTGCACCCCACACTGCACCCCACACCCCACGCCACCCCACACTGCACCCCACACCCCACGCCACGCCACACTGCACCCCACACTGCACCCCACACCCCACGCCACGCCACACTGCACCCCACACTGCACCCCACACCCCACGCCACCCCACACTGCACCCCACACCCCACGCCACGCCACACTGCACCCCACACTGCACCCCACACCCCACGCCAGACCGCACCGCACGCCACACTGCACCCCACACTGCACCCCACACCCCACGCCACGCCACACTGCACCCCACACTGCACCCCACACTGCACCCCACACCCCACGCCACGCCACACTGCACCCCACACCCCACGCCACCCCACACTGCACCCCACACTGCACCCCACACTGCACCCCACACCCCACGCCACACTGCACCCCACACTGCACCCCACACCCCACGCCACGCCACACTGCACCCCACACCCCACGCCACCCCACACTGCACCCCACACTGCACCCCACACTGCACCCCACACCCCACGCCACGCCACACTGCACCCCACACTGCACCCCACACTGCACCCCACACCCCACGCCACGCCACACTGCACCCCACACTGCACCCCACACCCCACGCCACGCCACACCGCACCCCACACTGCACCCCACACCCCACGCCACACCACACTGCACCCCACACTGCACCCCACACCCCACGCCACCCCACACCCCACGCCACGCCACACTGCACCCCACACTGCACCCCACACCCCACGCCACCCCACACTGCACCCCACACCCCACGCCACGCCACACTGCACCCCACACTGCACCCCACACCCCACGCCACACCACACTGCACCCCACACCCCACGCCACACCACACTGCACCCCACACCCCACGCCACACTGCACCCCACACCCCACGCCACGCCACACTGCACCCCACACCCCACCCCACACCCCACACTGCACCCCACACTGCACCCCACACTGCACCCCACACCCCACGCCACGCCACACTGCACCCCACACTGCACCCCACTCCCCACGCCACACCACACTGCACCCCACACTGCACCCCACACCCCACGCCACACTGCACCCCACACTGCACCCCACACCCCACGCCACGCCACACTGCACCCCACACTGCACACACTGCACCCCACTCTGCACCCCACACCCCACGCCACGCCACACTGCACCCCACACCCCACGCCACGCCACACTGCACCCCACACCACACTGCACCCCACACCCCACGCCACGCCACACTGCACCCCACTCTGCACGCCATATTGGACGCCACCTCCATGAACACAACCCAGACTGAAAGATCGTGATCATGTTTACTTTTAGTTCTGTTGTTCTTTCAGGGGTCATTAAAAGATATTTGAAAAACGTTGCACTTTGAGTCAGTAGCTTTGTTTACATTACTTTTTGTCTAGTGTTGTCACAGAAAAGGCAGTACAGATTATTCTGCATTTAAAAAGAAATTCTAATACAGAGCCATTAATCAAATAATATATATATATTATAACATATATAACATTTTCCCTTAATCAGAATGAACACAATTTGAGGGCTTGAACTGCTGCATAAGTTAATGTTACCTAATAAACATTTCATATTCAGTGTACTTTTTCACTGTCATCATAATATGACACATTGTTTAGTGTTAAAATATATTCTCAAGTTAAAAACCACCATGTGTTTTAATATAACTTAATATTTTTAATGCAACTGATCTCTGTGACTGTTCAGTTGTATACAATGATTCATTTAGTTTGGACAGTAGCAAAGATTTTTGGCTGATGATGGAAAAGAAAGATAGGATCTATTGATACAGTATTGATACGATTTATTGTGAAGAACAGAAAGAAATAAACATGTTCATTTCCTTTACTGAAAGTTCCAAATTGTTCAAAATGAACTATGAACATGAACATGTTCATTTTCTTTAGTAAGAACTGAACTTCGAACGGGTTCATTTTCAGTGTAAACTGGCAGAACACTGGTTGATAAGATGAGGGTCACTTTACTGACATTCAACTAACAAATTAAAAGTGTTAACATTATGGTGAGTCCTGCAGCAATTAACGCCAATAGCGTAACCTCGGTTGTTAGCATTAGCTAGTGTTAGATGGCCAAAGCAACACATATGCTAAATGCTTTTGTTTTTTGTTTTGCTTTTGATATATATTAAACACACTTTATATACTCTCATATCCTTTGAGGTTAATGTCATATACAGCATGGTCTATACAGCCAATAACAGAGCAGTTACTGTGCTCTTAGCTTTGATGATGCCGTTTCCTGAACCCTGAAGAAAAGACAGTGTACATTCACAATGGTAGTTCTCAAGTCATGTGTAGAGATGCTCAGATGGCTGGTATAATTCTAATATCTTAGTCATGTGGATAAGTGAGCCATGGGATATACAATACTGTGGTGGTAGTACAGATTAAAGGAACAGTACAAAGTATGAAGAAGGGTGCTGTCTGAACTTTGGGGTCCCCCTCAGGTTGACTAAAATACTAAAAGGTTACAAATAGAGTGATTTGTATCTATCGGACATTTAAACACTAATACATTTCAAAGAGACAACATCTCACCGATGGTTAGATTTCTTTCAAAGATCAGCATCCTGAATTTAAATTGCTTCTGATAAGGAGGGAGGCCTGGAAAGACGAAGTTTCAGTAAAGGACGTTTTGCAGGAGGGCACTTGCCTGAGGTGGCCACAGTCTGCAAAGCAATTAAAGACACCTGAAACTGCAGAGGCTCCTCGTTCTGCCTTACTATAGCAAGGGCCTTTACACGGCTTACATCACCCAGACAGCCATGCATAATACATACTAAAACACCTCCATTCATATTCATGGGTCTAATATCTCTTCATGTTTCTGTAACGTACAAAGCCTGAGTTGAGTTGGTGACACCAAAATGTAAATTCTCTCTGGGATTATTCTGGTTCTTACACACTGTTTTAGGATTTGGCAGTGGTGCAGAAGCGTGGAGGATCAAACAGAGCTGGCGTTTCATCAGCATGAGTGGATGAGGTTTAGATTCCAGACAGTGATGTATACATGGGTCTTATTCCCCTTTAATTCACCAGCAGGAAATGTTTTGTGGTGTGTCTGGGAGCTGCTCACCACAGGAAATCATGGTTTTGGTAGTAATAATGGACAACATACTGGAGCCTAAGGTGGAGAAGAGGGGGTAGAACCTTGTAGCATGTTCAGTTAGAGTTCTGGAACGTTGTAGCATGTTCAGTTAGAGTTCTGGAACTTTGTAGCATGTTCAGTTGGAGTTCTGGAACTTTGTAGCATGTTCAGTTGGAGTTCTGGAACGTTGTAGCATGTTCAGTTAGAGTTCTGGAACTTTGTAGCATGTTCAGTTGGAGTTCTGGAACTTTGTAGCATGTTCAGTTGGAGTTCTGGAACTTTATAGCATGTTCAGTTGGAGTTCTGGAACTTTGTAGCATGTTCAGTTGGAGTTCTGGAACTTTATAGCATGTTCAGTTGGAGTTCTGGAACTTTGTAGCATGTTCAGTTGGAGTTCTGGAACTTTATAGCATGTTCAGTTGGAGTTCTGGAACTTTGTAGCATGTTCAGTTGGAGTTCTGGAACGTTGTAGCATGTTCAGTTGGAGTTCTGGAACTTTGTAGCATGTTCAGGCATCTTGCTTGTAGCTTGATGACCAATATCAAGATAGAGATTAAAATATGCAGGAATCAGGGAGGACATTGGGTGGCTATGGGGTTAAGTTTAACAAACATAAGCAGGTAGTAATGTGTGTACGTGTGCATGCTTAAAGATTAGTGCAGCACAAGTACAAGGATTCGGTCTTCCTGCTGAACCTTCGTTATGTTACATGTGGTTCATGACTAGATGGACTGACTGTGGCAGCTTGTGTACAGTATTATGTGAAATGCAAAAATATATAGGACCTCAAACTGCCGTCGTTACTGTGCCGGTATACATAGTGAACACATTCACATTGTTTTCATTTCTATTACCATTAATGGAGAATAAATGAAAAATCAACCAAAATGTTGTAGTTGTTTCCTGGACAAGAAAGTCTAGAAAGAGATCTAGAAAGAAATCTGGTATCTGAATTCTGCTGCTTTTCTCTCTCAACATGAAGTGTTATTGCCAGTCATTAAATTGTGGCCCACTGGTATAACTAACAGCACAACCACTAGGCTGACAAATCAAACAGGGACATGGATTCACTTACTGTGTTTAAAAAGTAACTGGCTGGTACCCTGATATAAGGTAAAAACTCACTGGTGAGCGTAGCAGCAATAAACAACCTACAGATTAAAGAAGTCCACAGTAGTGGCTGACCTAAGAATGCTTTCAATCATAAAGAAACACAGCTGACCAGCTGAGTACTGGCCAGAATGTAGACATAGAAATGTCAAAACAACCATGCTAAATACTCCATGACCTCAGGGGCTTCACCACAAGAAGCAGACCAGTGTGAAGCTTTAAAAACAGAAAAACCAGTACACTTTTTAAAAAAGTTTTTAAAAAATGCAAAAAAATATATATATTTTTTTACAGTTAAAAGAGTTTAAAAAATCCTAGTAGAGCTCTGGTGAAAAGTCTAGCCAAAAACAAGTGACTACAAGAATGAAGGAAAGAGGGAAGAATGCAGAAAAATTGTTTCGCACAAAACGCTTACGATACATCATCAGCGGGGGTGGGTGGGGGGTGGACCTGCCTCACTTGTCTTTAGTAATGGTGCGTCTGCAGACAGCAGCTGAAACAGGCTGAATTCTTAAGTGTGTAGAGACATCCCGACTTATGAAAACCAAAGAGAAGCTCCCATATCGAGCGGAGGGCATTTCAACATCGCTGCAGTACAGAGACAGACAAAAACACTGCTAAAGCATTTTTGCTGTATTTCAGGGCTCGGAACTGCAATATACTTGACTGGCCGAGTGATTCATCTGACCTGGAGCCCACTGAGCATACATTTCACATACCGAAGAGCGGACTGAAGGCAAAAGGGGCCCGTCACAAGTAGCTGAACTGAAAATGGCTGCATTACTGGCCTGTGACAGTATCATTATGGAAGAAACCCAATGTCTGCTGATGTCTGCCTGTCTCACATTTCAGGCATCAACTGCAAAGGATCTCTAACTGCATACTGAACAGTTTACTGTTTTAGTGATCTACCATATGAACGTTCTATGAACAAATGAAATGCACGGCACACACGAGCCGATATGCAGTATTCATTATGTAAACGTGCCCACGGGGGTGATCGGAGGCGAGTGGGAGACTCCGTCTCTCTCTGAACCAGAACGTGCAGACGAATGAAGGCTTATGGACTCCAGCGTGGCTGGTGTGGGTGGAGGAGGCGTTGAGTGTGGATGGAGCCGGGCATTTATCCACCAGAGCCGCAGCCCCTCCCCCACAAGGCTCACTCAGGCTCCAAGCACCAGAGTTTCAGAGCCGTTCTCATTTCCAAAAGTCCTAGTGTTTGCTGAAGACCAGTCTTGGAATGAGGGCAACAGCAGAGACAGTTAAGCTATAAAATGACAGCTGGGAGATGTAAGCTAAAATGTCTAAAAGTCTCTTCACTGTCACTACTGCCATTAATATTGTGTTTCAGGGTGTTTGTCCTCCCTCTCCAACAATATTTGCTTGAGCAATTTTGAGAAAGCAACAGAACACTAAACCTTGCCAAGGAAAAATACCACGTATGCCTTGAAGGTCTTAAAAGTGACGTACTTGTAAGATTTCTGCTCTATATTTAGCTTATATGTAGGTCTTGTGAACATTTTCAAAATTTACTCGACACGTCAAGCCTGTATGTGTTCGTGTACTTGTTATTTTATAGAGAGCAGGCGATTATCAGCAGAGCTATTTTTCCTTTCGAGCTTTGTTTCTTAATGGTAACTGGATTAGGCCTTCTGTGGTCCTGTAGCCATGGTAACTCATGTATAAACATTGTTGTGAGTTTGAACCATTCGCTGCTTCTGGAAATGAGCCCCGTATGCATCACTTGCTGGTGCTGAAAAGGCCCAGCACATTCAAAGGCACCATCAATCCAAAAGAACTTCTAAACTTCTGATAGAAAATGTCACAAAAGGGAGAAAGGGTCTCTGAAATACTGTGTACTGCAAAGATTCTGTGCTCAGACGCTCCAGCCTGTGACAGCGTATCTATGTGTGAATAAGTGCCTGTCAGGTCGCCTTTGTTGATCTTTGTGAAGCTGAGAGGGAGGATAACTATTGCTCCACAAATCTGACACTCATACGGCAGAAATAAGGGGCTATATTTCCCTAATAATGGCTTTTGTGCAAATGATGAATAGAATGATCTATGTACTGTGAGCACTGTACATTCTTATTGTCATATAGCATTGAAAATATGTTGCACAGCTATGTAACTGTTAATGGATCCATAAGGAAATCCATGTGTGTCCGTGAGTGTGTGTGTGTGTGTGTGTGTGTGTGTTGCTGACAGGGTGTTTAAAGCTGCAGGCTTTCTTCTTCAAGTTCAGCTTTGCTTCAAACCTCACTCAGTCTGCACACACTGTTCTACACTGTTCTCCCAGCCGGACACACACGCTAGCACAAGCAAATACGGGACCAAATGAAAGGGGCTGTAAGCCACTTTGGTCAAGTACACTCTTATGATGTTAACAGTGGCTATTGTTCTTGTTTTAAGTCAACTGGTGGATTAGCCACTGTGTTACAGGATTCTGTAACACCTTGTACTAGCTTGACCTCCACGAAATCTCACCATGACTTAATGAGTGCCAAACAGCCATGGGTAGGTCAGCTAGTGCTTTAGACAACAGTAAACAGTCCTTTAGTCTAACTAAAGTGCATATGGTACAACGCATTGCCATGGCTTAATGGTATGCATGTCTTATGTGTTACATGTACAGGGTACAGGGGAACAATACATATCAAAGGGTTAATTCCAAGTAATACAGTGATCCCAGAGAGACACTATGTTTGTGCTACTGTCAACAACATTTCAACTTCTTAAGTAAAAGGGATTGGAGCTTATATTGTCTGGTCTGGCAGCTGCTATGAAAGACAGGTTGTCACTGCTTTGAGAGTTGAGTCACTGTTGGGAAATGCCTTCAGCAGGGGAATCTCCGTCTGTTACGCTGAAATTAATAGTGTTTTGTGCTCGTGAACCTCATCTACTGCTTTTCAGAGATGTTTCTGCTTTCTAAGATGCAGTCAGATGAGCCATACAAATAAGCCCAGAAATAATCACAGCATTCCTAATGCTAAAAACAAACAGATCCATGACCACCGCTCGGTCCATTCAGGTTGCAGCACAATAAACTGTTTCATTTCAGAAAGTGACGATATAGAGCTGGTCATTTATTTTCTGAAGTGCTTTGAACCCTCGTGGCCCTTTCACGTCATGCTGCACATTCAATCAATACGGAGGCTCTCTTAAAAGTGGTCCTCACTACAACTCACAAATTGCTTCAGCTTCTGTGATATCGTTCTGAACCTTCGGTTGATGGTCTGCCTAATCACATGTAAAACAAAGGGAATGTTTTTTAGAGCTAGCTGACGGTGGACAGAGATGCTGATTTGTTCCAGGTTTTCAAAGCCGTTTTTTAAAAAGGTTGCACAAGCTTTGACATTCTCACAAAAAGATTTGACATATTTACTATTTTAAAATTAACATGAGATGAATATTCTCCACGCTACACTATAAATCCACAGTGTTAACATACCCTTGATAATAGCTTTACAATACAAATTACTGCAGGCAGGACTAGTTTAGGAGAACAACACACACATTTTATATCTCTTAGTAGGTACAGGGCTAATCTTGGGATGATCATTACTGACTTCAGTATTAGAACCTAAAATAGTCTCTGTTCTAATGGGAGGGTTGTCAGGGTGTAAAGATGTGATTGATTTTTTTCACTGCATAGCAACGCAAAATGACACTCACGTGGGTTTTTTGATGTGTAAGCAGCCATAAACGATTAGCTCCGCCTCCACTCCGCCCCCGCCTGCTCTGTCCTTTGTTTGTTAAGGTGATGGTCGCTGTCTGTGGTGCATGTTTCGTGTAAATATGGCAGTGCACAAACTGTGTGACACCTATTCAGGAGGACAGTGTCACAACAGAAAAACACATGTACTGCATCACCGTTGTGTCCGATTCAGTTCGAGAGCGCTCACATTACACATTGTTCTTTAGAGCATAGGTGATGACATATTAGCAAAATTCTATTTGTGAGGGGCACAAACATTAATTGATTATCATTGTTCGATTCAGCGCATCGACATCTGAAGAGCGCAGGGGTGCTGTGGCGTAAGTGTGGAGAAACAGACCAGCGCAGCATTGGTGATTGGTGTCAGTTCTCAGTGTGTATGTATGAGTGGGAGAGACTATGGTACCTCTCCAGTGAGTTAGACACTGCTTCACAACAACAGTGTCACACTGGTACAGTCCGTGACATGCACAGGCTAGCTCGGGACCCACGAGGCTTTGCTGTTTATATGCCTAAGTGTGTTTGTGTGTGTGTGTGTGTGTGTGTGTGTAGAAAAGGAAAGAGACAGAGAATGGAGTTCCCCACAAATGATTTAGGTTAGAAATGTATTCTATAAGAACATATGCAGCATCCCCCCGAATTTCAGGAAGGTTCTGACAGCTGGAATCCGCCAAACATCTTGAAGTAATGTAATATAATTCTGCCAGCAGCCATATTTGTGCCATCCTGTCATTGATGCCAAATCTATGAACCAGCAATGAAGGCAACAATGTCTGTGTTTTACATTTTCTCCACTTTTTGTTTGTGCTTATCAACCATGTTGTTCATCTCGCAATAATGTAATGTGCTACATTTCAATAAAGCTGAATTAAACTGAGCTGAGAAAGTGTTTGGCCTTGCTGGATCAGACAAATGGGTTGAGAGACCCTGCCTCTCAGGCTACCGGGCCTTTTTTACACTCATTAGACTGTGTCCTTCTCCCAAAATGAAATACAGAGTGCATAATGATGCCCTGGGTGACCCTCAGTCTGATAATGAGGCAGTTTAGCTATCGCATGCTCTTTCTGTCCTGAGGTATTTGGTGTCCCATGTTACCTCTGAAAGGTTAGCTAGTGCTCACTGCTACATCAAGGACAAACAACGAGAAACATTGAGGCTCACACACTCACACAGACAATAATAAAACAAAACCTAGCTTATATCTATTAACTACAGTCAATGTTTTCAAAGCATCACATTCACACATGTTACTTCTTAATTTATGAGAATATTTGTATAATACTAGAATGCATATGTTAAAATTTACTCTGTGAAACCTTCCTTCCACAGCTGAAACACTCTAAACCATCTGAACTATTTTTTAATCATTCCACCACTGTGTACTAATTATTACTTCTTTCCCTGAAGAATGTCAGCAACAAAATTCTACAACTCGGCTGCATAGCTGCATAGCAGGAATTCTACTCATACTTACCATTAACACGTGACCAGTCACATCCTTCCTATTTTACACCTATCAGGGGAAGATAATTAATGTAACACAACTGAGAATTGATCAGCCTGGCATCAGCCTAATTTATGCTACAATATTTAATTTCCGCAGCTGTAGTGGGAATAGAGTTCCCCTCTTAGCCATGAATGTCAGGGTCTTGTTCGCTCTTCTTTATTACCTGAGCTTGAGCCGCTGGGTTATTTCTGGTCTGGCGGCCCATGCGACACAGGTGGCCTGTCGGGTGGCTCAGTGCTCAGCCTGCTCACCTGTAGCCTGTCCAGCTGCACACCGTGGGCTGCTGTGGCGCTCTGTCCCCGCACCAACGCTCTGTCCCCACACCAGCGCTCTGTCCCCACACCAGCGCTCTGTCCCCACACCAGCGCTCTGTCCCCGCACCAACGCTCTGTCCCCGCACCAGCTGTCCCCGCACCAGCGCTCTGTCCCGCACCAGCGCTCTGTCCCCGCACCAGCTCTGTCCCCACACCAGCGCTCTGTCCCGCTCTGTCTGTCCCCGCACCCCGCTCTGTCCCCACACCAGCGCTCTGTCCCCGCACCAGCGCTCTGTCCCCGCACCAACGCTCTGTCTCCGCACCAGCGCTCTGTCCCGCACCAACGCTCTGTCCCCGCACCAGCGCTCTGTCCCCGCACCAGCGCTCTGTCCCCGCACCAGCGCTCTGTCCCCGCACCAACGCTCTGTCCCCGCACCAGCGCTCTGTCCCCGCACCAACGCTCTGTCCCCGCACCAGCGCTCTGTCCCCGCACCAACGCTCTGTCCCCGCACCAACGCTCTGTCCACGCACCAACGCTCTGTCCCCACACCAGCGCTCCCAGCCAAGACGACGCTGACTCAGGGTTTCCTAACAAAGCAGCTCTCGGAGCAGGTGTGTGTACAGGCAGACGGCGCGTGTCCTTACTCTTCTGCTGCAGGCTGAAGTGACGGGTTATGGCTTCTAGGACTGGGCGAGAATTGCTGACTTTAGTGGAAAGCACGAGCATTAAAGGCAAGCCGGCGATACCCCAGAGCAACAACACCCATCCTGATTGGGTAATTACTTTTAATAAAATGTCTGCTCAACAGTTTCCTGTGGCAGTTATAGCAAAGGGCATCACATTCTGAACTTATAAGGTTATTTATAACCACCGTTACCTTCTAATGCGTCTTAAAGGAAATTATTTTGAATGTGATGAACTGTATAACTGCAGTTCACAAAAGCATATGAAGTGGCTTAACCCCATAGGCCGCATTTCCGTATTCCCCTTTACAGGGATAAGCCTGTCATTGGTAGTGAGAGGAAAAATAATAATGTACTTAGATATAGAATTTGGAAGAATTGTTCCCTTTCTGTAGCGTATGCACTGTCCTGTCCTGGGGACGGCAAAAACAGCTACATGTTTTTGAATTTGTATCACTCCAGTAATGGCTCATTTTGTCCATGAAAGCTTGGTAATTACCTGTCTTCATTTAGAGGTGCAAAGCAAGGAAAGCAGAAAAAATATGCATTGTGTCAGGACCTTTTAGTATAAAAAAAAATATCTCACTGCACTCACTGACAATATTCACAAAAGTGGTCAGTTTTGTGGTGAGAGAACTAAACCACTTGTGACAAGGTTAATCAGAATGAATAACTTCATGCCCCCACAAATGCGTCAGTCTTGATTGAAAAATAATGAAAGACAGACAGACAGACAGACAGACAGGCCTCAGGAAGGCATGCTGTATAACACCCACGGTATTCATCTAGAGGTGCATGGTGGGCTGCACCAACTTGCCCTGCCATTGCAGTGCGTTATAAGAAAGAACATTCACAATAGCCTTAATCCTGAGCAGAGAGTGAAGCAGAGTACAGGGTTCCCAGGGCAGGGCTGTAGCCTGTGAGCTAGCAGGGAGTGTGTGGTAATGAGGGTCCGCTACATGCAGTGGCAATGCCTCACTGAGTGTGTTTAAAGAGTGTGAGATCAGGAGCACGCAGAGAAAGTCCTTACACCAACATTAGCGTAGCCAGAGCTGAGGTCAGAGCTTGGTGATGACTAGCTCATTACTCCATAAACGTTTAGTTGTACGTCCTAAGCGATGTGTGATAGTTTGGCCTGAAAATATTGTTATGAGGGATGATTGAAAGTGTAGGTCATTACTCACTGGCTAAAAAAAAGATGAGAGAATGAAACTGCATGTAAAAACTTGGACAAGCCATCTATGGTTGTTGATTTCCCACGCATTAATTATAGCAATGGAGAGTCTATGGTGAAAGCACTTCACTATGATGAGGTAGATGGTGCACCAGGGCACACTGTACCGACTGAAGCATGCGCAGATGCCTGGATGTCCTTCATGCAACACCGCAGTGAACGTGCAAACGTTCATATCCAGAAAAATATATTTAAAAATACCTTCAAAACCCTTCAACTTTTATAAATGCTTCAATTCCAAAGGGACAGGATCAGCGGGGATTTGTAGTCAGTAATTATCTGTAGCAGGAAGATATTGCTTCATTTCCTCTTGTTTGACTGCTACTGACATTTTCCAGTTTCGGCCTGGCAGCAGAGCCACATGCTACTTAGCTCCGTAACACGTTCGTGGTTCGAGGAGAAGAAACCTGTTTGCACATGCTCTTCGTAGCTCAGGCTTCTCCCTGAGCAGTCCCATGCAGGGGTGGCACATTCCCGGAGGGAGAATGAAAAGACCACGGGAAGGAGACCCTGTATTTGGGTACTACCCATCTTTTCGGATCCGCTCCTGCACAGTAGCGCACTACTGCACGCCTGTGCACTGGCTACTGATGAAGACAATGTGTAAAAACACCACAGTCTGCCTGTGGGGTGGAAATGCAGTTCTTTTGTCCCTAAAACCAGCTCACATTCATCTGTGTGTCTCTGAACGTGAGCTTGCTTGCTGCTAGTTGTCCTATTTTCCTTAAATATCTTTGACTTTTAAGATCATTCTTCAAGTTTATATTGTGTCACCTCAGTATTTGCTCTGCCTCCATAAACAAGAGTTTGGAAAGGAGTGCAAATTTCTTTGGAACGATGAGTCAGAACAGTTATTACACTGTCCCAGCTCTCTTCCTCTCCCAAGGACGAAGATACTAGAGCCACACTGCGTGGGAGTCTCGATGTCCTGCTGTCCATAATTCAACCAAGTTTATGACCTGGAATAATTATAATACATTAAAAAAAAGTTTAGTGTTTTTTAGTTTGTTTTGTTTTAGGTGGTGTATTTGTGGAATGTTTCTCTAGAGGACTGTGGTGATGTCAAGAATCTTCACCTTGCCTTGAATCTTCCCTGCACACATTTAGAAACTTGAGAAGCTCAAAAACTGTTTTACACAGCATAGGATTTATGTTACATCGTTGCATTAATTAACACCACAAACCTCCTCATCTTAACCTTCATCGTGGTCACTATTGTCATCCTCCTCCTCACCATCCTCACGATGACGATGATGTTCTCTCAGGTGCAGGATAAGGAGCGCTGGCCTTCACTGGCTTTATGTGGGCACTGGCAGCAATGGAGAGAACAAGGCTGGCTGCTTTGCTGTTTGTGGCTCGGAGTGGGTGCTGAAATATTTCAAAATGTCAGCTCTGAAATTCCACCCACTCCACTCTGTAATACGGGTTTATTACCAAGCTTTGCTCTTCTGTATGTGAATCATCTTCACGCCTGGCATCAGTACAAAAGGTGGATTTATAAACAAAGCTTTAAAAATCATCGGATGATAAACGGACAGCATCTGGACCGAGTGAATGATGATTCTCTGGGTGACCCCCTTCATGTCCATGTGGCTGCATGCTCACTGCGAAGGCATCGCCAGGTCTCTTGTTCACTTTCGAAAAATCCAAAGTGATCTATTTTAGACCGATTGTAACCATGTCAACTGCATGCTTTAACCTATCGTGTTGCTTTATGTGAAGATCAGATGGTACAGTTGGTGTCACTTTGATGAGACTGGGGATTATCGCTTAATCTGACTATAATGTGAGTATGGTGGCCATTAGAGTCTTTATTACAGAAAGGAATAGATTTGAGATTTATCACTTTGAGAAGTGTGAGAAGATGGTGATTCGGAATTTCCTCGTGCCTCATCATTTTAAGGCTCCAAGAATCTTGCCTCAGTATTTTAGCCGAGCCTTAAAAACATCCCAAAGGCGAACAGACACCAAAGTTTGTCCTCACAACTGTTCACAATAGTTTACTAAAATAAATATTGAAACATCGCGAGATATATCGGCTTGTTTTACGAGTGGAAATACATGTAACAGCACGTTCCTCATCACGTATAGAATCTCTCTCTCTCTCTCTCACACACACACACACACACACAAACGTACAAATCCTATAGTTTCATTATTACCCACCCCGCCCTTGTAAAAACGTTTTGAGATTGCTTCCTGTGTAACGGCACGGACCGGAGGACGGGACACTCCAGTTTTCACAGAATTATTCTCTTAGTATGCTCATTTAGAACTGATTCCAAGCCGGGAAACACCAATGTCCGCGTTCTGTCATGCGTCCGGGACGAACATAAATTGGCCACACACATTCTGATGTTGTGCTCGCTCGAGGAAACGCGTGATCAATCACATCACAGCGAAACCGCGTGCCTCTTCACAAGCCCCAAGGACAAGGCGAGGTGAGAGCACGCTACCGAACACTTACTACTCAATGAACGGGCGGCACTGCCTAGTAACCTTTACGTAACCCTTATGTATATCGAGATGTGTCCATGGGCACACGAATAACACTGTTTTACGACAGCTAAGAATTCCCTCGCAATACGCACAAAACACTACGGATAACATTATCCTAAAATTCGATTCATGTCACTGCAAAAACATTTAACCGTTAATACACTGAAAGACCGCTGTAACCTTGAGAAGCTCTCTCGGTTTTTCTGGTTATAAACCGTCCACAACGACGTGGAGGGTACACAAAGACTAGGTAGCGTTAATAATTGATCGCTTTCTTTTCGGTCAGAACGTGGGACGTTTCAGACAGGAACACTCCATGTGATTCAGTGAGTTCCTTCATCAGCGGTAGCGGCTCCTATCCGAAGCACTCACGCTGCCTCTGTTCAAGAAACAAGGACGTCCTTCTTTTGCCTGGAAACCGGAGATGCTAGGAACTAGCGGATGAAAATCCCGTTCTGCCATCATAACTGAACTTCATTCGGAGGGGTTATTCGTCTGCCGGAGAGATCTGATTTCGCCGGACGGGTAATTATGACATCTCTCTCTGTGTGAAAACCAAACGATTGCTTTTTCCCCAAAGGTGCGATGAACTGGGAGCTCTCCACTAGCAATGGTGCTGAAATATGCTTCTCAGCGAACAAGGAAGTGATTATGTTTTCGTGCAAATCGTGAACAAATATCAAACATTTATGACAGCACGTAAAGGCTGTTTAAAGGATATATACGCACAGCTCAAATCCGTACTTTTGGGTTAGTCACACTGATATGCATTTAGGTTATCTAGATACATCCCACAACCTACCGTGTAGATTTAATTGAATAATAGAAAGTTATTATACAAATTATTGGATTCCCTTTAAATTGTGCAATGCATCATAATCAGTGTATTTATTGTTCAATACGGAATCTGTTAATCTAATAAAGAAATAATCAGATTAGCCCTTGTGGGCACCATCGGCTGCATTCGTTTGCAAATCTTACGGGACGACATTTAGGTTGCAGAGTCATGTGGCACAACGCTACAACCATGTGCCGTTTGTAGAGTCAAAGCTGTACATAATGCACTCTTGTTCCAGTATTTCTGTTCTTTCTTACAATAATACATTTCCTTAAGAAAGGTATATGGATTAGATGTAGACAGTAGATTATTTGACATCATTTTTTTAAAACTGTGTGTATTACATTGACCTTTAGTGTCCTTCAAAGGGCGCGTCGTGTGAACGGTTCCGTATATATTGAGGTACGAGAGAAATAACGTGAAACAAACAGAAAAGCAGAGAAAAGTTTGTGCTTTGCTCGTTTTTGCTACTGTCAAGTTTTTGAAACATTACTGCATTAAGGTAGCGCTAAGATATGATGTGCTTTTTTTCGTAGATTGCTGAGAAGGTCCACTTAAGAAGCGCGACGTGAATGTAATATCGGAGTGAAGAAGGCAGGAATCAAAAGCCATCAACTATGAATTTTGTTATGAAGCAAGCTTTGGGGGGTAAGTTACTTACTGCCCCATTTCTCCAAACATGACTTGCACCAAGATTCTTAAGGAACAAGGCAGATCGCGAAATAAGTTAAAGGAACATAAACAATTGCGTCAACTATGAATTAATTTGGTTCTTGTCGACGTTTTAATGAAAACGAATGTCATATTTGGTTGATGCATTGCCTTCTTTGCATGTAGAAGGAACTTACCTACGAATTGCTATGCTTTAGAGTTTGAAGATTTTCCTCAAACAATATAAACAAGTTGGATATATATGTCTGCGTGATTGCTTGCTGAATATATTAACTGCATCGTTCTTAATGAGAGGTTCTAGGCGCGTGCGTAGAGGGCGATTGTTTTTGCGCATCTCAGTATCCGCCGCGGTACCTCTGCGCATATTGTTTCCATGAAGAGACATTGCATCACTTTGCGAGAGTTTTTATTAATACAACTGGTTTTGTGCGTTCTTTTACTTGCTATTGTATTTTACTTGCAAAATTGCTAAAGTTATTTCTGAAGGAGTTATTAAATTGGGCAGCTACATATACATATTTTTTAATTTAGCGTATTTTACATGCTATACGACTGCATTCGTTAGAATGCACAGAACTATAATGTAATTAATTTCATGAATATGCAAAAATATCAAAATATGCAACGTTAAATTATTAAATTATTAAATATCAAAATGGAAGACTGATATGTGGCTGATTAATCCCTTTGTATGTCGTTCTAAACAAAAGAGCTACTTATCATTTTTTGAATATTGAAGATTGAACTTTGATACTGATAATTGTCTTTACACAGGTTGATTAGATATTACCTTTAAAAAGGGATTGAGATCCATTTCATTATCATTGTACTGAAATAGGGAGTGTGTCAGGTCCTTAACCTGCTGCACTGCTCCGCCTATAAGGAAAGTGGGTGAAAGCCACAGAACTGGGTGGAATGAGATTTCACCACCGAGAAAGACCTGCCAGGCGAAGGTCTTCAGCACTAGACCTGCTCCCTGATTTGTTTTTGCTCCCGAGGTGTGCTGGGAGTGTCCTGTCCTATCTGGACTGCCCTTTCATTCTTGCATCGCTTTATTTATTTATTTTAACAACATTTTGTAGTACAATCAATACTATCTGCTCCGTTGGTTGGTCGAGAAAACAACAGCCTTTTGCTTTCCATAATAACACGCTGTTGGAAAACTGACAAAACTTAAAAGGTCATATAGATCCTTATAGAAGCTTTTATTTGGTTCTCTGCAGCCTTCCCCGTTTGACCTCTGCAGTAAATCAACACGCAGCCAATTTCCATCTACCCACTACTAGAGGTTCTGAGCTGTGTTAGATAATAAAACAGGGCTGGGATGACATAATGGGCCTGTCTGGCTCTGAAACCGGTTTGGAAGCCCAAGGTCAGTAGGTGGAGACTGAGGCGGGCAGCACGGCTCCACTGTAGAGCAGCAATCAGACACACAGCGGAGACTGATGATCTCTAAAGGCATCACTGCAGAATCAGCAGTAGTGCGACACAGGAGTCATTCCAGTAAACGAACACAAATGCACTTGCACACATTCCCATGCATGCACACAAATACACACACACATACACCATCATACACACACACACTATATATATTTTGTCTTTGCTGACTAGCTCATTTTCTATCCTTCTCTCTTTGTCTCCCTCTCTGTCTTTCTCTCTCTGTCTTTCCCTCTGTCTCTCGTGCCCTACAGCCCCCCCCCCCCGCTTAAAGGGCACACACAAAAACAGCAAGCACATTATCCCAGAGTGGTGTATATACACACCCTCTCTTTTTCCTCAACGCACAAACACACACACACACATGAGCAAACATGAGCAAACACACTCACCCAAACAATCACAAACACACACATACAAATACACACACAGAAAAGCACACGCACACACACACACACACACACACACATATATCTTTTCAGCTCTCATTTTGTTTTCACCCAACCCTCTTCCTTCTCTGAAAATAGCGTAGTGGTGTGGAAAGAGCACATCAGACTCACAGTCCTAATGAGGCAAACATGGGCCATGACCTCGAGAGCTGCAGGTAGACACAGCTCTCTGCAGCCCCGCCAGACACGCAACCAAACCACAGACTGACCGACACACACACACACATACACACACACACACACAGATGCTGATCAGCAAATACAGATTTTCACTGCATGTGGGAAAAACCTCTGTATCCAGAACTCATATCAAACTGAGATATGCACACGACCGTTGCAGACAAAGCAAATTTGAGCAGAGGGTCCGTCACGCCCTAAAGGAGAAGATGCGTTGGAGCCCATCACTCAGTAGGGGGAATGTGGGTTGTGCCTGTCATGCCAGAGAGCTGACTCACCGTTCTGGAGGGTGGAAGATACCTTCACCACCTGGAAGACCTGAGAGGGGTTCTGCCCCTTTGCCCCCTGCACACTCACAGGTGGAGTAAAGTGGAGGGGGACCCTGTTGATGTTAGTGCAGCTCAAGTCCATCAGATGTCATTTCATGTTGGTCATCTATATCATTCTGTCCAATTATGTGATGTGGTTGCAATAAAATGTCAACTTCTTTTTGAAAATTCTCTCTGCACCCCAAAGAAGAGAGTCGGTATAATGGTACTGAGAATCCAGTGGCATGCACAGACTTTCCATGAGTACCTGTACTGATGGCCTCATCTCCAGAGAGGTGGTGGGTGTACAATATGTCGGGGTGGCCTGCGCTATAAGTATTGACACCTGCTCCTCTGGGACACCTGATTAACCCGGCATGGGCCGACAATAGTGTGGGGTGAAGAATTGTTCTGGCTGCCACTGACAGACTTTGTATGGAAGCGATCATTCCTGACAGGCACTTGCTCTGTGCCTTTTCTGCAGCAGGAGCTGGAGACGGATGCGGTTTTGAGCAGCGACTCTTTTCTTTGTCACAGCTTTGGTAGGACCTCCTGTCCGAACTAAAGGTCGTATGCAGGGTCGTGAGGGGCAGCGGGTGAACTAATGGTCAGTAAGTTACGGAGCACTGATGAGACACAGGCCCTCTGGTTGTTCCACGCCAAGGAAAATTGCTCAAACCTTCGCTGGATTAGGGCTGGATTATGGGTGGGTCGCTGCCACTGGACAAACTAATCGAATGTAATTAAAAATACAAATGGCTTTGATTTTTTAAACCGAGTGGACATGAGATTACATAATGTGACATGAGGCGTAATTCTGGCATTGTGACTAAAACTCATTTGACTAAAAGTATACGCAACAGATGGTAGAAAGGAATCAGCAGCAGATGAGAAAGGAAAGCTCACAGATAGCATTAGCTTTTACTGGGCACTGGGCTAAATCAAGCACACATTTGACTCTTGTTCACTAGCAGAATCACAATAGCACTGTTCCCCTCCAAGTCTGCCCCAGAAGCCTGTAGATCAGAAATCAAACCCGGGCCTACTTCCAACTCCAGGGAGCCTGGTACTGAGCCGCGTGAGAGCTGATGATTATTGATTTATGTGACGACCTCGAAAACGACCCGGCGGCCGTGATTCTTAACTGTGTAATGAGAGGGGCCATAAGCAAGCACAGGAGCGCAGCACACGCCTCGGCCAGTAGAAATCAATGCGGCTGCTGCAGTGAGGCCAGGTGGCCATCCCTCTGCTTAGGGAGGGGCCGGATGGTGGGTATTGAGTTATGAGTATGACCAGCAAAGCAATAAAAATCGAGCAGAATGCCATTATGAGCAGCTAGAGGAGCAAATCCGATCCTGTTTTGGTTGTAATGTAGCCTTGGTGATAGGAGGTTTTGGTTGTCATAGGACAATGACACAGCATATTAGACAAAAAGGAGGAGGAGCAAAGGATAGGGTGAGAAAGAGAGACATGCAGAGAGTTTGAGAGAGAGACAGAGTGAGAAAGAGAGACATGCAGAGAGTTTGAGAGAGAGACAGAGTGAGAAAGAGAGACATGCAGAGAGTTTGAGAGAGAGACAGACAGACTGAGAAAGAGAGATATGCAGAGTTTGAGAGAGAGACAGACAGAATGAGAAAGAGACATGCAGAGAGTTTGAGGGTCAGACAGAATGAGAAAGAGACATGCAGAGTTTGAGAGAGAGAGAGACACAGACAGAATGAGAAAGAGAGACATGCAGAGAGTTTGAGAAAGAGAGAGACAGAGTGAGAAAGAGAGATATGCAGAGTTTGAGAGACAGACAGAGTGAAAAAGAGAGACATGCAGAGAGTTTGAGAGAGAGACAGAGTGAGAAAGACAAAAACAAGTGAGACAGAAAATGAAAGAGCAAGAAAACACATTAATGAGACCATGGAAGTCAATGAAAGGTGAAATTAAAAATGTGCAGATACAGTTCACACACACAAACACGCCTCACACCTGCTGGTCTAGCATGCCAAGAGGATGCACACTGGATGCAGGATGCACACTGTCTTCTCCTGTTGGCAGGATATGCGAAGGTCAATCTAGGACACTTTCTCCCTCTGTTTCACTCACACACACACACACACACACACACACTCTCAGGATTGGCAGCTGTACATCCCCCACATGGCTGGTCATGCTGTCCAGGCTGCAGGCTCCTGGCTCTGGGAGCAGAACTTACATTTGTGCAATGGATCTTTCAGTGCCATACTGGTCTCCACGCAGGGAGAACCTGCCATTGCACAAAGATACCAACAACCCCCTCCCCCCCACACACACACACATGCACATTTACACACACAAACTTTTTTTTAGAGATTACACATACAGAACATTCAGAGTTGACATTATTCAATCCTCCTGAGATATTACAAATACACAGTGGCCCAACAGTGCCACTTTCAGAGATAAAATAAATACTTGACCTCACACACACACACATACACACACACACAGATGGGGTCAGCCACCCATGTAGTCTCAGAGTTAGATAATTTGTCAAATTGTAGTCATTCATGTGCGCTGTTGACTGATGAGTTGTGATTTTTACCCCTGGACCTCTTCACCCTCTCCTGACTCCACTTTACCAAAAGTTATGGGAGAGCTCACATTACACATCACAACACTGTGCACGATGGCAGGAGGAAACTCATGTGTCCATGAAAATGTGCTGAGCAGGACTGAGCTACGTAGCTAGGGACCACGACTGGGAGGCACTGACTTCAGACCTCTAACACTAGCAGCAAATAACAGATTTCAAAACTTTTCAATGTTTTCTTGTACAGAACACGTTTCAAAACTCATAAGCTGTTTGGAACAAACGGTTTTTCGAACTTTCTAGAGTCACAGACAAGGACAGAAAATGAGTCGTAGTTGTTCATTAATGGTTTTAATAGAACTGTTTTAAAATATGTCCAGTGAGTAGGGAATGTAATTCAGAGATGACGTCTAATGTGTTTGCCAATTCTGTTCAGCAAGTCAATGTCTCTTAAGCACTGTCACTAATTTCACAAGTTAATTAATGACATCCATGTCATGTCATCATTATCATCATCATCATCATCATCATCACAAATGTCACTGCTCAGTAATGTCATCAAAATATAAATAAAATACTGATAAAGCAAACTGATAAACAGACAGTCAAGGACAGACTACAGTCATGGAATTAACTCACAGATGAAATAACTCTTACTGCCATTACTCATTCCTATGCAAGCAATCCCCTTTACAACTCTACGTATTAGACTGACATTAGGATAACATTTCATGCCTACGTTCCTCGGATGACAGCCAGCTCGTAGAGGACGTCTGAGGTCAGACAGTACAGCACGGCCAGGCTTGAGCTGGGGAGTCGTGAGCTCTCGTCGAGACGAGTCAGGTGAGAAGAAGAGTCTGCTTTGGCACAAGAGCTTCAGCTATGTATTCTCTTGGTACTTTCAGGCACAAGGCAATGCGTGTGACCCAGTTGTTGGAAATTTCTCGGTAAAAATAGAATCCGACGAAGAACTATCTCTTTTGAGTTGAATAGTAAAAAAAACAATGTCAACAACTGAAAGATTGAAAAGTGAAAAGTTCACACACACGACACTCAAAGTTTTACTTCCCATGCAAATTACATCAAGGAACCTCGGCAGGCAAAAATAGGTTAGTGACGTCGCTGTTTAGGCCAGCGTAACTTGCCGTTTTTCCAGTGTGTGGGTCCACGGTTAGGTATCCGGTATCCCTGACAGAAAACTGCGTCACCGGCTGGCACAGCGTAAAGGCTCGTTTGGCCGTTCCACTGTATGCCCTTGACTCTTGTCCAAAATGGCCGCCTACCCAGCATGCAGCTCTAGCAGGTCTGGGCACCTCTCCCTCTCTCCCTTTGCCTCTTTCTCTCTCTCTCTGTTTCTCTCTGGCAAAACACTGGCATCAGCAGGCCAGGAGAGGTGAGAGCTGCTCTCTCTAGGCTAGTGCGGCTGCAGGCGATGCCCCTGCTCCCTGTTCTAACTTGCTTTCAATAGAAGCCCATCAGTTATGCTAACAAAGGTCAGACAAGGTCGAGCAGCCGTGCCCTTTGGTGCTCTTCTACACCATTTGTTAGTTGTGCATTGACGAATGTGCTGGATGTAAGCGTAGTCATTCTGTTTCTGTGTGTGTGTGTGTGTGTTTGTATTATAGCAGGGCTGTATGAAGCACAAGGTCCTTCGGCCACTATTCGTTTTATTACTGCTTACCTGTTTCCCGTTCATTTCCATACATATGGGTTTAAAGCCTTTTTTTTACAGCCAGTGGAGGCATTTGCCCACTGTGATAGTGTACATTTGTTAGTGCAAATCCGCTTTTATCAGCAGTTAACCATCAGTAACTTTCAGCAATTGTGTCCATGCAGCTTGCCAGGCAATGTTTTCCACAGACATTACCCCACACCCTGGATTTCAGGATGATTTCAGCATTTGCCTGTCATCCGGTGCTACTGAGGGAAGTCAGTCAGTCTGTTCATTTGTTTCAGCTCTCAAGGCACTCCGCTCCTCCACGTGAGCATCGGAGGACTGCAGCTCATATGCACCAGCGCATTACACATGCCCTCCATATGGTGCACTGTGGGACTCTCTTAGCTCAGCTAGAGTGAAATGGAAGGCGACTGGCTGGTACTCAGTGTGCTAATAAAGTCGCTACGTTACCTCCATTCCCAGGGCACGAGCTTGGCTGCCAGTCCTGTGTGCAGCCAGAGGGGGCGCTGTCCTTCAGCACTTCCCCTGGCCTCTGGCCTTCGCAGTTAGGATCAGGAGGCTGCATTGCTTGCCATCCCACTGAGGGGAGATTCCGTTGGTTCCTGGTGAAAATAAAGGAGCAAATCTGATTTTGATCACATGCCTTGATGGGAAATGAAGGCAGAATGCAGGGCACCTATTTTTAGCAAAAGGTTTGTTGGCAGATGAGTTTGAAGTTGAGTCACTGGAGAAACCATGTCATAGCAGTGAGCCTCTCATGGTTGTGCAGACATTAATGACAGGACTGCATGGGGTCTGTTAGTCATTCCTATCATGAGCGATGGTGCATCTGGTGCAGATTGAGCCGTTTATTTTCCCACAGCTGTGATGTGTGCCATTGTTATCAACTTTCCTGCCACTGCGGATCTCCGCTTCTGGTCACGGACTCTCAAGCTCCCAGTTCACAAGTGAGAAGAACAAGCAGAGGAAATATGCTGCATTTTACTTACACCTTGAAAAAAAAACTCAGTACCTTTCAAACTGTGGCTTCAAAAGTTTCAATTTATTTTTCACACTTTATAATTGGATTTTTTTTATGGGTCTACCAGATATTCATATGGAACAAAATTAAAAGTGAACTTTCACTTCTGCACTCACTTACATGACCTTTGGAACTTACTTTGACAAAAAAGTAAACCTCTACCTCCTCCTGGCTTCTATAATAGAGTTTGTGTGTGTATGTGTGTGTGTGTGTGAGAGAGAGAGAGAGCTGAAGGTCTTTGAGCAGCTGCTGTTTTGTTGCTTCAGGCTTTCAGTAGCAGTACCTACGCAGAGGGCGTGGGTGAGTGGTGCGACCTCTTTTGATTCGCCATCACTTTCTGGCAGTCCCTAACAAGTGCTTGAAAGCGCGTCTTCTGGATAAACAGGTCGATCCATTAATGTGGACCGAGTACATCAGGGTCCACCTCACGCTTCTATCTCACAGTTTTTACTTTTTCATTAATAACTAGGGCTTTTAAACTTTGTCTTTCTTGATTATTTATTTATTACACTTTTTTGTATCAGAACAAATTGTCCCTTTTGAAAATGGTGAGGAAATGGTGAGGAAACGTTGTTTTCTAAACGGACTGTTCTTTCAGCATGCACATGCGTGAGGTGTAATGTTAACGAGTGCTATTGCAAGGCACTGGAAACCACCTGTTAGTACGGTTCAAGGAGTAACCCACCCTTTCTATCTGGAAATATTATTCCTGTTCATATTATTGATGTGAAATTTAATATGTTATATTTACTATTAATATAATACTTGAGTTCGTCATTCAAAATTCAAAATTCACCATCAGAGTCCTTTAAAATAAAACAAAGAAAAGCCTCCAAAGTCTTGCCAGTGGCAAAACCACACTACAGTTCTTATTCTAGTTCACTGCTATTTCCATCTTTCTATAGAAAGAAACAAGCGATCATGTCTTTGCTAAGATAAAAAAACTCAACTGTGGTCATAGCTGTTCCCTTGGTATGATTGCAGGTTTGGTCAAATATAGATTTATAGAGTTAAAATGACAGAATCAGAACAATGAACCGGGTTTTAACCATCTTAGTGTCAGTTGCTAGCAGAAGATGTAAATTAATCCACTTGGGATGCCAAAAAATGGACCAGGAAGCAGAATTCAGGTATTTACTGAAACAATGGAGCAAGTCAATAATAATAATATTAATATTAAGCCAAATCAATGATGTCATACTACCTCATTGATCAGATTTATGTAAAACGCCTCAGTGCTTAACTACAGGCATGGAGCATGTCACCGTGGTAGCCTCCCAGAGGACAGCGCAGTCCCTGCACTCAGAGCTACCCTGCTGGTCTCATCGGGTATCTTATCGAGTTGTGCTGAGACTCCGATGAACTCAGATTACTCAAAGTCATGCAGGCATAAGTAGCTCTCATAGAAGTGCCCAAACCAATATTGGCTTCCTGTTCAGAGATTATGGTACTCCTCCTTTGAGTCAGACTGAATGTGCACAGGTGATCTGTTTAGTGTCCATGTACCCAAACAGATCAGACATCAATGAGTTGCTTTTGTGCTTGAGAACAACAGGAGAACAGAGGCCTATCAGACACATCCACACCTTCTGTCTCTTCGTACAAAAACGCTTTAATCTCAGGCCAGAAGACAAAAGCCCAAAACCTCTGTCCTTCACTGAGGAGATATGCTGTTGCCATGCCCGGGTGTGTTTCTGCATTTGATAATCCAGTCCAGTGCGACGAATTGGTGATGAGAGGAGGAGGGGAAACATGTGGGAAGAGCAGCAGTAAGAACAAAATCAATTGTAATCAGCCTTTTCCTGCAGGTGAATGATTTGAAGATCATGCATGGTGGCGCTCAGAAAGGGCATGTACAGTGCTGCTTGAAAGTTTGTGAACCAACAAACTAATATATATATATTATATTCATTATTTATTCAACAAAAGTAATGAAAATATGACAAGTGCGAAAGTATGTGAACTCTTTTAGTTAGCACCTTGTGGCACCTCCTTTTAGTTAGCACCTTGTGGCACCTCCTTTTAGTTAGCACCTTGTGGCACCTCCTTTTTCAGCCATTACCAACCAAATGTCTCCTCCTTGCAGAACACCACCAGTAGAGAGCGGTTGGAGGGATATCTGGCATGTACCAACTGCTTCAGATCTTGCCACAGCATTTCTATGGGATTGAGGTCCAGACTTTGACAGGGCCAATCTTCATTCTCTTAAGACATTCCTTGGCAGTTTTGCTGGAACGGTTTGGGTCGTTGTCTTTCATAATCCATTTCCATCCCAGCTTCAAGTCCCTGAGTAATGGCAGGAGATTTTGGTCAATAATTTGTTGATAGGCCTTGTAATTGATGGTTCCCTGGATAACATGGAGTAGTCCATGTCTGGAGGCAGAAAAACAGCCCCAGACCTTCACATTTCCACCACCATGCTTCACTGTTGGGAGGAGGTTCTTCTCTTTATATGCAGTGTTGACTTTTCTCCAAACATGGCAACTGTGATTATGGCCAAATAATTAAATTTTTGACTCATGTGTCCAGAGAATGGACTTCCAGAAAGCCTCATTTGACCAAGTGCCCTCAAAGTTTAAAAGGGCAACGTTGTTCTGTCTTGAGAGCAGACGCTTCCTTCTAGCAACTCTACCATGATTGCCATGTCTATCCATTTGTCACCTGATTGTAAACTCATGCAGAGAGTTCTGCAACTCTGTGGAGGTGATGTTTGGGTTGGCCTTCTTCTGGTGCTTCTTGGTGTACCTTTTAATGGCCGTCCACTTCTGGACATAGTTGTGGTGATGCTGAGTGCCCTCCATTTGTAAAAGATTTGTCTTACAGTGGGTGGATGGAGCTGGTTACTTGAGCACTCACATGTTTCACTTGAGTTTTTTACCTAATTGTCATTACCAATGCAGCTGGGGTTCATTTACTTTTGCACACGCTCTACCATGTGGATGGAGCTGGTTACTTGAGCACTCACATGTTTCACTTGAGTCTTTTACCTAATTGTCATTACCAATGCAGCTGGGGTTCATTTACTTTTGCACACGCTCTGATTCCATGTTTCACGTAGTCTGCTGGCAACTCACACATTTCCCTCAAAATAAGTAGCCTAAATGATGAACACCAGACATTTCATATACAAAAACTGGTGATTATAAAAGAAGACAATCATAACAGAATAACAGAACAACAGACACATCTAAACTACTCGGTCACAAACTTCAAGCACACGGTATGTGAGAAGAGCACCCTCCAATATTTAGAGGTTCCTTCACAATTACATAATTTAGGCCACTTTGAGGCAGCCAAGAAGAAAATGCTAAGCAGAGGGCTTCTTGGAGCAAAGCAAGAAGGGCCAACATTAGTGTCAGACCCCGTTATTTAAGTCATGGAAGACACAGGGAAAGAAACACAGGACCAGCAAGACTCCCAGCATGTAATTAGCAGCCCATTTGTGGCTAATGCACAGAGAGAGCACTGTAATGGCTCTAAATGAGGGCTGACATTGAAACCATTGTCTGTCTAATGATGGATGGTTCAAAGAGCAGGTTAGAAACAGTTCCTGTGCTTTGCATCGCCACCAGGCCTATAAGCTTAATCCTTCCATAATGGGAAGACTAGCGTGGATATGATCAAACTTGAGAAGGATATGACAAAATCTGAGAAGATTTATTCAAATTATCTTCCATTATCTGAGCAAAGACAGATGCAAAATAATAAAAGGTTACAGGAAGCTCTAGAGACCATGAGAAGTCAGTGAAGGATTTTACGTTGAGTGTCATGACAGTATGTGACATTTTGCCTGTTTATCACAAAGTGTATTAAATTTTTGGAGGTAATCACCTTACACGTGCATGCATTGTAAACACATTTGTTTAGACTCAAAGTGATTTATGTTACTATTAAATTTTTCCAAGATGAGGTAAGTATTCACAAATAATCACCAAGTCTAAGAGCCAGCAAAGCAAATGCAAACGTATATTAACAAAAATGGGAAGAACAAACAAAATTGATTTTCTTATTTTCAAGTTTCTGAAAACCTCTGCAGTCGTTTAAGCCAGATCACGTGTCACACACCCTGCTGGGCCACGCTTCATGCTGGAAGTACTGGGGACATACTGGGTTGCACAAATAGTGTTGCAGTAGACATGTTTGAGGAATGGGGGGGGGGGGGGGTTACAGACTCATTTTGAATGCAGTGGTGGATGGTGTGTGCTGTTAATGACTGCGATTGAGCAGAGATGCAGGGAGGATGCAATCAGGGCCAGACTGATTAATTAGTGTTTGTTCTTTCATGGTAAGCCCCTAATAGCAAACCTTGTCAGGAGTTAAAAATACATTTTAAAAAGTCTCAGAATCAAAATGACTCTCACTGAGATGCAGATCAGTTTCTTCACCACAGTTCAATGACAAGTGGAAGTGCTGGATGTCTGTACATGCTAAAAAAAAAAAAAAAGGATCAGCACGCCACAGATGGAACTTTAAGGTGTCCACTTTCATATTTTACTGTGTTTATGCCTAACGTGATGCGAGATAGGATGGCATTGTTGTGACAGTGTGCCTCGAAATTCGAATGGCAAATTCTCGGTTCCACCCTACACTCACTTTTGGTTGTTAGTGACTGATCTTGAGTAGGTCGTATTTGTGAAGCGCCTTCCCAGGCAGTGAGTCGGTCAAATCAACATGTCGCTCCAGTCCTTTGGAGCGTGCTTGGAAAGCCACAGAACGCCTGACCCAATCACCTCTCTTCCCTCAAGGATGAAAGGTTCATTTTCCGATCGGGTACTTCCCATCGCATGAGTTTCAGTAATGACTCGTGCAATGGAGCGAATGCAGTAGCAGCATGTACACACACACACACACACACACTGCAGATGTCGTGGTTTTAGTGGTACAGTAGCACAGACCGCGAGTGGAGACTGCAGTATGCCTGCGGGCATGTGTTTCGCTCGGCATCATGGGAGACTACCCAGACTTCAAGCCGCAGTCTTGTAATAGCACGGCCTCTGGACATAGTGTGGTTGTATCAGCTTCAAATCAGATGTTATTTTAAACATCTAATTAAGCTTAATTTCCAAATTGTTAATGTGTTTTCGGGCATAGATACGTTTGTATGTTTTGTCAAGAGCAACATTTTGATCAACTTTCTGTTATATGGCCAACTCTCCACAATTCAGTATAGGTAAAAATGTTAAAAGACTTTTGAGGTTTCATAAAGGAAACTGTTTTTCGAGGCTTGATTCTGTGGAAGCAACAGAGAACATACAAGGTCCAAATAAATGGCCCCCCAAGTCCTAAAAGCACTTAGCTTCCCGCTACAGTTACTGCACTGCTCGCTCTCGCAGTAGAGAACACAACCTCAAAGGTGTGCAAATGATTTCATTTGTTTCTCATTCGGCATGTGGGCCTGTTGTTCAGCATTAGAGCACTCCTAGAAGAGTGCATTAAGACTTCCTTTGTATTAAGACTTTTTTTTTATGCCTGGGCCACTGTGGGCCTAAAATGTCCTTGCCTGAAATGTTTCTGGTGAAAGATGAGGTAAACAAGAATACAGCACCTGGCTAAGTGGTGGTCTGAGTGCAAAAGAGAAACGTGAGTCGAGTCCGCAGTGATCTAGCAATTGATATGCATGGCCTTGTCTGTCTGCCCAAGGGGAAGGACACGGGGTTGGATGTGTCAGCATATCATAGGCACTGGGGCTCCACTTGGCCTCTCTTCCACACTCGGCTCCAGTCTCTCCTCTTTTTGCCTCTCACTGGGGGAACTCTTGATATTTAGAGCAGGATTGCCTCTGAGCCATGGCAAACAGCTATGGAGCCTCACAGTGCCCTCAATCCACAGCCCTGTTCAATGTCGAGGCACATTTAGAAAGTCCTGAACATTTTCCAAGTCACTCTGTGTATTACTGATATCGGAGATCATCTGTAGCCTCTGTATTTGTGAAAGACGTTGCCGAAGGACAGTGGAAATTAGCAGTGTCTCTCTTGTGTAAGGATGAATCGTTTTGCATGCAGGTGGGTAAGGCAGTGTTCACACTGTGTTTGTTTGAAGGAGTAAAACACAAAAGGCACACCACTTTTACCCCGCTGTGGGTTCACACCATATTTTTTAACAACTGGGTCTGAATGCACGAGTCTTTGTTGCCAAGTAGCGATAGTGCCTAAGCTGTCAATCATCTGCCTGTGTATCTAGCTAATGTTAGCTACGTTACTTTGCTAATTATAACCTGCACAATGTATCGAAAAGATAAACACTAATCCAGCATTTCATGTGCTGAACTAATAAGACTTCAAGCCTGTGTTTTTTTCTTCAAGATGGTTTTTTTCAGCAAATTCAGGGTAATCTGCCTGTCCTGTAACAGATGTCTGCTACACAAACGCACATGCACGCAGAGAAAAAAAAGGCATGTGATGGCGGACTTGGTGGACACCGGTGTTCACCCCGGGCAAAGGTGGCAACATCAGCAGGCAAATCGAAGAGACAAGTTCATCACTTCCACTGAACATGGGATTAGAAAGAGGGCTCGCGAATAAAAAGCATGCGGTTTTTATCCTCGCCTAAGGAGAACCTCTCCAAGGGGGGACGGAACCATTTATCTGGACGACACCCAGTGTCATCCTTTCA
The DNA here is from genome assembly GCA_020368025.1 of Brachyhypopomus occidentalis. Taxonomy (NCBI): domain Eukaryota; kingdom Metazoa; phylum Chordata; class Actinopteri; order Gymnotiformes; family Hypopomidae; genus Brachyhypopomus; species Brachyhypopomus occidentalis. The sequence goes on along the minus strand of JAGXOD010000004.1, from coordinate 2,638,274 downwards.
TGATGGCATAAGCCACAGTAATACAGTTATCTCAGTACCATCATACTGGGCATGCAAATGTCTTTTTACCAAATCCTCTCACCTTGGATGTGAATGTGAAAATGTGACATGTGAATGTGAAAGAGGAGGCATCCCAAGCTGTTCGATGTTACACAGTATCCTGCTATACACAAAGCCTATTCACAGCTTTTGCTTCTAAGAGAACATATTTGAATGAATATTCAGGGACTTTATGGCTTAGCGTTTTTTTTTTTTTTTTTTTACATTAACACTCTTCTGGGCATGCAGCTGATTCATTGGTGTGAGAATGGTGAATCACAGAAGGACGGATCCCCTCCCATTCAGCACTCACCTCGGTCTCCATTCCAGCTGTGGAGATCTGTGCAGAAGCACGGCTATGATGCGCTCCCACCGCCGAGGGCTTTCGGCAGCTGCCTTCACTCAGAGGCATTCAAAAATGTTCCAAAATGGCTGTTTTTAACCCTAGTTCAACACCAGTCGTATTTGCATCTGAAACATTCTCTTTGTTAAGCCATTATCAAATGTGCAGGACTCAGTGAAGTTAATTCCGCTCAAATGGATGTCAGGGAAGTGTTCCAGTCTGTCATTTTCCGAAATATTCCATTTGCGTTTAGCCACCTCAGTGACAGTCACTCTGCTCTCGTAAAAAAAAAAGGGAAGTGTCGATTAGATTTTGGGGATGCAGTGGCCACAAACTAGTTACTGCCTGGAGACGGCAGCTATCCTAGGACTGGCCTGACGTGTTGGACTGGACAGAAGCAGCAATGTGGCTGCCCTCGCTGAGAGGCAGATCAGAATATGAACGCAGTCACGCTATAATCCACAAGTAAACAGACCACTCAAGGTCCCGTCTTCTGGGCAATTCTGCAGCGATATAACAGGTGAATGCCACGGCTCCTCGGGCTGTCCACTGCGCTGCAAACGAGACTGAGCCGTCACCGAAACGCGCGTGACCGTTCCTCACCGTTACAGACCCATACGAGCGGAATAAAGCCTCCTCGTGTGAAAGATGGAAGACAAACGTTAAACTGTCCTCATCTAGCTGTGAACCTGTACTACAAGTCAGAGTGCGTGTACTATTGTGCATTCACGAGACGTTATGCGAGTTCACCGTCATCCTGCTGAAGAAACCCGTCCTGCGACGTCCTTTCACTCTACCACAGCAAGTGGTACTATGCACTATATTTTGTATATATTAAAGGAAACTTAAAGGGAGAAAGGCTGAGGGAGAGCACCCAGAGGGAGCGACTGAATGGTGCCTTTCAGTGAGTCATGATTACTGCTCTGAGGCTAACAGGGCTTGCTAGCGAGCTCCGTGCAGGAAGGGAGCTGCCCTGAAACAGGCTTTCCATAGATGGCCTGATTAAGTGAAACCAAACAGATTCCTCCACAATCTAGCGAAGGGCGAGGAGAATGCGAGAGAGAGTCCACATTTGAATAATGATGTTAGTTATCAGTGGAATCAGACTGACTGCGTGATCGATGGGCAGAGACTGGATGCTCCGAGGAGGAGGGCGGCACTGATGATTTGAGTAGGAGAAGGACGCCGAACCAAGAAGGCTGAAGGAGTGCAGTGGGAGGTCCCAGTGAGGGGATGACAGAGTCCTATTGGTGGAACAGAAAGGTTGTTAAGTTAAGCTAAGTTAGTTAAGGCACAGATTGTCAATTGTGATTTTCACCCCAATCAAAATTTGTCCTCCGCATTTACCCATCTGTGCAGTCAGAACAGTGACCACACATGCCCAGAGCGGTGGGCAGCCCTAGCCCGGCGCCCGGGGAGCAGTTGGGGTTAGGTGCCTTGCTCAAGGGCACATCAGTCATGGCCTCAGGCCTGGGAATCGAACCCAAGACCCTCCGGTCACAAGACCGGTTCCCTAACCACCAGACCATGACCCAAAATGCTCGAGCGAGCCAGGAGTCGAACCTAGAATCTTCTGATCCGTAGTCAGACACGTTATCCATTGCGCCACTGGCCCTGTTGGTTTTGGATGAACCCTGGCAACTGTGATAATTGCAGTTAAAAGAGTTTGACCTTTTTTTTTTACTGAGCTTTTAGCCATGATGGTCGATGTTGCTCAGTGTTGCCATTACTGGAAACTGACATTCAAAGATCTGTGGAGAGGAATTAGGCATCAGAAGTGCAGCACATGAATGTAAAATTCTGATAATGCCTTTCCAGTTCTGCTCTGCTATGCTTACCATAGTTGTTTCTCAGGTATCAGTGATGTTGTTCAAGAGTGAGTGTAGACAGGGCTGCCAGCCTTACAGCAAGACACGGACAGAATTTGACTGAACTGCTTAAGGACCCTGATTGGCTCCAGTGGATCTGTTTACGACAGTATTTGAGAGTCCAGAGCTCAACAGAGAAAACTGCAAGATGAAAACTGCACGCAGCATAGGAGCCATGAACGCTGGAGCAGACGAGCTTATGGTGAGCAAAGGGCTCATGTTAGTAAAGGGCTCATGTTAGTAAAGGGCTCATGATAGTAAAGGGCTTATGTTTGTAAAGGGGTTAAGTTAGTAAAGGGGTTATGTTAGTAAAGGGGTTAAGTTAGTAAAGGGCTCATGTTAGTAAAGGGCTCATGTTAGTAAAGGGCTCATGTTAGTAAAGGGCTTATGTTAGTAAAGGGCTCATGTTAGTAAAGGGGTTATGTTAGCTTATGTTAGGGGTTATGTTAGTAAAGGGCTCATGTTAGTAAAGGGCGCATGTTAGTAAAGGGTGCATGTTAGTAAAGGGCTCATGTTAGTAAAGGGGTTATGTTAGCTTATGTTAGTAAAGGGCTCATGTTAGTAAAGGGCTCATGTTAGTAAAGGGCTCATGTTAGTAAAGGGCTTATGTTAGCTTATGTTAGGGGTTAAGTTAGTAAAGGGGTTATGTTAGCTTATGTTAGGGCTCATGTTAGTAAAGGGCTCATGTTAGCTTATGTTAGGGGTTATGTTAGTAAAGGGGCTATGTTAGCTTATGTTAGGTTATGTTAGTAAAGGGCTTATGTTAGCTTATGTTAGGGCTCATGTTAGTAAAGGGCTCATGTTAGAAAGGGCTAATGTTAGCTTATGTTAGGGGTTATGTTAGTAAAGGGCTCATGTTAGTAAAGGGGTTATGTTAGCTTATGTTAGTAAAGGGCTCATGTTAGTAAAGGGCTCAAGTTAGTAAAGGGCTCATGTTAGTAAAGGGCTCATGTTAGTAAAGGGCTTATGTTAGTAAAGGGCTTATGTTAGTAAAGGGCGCATGTTAGCTTATGTTAGGGCTCATGTTAGTAAAGGGCTCATGTTAGTAAAGGGCTTATGTTAGTAAAGGGCTTATGTTAGCTTATGTTAGGGGTTAAGTTAGTAAAGGGGTTATGTTAGTAAAGGGGTTTATGTTAGCTTATGTTAGGGGTTAAGTTAGTAAAGGGGTTATGTTAGCTTATGTTAGGGCTCATGTTAGTAAAGGGCTCATGTTAGTAAAGGGCTAATGTTAGCTTATGTTAGAGGTTATGTTAGTAAAGGGCTCATGTTAGTAAAGGGGTTATGTTAGCTTATGTTAGTAAAGGGCTCATGTTAGTAAAGGGCTCATGTTAGTAAAGGGCTCATGTTAGTAAAGGGCTTATGTTAGTAAAGGGCTTAGGGGTTAAGTTAGGGGTCATGTTAGGGCTTAGGGGTCATGTTAGGGGTTAAGTTAGTAAAGGGGTTATGTTAGCTTATGTTAGGGCTCATGTTAGTAAAGGGCTCATGTTAGTAAAGGGCTAATGTTAGTAAAGGGCTCATGATAGTAAAGGGCTAATGTTAGTAAAGGGCTCATGTTAGTAAAGGGGTTATGTTAGCTTATGTTAGGGGTTATGTTAGTAAAGGGGTTATGTTAGCTTATGTTAGGGCTCATGTTAGTAAAGGGCTCATGTTAGTAAAGGGCTCATGTTAGTAAAGGGCTCATGTTAGTAAAGGGGTTATGTTAGCTTATGTTAGGGTTTATGTTAGTAAAGGGCTCATGTTAGTAAAGGGCTCATGTTAGTAAAGGGCTCATGTTAGTAAAGGGCTCATGTTAGTAAAGGGCTTATGTTAGCTTATGTTAGGGGTTATGTTAGTAAAGGGCTCATGTTAGTAAAGGGCTCATGTTAGTAAAGGGGTTGTAGTGATTGTGCTGTAGTTCATGATGACTGGGATTGGGAGGGGCAGGTTGGAAGTCAACAGGGGTAAATTTATTTTTTTTGAGGTGATAAGTTTTAATGCAAAGGACATGTAATGTTCATTTTCAACTCATAGCTAGACAAAAGAAGCAAACCATTTTCCAGTTATATTTTTGATCATTTGGAAATCTAAAAGAGATGAAGTGGTCAATATTAAAGAAGGACATCAAAATGAAAGAAAGTTGTAAAAAGCTAAAACATTAACAGGATACAAATAATACAGTGTTAGTGAGGTGGTCTAATTGTGAGAGGGGAGCACAATTAGAGCAGCACACAAGCCAACCATACACTGTAATTTGTAATCGAGTCTAATGGTTAATGGCCATTTCTCAGCCAAATGAACTATGCAAGAGGAAGCTAATGTGGAGTTGTGTTACAGAGCTCTTAATGACAGGCTACATCCAGATACCCTTACTGAATACATTTGCCATGGGACAAATGAATACAGAACAGGGGGCAAAAGATGATATACCCCTTTTGATAATGAAGTAGGACTTATCTAATTATAGTTCATCTATGAGTTTGTTTTAACCCTAAGGAATCAAGTGATTCAGACTTTAATATTCAAACAGATAAGGCCTTTTTTATAAAATAAGAAATATGAATGAAGTCCAGGTTTTCAGTAAGTGTCTCATAGATGACCTGAATCTATATTATGAAGGTATTCAAAGTACTTGTCCTGAATGATTTGGCTTCCTCCCGTTTAACGTCCTGTGTGGTGTGATGCCTGCAGCCCAGAAGCTACTGTCTGCAGTACTACACTCACAGTGTTCAACAGTTTTCAGGAAAATGAGAAATCTGCGAGAAAGTGTGTTGCCAAGTGGCTGTTAATTAGGGGGATTTGGCCAATATCGTTCAAAGCAGAGCAATCCTGGAAATGCCCAAGACGGCCAGGCAAGACGGACATCAAGCCAATGATGCGAAGGAGACCATCACACCTTGGTCTTTATCATGGCAGTGTCCTCAAAGCACAATTTTTAAATTAAAATTTACTCTTCAGGTACAAAAATCATCTTTAGACTGTTTAGATATAGTCACCTGTCTAAGTCTATTTTAGTCTAGTTTAGGCTAACATAGCTGTCCATTATGAGCTAAAATTCCAGTGCGAACCAACCTGCCTGTGAAACAGAGCAAACCAGAAGAGTTGTTTCCCATTATCTCAAGATAAATGATATTCAAAGTCATCAAATAGGTATTTCTGCCACAAGATCAACTGTCTGCTGAAGACAGAGATACAACGCGGGTTCATAATGAGCTCTAATGATGAGTTTCTCCTCACATAGACGTAGGAGTGGCGAACCTTTCGGCTGAACCTAAAATGGGACCCGGCTGGCAGGAGCCTCACTGGCCCTGCTGTCACTCTCTTTCATCTCCACTGCTCAGGCGAAACACCTCACGCCACCACGTGCAGAGCACGGGCCAATCGGCGGGCAGGAACGGCAGCACTCTGAGCGCACTCGAGCCTCCCTTCCCCCGGTGTCCTTTTTTTTTTCTTCAAAACTGTGAATGCATTTTACATTCCTTTTCATTATGCACACAGCCCTGCCATCCTGCCATAACTTACGTGCGCAGTGACATGAGAGTAATGGGTTGGGAGTGTCAACAAGAGCCCGTCGTGCTCTCACGCTCCAAAGCCGAGCACGCCTGCCCGAGCTGCCTGCCAAGGCGGCTACTTCCTCCTCGGGCGACTCCGGACTAGTCTCGCCTCCTCTGCCGCGGGAGGTCTGAGACAGGATGTTGAAAAGGAGCGAGCTAACCACACTTATAATGCAGAGGATGGTGATGAAATTGACTCACTTAGTGGAGGATGCACTGCAGTGGTGATCTTCTGGTTATGATCATTTGTCTCACGCAGCAGTAGGCAAAAGATACAGGTGACATTTCAGGAGAATTGGGGAAGTCATGGCATATACTGCAAAATGGTACTTTTTGGTAAAGTGAGCTATTTTTGAGTTGTACATCTACACGTTACCATAGGACTGATGTTTTACTATGACACCATGTAGTATCAGTGACTGACTCCCTACAAATTGTAGAAACTCTTTTAAAAAATATTTCTATGCTCCACTCTCTCCAACGGGAATACAGTGACTAAAACGTCATTGGCTACAATGGACTCCTGCATGTAGCAGATAGATGGGTTAGTGATAGGAAATGGCTCACAACACTGCTGATATATCCTATCAGTCCCATATTCCCAGCTCTCTGAGGGCTGGGTGCAGATGATAATGCCAAGAATAATTGAGAAACGCTCCCATGATGCAACTCCTGCTATTTTGCCCCTTTTATCCTAGAGAGATTTAGTAGGATCCTCTAGACTTCCTCTAGTTTCCATCTCCACATAGAAAGTCCTTGTTCTCATTAAAGCCCATTCTGCTGGCCAGATCCCTTGCCGATCACTTCAGTCTGTTGTACTGCAACACTTAAAAGCCTTTGCATAACACCAGCAAAGCTTATTACCCCTCCTCATGGTCCTCACAGTATCTGCTCACTCAATGAGAGATGCACCGTCTGATCACAGGCCAAAGAACAGGCCAAAGAAGTTGAACTTGGACAAAAAAACTATTCTGAGGCATATTAGGGGTTTATGTACAAGTGCCTGTTATACGTTGTTAAATATGAAGCTTTAAATGCCTTTGTAACACTGAAAGCATTTACTTTTGGTTCAGTAGTGGCAATGTGATCTCTCTCTCTCATGAACACGCACTCGATCACACACACACACATACAAAATGGAGAAACACTACTTAATGGAATTCTTAGTAATAAGAAAAACAGCAACTAAAGTGGAGCAACTCCTACTCCATCTGTTTTAAAATGTTTCATTAGTGCAATTCCAATAAATTCACAGGGGTAGTCACTGGTTTTATGTATTAAAGGGAAATCTCTGCTGAACATTTCTGCTTCTCCAAATTATAATTCTTTTTATCCCTAAGCTTATTGGTGAAAAAAGGAATTTACTTTAGACCCAGTTACATTTTAGTCATTCACATTTAACACCTAATTCCTTGTTTTGTATTCAGTTCCATTATTCTTTGTTGTTGACAGTTATGCTGCTGATCATACTATTCATTTTTAAGCATTAGCAGAATAATTACAGCAGAAAACAAATTTGCCCTGTCAGAACTCAGTGTGTCAAAAAGATCAAAAAAGAACAGCGCATAAACACACCTCTTGCTGATAGATGCTGTTTCCCAAAGAAGTCACACGCCATTCGAAAACTTCAAAAGTTGTTTTTGTAGACGCGATACTTTTTTTTGCTAAAGCACTTTTATTTCTACAATCATTAGGCTATTTCACTGAAGAAACAAACATTAATCGGTTTGCTTCACCCTTCTTTGTAAAGGTGAGACCCTGTTGAACGCAGGAAGTGGGCGTGGCCGACCTGCACTCAGGAGCTCTACCCAGAGCCGCTCCACACCGGTGGCTGTGGGCGTTCAGTGTGGCGTGTCCTCTGTGGGGGAGGTGGTTATGTGCTTTTGGGAGACAGGGTGGGGCACTGGGCCCTGATACCAGAGCAGGTGCAGCTCATGACAGATGGAGGAGAAGGCACACCAAGTCCTTGAGCTGCTCATGCTGCTATATACACATGCCTAAGCTCCACGGGGGCCCAATGCGTCCCTTAGTGTCCTTCAGTGCGCAGAAACGACCTTCTCTGCCACACACACACGGGCACATGGTCAAAGGGAAACACGGTTTCCTGCAGACATACATTGGACACTATCTATAATATATATTTTTTTCTGTTTCTGCGTCTCCTAAACACACAGTGTCACAGTTTGTTCTTCTCCGCCCACACTCTTTCACAGGGAGAGCACGAGTGCACACACACACACACACACACACACAAGGACTTGCAGGCCATCAAGCATGCCATTTCCACCACTTTCTCACGTTCATTCTATCTCTCACATACACAGCAGCCTTTTATATAATTCAAACCATCAAACCCTTTCAAAATGAAGTTTCTTTATTTCTCCTGATTTGCAGTATCAGTAAAATTTTGGGTACACCAAAGTGACTGAATGTTTTTCTTGGACATTGTAAACAAAAGGTTAATGTTTGAGTCGATTTCTAAGACGTTGATGTCTACAATTTTTAACCAGAACAAAAATGTTTTAAAAATACATTATTTGAAATGATCACTGAACAAACCTTTTTACATTGAGAAATTTAATCCTTTGAAATCTCAAAGATTCTCCCAGTCTCCCAGGTCACGGAGCTGTTTGAGAGAATACCAAGAGTAAACAAAGCATCAAAACTGTTCTGTTCATCATGGCTACTCTGAAGACTCTCAGATCTAAGATTTAGTTTTGATTTGTTTAATACGTTAATGGTCACTACAAAATTCCATACGTGTTATTTCATTATTCTGATTCTGTCAGAAATAGGAATGAAAGAGTAGATGCCCTAACTGTTGCCTGGAGCTGTAGACAGCTTGACAGCTCGACACGCGGAGCCAATTTGTTAAGCTTGATCATTGTAGTGCAGGCACTGAAGAGAAAACCCTTCATGCAAATTAGTGGGTTTTTAGCACAGAGAAATCACTCTACTCATTGCATGATTCTGCTCAATTAGCTCAGAATAAATGTAAAACACAAGACACTGTAACATAAGCATTCTTAAGATCTAGGCTAGTCTTCCTTTCCAAGACTGGTCAGTTATGATCGCCATGAAAGCTATAGTTAACAGATCGCAATAGCATCAGCTATGAACTCTTTGCTTTGCTGTTAGCAACAGTTACCATGGGGGAACCTTCTCAAACTGTTGTTCACAATGTAGTTAGCTAGGTAGACTTGTTGGTTTTAGGCCAACTAGTGACTTGCTATGAAGACATCTCTCACAGAGAGTGAGTTTACTCTGGCTGGATGATTCACTGCAATGAGCGTGTGCACAGCTGGCTGTTCTGTGGTACACTGCAATGCTGCAAAGACTTCTGGGACATGGTTGTGTCACTCGGCAGCACAGCATTTGTGTCACGATCAGATGAGCTAATTAGCCTTGAGAACTCGGATTGCCAGCACTGCATGGCAGAGGAGCAAAGACATGCGTGAGAAAAGAGGGTTAATTAAAAACAGATAATGAAACACGCAGGAGCTCAGACAGGAGAGAACAGCCGTGCGCTTTTAAACATCAATAATACAAACAAGCAGAAAGTACCCACCCGCCTAAATCAAACCCCCCAAAATGAGTGTGTGTGTGTGTGTGTGTGTGTGTGCATATGTGTGAGTGCGAGTTTCTTCATCAAATGTGTTAACTATCCATCCATCCATCCATCCATTTTCTTCCGCTTATCCGGGTCCGGGTCGCGGGGGCAGTAGCCTAAGCAAAGAGGCCCAGGTTTCCCTCTCCCCAGCCACCTCTTCCAGCTCTTCTGGGGGGGATACCAAGGCGTTCCCAGGACAGCCGAGAGATATAATCTCTCCAGCGTGTCCTGGGTCTTCCCCGGGTCTCCTCCCAGTTGGACATGCCCAGAGCGCCTCCCTAGGCAGGCGCCCAGGTGGCATCCGAACCAGATGCCCGAACCACCTCAGCTGGCTCCTCTCTACGTGGAGGAGCAGTGACTCTACTCCGAGCCCCTCCCGGATGACTGTGCTCCGTACCTTATCTCTAAGGGAGAGCCCAGACACCCTGCGAAGAAAACTCATTTCTGCCACTTGTATTCGCGATCTCATTCTTTCGGTCACTACCCAAAGCTCGTGACCATAGGTAAGAGTCGGAACGTAGATTGACCAGTAAATTGAGAGCTTTGCCTTTCGGCTCAGCTCTCTCTTCACCATTAACGGTCGGTACAGCGACCGCAATACTGCAGCCGCAGCACCAATCCGCCTGTCAATCTCTCGTTCCATCCTTCCCTCACTCGTGAACAAGAACCCGAGATACTTAAACTCCTCCACTTGAGGCAAGGACTCACTCCCGACCCAGAGAGGGCACTCCACCCTTGTCCGACTGAGTACCATGGTCTCAGTTTTAGAGGTGCTGATTCTCATCCCAGCCGTCTCGCACTCGGCTGCAAACTGATCCAGCGAGCTGTAGGTCTCGGCCCGATGATGCCAACAGGACCACATCATCTGCAAAGAGAAGGCGTGGAATCCTGAGGCCACCAAACCGAACCCCCTCCACCACTTGGCTACGCCGAGAAATTCTGTCCATAAAAGTTATGAACAGAATCGGTGACAAAGGGCAGCCTTGGCGGAGTCCAACTCCCACCGGAAACCAGTCTGACTTACTGCCGGCCATGCGAACCAAACTCCTGCTCCGTTTGTACAGGGACTGGATAGCCCGTAGCAACGGGCCCCGCACTTATACTCCCGAGCACCCCCCCAGAGGAATCCCCGAGGGACACGGTCGAATGCCTTTTCCAAATCCACAAAGCACATGTGGACTGGTTGGGCAAACTCCCATGCACCCTCTAGGACCCTCGCAAGGGTGAAAAGTTGGTCCAGTGTTCCACGACCAGGACGGAACCCACATTGTTCCTCTTGTAACTGAGATTCGACTATCGAACGGACTCTCTTCTCCAGAACCCCTGCATAGACCTTACCGGGCGGCTGAGAAGTGTGATCCCCGATAGTTGGAGCACACTCTCCGGTCTCCTTTCTTAAAAGGGGAACCACCATCCGGTTTGCCAATCCAGAGGCACTGCCCCCGATGTACACGCGATGTTGCAAAGACGTGTCAACCAAGACAGTCCCACAACATCCAGAGCCTTAAGGAACTCAGGACGGATCTCATCCACCCCGGAGCCTTGGCACCAAGGAGTTTCACAACTACCCTGGTCACCTCAGCCCTAGTTATTGGCAAACCCCGTCCGAGTCCTCTGGTTCTGCTTCCTCTATGGAAGACGTGGTGGTGGGATTGAGAAGATCCTCGAAGTATTCCTTCCACCGCCTAATGACATCCCCAGTCGAGGTCAGCAGATCCCCAGCCTCACTGTATACAGTGTTGGTCGGGAACCGCTTTCCCCTCCTGAGTTGCCTGACGGTTTGCCAGAACCTCCTCGGAGCCGATCGAAAGTCACTTTCCATGGTCTCACCAAACTCTTCCCACACCCGAGTTTTTGCCTCTGCGACAGTCAAAGCCGCGATCCGCTTGGCCCCCCTGTACCTGTCTGCTGCCTCCAAAGTCCCACGGGCCAACCAGGCCCGATAGGACTCTTTCTTCAGCTTGACGGCCTCCCTTACCCGAGGTGTCCACCACCGGGTTCTGGGATTGCCGCCACGACAGGCACCGACAACCTTGTGGCCACAGCTCCGATCTGCCGCATTGACAATAGAAGCACGGAACCAAGCCCACTCAGACTCAATGTTTCCAGCCTCCCTCGGGATGCGGTCAAAGCTTTGTCGGATGTGGGAGTTAAAGACCTTTCTGACAGGTTCCTCTGCCAGACGTTCCCAGCAAACCCTCACAGTACGTTTGGGTCTGCCAGGTCTGTCCGGCATCCTCGCCCGCCATCTGATCCAACTCACCACTAGGTGGTGATCGGTTGACAGCTCAGCTCCTCTCTTTACCCGAGTGTCCAAGACACACGGTCGCAAGTTCGACGATACGATTACAAAATCGATCATCGAACTGCGACCTAAGGTGTCCTGGTGCCATGTGCACTTATGGACACCTCTGTGCTCAAACATGGTGTTTGTTATGGACAAACCGTGACGAGCACAGAAGTCCAATAACAGAACACCACTCGGGTTCAGATCGGAGAGGCCGTTCCTCCCAATCACGCCCTTCCAGGTCCTACTGTCATTGCCCACGTGAGCATTGAAGTCCCCCAGCAGAACAATGGAATCCCCAGAAGGGGCACCTTCCAGCACCCCCTCCAAGGACTCCAAGAAGGCCGGGTACTCCGAACTGCCATTCGGTGCATAAGCACAAACAACAGTCAGAGCCCTTTCCCCGACCCTAAGGCGCAGGGAAGCAACCCTCTTATCTACTGGGGAAAACCCCAACACACAGGCAGCGAGCCGGGGAGCTATGAGTAAGCCCACTCCAGCCCTCCGCCTTTCACCCTGGGCAACTCCAGAAAAGAATAAAGTCCAGCCTCTCTCGAGAGGATTGGTTCCAGAACCCAAACTGTGTGTGGAGGTGAGCCCAACTATATCTAGTTGGTATCTCTCAGCCTCACACACCAGCTCAGGCTCCTTCCCACCCAGAGGGTTACGTTCCATGTCCCAAGAGCCAGCTTCAGTAACCGAGGGTCGGTGCGCCAAGGCCCCCGCCTTCGGCCACCGCCCAAACCACAATGCACCGAACCCCTAGTACTACCTCTCCCACAGGTGGTGGGCCCATGGGAGAGTGAACCCATGTAATCCCTTCGGGCTGTGCCCGGCCGGGCCCCATGGGTAGAGACCCGGCCACCAGGCGCTCGCCGAGGAGCCCCTCCCCAGGCCTGGCTCCAGGGTGAGGCCCCGGTAACCCTGATCCGGGCAAGGGTATCTGGGTCCTGTTTTTAAATTCCATTGGGGTTTTTATTTGGACCACTCTTTGTCTGGCCCATCACCTAGGACCAATTTGCCATGGGAGACCCTACCAGGGGCATTGCCCCCGACAACCTAGCTCCTAGGATCACATGGGCACGCAAACCCCTCCACCACGATAAGGTGGTGATCCACGGAGGAGATGTGTTAACTATAACTTCTTTTTTTTTTTTTTTTTTTTTTACAAAGCTTGCAAAAGAAGCGATTTTTTCTTCCCTAAGGAGACATTCAAGCTACTTGCACTTTGAATTTTAAAGCTCTTTTTATTTCACTACATAGGTGTAAGACCTCACATGTCAGGACCACATGATTGTGGGGGAAATGTGCTGACATTTTGTCTTATCTTTGATGCAATCCTATTCAGTGTGGATCTGGGAGTGTTTTAAGACTTCCCTCAGACAACGTGTTCCATGGGGAGTGCGCTGCATTTCAGACCCAGAAGTTGCTAAAGGCACTCTCGGAATATTATTCATGGCATAAAAAATGCACACAAACAGTACTGCTACAGCACTGCAGAGCACCTAAGAGCATTTTTGCTTTGCCCCCCCGGTGTTCCTTTGGCTGACTGAATCTATATTTTTGACTAATATGAAGCACATATCATGGAAAATTGGCTATGTAACATACAACACAAATGTAGACTGTATTACTTTCAAAGAAGAACCTTTCTGTGTTCCTGTAATTATGTTGTCCTTCTGGGCATGCTCAGTGCAGGCCATCATGTACAGCAGTGCAGTGCTATCATTTGTCAAGCTATTGATCAGGCTGATCCAAACAGACTGGCTCCAGCATGACACATGAGCCTTAAAGAAGCTGTGTAACTCCATAAAGTGACTGCAGTGAGTTTTAAAGTTGCTCGTTTTCTGTTACGATGACTTCTACTGGTTTATGCAAAGAATCAACACGCTTGCTTGCTTCAACATACTTGCTTATTAAAACAGACCCTTAGTAACATGCGGTCTTGTTCTGATGATTAGCAGTCTCAGAACATGTAGAGACGAGAGCGGGTCCTGACCCCGACCCTCTTAAAAGGTTACAGCAGAAAGCAGATGGACGTGTCACCCCCCCTCTCCTTCACAGGGTGGAGCAGCCTAACTAGTTTGCACAGCTCATGATGATTGGCTGGGACTAACAGTACAGGCGTAAGCCCTCAGACGGCTGGCAGGGAGACCCATCGCTCATTAAAATCAATTTCCTGAACCTCAGGCAGCTGGAGGCAGTTGTTGCATAGGGGTGAGCACAGGCCTTCACGACCCAGGGCTGCTGGGTAAACGCACCGGGTGCTCCTGCAGCAGTCCGTATGTGACCAGCAAAACCCCCGAGTGAAATGCGCCGGCAGTCATGCACTTCCACGGGACTGTGTCGCCTGTACAGTCCTGAGTACTAAAATAAACAGAGTTACATGAACTCTCCATGCAAAGGTAAACTTAGGCCAGCAGAGGTAAATTTCAGTGAAAATTGTTTTTGAAGAAGTTCTACTAACAGTGAAGTTTGTGTACGTGACAAGACTGCACACTGCATGAATTACAAGGATAGCGTCGAGATTTTCTAAAGCCAAATTCAGCCAGTTTCTGCCCGAAATAGAAATAATGAAGTCTTAGGACAGGCATAGATGTTTTGGCATAAAGGGAAATATATTTAATTTATTGCCAAAAATGAACTTGACGGGTGAAAACTAGAAGAAAGGAATTTCGTTTATATTGGGCCGTGTCGTTCAGAGTTTTCCAGTGGGAGTGTTTTAATTAGGGTTGTTCCATTATTTTGAGATATCTGGAATGCTTTTCCACATTGCTGGTATGTACCCGAGGAAGCACTGAGAGGAAAAGTCCATTGGTCTGTCTCCTGACTTTCACTGAAGGCCATGATGGAAAATGTAGTTTCCCTTAATCAATTCCAATGACACATTAATCAGCTCGCGTTCATTGATATGATGAGTGAAACTGTGGGAGGATGTTGTGACTTTGTTTTTTTTTTTAATTTATTATAATTATCGTCGCAATCCGTTATGGTGAATATTCAGTATTGTCAGATGATTGCATTAAAAACTGAATGTTTCGTTTACGTGCTATACTGAACACATCGACATCAACAGTGATCTGTTGGATGACAGTCTACAGCGTCCGTCTGCCCTGCAATATGATGCCATGTCCAATATCCAGCTTTGAGTGGTGCAATATGTCTAATGTTTTACTCATCATGAGCTCATAGAAACTGTGCAGTACAATGTGATTTACAAATGCAGTCTTAAGAGGCTGTAGTGAGCCACGCCGAAATTCAGCCGCTGCTACCATTCGCATTCGGGGAGGCGTTAACAAGTGCAGCCTGCGTCTGTGAAGAATGGGGAGCTGAAGTAATCAGAACATATTATCTGCATGGCCAAATCCTGCAGCCCCTCTCGCTGTGTTAATGGAACCCTTTATTGTAATGCTCTGACCCACTGTTCCTTCCTCCCGCACTGTCCTGTTGGAAAAGCCAGTGGGGGCCGCGGTGGGGGGAGCAGAAGAAAGAGAAGATGTGTGCGACATGTGTGCGACGGCCAATTCATTTCCCTTATTTTAATTCACCCGGTCGCCAGTGAGAGTTCGCAGCACGCCGTCTTGTATTGTGTGATTTAGTCGTTGGAAGTCCTTTGATTGATATTTGTTTTTCTTTCTTTCTTTCTTTCTCTCTCACAAAGGGGCGACCAAAGACATGGGCAAAATGTTGGGAGAAAAGGAAGAGAAGGATCCTGATGCGGAGAAGAAGGAGGAGGAGAGACAAGAAGCCCTCCGGCAGCAGGAGGAAGAGAGGAAGGCTAAATATGCAAAAATGGAGGCAGAAAGAGAATCGATCCGACAGGGGATCAGGGATAAGGTAGGGAGCCGAGGCGAGGCGTGGCCATTGTATCGTCTGTACTGAAGAATCCCTTAAGGCCATCGCTGAATCAGCATAGTTGCATATAGTTATTTGGAACTAAAATTCTATAGTCATATCCCTATATACATAGTATGTAATATCCCAATATAATTGATGTAATTTCAACAAATGAGTTTGTAATTTTGGGGCTGGTGAGCTGGAGTAGAGAGTTCAGGTGAGTCCAGAGCAGCTGCAGACTGGTCTGCCTATGGGCTCTGAAGGGCCCTGGGGCTACTGGTTCTGTCCAGAGAAGAGGATAAATGACAGCTCAGCCTGGCCAAGCATTTCATGTGGCGTTAGGTAGAGACTGACTGTGCTTCACTTCCCCTTCTAATACTGCCAACCAGCTGCTTTGTCACTATGGATGGACAGTAAACACAGCCACCATGACACCATAAGCCTCCCAGGATTTCAAATTCGCTGCAGTACTTCATAAAGGTGTTTTTTTTTTTTTAAACAAAAGTCTTTTTACAGATTCATTTATATTCTTATTTTAAAATTTGTATAAGTCATTTTTGTAGCTTTCGTGCACAAGAATAATATTCGATCATAAAATGCTCAATGCTCTTCACATACTGTAGACTGTAGGCCTATATGATGGGTGAAGAACATGCACACAAGAAAATACAGAAGCTAAGGAGTAGGTCTCCAACGTAAGAGTTTGATGAAAACGAACCCAAACATAAACATGCACTAATATGAACAAAAGACGCCACGTAACACAACAGTGACTGACAACAGAACAGAGCTTAAATAAGGCTAAACAATCACGCAGTAACCCCCAGGGTGGTGTGGCTACTGATGCCCAACACACAAATCAGGAGGGAAGTGTGGACAAAACATGACCAGTGACACAACATAAACGCAAAGGGCAGCACAGTGACACCGTAGTAACAATAACCTTAAAGGGTTTCTGCCATTTTATCATTTGTGTGTCTGTTTGGTCTGGACTTGTAAAGCAAATATGTGTATCTATGAACTATGTCTATCTTAGTCAAGCATATAGAGTGATTTTTTTTATATCAGTAATGGTGTTTGAAACTGGCCAAGCAAGGCATATTAATGTAACTTACTATCATAAGTTATGTGATGGAGTTTCAGCAGTTAACAGAAGTTGTGCATGGAACCACAAAATGGTGGCTCCTACTGTCAGCTAACTGGGCTTGATTAGGACAGATGAATTTCTGTGCAAAGCCAAGTGGTACACGCATCAGGAGGCTAAAGAAAAGCAGAGCTTTTTACCCCTAAGTCTTCACCCCATGGGCCTCATTTACCACCAGGACTGCGACTGCGTGTCTACGTGACGTGACTGGAAACGTGAGTGGAATACTGAGGAAGCCCCATATCTGCTGAACTTTGGGCAGACAAGCACCCAGTGTGCCCCTCCTCCACCCCTCATTTGCTTTTGCATGTGAAAGCATGGCCCCACCCCTCTGTACCTCCCCAGTGTGGCTTGGGCTAAGATGGCATTGCCAGTAGACTAGCAGGGTCACTAGATGGGTGACTAGCAGGGTGACTAGAAGGGTGACTAGAAGGGTGACTTGAAGGGTGACTGCTGAGACCCTGAGCACATCTGATACCTTTTGTGGTCAGCAGCGGCAGAATTATCTCTATTTTAATCAATTTATGGGTGGTGAGTTACATTTTTGTGTCACTGGAGAGTCATAGATTTATTTTCCACTCGAGTGCAGTGGATTCAGACATCAATCAGGAAAGACAGTATAGTCCCCTGCTATTTTCTACACACACACACACGCACACACACACACCCACACACACACCTCATCATGTTGTTATTCACTAGCAAGGTTACAGGATACAGAGGCCATTATCTGTTAGTCCATTTCACCAGTCACTGAGGGAGCTGGTGGTCAGTATATGGTTTTCCTCAGTGTTTCCTAACACTACACGTCTACTACAATTCTATACTTATAAACATATCAACCCAAACTAAAAGAAAATAATGTTTTAGCATGTTTTTCTGCCTAATCACTGTTCAGATGTGATTCTGTCTAAACATTCTGTATTCAAAACATGGGGCAACACGAAACCATACAAGCAAAAATATATGACTTTGAGCTTTTGAGCCACACTCCTGAGACAAACCAAAAAACAAATAACTGTTTTTGTCATACATGCACTCGTAGATTGGGATCGCCTTCTCTACCAATGTCAGTATCAGTGCATCAAATTTCATTGTAAATGAACAATTGCATATAATATGAATCATGGCGAGCTGAAGCTGAATGGTAACTGTGAGGACAGTGGAGTGTTCAGGCAATGTGGCCAGATGGCCCAGTGCCAGACAAGGGGTGTGTGAGCAGCTCTGTGCCAGTTCGGAGAGGTAGGTTGTTTCAGCCCTGCTGCAAGTCCATACTGTGAAACTGTTTCCAAGGCTAAACCAACCCGAGACCTCTGCTTCATACACATTCAGTATATAATCAGCAGAGTATTGTCCAAACTCTCCCCTTATAGGCTTTTTTTCACACGTTTTGCCTTAATTTTCATCTTTTCCTTGCTCACTTCATAATTGCGTGGTGTAATGTAATGTAATATAATGAATTATTTGCTGTGGGGTCGGGTCACTAGACATAATGTTCATATCTGGTTCTGGTAAGACTCTTTGACTGTGTCAAAGTCACATGTGAATCACATTTGAGTGAAATCACATGTGTCTGGACAATCTTTGGGACACACAATGGAGTGTGAATGCCAGTTAATTGCTAGACTAAGGTATTCATTTATTTCTATGGTGGTTCTCCATAGAAAATAATTTTAGCAAAATTTGGAATAAACATGATCTATGGGTGACTAATCTGCCTAGCATTATGTTATTAGTTGAACGTCTACAAACATATTAGTATTCCATGACTTAATAGAACAGACTGACCAAGCTAAATTAAATGTACGTAGTTCTGACAGCAGTCCAAAGGACAGATGGTTGCTCATGTATCAAGTTGAGTAGATCTGGCAAACTGAACTTATAGGCACAAAAAAAGGCTTCTGAAGCAAAGAAATATCCAAGGTAAATGGATTTGGTGGTGAATCCAAGAGCACAGTGTGAAGAGGAAGAACCCTGGGTGAGTTTGTTTGTTGTACAACGACAGAAACGAATGAAGACTGACGTGTGCTGTCATTTTGTAGTATGGAATAAAGAAGAAGGAGGAGAAGGAGGCGGAAGCTCAGGCAGCCATGGAGCAGGCGTCCGAGGGCAGCCTCACCCGCCCAAAGAAGGCCGTGCCGGCCGGCTGCGGGGACGAGGAGGAGGAGGAGGAGAGCATCGTGGACACCGTCATGAAGTTCCTCCCAGGTCCACTTTTCGACATGTTCAACAAAAAGTAACAGTGTCCAGGATATGTTGCTATTAATCCTGTCATAACTGTCATCACATCCACCAGCCCCAACCCTTCCTCTTACATGCTCCAAATTCTCTGGACTCAGTCAGCGTGCCATAGTTTTTGTCTTTAACTTTGGAGTTGTCGCTATGTATGTGATATTTTTTGATGAAAAGAATGAAGGATACCCGACTTGTGCACAAGAAATTTAACAATACACATACATATTTCTCAAGTTAAAGATAAATGTAATACCAGGGTCCCCCTGAGTCCAGGCAATGGAACAACACCGTTAATTACACAAGCACCAATTATTTTGTTTGTAAATAGCCTATAAAAAAGACTATATATGATTACCAGAATATATATATGTATACACAATGACTAAGAGTAAAAGCCATAATTTTAACTCGGAGAATGTTCTCCAAACCATATCGTATTTTTGATTAAAGTTTGTTGTTCTGTTATGGATATTATCAATAAATTCATGTGGTATAAATGTATATAAACATAATGGTTTATATATTAATTTGAATTCTCTTCTGTGAACCAGTATGACACCATAATATCATGATTCATTGCATTTAATTGTATCAAATAGTTCTAATTGGAAGTTCTGTAAAAATGGAGGTGAGTGAAAAACCATTAGTGAGTTTTTTTAAAGCATGAAAACAATATTTTGTGAATGTACGTTATGCCATTTAATTTGACATTTTTAGATGAAATACATTGATATTTAAGGCAATAACTGTGTTTTTTGATTTTGTTGACTCATGTAAGACCCGTTTTGAAAGTTCTTCCTTCAGAATTGACATCCCTCACAACTAACATCATTGTACTAGCCATCTCACCCTGTAAAATGCTATCCATTTATCGATATAGATTCAGGCATGTCACAGCAGTGGAGTCATAGAACTAGATGCTGTCATGTATCAGAATAGCTCTGACTTCTGAGTGTAGAATGCAAGGGTGACCTTGAGCATGTACTACCACAATTGGATCAATAGGGCTATATATATATATATATATATATATATATATATATATATATATATATATATATATATATATATATATATATATATATATATTCTTCATCTTCATTGCTGTACAGTAAATATAGAAATTCAGTGTTTACATTTGTTTCTAACCACAACTCAGTTGTGTATACATGTTACACGTTAAGTGAACAAGTGAACAGACAGTGACAACAGTGCAATATTTGTTTTTGAATGAAGATGTCCTGTGTCAGTTGGTTAATTAAGGGAATGCAATCCCAGATCAGCAATAACAGACAATCTTCATCGTTATGTATTCAAGCTTATTAATTGATTAATTAGAAAGCGTTAGTGTGCAGATGCCGTGTTGTCTTCCTAGTGCCAGTCAAGCACTTGAGATAAGGTTTAATGAAAGCGCATTGTGGAGAGGGATGTAGGGAGTGGAGAAAATCGTTTTCTGTGTGGGTGGGACTTTCAGAGGCCGTTGGCCCCTCCAGGGGAGTGAGCTGCTTTTGGCTCCCTGAGCCTCACTCCATGGAGGCGCCGTTACAGCTTTCGCTTTTATGAATTTGCTTCTTTGTTTACTTTAGTTGCTGTTGTCAGTGTTTTTTTTTATTGTTGTTGTTGTTTGTTGTTGTGGTGATTGCTTGACCAAGAAGCAAAGCAGCATGTGTGAATTTCTCAGCTACGAGAGATGATCAAGTTCGACGTAGAGGACTTAACACGGTTGGGAAGCCTGATTTCTCTTAGTGTTGTTGATCTGCTCAGTGGCTTTGTATAAAGTTTGGCTTCGTGCTCGCATTCAATGACATTCATAATCAAAGTACTGTAGGTAATTTTATTGGATCTACAGACAAGCAGAAATCAGTACTAGCTATAGTCTATATTCAGGTGAAATCACATGGCCAATTTTCCTGAGCTGAAAATACATAATATGTGACTCTTTGAGACTAAAAGTAATGTAGTTAGCTGTCAGCTGCCATTGGAGTGCTTTCAACATTCCAGATATTCCAAACATTCCATCTGGCCCTTGCTGGTTTCCCAGAATTGTTTAATTGATATTCACCTGTAGAAGCTTTTTTGTGCATTTAAATGAAAGCTCAATTACAGTGTCTCTAGGAAATATTATAATAGTCTGTGGCTTCACCATTAGAACCCCGAGTTGAATGACATGGTGTATTGTAGCACAGACGGTGTAATCTCTATAGTTATCTGTCCTGCCATTTACCCCTCAGAGTAATGATTTAAATATATAGGCTATTGCTGGGTTCGCCGTTTTGCAGCCTGATTATAATGTTGCAAATACTATCCTGTTGCTAAGTTGCTTAAACAGTGGAATTGCTATTTAGATTAGCCGTCAATCGTTCTTAAGGTGTATTTTCAGATCTTACTGCCACCGAAATCATTAGTCCAATGTTTTTAGGATCACATTTGTTATTCCAGCATTCTTGTAAACTATCAGAGTTATGTAAATGCAGTGTTGTGTGCTGGATCATAGGGGACCTTATAAAAACCTTAGCAAGTTTATACTTTCAACATTTTGAGAGATTTTCATACCAACAAGTATGAATGACTTAGCTAAAATTAAGCCTCCCATTAACATTAATGACATCATAGATTTAAGCCACATCTAGACCACAAATACTGTAATTACTAATATTTTTATATGTGTATAAACTGCCTTCAGCTTCAGTTATTGTTGCTGCTTACATATTGTGGCCTATGTGATGGTGACTAATTTGTTCGCAAGACTGCCCAAAATCTCCATTCATTCGATCATTCATACTGTCCATCTCCTCATCAGCTATATTTTCTTAAACCAAAGATTGGTCCTGTTTGTCATAGAACTTTTGACTCTTCTACAGTTCACTTTTCCACATTTTCCTTTGAGTTTTTTGTACTTTCTAAATTATTTCTTACATCATTTTAGCAGGTGGTATAGTTTTAATTTCTCTTCCAGTATCGTGCGATATCATTAAGTTCTAAGTTTCATTCCCAAGTCCAAAAGCTATCTGAAGCTGCCATTTTTTTTAACATCCAAGAGATTGACCAATGAAGTCATGAAGAATATATGACTTTGTGGCATGTTACAAACACGTAGAATGTTTTGTGAAATCTACTTTAAGACAAATAAAAAAAAAAGCACTCAGTAATTTCTCTAATCCTCACCTTTCAGAGTGGCCATTAATTTTCACACATAGCATTGAACGTCCTGCCTGAGAGAACACTATGACCTGTCCGTTCCTGTGCCCTGAATGTACACGTGTGTGCTGTTCTTTACTCTGTCCTCTCTTTGGTCTGCTATAAATTATACTTGCTGTGGATTTTATGTCTGTAACTTCTTCCTGTTCGTGTCTTTCTGGTGGTTGTATTTTTGAGAAGTATGTTCCTTCCTTATATTCTTTTGTAACTGTGCAAAAGGTTCTTGTCACTCTTCTCCCTCTCTCCTCTCACCCTCTATCTCTTTGTTGAAAACTGTATGCATGCTTATGGTGTGTGCTGTAGGCCAGGTTGTAAAAGATACTTTTGTGTGTCTTCTGTGTTTCTGATCACTCCACCTGTTAGCCCTCTGCCTCCCCACTGCATGCCCATTTTAGAATGATTTTAGATTGTAACCTTCCTGCTAAAATGGAATCACCGCACACTGAGAATAAAGTGATTTCATAGAATGGTTCATGGTCCTGTGTTTCTGCTCTGCAGCCGCAGCAGAGCATTATGCTCACGCGTTTTCTTGAGAGCGGAAGCAGCACACGGCCCACTGCAACACACGGCCCACTGCAGCACACGGCCCACTGCAGCACACGGCCCACTGCAGCACACGGCCCACTGCAGCACACGGCCACCTGCAGCACACGGCCCACTGCAACACACGGCCCACTGCAGCACACGGCCACCTGCAGCACACATACCACTGCAGCACACGGCCACCTGCAGCACACGGCCACCTGCAGCACACGGCCCACTGCAGCACACGGCCACCTGCAGCACACGGCCACCTGCAGCACACGGCCCACTGCAACACACGGCCCACTGCAGCACACGGCCCACTGCAGCACACGGCCCACTGCAGCACACGGCCCACTGCAGCACACGGCCACCTGCAGCACACGGCCCACTGCAGCACACGGCCACCTGCAGCACACGGCCCACTGCAACACACGGCCCACTGCAGCACACGGCCACCTGCAGCACACGGCCCACTGCAGCACACGGCCACCTGCAGCACACGGCCACCTGCAGCACACGGCCACCTGCAACACACGGCCCACTGCAGCACACGGCCACCTGCAGCACACGGCCCACTGCAGCACACGGCCCACTGCAACACACGGCCCCCTGCAGCACACGGCCCACTGCAGCACACGGCCCACTGCAGCACACGGCCCACTGCAGCACCACGGCCCCCTGCAGCACACGGCCCACTGCAGCACACGGCCCACTGCAGCACACGGCCCACACGACCTGCAGCACACGGCCCACTGCAGCACACATACCACTGCAGCACACATACCACTGCAGCACACATACCACTGCAGCACACGGCCCACTGCAGCACACATACCACTGCAGCACACATACCACTGCAGCACACATACCACTGCAGCACACGGCCACCTGCAGCACATGGCCCACTGCAACACACGGCCACCTGCAGCACACGGCCCACTGCAGCACACGGCCCACTGCAACACACGGCCCACTGCAGCACACGGCCCACTGCAGCACACGGCCCACTGCAGCACACGGCCCACTGCAGCACACGGCCCACTGCAGCACACATACCACTGCAGCACACGGCCCACTGCAGCACACGGCCCACTGCAGCACACGGCCCACTGCAGCACACGGCCCACTGCAACACACGGCCCACTGCAGCACACGGCCCACTGCAGCACACGGCCCACTGCAACACACGGCCCACTGCAGCACACGGCCCACTGCAACACACGGCCAGGTTGCTGTCTGCGCATTCAGATTCCAGAGAGTCACGGTGCTGTGTGTAGAAACAGGCCCTAGTCTAGAAATGCAATGAAATGTTTGTTTTTCCCACCAGCTGCACAGACATTGTTCAGTTATGCCTGGTTGTTCTACATTTTCACATCATTTTGCAACAAATGTGACATTGGTTCAATAAATGTGAAAAGGGCTGTGAACAGAATGTACCGTGTTCTTCAAATGACGATTGGATCATCTTGTCCGAAAGATTAAACTGGTAATCATGTTACAAATAGAGTGTCAGGAGGAACTTCAAAGAAATGCAAATAATGAGGCTCTTTAACCAAAGTCTGTTTGTCATATCCATGGTTCAGCTGCTGCGGTCAAACACCTTGTACATCAAAGGGGCCTACGTAATGAAAGGATGGAGGAGTGCCTTTCCAGAATCAAGGCCATCAATAATTTCAGGATATTGGCAAAGGACTTTGACATTTAACCTTGAATTAACCTATTGTGCTGATGCAGAGTGAATATTTTTCCCCATTACCATAATCCTCTCAACGAACAGGGTGTGTATGGTAGAAACACACCCATCACTACAATCATGGCCTACACCATGTTGAGAACACTTAGAGGAAAGTGGTGTGTTGTCTGAATATTTTATTACCACACACACAAAGGATTATATTTAAACAGTACGACTTTACATTTGCCCACATTATGGCTGAATGCATTTTATTGACCATCCTATGCCAAAAAAAAAACCTTCAAATCAAAGACAAATAACAGGAAACAGCAGGAAACAAAGCAAACGTCAGCATCTGGTCCCTGTACATTCTGTGTACATTTACATATTAATTTTCTAAATACAAATTCAATATAAAAAAAATCCCACAAAGTAATAAAAACACACAGCACAGACAGAGCAGCAGAAAGCCGTGCTAAGCTTAGCTTTGCTTTGTGGGAAGCAAACATTGCATCTGCTTCTTTGGTGCGGGCCACTGCTCCTGGTCTCAGAGCTCTAATGAAAGTAAATAGCTGCGGAAAACCGCTGCCCGCACGGCTGCGCATGAAGTGCCGTTATGATGAAACCGCAGGGGTGGACCTCCTGCTCACACACGAGCACCGCGCTCGCAAAACAACAGCGCTCCACAACCCCACACGTAACGCCGGCCGTCCCGTACCCCCCCTTACCACTACGGCTGGTGCATCTCTACTGCAGCTGTATGTCACAGCCTACAGCGGCGGGGGAGCAGCGAGAAGGGAGAAGGGGGAAAATCAATTCCATTAGCGTCAGGACACGGGGGTGGGGCCTTTCACACCGCCTCCTCCAGTCGGTGGGAGAGAGATGGATTTCTATTGGGGTACCGCAGACATGCAAAGTCAGTGTCAATTAAATGCCCTCCACAGAGTGCCTGTGCTGGTCTACAGAGGAACTGCATGCGCTTCAGTGACGGGATGGAGCAGGATTCATCCTTAGATATACACATTAATCATCCACGCTTGGGATGGAAGGTCTCTTCCTAGCTCTGAATTTGGCAGCTCTGCTTACCTCTGCCAACAGGAAGGGAATAAGGCAGTGGACGTGTGTAAAAGGAGCATGGGTTCCTACAGACTCCAGGGCAGGGACCAATAGGCAACCATCTCTATGCAGTGATGAATGCAGTTATATTTTAGGGACATGAAACTGGAGGTCTGTAGACATCTTTGAGGGGACCTCAAAAATTATATTGACAGCAACAGAAATAATAACAATATTACCACTACCACCATTAGTACTACAACTATTACAACAACTACAAAAACTACTACTACTAATAATAATAATGGGCACACATTGCAGTATCATGCATATATGTGCAAAGTGTCCGGCTATATTCTCAGCGGTGTATAAGCGCGAACGTCACACACACTCACAAAAAATATGCTTTGCATTCAATCATTTTTGAGAGGGAAATACTGCATAGAGGAGAGTGGGGGTGGGAGTCCTATCAGAGCCATCAAAGCAGCATAGCAGGGACTGAGCATGGAGGGATGGAGGGTGGGATTGGGCTGAGGGAAAGAGTATCATCCTCTCAGTTTGATGGATATCACATGGCCCGGGGAGACGGTGACTGACAACTCCACTGACATGCGAAGGGGAGAGAGCAGCAGCCCCAGACGAAGCAGTAATGGGTGGAGTTAATGAAGGTGGAGGACTTGGAGACCTACAGCTATTAAGTACAGGGGTGGGGGGTGGGCACTTTCCTCTTTCTCCTTCCTACACACACACACACACACATGCACATACAATCTCCTTCTGATGGGGCACTGACACATATCAGTGAAATTATGGGCCATTTAATTTCAGGGGCCACCCCTGGAGGACTTCTCCATTTCAGCAAGTTAAAAAGAGAGGCTAAGGAAGATTGAAAAAATCCCATTTGAGAGATCTTATGACCTCAATTAGTAAGCTTGAATCCTCAGTGACTGGTGACACTGGCCAGCAATGTAAAAACAGCTATGGCGCAACCATATGTCAGTGAGATCTAACCAAAAACGTGTGGAGCTATCGAGAGATGTCCATTCTGCAAACCTGACACAGCACTGATGGCATACGGCTAATGAAGAAAGAGTAATGAGCAAAGTGCTTCCATTCCTATATGCTGCATAATCCATACATTTAACACACAACTCCCCAGGGCCTGGAGACTCCTGTTTCTATATAATACTTACCAATGACATTCATTCTTTTCAGGTTTGTGTACTAGAATAACAATAAAACATCGATCATCCTACCACTTTTGTATACAGATGCATACACACACATTACAGGTTCTGTAGTGCACTGTGCTAAACATACATCCACACAGCTCCTCTAGCCATTAAACATAGCAAAGCAACATTTTGCAGCCGGTTTTCTCAGAGTAAATTCACCCCCCCACCCCCACCCCTTCAAAGTGCAGTTCTCTGGATTAAGCTCTGCTGAGCTGCAAAATTGAACTGCCAGCCATCTATAGAAATTTGATAACTGAGGCTAACTCCATGAACCTGACATCTGAATCTCTCTCCTCCCCTCCCTCTCTCCCACTTGCCATCTCTCTCTGTCTGAGAGGCCACTCTGAAGCATAGCGTAGAGTAAATCAGCATTTCATGGTTATTAAGATCGACGCATACATGAAGGAAGGGGTAGACAAGCACGCTGCAGAGCTCTGCTGGAGTTGGCGGGCTCAGATGCCATCCCAGAGGAGTGCTTTGATATCTTATTATTATCCAACTGATTGATGAAACATCTGGGCCACTCGACTCAAGATCTCAAAGGCCACCTCAACCGCCCACGTGTACCTGAACCCTCAGTCCTTTCTCCAGCCATATCAGTATACCAATTACATACTGTGGAGCGCCTAATTGCCTTAGATTGAATATAAGATGCTCATCTATCTTAAAGTCTAATGCCTGAACTAGATTTATGTGCACAGGCAGAATGAGCTCAAAGTAAGTGAGTTGCTTTGAAATTGAAATTCTCAGCTGGTTTGTGAGTTCTGTATTGACTGGGTTAGTAATTCTTTTGTCGCAAGGAAAAACTGGCATCATTAGGAACTCTGAACCCTTTTTTGTGGAAGTCTGTGGAGCACTGCACTACAAATAACCGCTGTGGGGCAAGAATCACTATGCTGGAAATGAAAGGCACAGTGCGAATGAAAGCATGTTGATTTGGATACACTCACACATATACTTTACATTCAAGTAGGCTATAGCTTCATTTTATTGTGGAACAAAACTCCATAAGCCTCTTTACAGAGTAATGCACTTAAGGCATTTTTCCCCAGACACAGACTAAGAGTAGACCTAGATTATGAAGCTTTTTTAAATTGCAAATTACGACTGTAAGAGTAATTTGACGCAAGACCATGCTTCATCTATGTCTAGAGACTCATCCATTAGAGTGATGGGGTGATTCTATAAATGATGAGAAGAACAGTGTATGGAGCCAGGGGACTGATGGTGATTGGTATGGATTAACCACACAGAACCACAGCAAAGGACGCAGCCGAAAAAAGGTCCTTACGGTGCCAGTCCGCACCGAATTAACGATCTTAAAAAATGTAGCTAAATGAAATTTCTTTCTAAGTCAAATGTAGCCTACATAAAGTGTAGATGATTTTTGCCAGAACAGACAATTTAAATGAAAAGTTACTAAAGTTTGAATTCCTACTCCACAAGTTTGCACTTCAACCTTCAGTCGTGGGGAAGCATCTCTGCTGGCTACTTCACGACAGGCCAAAGCTGTGCAAAGCCGCCATCAAGGGTGACTAATTTGTGGAATCTTAAGTCAATACCTTTTGGTCACTGCATTATTCCATATGTGTTTCTTCACATCTTATTATTGTTTTCAAAAAAGTAAAGGATAAAGAAAAAGTAGGTCTGTACACTTTTTGACTGCCATTATATAAGAAACAGTTCAATGACACCAGTCAGGAAGAACAGTGCCACAGCTTGACAAGCAGAGGGTAAAGGGAGCGGTAACAAGCACATCAGAGGATACTACACATGAGAGGGTACTACACATCAGAGGGTACTACACATCAGAGGATACTACACATCAGAGGGTACTACACATCAGAGGGTACTACACATCAGAGGGTACTACACATCAGAGGATACTACACATCAGAGGATACTACACATCAGAGGATACTACACATCAGAGGGTATACACAGAGGACACAGAGCACAGCTATGAGAGAAGATGTGGAGGCACTTGCCTCATAAGGATTAGAAACAGATATAAAACCACTGAGAGCTTCCCTGGTTTTCTCAATGCAGATTTCACTTATTCCTCATAAATGGGATGTTTCATAAAGAACCTCATTACTCGCAGTGTCATTTAGCCCACACCCAGATTTCTTCTGCATGGAAAACCTCAGAGGATTAAAACACAGAAGTTCCACGTCCATGGAAAGGAGCCAGCCTAACACGTTGGTTTAATCTGTAAAAGAGGAAACAAGGTGCAGTGATAATGTTTGATGCTACTAACCACCACATTAGCATTCATATGTGCTAATCTTCTATTTTTTGACAGTAATGGAGCGAACACACACCTCCGCTCTCGTATGAAAGGCCGCCTGAACCACAACTAGATTCCACTTCGTATCCATGGATACACAGTTACTAATGGACTAATGGACAGAAAGGCCTAGATAAAGAGATCTGCAAGAGTAATGAAGATAGCTCTATTAAACTATTCCAAGTCATTAATGGAATTCTTGGCATTGCTCTTGTGCATTGTTGAGACAGTGCAGACCGTGCTTAGGCTATTTGGTTTCACCATGGCTTTATCAATCTTACACAACTCACTGCTCCCCACAAGGGAGATGCACAGATCTGCACTTATGCTGTGCACGATCAAATTTAGCAGTCTGTTTATGTACAGAGAGGCGTAGGAAAGTGCACTTAGCCAGACTGTGAGCCTGTAAAACGTATCGCTGAAAGGTCCTTTTTTGAGGCACTGGGGTGTAAAAATCAGTAGTACCATTCACTACCATTCACTCTCCCCTTGTCTCCACACACCACAGTTCAGTGCAGAGGGCTATGCTACATTTGGGTTGGTTACAGCTGTACTATGTGACATGTAGGGGTGGGGGCATCAGGTGTTGTTGACATTAAAAGATTAGAAATCACTAGGTCATATTGTAGTGCAATGCTTAGCATTCTACCCAAATGTCCGGGCTTGCCTTGACCATTCCCCTGGGGACTGCTGCTGCTGTTATATAGCAGTAGGATGTTTACTTGTTTGTGGTTGCAGTCTTGTACTACAGTTGTTGTTTAAAGGCTTCTGTTGACGCTAGCATGCTAAGTGCTGTGGTTCGTGACTGGAGGAGTCTCTGGCCATTATTCGGGTAATTCCAGATGCATGAACGCATGTTGTGAAAATGCTGGTGGAAAATCAATTTGCTTCACCGTGGTCTTATGGAATTTACTGTGCTGGTAACAATGTCACCAGCAAAGAAAAGATGCACCGTGATACTTGAAAGCAAAGTGATGTGATAAGCAGTATTCACAATCCAAGGTTGTGTGTTCACGTTGAGCCCAAGCATGAAGGAAAATAGCATTTTGCTGCAGAACAGTAGCAGACAAAGGATGCTCTGCTGGTGTTTGTCTTATCTCTCTCATTTAATTGGATTACTTTGAAAGTTCAGGTGAATCTCAAAGGGCCCTAGTCTCATTTGCAGCTTGACACTCGTTTTACACCTGCCTGGCTTGACACTGATTAGATCATGCAGCTGTGCTTTAGGGGTGGATCCGTCATGTTCTCTTTGATTGACCGAACAGATTTTGATCCACATATACAAGTCTAAGCCCTTTTTAGTCTATTGCAGATTTTTTCTTTTAATTGGCTTCATGTAAATATATTAATTTGCATAAAAACTGTTTTGGGAGAAATGTAGCCTTACTCAATTTTCTTGTGATCATGAACTAATACATTTTCCTCAGTTCTGGTGTGTGGTGATATCGTTTCTTCCCTCTTGGGCCTTGTGTCGGAGAGCCCAGCATTTGCATTTGTAGTCTATGTATTTATTTGTTGTGACAGTAAAATTATTTGTATCTATATTTCTATTCGACCAAAGGGGCATCCGTGTTGTGGCATCCATATTTCTACTGAAAGAAAAGGGAATCCACGCAAATAACTGGCCAAAAACACCCTGTTAACTATGGTGGTAATTTAATTTGGTAGGCAATGGAGAGAACTATGTAGCTAGCTACAGGTCTTGCTGTCTTCAAAAAAAGAGTGTAGCCTAACAGACTATGCAAAACTATCACAGTCCTTGTTAAATGTAGATTTGTAAACCTATTTCTACAGTGCAAACAATACAGGGCTAATAGGCGAACGCCAATCTCCACCAAGTTGAAATGGTGGCACAACAACTTTGCTTGAATGGCTATAAATAGCACTATTTTCTCCAGGGTGATATCTGTGACCATGTGACACACACTGCAGTGTGCACGTGTGAATTAGCAGGCTAGTATCCACACTGCCACAGCAATCTCTCAGTCAAACAAACTCCACTTCACATATTGCAGGCCCAATAGGAAAACAAGGTAAGTGTCATTGTAATAAATTACAATTGTGAGGGACACCAGCTATTTGCCATGTTTTTTTCCATGAAAAAAGCCACTTAAAATATGTGTATGAAAAAAATATTCATAAAAGCACACAATCTGTGCTTAGCTGAATATCTTTTTCGGAAAGGACTCAACCCGAATTCCCTCTCTAGACTTAAACACAAACCCACCAATACTCTGTTGACATTCCAGATTCTCTTTAGTTTCTCATTAAGTCCCTGGTAATTCTCAAACTTTTCATATTCCTTCCATTGGATGTTTTTATTACTTAACAATGCCAATATATGTTAAATCATATTACAATCCATAACCGTGACTTTAGCAATTAACCTAACTACATTGGATAAACTACTGTATATGCAAATGTACTGTTTCATTATATAGCTATACTGTACTGGCATTAATGAAACTATGAAAAAGTTATGCAAAGGTTGAGCAACTAGATACAAAATACCAACTTTCTGAGCTTGATTTACTGACTAGTTAATTTTGATACACCTATGCACAAATATTTAAATATATTCAAAAAGATATCTTAATCAGTCACACAAGCTCCAATTAAATGAAGAAGCATCACAGACCTTTAAGTCATATTCCTTAGAGATGTAGAGAGAATAATTATGAGAATCACTACCTTTGCCCACTTGTACAGTTTGAAGAATGTCATATCTCCTTCAGGTCAGATCACATTCTGGGTTATAGACACTTTTAAACTGAGTGCATCTTACACTCATAGACAAAAGGTGCTATCTAGAACCCCCTGTCCTTTTCGGTGGCCTTTAGTGGGGTTGTATGGATTCTTCACTGAAGAGAAAGGGTTTGAGAAAGCATTTAAGCTATATTAATGAGACTATACAGTCGCAGAGTGATTCTTTATAGCACTGACATATTTTCTTCTCTGTGGGTTTGGCACCCACTCCTACTAGACTTGTCCTGGACTAAAGACCAGTGGCGTCTCTGGTACAAAAGGCCTGGAGGGGCACAATAAACTCTGGGCAGCATCTGATTCGTTGGTGAAATCACACACAAATCTGCTTGCTCAATGAACCCAAACATAAACGCATCTTACCAATACCAAGTCACAAATGTACATATTTGCCTACAGCAGAAATTAGCAGAAACGGAGAGCAGAATATGAGTGAACTCGCTAATAACGGCATTTGATCTCACACAACTAGTACGACCCTGTCTAGGCGCCAGGCCACAACAGGAATAAAAATGAAGGACTAAATGAGGAATAAATGACCCAAAAGAAAGTTATGGCGAACGGGAATATATAAGCTAACGCTATATTTGTTAGCACTAGGTACATCGTCAGGAGTCGCTAACAACCCACGGTTAACTACCCTGAAACAAAACGGTACAATCCTACCCTGACGGAGAAGTACTCTCGCTGGTGTAGTCCCAAACGTTTAATCTCCAATTTTGTTTTTTTGCTTAGCAACGCCCATAGCGTAAATACTAAACGTGTCGACGTATGTAAATCTATGTAAATCTCTTATTTTTTTATTGGATGCTCTCAGTATGAGACCAACCCACTGGTCTATGATCCAACACGATTGTGACCCACAGCTCATTATTGGACGTACGATGAACATGCGTGCAGCGTTTTCATCTACTCACATTGTTAAGACGAACGCTGACGGGCCGGCCCCATGCTCACCAAACGAAGACTGCTAGGAGACGTACTGGCTTCTACGTTAGATCTTTGCAATGTATGGGTCAGCGATACCGTTGTCATATGTAATAAAGGCGCAACAATATTACTTTTGAGGAAAATGTATGTATATTATTTGTTACGTTGAATTATTGATCATGCAATGCACTGCTCCACAGCGACATCTGGTGGGGCCGGCCCCACCGGACCCTAAAGTAGAGACGCCCATTAAAAAGACTGTACATGCCATGAGTGTAATTATTTCCGTTCAGAGCTTGTCCTGAGGTTTGATTTTTTATGTTCTGCCTGGATAACTAGTCATTTCTGGTTTCTCTTTTTACACAACCTGTCCAAAGGGCTCTGCGGAGCTTATGAGAGGGTCCTTGGCCAATACATTTGTAAGAAAAAATTCTCATGGCTCTTAAATATTTAACATCTGTAATGATCTTGATCATAATTAGGTGTCACACTCTCATATTTAATTTAATACTGCAGGGGATGAGCTTTATAATTTTCTTTTTTTGACGGATAACAACTTGGACACAACTCTGGAGGAGAAGCTATTAATCTCCAATTGGTTAATCATAAATGTCTGTGACTGCTGGACTGCTAAGCACAGACTTGTCCTGGCAAAGAAACTAGAGCCAGATTAATAAAACCTGATGGTAACCATGCATAATGTATGACATGGTGTTTAACTCCTGTTCATAAAGTCACTGTGGTGATAATTAGCGCACCAGTGTCAATTTACCGCTGTGGTAAACTTACCCACATCTAATGCGAAAGCCAATCAAAACCGACATGCAAATGAGCCCATACACATTAAAGATGAAATGGCAAGAGATCATTGAGTGACTAACCTCAGTCAAGAGGCCATTTGTATGCTGAAAACTGCCAGTTGCATAAAAATGTAATACATTTGTAACATTCACCAAGAAAGGTTGTAGTGAGTTGATGACTACTTATTCTAAATCATGGTAAAGCAGCAAAACTGTGTACATGTTTATAGTTTCTTTAACACCTATATATATATATATATATATATATATATGTAACGCCGCGTTAGGCGGAGAAGTTGCTGGCGGACACAAATGCTGAGAAGAGCGAGATTTATTAATGGGCAATCCAAAAGCAGAGTCGTTTAAACAGGCATGGGTCATAACAGGCAGGGAGTCCGACAAAGAAACATAACCTACACGAAGAGACATATTCAACAGAAGTAGCAGATTTAACAGAACTAAGGACTAGAACACGAAATAAAACACAAGGCTGAACAACTCACGAAACGCGGAAACAGAACGCAGTGCAAATGACAGGAACAAGGAGCTAGATGAATCACTAGACAAAACAACCGGTAACAAGGCAGACAAAACACAGGGTTTAAATAGACAAGACTAATACAGGACACCTGACAAGGATAACGAGGGGCAGGGCTAAGACGCACATGGCTACAACAACAAAACAAGCACGAGGACGACAGGAGGAGGAGGGCTAAACGTGACATATATATATATATATATATATAATACAAATATATATATTCCCCAAGATACTAGCTTCATAATATCAACTGTTTTCACCTTGTTGTTGCTATTCGGAATGCTTGAAAAAATGCTTTAAAAAAATAAAAATAAAAAAGAAATGAAAGAGAAAAGGCCAAATCACTGTTTCCACCATGGGATGTTGTGGATACGCACAACACTGTCCAGTTCGCTGCTTTTGGACACGCTGAGTGCATCATTCTGCAGAAGGGCTCTGTACCAGTGAGATCCCCCTCCATTACCTGATGGCTCCCCTGCTGCTCTGCCTTTAGAAAGGT
The DNA here is from genome assembly GCA_020368025.1 of Brachyhypopomus occidentalis. NCBI lineage: Eukaryota > Metazoa > Chordata > Actinopteri > Gymnotiformes > Hypopomidae > Brachyhypopomus > Brachyhypopomus occidentalis. The sequence goes on along the minus strand of JAGXOD010000004.1, from coordinate 2,603,869 downwards.
TTATGGTGTGCCCACCGATGTCAGAATATAAGGCGGAATACAGAAGCATACACCAGGTTCCCTGGGGCCCTTAGAGAGAGACGACACGTTTAAACATTCATGGGAAAGGAGCACACACCAGCCTCACAGTAACACACTCTCCGGGATTCATTTCAGGTCCAGTCTGGAGAGGTAGAGGGAGATTATTGTTCTTACTGCATATCTTTACCTAGTCTTGGAATTTGCAGAGGTGAGGAAGAGAGAAAATTGGTACTGGCCAACATCCATATTACATCCACATTACTGCTACAGCGTCCAAAGTTTCATATCAAAATTGTACTGTGACATGTCGTTTTGGTATTTCATGGAATATTAAGGTGATTAAATATTCTTTATAGTATGTGATTTGGTTTTTCTTAGAATCTAATGCTAACATTTAATGCAAGCGTAACCTTTAGAGAACCGCTGCATCTTTCATGCATGCCTGTGTCTTGTTCATTTTAGAGTAGTTTGCTTCAGTGAGCTTGTGCATTTCATTTGTTCCCTTTGCCAGTGCCTGATGGTTGCCAGGCTGCCTTACATCATGGAGGAGAGGAAATCCCTGTGCTACTATTCCAATCTCTCTCTCACTCTCAGAATGTAAGAGAGAGAGAGAGAGAGAGAGAGAGAGAGAGAGAAAGAGACAGAGAGAGAGAGAGAGAGAACTACCATGCTGCTTGATCAGTTGACATATAGCTGGCTAAAGAGAATAGTATCCAGTATGATCCAACCATCCATCCATTTACAACCGCCTATCACATAGTGTATGTGAAAATTGTGCTGGCCATAGAAAAATGACCCCTGCTTATTTCTAGTTCCTGGCCTTCTGTGGGAAATGAGGCTTGGAACAAGCTGTGAAAGCTGCAAAACTGGGACATGCAGAGTAGTGAAATAATATGCAGGCGGAAAATGGTACAGTACAAAACTTCAGCCTTCACTCAGTCAAACTATATGTCAGAGGTGTTAATAGGTACATTTCTGTGATAACTTTTGTGAGCACAATAATTGTCTGTTGCTGCATGAATGGTTTTTAAAATAGAATTTAATCAGAGAATTAAATGTAATCATTAAATGAAGTCATGTTGATAATTGAAGATTTTATGAAAATATTACTTAACATTTTACATTTCTTATGAAAAATCGTTCAAACAGTTAACTTCGTTGTATGGGCATCTCTGGGTCTAACTCTGCTCCTAGAAGACCAGTCTAGCAGAATTTGACCATTTGCCTGTTCAAACACACCTGATTAAACTTAACCAGGTTTAGTAGGTCTGTTTGAGCATGGAAACTGTGCTGGAGTACTATGTATAAAGGACACAAACACACACACACACACACACATGTTTATGCACGGTGGAAGGAATATAATGGCTTGTTGCCTCAGGGTCTGGACAGCCTGCCTTCATTGATATAACAATACATTCCAACCTGCATCAAGAAATTCTACTTAATTTGTCAGGAAATCTGTCCGTAATCTAGCATTTAAGAGGATGGGTCATAGAACATGATTCAATTATCTAAAACCTAGGCATAAATTAACAGCAGAGCTGCTCAAACCAAGTAAAGGCAGCCCTATTTTAGTATGAGCTGGTGAAGGAACTGACCTCAATCCCGTGGAAGCACTGTAGCATGCACTCAAGCAGGCCATTCAAGCACGACACCCCAAAATATACATGACAGTTTTACAGAGGATCGGAGAGCTGAACCACCCTCTAACCTTGGCACATGGCTTGGAATCTACAAACACTATATGGTTATTGGTGGTCTTATAAGTTTCCAAATAAAATGACTCAAAACAAGTACCTTGATTCATTAACAAATGTTTAAACCATTAACAATGCAGTTCTGTTATGTGTGCATTCGTTTATTATTTTGACATGGACAAAGATTAGATTATGTTATTGGGCCAGTTATAAAGACATTTGCATAACTCTGATTCACAAATTGTCATCTGTCAGCTGTTAATCAATTAATGATTAGCTGTTAATTAATTAATAATCAATTAATTAATCAATCAATCTGTTAATAATCTTCATTGGAATGCACTACATTGTAAGTGGTTGAACTGGCTTCTCATTCTATGATAAGCCACAGTACTGCTGAATATTTCATTTTCAGAGAGCAACATATAAGAAATTTATTCTAAGAAAAAAAAAATATTTTTTGCTACAACCACTTCATTAAGAAACCTCTGATTGATAGCCGCTTGCAGAAAAATGTGAATACATTCAGATATGTTATAATAATACATATTCCATCTGTTCTTGCTGAAGGTGACAGATTCACCTACCAGCAGAGTGTGAAAAGCAGTGTTAAATTACTACCTGCATTGTTGAACCTCAAATGCATGCTGAAGGTGTTTTCTCCACACAGGTGAGAATACTGTGAGGTGAGTCACATGTGCTATTTAAAAACTTATCCATAAAACGTGCTGCATCTGTATCAAACAGCAACAAGGGAAATAAAGCCTTCATCTACACATGGCTCACGGAGAGAGTGAAAGTGGCCTATACACATTTGCACTGCATACTCCACCCACATTTCTACAACTATCAGCACAGCTGAAGCAAAACTCCCAAAGCTTCACCCCAAGGTCAGTGAGGCTGAAGGCGAGAGCTTGAACTGAGACGTCTTCTACAAATCAGCCTCTTTAGGATTCCCCACATGCAGATGCAAACTGACAACTCTGTGACAGAACTTCACACCGTGGAGAAAGCAGCCTTTGAAACCCTTCTAAGTTCTGTATGACCACACACATCCTTCCATTTCCAAACATAAGTTCATAAGTGGAGAAGCCTGACGCAGACCAGGCAGATTCCAGGCAGCCGATGGAGACACGGAGGCCTGTGTAAAGGAGTGCACTTTGTATCTGTTCTATAAATTCCCTGCTGCCAGCGCTTTTGCCCTCCTAAGCAGGTCTATCGCTCCACAGCTATCGAGGGGACATTTGAGATGACAGTAACAATATTGTACATTCAATAATTAATTTGGACCTTAACACAAAAATTAAGAAGGTGGGAATTAATGACAGGGTTCACCTTTAGGGTGAGAATTCGCTTATTTCACTCTGCATAATTCAAATGTTCCCTGTGGAGAGCCACTCAGAGCAGCTTGTGGGAGGTGACCGAAAAACATGGGAATGTAATTTAATTGAGACACAGTCAAACGACGGAATCAGTACAACAGCTTCCTGCCTGAGCACTGCAAAGAAATGTCACATGTACACATGAAAGGCTTTCCAGAGATTCATACTTGATATAAAACCTGAAATTATGAGAAATCTCTCTATTCATCATTTCTTTCTTACTACAACATATTTATTGATTTAACAGATGCAGCGAGACTCACACACTAACCCAAATGAAGTGCATGCTCAGCTGGTTCCAGTTGGAGCATCGTGTACAGGAATAAAGTGAATCTTGAACATTGTCATTTGTCATTTACACTACAAATGCAAGTCATTGCGATGCTTTTATTAGACAACAGAAGCAAAGAGCACCATAAAAGTATCACTTTCTCTGTCTCTGTCTCTCTCTCTCCCCTCTCTCTCTCTCTCTCTCTCTCTCTCCCCCAGCAGGTCCTCTATGTACACCATTAGTCAAGACAGGCATTCCTCTAGCACCAGAGGTTGTTGCTAAGGTACAGGACTACCAGATTATCATAAGGGACAGAAATATCTCAACCCTATGTCCCCTCCTCAAATTTACTTCCATTTACCTCTCTTTACATTTCTTTTCTTTTTTCTTTCTGTGTCTCTTTCTCTTTCTCTCTTCGGCCCTGAGGGTGAGCTGTTACTCACTCAAGCGATATGTGACAGAGGAGCAAAAGGGACTTTTTCCACTGCAGGCAGTACAGGCATGACAAAGCTGTATTATCCCAGCACAAGACCAAGTAGGGATAGTTCAACAGACTCAAAAATTCCAGTGAAATCTGCCATCAATTTGACCTTCACGTGTTCAGTGCTCTCATGCAGACAGCACCATTCCCAATGGGAGACAGGAAGCTGACGCTTTTGAAAACTGCAACAAAAACACCTGTCAGTGAATTTGTAATAATGGTTCTAAAAATTCGCATACACAAGGCAAGATTTACACCACCCCGTATATAAAAACTACCCACTTACTCAGCCCCAGGCAGCTCCTCTACCAGCCTGAGGGTCCTGCGTAGCACCTAAGCTCTTCCCAGGACTGCGCTCTTCTGCACGCAGATCTCTGATGTTGTTCCTGGGATCATTCTCCAATTTCTCCAAGTTTGGGCTCCTAGTGCTCCGATTACCACGGGAACCACTATTGGCTTCATTATCCACATATTTTCTTGCTCTTCTGTCAGCTCAAAGTAATTTTTGTGTTTCTTGTTCCTGATGTTCCTATCACTTGGGGTCCTTCCTATCACATCTGAGGTCCTGCCTGGTGTGGTAGCCTCAACAGATGTTGTATTCAGAGCTTGTTCCTGTGCTGCTATGATTAGAGGCTCCCGTACCGTGCTGTGGTACATACTGTGCAGGGATTTATTGTCCCATGATGGTTCCTGCTCTTCCACATTCCCATCCAACATGGGTTTCTGCTGTCTGATGTACTCACTAAGCACATCATCACTTGGGGTCATCTGGCATATTCCTGGATCTTGCATGTTTCATCCTGGATAGTGTCTCTGGTGCTCACTAGTCCTCAGCCCCCTTCCTTATCCCTATTGTACAGTCTCAGAGTGCTGGATTTGAGATGAAACCCTCCATGCATTGTAAGGAGTTTCCTTGTCTTGATGTCAGTGACTTCTATCTCTTCCTTTGGCTTATTATACCAGGTGTTGATAGGCTGGATCTTGCTCTTCCCATTCAGCTGACTTCTCAGCTGGACTTTCTTCTTTCATATATATATATATATATATATATATATATATATATATATATATATACATATACATATATACTCTATATACTTTATGAGAGAGAGAGAGAGAGAGAAAGAGAGAGATAGACTGCACTCACAGTCTATATATATGGAGTCAATATAAGCAGTCTATATAGATAGAGATATAGAAATATAGAGACATATGTAGAACACAAGATGTTGCGGTGTAGAACACAAGGTTTCCAGGATGTTTCAGACAGAGGTCAGAGTTATTCAAGCAAAGTGCTTCTGAAGTTCTAGGTGGTGACAGCTGTAACCAGATCGTTGTCAGTGTGTACAGCAGTTCTCTTTTTTAAGTTTCATTGGTGCAATAACAACAACTGGCCATGTAAACAGAAACGTCAAAATGGTCTGAATGTGTTCAATGAATTAATCAATAAGTCTTCCCCTGAATCTCTAATGTACACTCGATTACATCTCTTGCAAGAGATACAATAGACAACTCCTGCATTAATGCATGAGGGGGAATGGGTGAAGACAATTGATCCTTTGTGCTAGTTATTTTAGTGGCTGTGTTAATACATTTATATGCAGTGCATCTAAAGTGGGTGCAAGCTACAGTACCATAGTTATTTGTTTGTAGTATTATTATTGTTTGTAATATTATCTCACTCTTGTCAAGCATGTCTCATCTTTATGAGATTAGCAGAGAATCCTTAAAAAGGAATAGATCTGCATCATCCACGAGGATTTGTGCGTGTTTAAGTACATTACGTACGTTAGCCCCTGTTTTGCATGTAGAATGGTAAGTGAGCACCAAATGAATTCATATCTGTCCATTCCTAAGTCTGAGCATCCACTCTTTGAGCAAGCAAAATGAGCAAAGCTGTCACCACTTCCTCTGGACATCCACATACATGAAAATCAGTGGCACAGCTCGTAGTTTCAGTATAAAGGTGCAAGGGAGAAAACCTAGATAGAGGCTACAAAAATTGCCATCACTAACCAAATACATAGAAACCCAGTAAAAATTAAATGACAGTAAATATTTGAGCAGTCATGCAGTAAAAAATGTCACTGCTTTGTAAAAAGCTACACCAGTGAGGGTATATGAATGCTAATGTGCTTATTTCATTTTGGTATTCAACAAAACATGTGTTTAATGCAATAACAAGCATTAGTTGGACATGTTTAATGTATCAGACATATTCTGATTCTCCCTTGAAAATGTATGGTATGATTCCATGGAAATGTTTAACCTCGGCAGAATGAGAGAAGCACATTCAAAGGTGTTTGTACTTTTAATGATCAAAAGTAGTAATGAAAATGACCAGAAATTATATTACCATTGATTTATTGATTTTACATATATTAAATGATAAGTTATGGTTCTACAGAGCAGCTACAAATAAGAAAGAACGTCTGTGCATCTACAGTATGGTTGCACCTAAACCTAAACATGCTGTCCTTGATGTGAACTACAGAGCCAGAGACCCTGGAGAAAGAAGAAACAAAGAACTGTGTGTGTTCACATGCCACCAAACCCTTACAGCTGACCCACAATGCAGCAGCACGACTCACGTTCAAGCTTAACGAGTTTACACACATCACTGTACTGCCACATTCCCTCCATTGTCTTACTGTAGTTTTTCACATCGGTTTTCAAATCCTGACACTTGTCTACAAAGCATGAACTAGTCTTACACTCTGCTATGTGAGAGGGCTTGTCTCAATCTGCACCACATCTTGCTCCTTCAAACCTCTTGTACAGCACAACCTAAACTATGGCAGTGATTTCACTGTTGTGGAAGTCTGATCTGATAGGTAGGTCACACCAGCCTAATTTGTCATTCTTCAATTTTATGCAAGAATGCTCTTCACATTGTCACACAAGGCATCAGACAAAGAATGATGTCATCATGCTGGATTGATGAGACACCTCCATGCTCCTACTCCGAGGACAGCGCTCTTTTTAAATAAATATCTACATGGGACATTTAACATCACAATAATCAGTACAGTGTGAGCATGGCACGTAATGGTGCATTTCTCAGACACGGCCAACCATTAGCAGGAACCTGTGAATTTGCATACAAGTCTCTAAGACTGCACACGAACACAAAGACATTTGTGTAAAGACAAGTTTATTTAACTTTGCCCAAGTAGATTGTAATAAAAATATTAATTTACTGCAAAAAGCTGAACAGCTACAGAAACTACTGATCCAAATCCAGATGGATAATTACCAACACGTCTTTTCATTTCAAGAACCAGTTTGGCATTTATCAGTTTAAATGGGTTTTTTTTGTCATAGGTTGGGTTATTCGGGTGTTTTAGTCTTAGTGTTTTGTATCAAACTCTGCCAAAACCACAGGTGATTTTTCCATTAACACAAATCAAGAATATCAATAAAACCCAAACTCCAGTGCCAGGCCTCACAGTCTGCCAGATTCCTAGTGAGACTGGAGTATTAAGTAAGGAAATGCTTTTGCACACAGTGCTGTAATAGGTTTCACATCAATAGGCCTGCAGGGGCCGACAGCAGCAGTGTGTAGATATGGCTCATTTGGGTCTCAGCTATGGTCAAAGGAGCACTGGTTCAATGTATGTGGGCCAGTCACCACAGCTGAAAATGTCCTCCGTTCTCTGCCTTTTGGCCCAGGAGTCTGGTGGTGGTCTACTGGCTAGTGAACTCCATGTCATCAAACCTCAGCTAGCATGAAGCTTGGTGAGGAGAGGAAATGGTGGTCAAGAAGCCCCACACTCACCCACACACGCACACAGCCACACACACCCTGCTTGCGCTCCTGGTAGTGGAGGCTATGCTAGCACAGAAGGTGGAATAGGGGCTGTATAGGGATAAAACATCAGGTTTGTGACTGTGTGGTACGGCAGGCAGCTATGCATTTGTGTGTTTGTATGTGTGTGTGTTTTGTGGAGGAGTTACACACACATTTGGCAGGTTTGTGGGTGCAGTCAGCCCTCGGCGTGCCACCCCACGCATTTACGGTGCTGGGAGGAGGTGGTGGTGGCGATGAGGGGGTCGTTTCACACCATGGCACTCATGTTCTCAAGCCCAGAGTTTTGTGACAGACCCCGGGGAGCTGCTGGTGCAGCCTCCATGAGTCAGTCGCTGTCATAACCCATGCAGGCAGCCTTAACAAGCCGCGCCCATCCCCCACACTCCCCGGATAATGCCAACTCAAGCTGAGAACATTGAGAACATGCTCATTTCGTCCACGATTAGGCCACTGGTTTTTGAAATAAGCATGCTGCTCAATGGCCAATAGCTGTGGGTTAATCACAAAACAACCCATGGAAACACAGCAGCTGAAGCGCTCTGTGGAGCTGGTGTGGAGGCTCAGTCTGTGGTTAAGTGGCTTGGACTTTAGTGACACAATGCCAGCTGTAAGCAGAGGATGATCCAGAAGCTATGACTGCAGTGACATGCAGGCCTGGCTTTTAGTGCAAGCAGACAGCAAACACTGTCTAACTGTCTCTCAGATAGATGAGACCACGCCAACAGGCTTCTGTTCTGTGAAAAGATCACGACCCTTGTTGTCAACTGTTGCTGAGAAAGAATGAGACAGAGTGTGAAGTTTTCCAATTATATGTTCATATTAAGCGCGAGCATAAAAACTGATCCGTGGAGAACTAAGATCAGTGGAGAACTAAGAGAGCTCCGCCACCTCTGAGGCAGAAAGTAAAAACACTTTTGGAAGGTGCTTTGCCATTTGTGATGAGCCAATATTCACACCACCTTGGGTGGTGTGGACCTTTCACACTTGTCATAAACAAGGCAGAACAACAGCAATGAAAACAGAGCCAACTGATCTGAATTATACATATTATTATATATACTGATCTGAATTATACATATTATTATATATACTAATCTGAATTATACATATTATTATATATACTGATCTGAATTATACATATTATTATATATACTGATCTGAATTATAGACATATGATCTTCAGATAAAAGAAATAAAAAAACAAAAATGCAACAATGTGGTATTATTAAAATATTGTGACATTTGCGAAGGAAAACTCAGAATGTGTGACTTAGCCGTTGCTCTGTACTGCTCTTTGTTGAAGCAGTCAGTCTTTACAAAGGAAAGACTAGCACTCAGTCACCTTAGTTGGTCTTAGTCTAGCAAAGTCAAAGTCAAACTCAAAGTCTAGCACTCAGAGAACCAAACACAGCCGACTTTACAAATGACAAAAAATGGCAGTATAATTAATGCTAAAACACTCAATTTCTTTATGCTTTGTAAGTCCTGCATCCACCATCTCATTCAACTTGCTCTTCCATCTCTTACTTGGTGAGGAGCGACTGGTGGGTTTAAAGGTAGATGTGGCAACGCTGGTGTTGATATGATGCTGTACTATGTCGTTGTACTCAGCGTGGTTACACAGCGCTCTCTGTCCCAATGAGCTTACCTTCGGCCCGCTGTGGTGCAGGTTCAGCATCCATGGATCCATGGTTGGACTCACCAAGACCAGGTGGCAGATGTGGAGTGAAGCTCCAGAGGCACTGAGGTAGTTCAACCCAACGATGTAATCGTCTTTGATCAGTGCTGGCTAGAACTCACACAGGAGGCAACTTCTTCTTCATTTCTACTTTTCTGCTGGTGATCAAGTGAAGCTATACTGTAGAGCTCTTCCAGCCAGGTGGAGTAGCATCTGTTGTCCCAGGTAGTAAGCCAGGCCGCAGTAGTAAGGGCATTGTGCCAGTGTCTGTGAGTAGACTAAACGGAGTCCCAGACACATTGAAGCCATAGTGCTCTACTACACCCTAACTGGCTGGCAATCAGCTCACAGATGACGGTTGTTGTCCTCCATGTTGGAGCAAAGCTTGTCACAGTTCTTCTTCTTCCTTCACGCCACGTCAAGGCACTGCTGTGTATGCCCACTGAAGAAAGCATCTAAGGTCAGAGTGCGGCCATTGAACGGGAGGCTTGCCAGACCAGAGTCCTTCTTTCCATTTCGATAGCACTTCAATTCGCTTGACTTTTCTCCTTCGTCTTTCCTGCAGTCGCCCCCTCACTGTCAGTGGTGCTGGCACCTGTCTGAATCACTGTTGGGGTGCCATCTTCAGGGCATCAGGGTTGGCACGCTCTAGCATATCAGGGAGTATTTGGAGCACTTTCCCCTCCAAGGCCAGACACAGTTGGATCACTGTTGCCACCACCTACCAGCCTTGATGACATGTTACTGCTTGAAGCTAAGCGTGATCAGCCTCCTAGGGTCATTTGCCTCTGGTGCAACCAGGGCAGGGGCAAGGGCAACTAGACACTAGTTACATTGCGAAGACATGGAATATACTACATAGTCATTGCTCTTTTTCTGAGGTCTTTATAAACACAGCTGCCACTCAAGAAACCACAGATTAGATTCATTCATTCATTCCAGAGGTGCTACAACATCATTACCATATATGTAAAAGGTTTCAATTTAAACCAAATAATAATAAAATAATAAAATAATTTGGTTTTCAATTAAAATTATAGCAAAAAAAAAATACACAGCGTGTTTAGCTGAGTATTTCAAGCTGAGCCATACTCGAGATACAGATTGAACATTGTCAACATGTGGGAGTGGCTCCATTCTTGGCTTTGTAGATGTGCTTCAAGGACTTAAATTTGATGGGAGCAGATATTGGAAGCCATACAAGGGAATGCAGAAGTGTAGGAATATGTATGGATGATGGAAGACCACCTTTGGATGCTTTGGAAGTTTGAGTGATTGTAGACCAGCCAAAGCCTGCATTCTTGATCAACTGTAGAGGTATAATGGTCTGAAGAAGAACCAGAAGTGGTTGCAGTAGTCAAGCCCTAAAATGACAAGAGACTAAACAAGTTTCTGGGTGGCTTCCTGTGAGAGAAAGGGTCAAATCCTTTGCATGACTGGAAAACAGAACCTCAGAAATGTACCTAGCTCTTGATTAACTCATTCACACTGGCCATTAGATCAGTGTGGTAACCCGATGAGTGACTAATAGATTGTGTGAAGTAGCTTTTCAAAATGTTTTAAAACCTACCATAAAACCAGATTGAAAACCTGCTTGGTCATGGTGAAGAAAAAAGAAGGCAAACATGAGTCTCCAAAGAAATGAATGAAAAAAAACAAACATAAATGTGCAATAATGACAACAAAAGAAACCAACACAACATTCAATGACCAACAACGGTCATGAAAACAAAAAAAAAGGCCTTTTAAATGGCACAACATAATAACATAACAACGCACAGGTAGTGTGCTGAACGAGGCACAACACACACCACCTGAGGGAGGCGTGTCGAGAAAGCATAACAAACACACACGTAACAGAACATAAACAACCACCACGTGCAAGCTTGCACCACATAATGGCACCATTACACCTTCTTACTGTCATAGGCTTTTGAGTCTTCTTAGGATGACATGAGATCTATTGATGTGATGTGTTATATAAATAAAAGTGACATGTTTTGACTTGACATCCGCTAATGTTTTTTAGCAATGTTTTTCTTTCTTTTTATTTTGTTTAAAATAACTTGTGCACAAAAAAATCTAACAAGCACATCATGGTTTCTTCTGACATATCCTTATCTTGAGGAACACCTTTGTGTATTTCTAATGAAGCCGTTGCCTTTACATGTCCTTATATGCCATGGTGAGGATGTGGAAAGTGGATGAGGGAGATACAGGTGCATATTTTTGCATTCTCATGATTCTCAGATGTACTCTGATGTCTGATCTACTCTGATGTCTGATGCCCTGATGTCTGGTCATGGAAAAAGCTGCACTCTCTACAGTATGATGAAAATTTTGTAACGCAATACTCCCACATATTTACGTTTTAGGGCAGCATCCAGAATGAATGGCTCTGAATGGGTTCGTCTCTGGGCTTCACATGGTGCTGCCAGTGAGTGCTAATGAAGGATGCTCGGAGTTTGCAAGGCCAGGTGCATCTGTTATTCGCTCTCCTCAGCACCGCTCATAGCACTGCAGGGCTCCAGTTTATCTTCCTCTCACCCAGCACTGCCAGGTTTTTGGAGCAAAACCCACAACAGGAAAATGTCTGACCTTTATACTCAGTTTTCAGATTGTCTCTGGCATTTAAATAGAAGCACTTAAAAGTTTGAACGAAGTCCTTTCTTGGTTCGAAGACAAAGTTACATTTTCCATGGTATGTTAAAAATGTGCAGACTTAGTAACGCTGATCGCAGCTCTGTTAACAAAAATTGAATGATATGAGTCAAGTTACTCACTAGCTGCAGACTATTGTTCAAATCAGCATCCAGCATCAATTAGCAAAGGTTTTCATGAAGTTGTTCTTGCATCAGTAGAATCTGAACAAAAGAAAAGTTTAATTGTGTTATTCCACATGATAAAATCCAAATTCTGGTAAACACTCTTGGGACATACAAAAAACATTACAGTAAAACATTTTCACAAATTAACTGTGGTAAATGATCTATTTAAAAGAAATGTATGATATATTTGACAAGAAAGAAAGGCTGCATATTTATCCATTACCTTTAATAAGACACACACACATACACACACACATACTTTGAGGAGAGGGAGTCAGGTATGAAGGATTGAATTCAAAGCCTCTTCACAAGTCTGCACTAACAAGTGTTCCTTATCAAATATCAATGTAGCTCAAACCAATATTAATGCATTTGGGCCATAATTACACAACAGATGTTTTCTTGGGCAGAATTATGTGTGTTGTTGCTGTGAGTAATTCTTCTACCTCCAAAATAACAGCCTTTTATGATATTCGAAAAATGTCTGGGCTGTTGTATCTTTTAGCCTTATTATCATAAAATGATATATAAAAATTTTTCATTTTTGTTGTAAAACTCCTATATGACATAAAAGGAAATGGTTTCAAATAAGGACCAATCCTTAACTATGCCTCCCTGTATCAGCACTGGAATAAAAGACTAAAGATATTTGGTTTGGACTCAGGGAATGTGATTCTGCATACTGAGAACAGTAAATGAAATTCATGAAAGAGATGGTATGAAGGGTTGTCTGTATTATAATTTGTGTAACAGACAGATATGATATATGAGGTCAAAAGGTCACGGCTAGGTGTCTTATGTTACAGTGTAGCAATATTCTGCAGCTTGTTTTTCTTCAGAGATTTGGATTCCCAAATAGCAGATGAATTAAACCCTGCTAAATATCTCAAAATGATATAAACAGATTAATCAGATCAAATTAAAAATGCCCAGATCGTAAGTTGCCTCAAAACAGCCACCTTTTCCTGGCTCTCTTCAGCATTTATTTCAAAATTCAGCATTCCTGCAAATCTCATACTCAAAGGAAATTTGAATACAGTCCATTAATCTTTGAGGAAAGCAGAGGTTCCCTTGGAAATGACTAGTACGCTAACAACCAACAATCCTGACACTATGTTGATTCATTCCCCTCTGTAGACGCCATGCGGTCTACGGCAAAACGAGCAATTAGTTCGGTTCGCCTGAAACTGAGTGACCAATCAGCTGTATTGTGCGATGACGGTTGTTTGACTTCCCTCTGGCAGCCAGGGACATGGTGTTACATCTTCATCAGAGCCCGGGTACCTTGGCCAGTCCCCCGAACTGTGTTCTTCCCTTGCATTTCTAATATCACCTCCCAGTTGGTACCAGTTTGCAGTTGCAGCAGCCCACAGAAGGCCACCCTGTACTGTAGACTGGAAAGTCACTCATGAGCACGTGCAAAGATATAGACATTATTCTCTGTGAAGTCCTCATTGTGTGTATTTTTCATTGCAATTCTGCTCATGTGCATGTTCAACCCGGGCTTCTGTGATCTCCAGCGGTCTGACAAGCAGAGATTTTAGAACACAGAATTCTCGGTGGAGATACCATTTGATTCCATACCCCCCCCCCCTTAAAGCATTGGAAGGGTTTGAGGAGATTACAGTGAGTCAGGAACGAAAACGTCCCATTACCCCAGCACTAGCCACATTGCTTGGCATCAATACAATAGCTCTGCAGTTGCATTTTAGATGATTTTCCCAGGTCTATAGGTTTGTAGTGTTCTTTTCCCTCTATGGCATTTCATCCAGAAGGCAGAGTGTGGGGGTAGGAAGCACAGCCTTTTTCCACAGTGCAAACGGAGTGGGTGTGAGGATGTGTGTATGCTAATAAAAGATTGTTCAGGGGAATCCTCTTCATTTGCAGGGAGAGCACTGCATGAATAGCAGGTCTTGCCTCATCAGAGTCATAATACAATATCGATTACTACTACATAAGACCAACTAAGGTGGCTGTATTTAATATATCAGCCCTTATTTCACCTGCATCTACAGTGGGAAGGCAGTATAGGGAATTCTGTAAACCGCAGAAAAAGTATCAACCAAAAGAAAGAGCATCTGTTCAATTTAGAGAAACACAAACATAATAACCTTCCACTCAGTGAACATCTGGACTTAATGTAATTGAGATCACAAGACAGAAGCAATACCTCTTTCATTGTACCTTTTCATGTGGTGCTTTCTCTGGCTTTGATCATGTTCTGGAGTATCACACAGAAAAGGTTCAACCTTCCACAGACAGCAACAAAACTCTGTACAACCTGTGTTATAACCACAAAGTCAATATTAGATCTAGGATGCTTATGGCTATGAACACACAGAGGAATGAGGAGGTATTGAGGTATTGGCCCGGATCTGCAGAGAGTCTACGTGGTACAGGAGCAGTGGGAGGAACAGGAGTTTCTGAGACGAAGTAGATGGTGAGAAATGTGATGGACATCAGAAGGATAAGCAGCAGTTGTCAGACGGGTGGAACTGGGGACTCGAGAGTAATGGAGAGGAATAATTCCTTCTTACCTGTCCCTGGTTCTCCCAGAAAGGCAATCTAGATTCACATTAGAGTTCAGGGTGGCATGTGGTGATGGGAAGGTGGCCAAACAGAATGCCAGACAATAAACACTCCATTTTTCTCTCCCTTCATGAGCCACCCTCATCTCACGAGGCTTTAAATTCTCAAATCTTTTTTCTAATCAAATAATTTATATTTTGTATTTCTAAACACAATGTTTTGTAACTCATTTAAAGAAACAGAAAAAAAGACATGTTGGCCTAATGCAACAGATGGAACTCATGTGCTGGCAGGCAGAATAAGGTAATGTAAGTTTATTCAAAGAGGGATGATTCAAAGTCATAGTCTAATACATTCATTCATTCATTATCCGTACCGCTTATTCCCGCTAGTCAGGGTCACGGGGGGGCTGGAGCCAATCCCAGCATCTCCGGGCGAAGGCAGGGTACACCATGGGCAGTTCGCCAGTCCACCACATGGCCAACACACACACACACACACACGGGCAATCTAGAGTGACCAATCAACCTATGATGCATGTCTTTGGACTGTGGGAGGAAACCGGAGTACCCGGAGAAAACCCACGCAGGCACAGGGAGAACATGCAAACTCCACACAGAGCAGCCCAGACCGAGAATCGAACCCAGACCGCCTTGCTGTGAGGCGACAGTGCTAACCACCACACCACCATGCCGCCCCTAGTCTAATACAAGATAATACAAAAATAAAACAAAAACAGGTCAAAATCCAGAGTAGAAAAAATGAGAGGCAAAATGGAAAAGAAGACAAAACTCCAAAGTGTCCACAACCACACAGCGGTATGAGAAGGCCAATAAATCAGGTGTAGATCAGAGACACAATCCAGAATCCAAAACAGGTCAGGAACCAGTAGCCAAGTAAAAATTTACCCCAGGATTACAGTAAATAAACCGGTCACAATTTAGTCTTTATACTCACAATATCGCAATTATCCACTTCATCTGTCCCACGTTTCCTCTGTTGCAAGAGTCAAACAGCTGTTATTCAAACTCCATTTAGATTATTTTAGAAGAGGGCTAAGTTCAGTCGAGGTCATGCAGTGGGATTGGACTTAGCTGTAGTTTCAGACAGCATCCTTTGACAGTCTCGACTTGAGAGAGTTGTCATATTTTGACATTTTGACATTTTTCCATATGCCTTTAAATGAATTCCAAAGAATACCAGATATCAGACATCAAAGCCTCAGTATGACTGTTAGAAACCAGTATCACACTGAGCAAGAATGAGGTTGCTAAAATGATTGTAGGTTGCACGACTTCAGCAAAGAGAATCAGTAGCATTATTATGTACCTCGTGAAGCTTGTTGTAAATCTCTCACTAACTCACAGTTAGCTGCCCCCCTTTGCATAGATTCTTTGTGGGCTTTGGGCAAAGAATCCTGGGAGATAAACCCACATACACAAAATGTTGAAATATGCTTTTGGAAGCCTTTAAAGATCTAAAGGTGACCACTTACTACTCTGACCACATGCTACCATTTCCCCCACCAAAAGACAACCAACAGGATCTCAACAGGATGCCTGTTAGGATAATGATTTACAGTCCTGAATAATAATTCACCATTTGTTCTGGAGCAGGACTGAAATGACCATGGTGATTTGATCACACTTATCTCTATGTGAGTTCATACATGTGAGTCACCTCTTTGAGCAGGCTAGTAAAGCAAGATACTAGCAACACCAAGGGCTTGACATATGACAGATCCTATAAATGTTAATTGTACCCAAAACAAAACTTGAGACATAAGGGTTTGGTCTCCACATTCAAGACAGCTGTAGTTGTATCTGATGACATTGGATATTGTGTGCATGTGTCTCTTTTCATTGGTTCCTTATTGCGTCTTCATGCTAGCGCGTGTTTGCGTTCTACTTTAGCTTTTGTTAAAACTGTTTAAGTTTGCTTAAGTCATGCATCCTGTTTTCCCCACACACACCATCTGTCACAGTTACTGCATGTTCTCAGGATTGATATCATGGAAACGTTAAGCATCTGAAGTCATTTTTCTGTGTTAATGGCTTAATTAAATTTAAGGTGGCCAGACCTTAAGTTGTCAGCGTTCCTTGTTCCCTCGTCTAGTTTGCCGGTATCATCTGATTATTTTCTGACTGTACTGCAATGAAACTAGCGTCTCCTTAACTCCTCTCAAAATGGATGATTAATGTTGGCTATCTTCTTCCGGCCATCCGTATCTATCTCAACTATAGCTATGTTGAACTGAGGATCTGATTAGCAATATTAACTCATGTAACTGAGAAAGTTAAAGGGAAGGGGCCAGGTGGCTGTGGACTTTTAGAAAGAAAGAGGACAGGATCTGACGTGCAGCTGTCTGGGGCTTCTGTATTAGCACGGTCTATTACACTGAATAGGTAAATGGATTTTATGAAGATTGTATTAGAAATAATTTATGTTTCCATAATATAATAACATTACCAGAGCACATGCTTGTTGTTTACATAAACCAATGAAATCCCGTTATAGACTTGGCTAACTAGCTGTCACACGCACTTCATTTTCTTGGTAATCATGAGCAAGAGGAGAAATAACATAAGGTTGTACTTTCATGCCCAAGGCAGAGTAATTAAATTAAATGTGAAAAATAGCCAAGAACCACTCCCAACACTACTGATAAAACCAGAACGACTTCCATGTTATGAAGGAGAAAAGGCTAAAATTACATCTCCCCCAAGCAAACAAATTCATTAAAATATATATAATATTAAAAACCAACCCAAATATATGTTTTTCAGACAGATTATGGACACAAACCCTTTTTTTAAATAGGCATAAGGACCTGGGTTGTGTCCTTTTTCGAAAAAAGACACAAAATCATGTAGGAATCAGGACATGCTAAAAGTGTAAACAAATAATGAATAATAAAAATTTAGCCCTCAGCTTACTGATAGGAGTAATGGGTATGATAACTTCAGGAACTTGGTTAAGATCAAAGCTGGTCGATTCAACTTTTTCTTAGATCCTACTGTTCACCCTGAATGTAATGGGCTTTAAACAGCTATAAACTTTTGCTATAGAAAATGGCTTCTATATATTCTCTGTTGTACACTTGGTTGGTCATTATTGTTAGCATACTGCATACACGGACTAATGCTTCTATCTTACTGTCATTTTCCATTGTTTATTCCACGTTTCTGCATGTTGCTCTTTGAACATGAGCATTCTTCACCACAGGAAACCTAAACACATTAACACTAAGCTGCATAATTGTCGTTTTATAGAAGATGGGGCCAAAATGACCCAAACCAAATTCTCCTCACAGTTCCCTATAATGTAGCATTGTGGCCTGGCCTGTGTAACACACCCACAAAATGTCCGCCTATTTAGAGCCTGTATATCTGCCCATTAGTACATTAGCATGATTGCAGCCTTGAGAAGTGCACAAACTAGATACTATACTACATAAGCCAAAAGCCATTTATGCAGTACACTTTAAATCAAACTTCTCATCAGTATGTAAATGTGGTTTGGCCTTTTGCCAAAATGTCTCATTAAATGTATGAATATGAATTAGGTGATGTTTTTAAAAGACACAGCACAAGGGATAATGGGTTTAGGAGTTCAGGTTGGAAGCTTTAATAAAACCTTTTGTCATCTTTGAGTATCATATTTTAATATACTGTTAATGCTGTTAATGCACTTTATACTGATTTTTACAGAACATTTTCATCCTAACTAAATATCAGAATGTTATAATCACATTACGCTACAATGGTAGGAAACATGAAACTTTGATCACAGTACCTCACAATGCCAGTGATATGATTAAATACTGTATATGTGATATATGTTTTCATGCTTGCTATTTTATGGCAACACTAAAGATTAACTGCAGATAGGCAATAAAAGAACACAATAACGCTGTGAAGACACCAACAGCCTACAAAATCACTTGTGCTTATTGTCATGAAATTGAAGCAATGAACATGGGCTACGGCTTGACTGAACAGTTTAATGAAAATAAGCAGATAGAATTCATTAACATGTCTGAGCAGCACCCCAGTGCAACACAAATGAACTCGCACCTCCTGTACTGCATGCCCTTCTCTTCCTCACTTGTGACCAGCCACATAACATCTTCCCCTGTTCCTGGTCCGGTTTTCTTAACAAAAAACAAAAGAGGAATAATAATACACCAAACCTCTCCTGGGGTTCGCACTGAATGTTTTCATGCTTCCCTCAGCTGACGTTTGTACAAAGTTTCTCAAAGAAGAGAATGAGAATGATTTGGTTGGTGTCTATGGAGGTGTACTTGTTCCTCCAGAATCCATAGAGTCCATGAGTTTAGATTCTGAAGTGTGGTATAGTATGGTAGACTGAGATGACACCTTCTGAAAGAGACAGGGACTTCTCCTAATCAGTGTCTATTATGGTCCTCCAACTACATGGCACTTTGTTGTAGACTATGGACTATGGACAGTTCCCAGGCAGGTCCAAGATTTCTGTCTGTGCATTCTCCTGCTGTCATTGTTGCCTGGATTTAATTCAGGCAAGCGTGTCAAATTTAATTCTCAGTTCACAGACAATTCCATAGAGGGCAAATGTGGTTATAGGACTGCCTGCTGGAAGGGAAGTAGCACTTCACTATACCTGGAATAGTAACCTGACACAACCAGATACTGGTATTTGAGGTGTGTGTATAGATGTGCCTCTGTGTTTTCCCACTGTCCAAAGGGTAACTCAATTGACATCACCCCCTTAGATGATCCGCCCTTGTCATAATGCAGTATAATCACTCTTGCACACTTGTCCATAAGTGCTCTTGCACTTTTAATGTCATGAGAAATATTAAGCCACCGAACTAACTCCTTCGTAGCACCTGAATAGGCCTTGAGATCCTTCATGAATTATATAAGGATTTCTCTCTTTATAAAGGTTAGAATAGCAGTGGGACAATGAGGCCATGTACAGTAACCAACTTGAAGGTATAATCACTTGGATAATTTTGATGTACTCGTGGCATATTCCATCCAACTCTTTCTGTTAAACCAGAGTGGGCAGACGCTTGGTTCCATATTCATCTTTATGAGCTCTCTGTCCTGTGGAGGTGCAGATTATTAGATCAGGTTATTAGCAGCCAAGGTAATGTATATGCTTACCTCACTACGGCTGTCAGTGCTTTCCATGACCGGCCTGTGCCCAGTGACACTGTACACTCGGCTACAGTCAGTGACTTCCCAGGAGCATTTGCATTAAAGCAGCAGTGTTGCATTAATCTATAAGACTTCGATTAATACAACTGAATTGCATTAATTTATTGGTCTGTTGATACTTGAGTGAGACACTGTTATGATTTCTACTGTTGACAAATGAGACCAAAGGCTTATCATCTCTGCTTAGCTGGAATGCATCTTGGGTATATAGAACATTTTTCGAAGGGTTCACAGGGTTTTGTCATAGCTTACAAATTTCTAGCGTTGGGCCCAAATATAAGTGTCAAGACAGAACAGTGATGGAGAATCTGGGACACCCCACGACACCCTGATGAAAATGTAGCATGTCAGAATGTTTTCTATTTCCCTGCCTAGTTTGACAACTTCTACAATAGTGGCCTTGATAGCCGTGACTGACCACTTTTTGACCCCCTCCCTCCCCGATGACCTCCAAACTCACGCAAGGATGCGAATGATTGATAGATGTCAAATGCATACTGTCTCACGGCCAAGACACGGCATGAATTTATGGCACTATGCCTAGTCTGATCCCGGCCTGACAGGCTATCAGAGTGCAATCTGCAGTCCTCCCGTTGCTGCAGGAGCAGCCCCATCCCTGTGATCCTCCACCCTACAGATTCCTGGGCCCTTCAGGCTTGGAGAAGGCAAAGGTGAGGACTGGTCACCAGGCCATTTCCCCAGTCATCTTTCCCTTGTAAAATTATCATCTATCTTTGTTTATCAGGGGAACTATAAATTCCTTTGTGGCTTTTAAAGGAATGGGGGTATTATAAATATGCATGTTCTCTGTTCCTCATGGTCAAAACGAATCCACAGCATGTAATGAGCTAAATACTTTGGGGAAAAAAATCTAGAGATTACCTCCTGCGTAAGGGCAGGCGCAAATGTCCCTGATTTAGCTTTGTCAAATGTACACAGATGTGAACACCACCTGAGCCAAACACTACAACTACAAACACCATGGCTGCCCAACATCATGGCTGCCCAACATCCAGTCAGGTACTGTCTCAGCTCTGTTGTCTTGCCCCAGTCAGTTGAGTGGAGCCTTCACAGCAGATTCCGTGGTTCGTGCTGCGCACGTGGGGTCGTGTCCCCTCTTTGGTGGCTATTTTTGCTGACCTGCTTTCAACTTCCCATGCTGATGAAGCACATCTTTCACTTCGTATACGCATTTAACTAAGTCCTAAGTGGCTCTTTGGAGTACGACGACAAACTGACCGTTTAACTCATTTGGTGACCAGCCAATTGATGCGACATTTATGTTCGCTGACTCCATTTAATAGCACAGATTATAACACCGAAAGCCTGTGCTTCAGCTACAAGCGCACTCATCTACATCCACACTGAACTGAAATGCAAAGAGAGATGCGCTGTCATTTTTAAATGTCATTGTGCTACACTGGCCGTCTTGGGCACTTCATGCTTCATACACTAGACATTATATCAGTGTTAACCAGCAGGTGTTCCACTGATGTTGATCTTTTGCTAAGGCAGCACATTCTATTACTTATTCTTTAAGTAATTGCTAAATACATCAGCCAAGAAGGGAAAGCGCATTACTGAAATGCAGCAGCCACCATCACAAAGATGTCTTGTCATCACTATACCACTATGCCACAATACCACTGTATTATGACCACTATACCACTGTATTATGACCATATGCCACTATGCTACTGTATTATGACCACTATACCACTATACCACTGTATTGTGACCACTATACCACTATACCACTGTATTGTGACCACTATACCACTATACCACTGTATTATGACCACTATACCACTGTATTATGACCATATGCCACTATACCACTGTATTATGACCACTATACCACTGTATTATGACCACTATGCCACTATACCACTGTATTATGACCACTATACCACTGTATTATGACCATATGCCACTATACCACTGTATTATGACCACTATACCACTGTATTATGACCACTATACCACTATACCACTGTAATCTGACTGATGTACCAATAGGCCTATACCACTGTACTCTGACCACTTTTCCAATGTACTCAGAACCTAAATTACCTTGAATATGTACGTTATCTATTTATGCAGCAGTGTGAACATTTTAATTGAGTGGAATGAGAAGTCATCTGGATTTGATTATGCACATTCTGTATGTTGTGGCCTCCCACACAAATGGCAAAAACAAAAAACAAAAAAGCATCATTTAAACTTCCCCTAGGAAAACACCCCACATTTCCCCCAGCTGTACTCTCAGTTTTACATGCCTCTGTACATCTGCGTGAAGCTGTGTGTACGAATGCTCACCAATCTCTTTCTATGGAAAAATATCCTCCAGATAAAAGAAAACAAGGACATTCTGACACTGGAGGGACATTTTATTGGTCCTCATGAGGAAAAATATTTTTGTTTTGTTTGCTCCTTAAACAAAGGATACTTTTCCCTTAAAATATTAAGGCCTAACAATGTTGTTTTGCAACTGCCCATAGGAAGAATGTGTTGTTCACTGTAATGTCTTTGTGATCTCATGGGACTAACAGGAGTTTCTCATTTTAGAATCATCTAAGGTTCATTTTCGTATTGCTTATTTTTCCTCTTAGGAGCTACAAAGAGATAAAAAAGGCATATAAATTTTGAGATATCTAAGTCATATGTAAGATCATTTCAGCAGCATATAAGTCATAATTGATCTCTCTTACTTCTTGATAATTGTTAAGGGAAATCACTGAGAAAAAATAAGATACAATGATTTAATCTACATGAATAAAATCTTGTTATAGGTCATTAGCACCAGATATGGTAATTTGAGCCATATATGTGAAACTAAATTGACAGAGGAAATATTAATATTATACATGTGTCATCTCTTCTTCATGTAACGGGGAGCAATAGAGGGGCAGATGCATTCGCTGAGAGATGCTACATTTATTAAGGACAAATCCATACTCAGGGTCGTTAGAACAGTCCATGCTCTTAAGTCAAGGGCAATCAGAAGCAAACAGACAGACATGATAAACGTAATGCAAAAACATGAAAAGGTTTGAACAACTCAAGCCAGGACCAACATGAAGCTTAAAATGTACACAACAAACAGAGGCATAAACAAATGACCTGCCACAAGACTAGGGAAACACGGGGTATAAATAGGCTATTAAGGGAATAAACAAGTCACAGGTGAAACTCATGACAAAGGGAGGAGAACTAAACGAGGGGCATAATTATGAATGTAAACAAGTACATGGAACCAAAATCAGCAAGTAAAGCAAAAACAGAAGAGGTAACTATGGAAACGGATGCCAGGGAGGGGCCAACTGTGACACTTTAACTCAGCACTTATTTTTACCAGTTGACCCTACAGAGTGATCTAAGGAAGTGAACGATACCATATATTTTTTCTTCTGTTGGATTTTAAATCCATATGTGTAATCTCAATGAAACAAACACTTGATTTTGGAGCTATCATCTTAACCCACTGGTTGAACTACAGGAACAGTCTAGGCAGTTAGCTCATCTCCAAAGCTCCTTTTGGCCTTAATCTTTTGCAGTAGACCTGGATGAGGTGCTGAGGTCACAACTAATTAAACACAGACCCTTCCTGAGTTGGTGTAATTACACTGCGTTTGCGGTGTAATAATGAAGAGGTCAGAATACCTGGGTGTGCTGAAGCGCTGGGACTCACGACTGGAGACGAGAGGGCAAGTCCAGGTGAAGGCCACAGCTGCAAGGGGGAAGAGAACGACTCTTCTGGGACATGTGATGTGGAAACCGCCAGCCTGCTGGCGAAGAACTTCAAAGAGTAGATTTCTAATATTAAATTATTCATACTTCACTGAGGTGCTGTGTGTGTGTGGGTGTGTGTGTGGGTGTCCTTAACAGCAGGGGCTGAGCTGCAGTGCTTTAACTGACAAAATAGTTTGAAAATAAACAAAATGGTTAATGTACCAAACAAATGATATGTTTGGTAATGTTTTACAGATTAGATTAAAACTCAACTTAAATGTTTCATTTGTTCATGTGTCATTTGGCTACACACAGACATCAGTAGAATGTGGGCAGTCCGGAAGTAGGGCAGGACAAATAAAAACCTGTAATATCTATTGAATTGAATATACTTTATATGAATATCAAATCACAAAACACTTTCTGGCATTTTATATATGTGCTGGATTTAATGTTTTACCAGAGATTTTATCAGTATAAAGTTACAGGATGTAAGATTGTTTTTAGTTAAAATTAACAGAAGCAACATTTATGAAATAGCTGAGAAAAAATCTCATACATGGTGTGCTTGCACTGCTGGGAGTCTGTAAGGCTTAAAAAATTAATTCAAAAGATTGAGGCTGTTGGAGGGGATTTGGCAGACGCTTCGTTATACATCTTTACAGGCCGATGTTAGAAAGTCCAACATTTTACCCCAGAAAGATCAGAAGAAGGTTCTGCTGTATACACAAGCATGGGAGATGTGGGCAATGGGGAACGGAAGGGATTGAAGTTAACGAGTTATCATACACATAGAGGACACTTTTAACTGGCAATTCCAGTTGTCCCCTGTGGCATAACCCATAGACAATTTAAAAAATAAATAAATGCCTATGTCTGAAGAAAGATGGTAAGAAAATGGGAAAAGTGAGAGAGATCAAACTTAGAAAAGAATAAACAATGGATTAGGTTTCCGACAACCCCGAAATGTGAAGGCATTTAAGAGTGATGCAGAGTTAGATTTCTTGTTGCTAAATATGTCAATTACGTCAGAGACTCGTGAACATAGAGGAGCTGTTGTTTAGGATGGCTTGCTACAGCACAGCACCTTCTTTAACACTCTCAGGCCCCAAATCAACCAACCACGAGCTAACGTTAGCTAACTAGCTAACATGAAGTCTTTCACCATCTACTCCATAACTGTGATGGTGATGTTGATGTGTTTTTATTTACGTGACGGTCAATTAATAACGAGGACGCTACAATAATGGCAGCAAATCCGCAAATCCTCAAAATACAGTCAAAATACAGATGAGACTACCTGAATGCTATACACACCCTGCTCAGACTGACCCACTCTGTTGCAGCATATGGAGCACAGCTGACATTACCCAGTGTTCTTCCATGAAAGAAAAGGTCTTTCCACCAGAAATGTCTAAATCCTCAGTTTATGTATAGCAGCTTTAATGTACATATAATTTACTTTTAATGTGCATTAGCTTTAATGTACATTTAATGTACATCTAGTACATCCAACTTTAGTCATCACGTTATCCAATAAAATGTTAGTGCCAAACTTTGCGTTTCTTTGACAGTAACATTAGTGCACTTTTCTCTTTGTATTCTGGGTTTCAAAGCCAGTTGGAAGTCACATAAATATGGTGATGTTTGTTTCAGTAACATTGTCGCTTAGCTACAGATTTGTTGACAAATAATTGTTTAGTCAATATTATGACTAATAAATACACTGACAATGAAGACATTTCATCTAATGGACTACATGTGGCTACCAATAGTTTTTCAGCACTTTGTTTTAGTCAAATATTCCAGCATTTAAGAGCATCATGGATGTGCCCATTCTGTTTTAGGAGAGAACCCTTCTGAGTGCACCTCAGACCCTCTCTCACCTATCGAGCAGCTTCTTTACAGCTACCCAGAATGCACTAGTTTACATGCCTGCCATCTGCCGAATGAACAATTTCAGTCAGAAAGGATGATTTTCTTGACACTTTAACTCGATATCCCTTGCATGGCACCTGTGTGTGTGCGTACAATGTAGACTGTTTTCTGTTTCATGTAGGCCATGATTCACGCAGAAGGTCACTGAAGTGTTTTTAGAAGTGCTCTGAAGAACAGCAGGGCAATAAATAGCTATTAAATGTGAAACCTTGACAAAAAATTAAACCAACCAGTTCTCTGCTTGTAGTGAAACTAAAGATAATTGCCTATTTACTCTGATAGTATGTGGAATAAGGGACAAGATTCCCACTTGTTTCCTGTTTACTGGTAAGATAATTAGGAGTTCAAAGAGAGAACATTGTGCACCCTGAATAAGCAATAATTAATCACAGATCCTTGGTTGAAAAGTTTAATTCTTTTAACAATACAAACATGCTAACAATGGTTTGGTCTGTTAGGCGAAGAAAAAACACTGAGCACAAAAGCTTCCATTTAGCGTAGGTTCATGACCCTTGTGGAGGGGTGGCCAAATTCTCCTCCTGTCTGCCAACAGGGTAAACTGGAAGTGAAAAGTCATTTAGAACACTGGAGCCACCTCAAGACACAAAAGACCTCATCTCTTCTGCTTGGTGTTGACTTCATCTTTTTCTAACTCCACTGGAGCCTCTAATATCTTAAACACACTGTCTTGAAAGCACACATACACACCTTCTCAAGACAAAGAGATTATGAGAAAGCTCTCTGTATTTATTCACCTGCAGCTAATTCATGCAGGGAAGTGAGGCAGCAGAAAGATGAAGGAAGCCGCAGACGATGAATTTTCGCAAAGTAAACAAAAGTCCATTCAGGCCTGTATGTTTTAATATCACTCTGGAAACACTATGCAATTTTAGGGTGATATATATATTACTTTTTTACTGCATATGTATGTTTCCCCTTTAAATACCAATGGCAGTGGGTATGAAATGTTGATTAGATGTGTATACAAAAAGAAATGGGTCCTGCTTTTTTTTACGACTGATGGTTTACAGCTTCAGAGTCCAACATCACTATAAAGCCGAGCTGTAATTCTAAACAATTAAACTTTTTGAGTGTACTACAGAAAATGTACTTAGGGTACATTATGAGTAATGGATAAATCAACTGCTGTAAGGGTGATAGAACTATCCAATCCTTCCTTGAACAGCTTTCTGTTATAAAGCAGTTTGGCATCAGCTAACATATAATTTTGATCTCTTCCAGTACTCCACTGTTTTCCAACTCCACATGCTACTTTGATTTGCCCTACAGATATGAATGCACCAGGCTGATCAAAGTTGCCCACAAAGATAAGTAAAGGTAACTGCGATATAGCAGGGTTTGATTACTCAGACATATTTACTGTGAGCTCGTGAAGCTGGCCATGCATCAGCAGGAACAGACGCAGAATCCCTGAACCCTACCTCTCCATTATACAGCAGACAGAGGTGGGCAGAATACTAATGTGATGTCTATCACTGCAATCCTTCATGCCATGCATACAGAAGCAGAAGGTGCATCAGCCCAGTTTAAACTCATGTCAAAGGAAATCAAGGCCACCTCTCCGTGAAGGACTCTTGGAATCGAGATAACAGAGGGAAAACAAATGACCACTTTGAAGTCCCCATCAAAGTCAGAGCCACTGATGACCCATTTACATGCTCTTAACATCATTTTTGAAAATACCCAAAGTTCAGGACAGGAAATAAAAACCTTATATGCTGCATCGTTTTATTATGGTGCTGGTGTTTGTGTATTCTGTTGCTTTATATCTATTTATAAAGATCACCATGTGAAGCCTGCATGAGCAAAACAACTGAACCCTTTTCTTTCGCTAGTGCTAAATAGTCTGTCACGAATGAAAATTAATACAGCATGTCATTTGGCTATGCTGTTGGCAAGCTGCATTTCACACAATTGCCTTGATATAGCGTTTTTGATTAGATGGATGGTTGTGATGGCAGTGGTGTATCTCAGACTGCGCCCCACACGCAGAACCATTCATCAGCTCATTTATGTGCCCATAACTGCACAGCTGCACCTATTCTGCAGACCCCCCACAGGCACAGATGTTATGGTGCTGTGAACGGAATCCATCTATTGTCAACACAGTGAACGCACACACACGCTGGCAGCACACCAAACCTCCCCCTCCGTCCCTCAGCGTGCCTGGCCTCCATCTGACCACGCATGGAACAATACACACAACAAAGCCACCTTCAGATGCATTCTATTACACCATGGCAGCACCCCAGGAGGGGGTACATAATCTTACTTATGATCCCTGGAAAAAATGCATTTGCCAATGAACCAATGAACACAGTAGCTTGGGTACCCTGGAGATCTGGGTGTTCCTACACACCAACACTCTTAATGATTGGTGTTCATGACCACTATGTCGCTGGGGATTCCCCAGTGGCCATCGGTGGTGAGCTTCATCTTCCCTTTACTCCTCATCCTCTCGCGCAGCTGAATGCTCGTTTTGTGTTTTCTGTCTGTGCATTTTAACTCTAATTCATGAGTGAACTATTCATTTTCTTGAACACATATTTTTGGCATTTTTCATGGTTCTCCTACTTGAAGACAGATTTGGTTTAACAGATTGTAGAGTTATTTATCCACATTATGTTCAATCATATATAGTATATATATGTATATAGTTTATGTAACAGAAAAAAACTATAAAAAAAACATACATTAAGGGGATCAGATTTGTTGAGACTGGACCCTTCGATAGGGAGTGTGCTGTGCCTTGGGAGAACTGTGCGTGCCATATGTTTGAAAGGGGACTGAACCACAGTGCTACTTCAGTGTTATGAATATGGTATCATGAGAACGCAGTATGACACCGCACAGCATGACTAATCCCTTTGATGTTTACTGACGACCTTTTCAGAGGCGATAATTTTAAAATCTGGTCAATTATCAGGAGATGAAAAGTTCTCTGCTCTTTTCTCTATTCTCTGACAGAAAATGAAGTGTCTTCCTGATCAAGAGTGATCTTCTGCCTGAATCTAATACTGTTGTAAAGTTCATGATGAAATACACAGAAACATTAAGACTTTAAAGCAATATCACTTGTCTTATTAAGTGAGTTTGAGACATGATGCAAGATTTTTTCTGATAATAGTGCGAATAAAAAAATCTGCTGGCTCCTCGGGTCTTCTTGAACTGTCAGTGTTTGCTCAAATTCCTTGAGAAATATTTAGTTGTAGCTTTGCTTATGACCTTGTTCAGCAGAAATCCAATATTTCCCTTCCTGGTATTAATCTTATGAATTCTACATAGGGCTACACAACTAAGATATTGTATATTAGCAGGTAGGTGAAACACCAGATCCATGTAATGACGCTCTCGTGAGCCCATCTGCCGTGGAAGGTTTGGGTTCTGATGTAATGCAGAAACAAGACATGTTTTTAGTCCTGAGGCTGGTCCACTCCCTCAGTGGATATTTTAAAATGATGGGGAGTCTCTGAAGAGAGATCTGCCCTCACTTCTGAGTCTGATGTTTGCTGACAGCATATGACACATTAAGGCTGCGCAGGACTTGTGAGGATTTTTCTGGTAAACTTAATTTGGCTTGCTGATGAGTTCAAGTGAGAGAGTTGCTGGGACAAATCAAAGACCTCAAGAGGAGCTTTGTGAAGCACCAGTAAACAGGTGAACTGGTGTAGCAGTCCAAAAAAGTCAAGTCAAGTCAAGAGTATTTATATTGCTATACCAGCTATATACATGTATTCATATAAACTAAATAATGTTCATCCATGGCTGTGGTGCAGCACAAGAGAAGGCAAATAAAAACAATGAATATGAAATACAAGACCAATATGATAACATGTAGAGCAGCACCATCGCATATACCACACTGAGTAGCACAGGATATATAAACACAGTAATCACTGAACTAACAACCAGTACAACAATGTTCGAACACAACATTTGTTTGGAATATTTGTAGAATTTTGGTTTGGAGCAGCAGATATTAAGAAATGCGAGTTTGTCAGTGTTATGTTAAATACAGAATTCTGACAACAGACCTTAGTTAAGAGGTGTACAGAAGAAGCGAAGAAGTACGACAGTAACAATTAAATGTGTGTGTGTGAGAGAGTGTGATCAGTCTCTGAGAGTTCAGAAATCTGGTGGCATGGGGGAAGAAACTGTTGTACAGTCTGGCTGTGAGGGCCTCAATGCTTTAGTACGTTTTTCCCAGACAGCAGGAGAGAGACAGGTTCTGGTGAAGGTTGAGTGCTGGAAGCTTTGCTGTGCAGCATGTGGTGTAAGTGACCATGATGGAGGGGGATGATCTTCTCAGCTGCCCTCACAAATCTCTGCAGGTTCCTGCAGTCCAAGATCATCCAGGCAAACCTGGCAATGATGCAGCTACTCGAGTTGCTCTCCATTGTCCTTCTAGGGCATTTTGAGGTTATGGAGCTGGTATTGAGGGTCATTGTAATGGTCTCCTATAGGGCAACACCAAGGAATTTGGTCCTTGTGACTATTCTCACAGAGGAGCCATTGATGTTGAATGGACACTAATCGCCTTGAACTTTCCTGAAGTCAACATCTATCTCTTTTGTTTTGTGCACATTCAGAGGCAGGCTGTTGCACCAATCTGGATGGAGATGTGGTGATGGTCTTGGAGATACAAGCATCATCATTGCACCTGCTGATGTAGCCAGTCAATGATGTCGTATACTCTTCCAGACTGTTGAAGTTACCATTGGTTGCAGCCTCCCTAAACGTGCCCCAGACAGTGTATTCAAAGGGCAGGGATGGCTGTTCTCACTTGATAAGCACTTTGTATGCTGATGAAATTTATGGAGCACAGACTTGCCATCTGCATGACTGAAATCGCAACAAAAAAACAAACAGTCCTTCTGGGTATGTGTTCTGCAGTTTTCTAATATTCTCATACAGTTCACAGAGTGCCTATTTAGTGTTATTGCTGGGTGGGTGGCATGTATGTGGCGTGTGGTGGTAAATTCCTGTGCAGATAAACCAAAAGGTTGTGGCATCCACTGATATGCTGGATATATCTGACATGTCATTTGACATTCTGTTCATAGATACACACTATTATATAGAACACCCTGGTTTGTCACTTATGTCATATCCGCAGAGCTAATAAGGCACCTAGATATAAATTCAATATCTTTTGCCTTGAAGAACATGGCATTATCTAATGCATCTTCCCATCAACTACAATGGATACCACAGGAACCACAGAGGCCTTTCTGCTTTCTTGCTGTCAGCGTGAACAGGCAGATTTGTGTCAGACAATATTTTGTAGCATGGTAAAAGTGCGTTACAAATATGAAACCTTCACTGACAATGTAATACCACCTACACTTCATTAGATTTGTATTGCCAACTGGCTTCACTTCCAAAGTGACACAAAAGGCTTTGAGAACAAATTTCCCACTCTTGCTAAAATAAACAAATATTTGTCCCTTCTTCCCAGGGGAGCCACTGTGGTGACCATCCATCCACCGACAAAGCCAAAATACAAACCTTTAATCTCTGATTCACTTGCAGCAGATACTCACTGTTCTTATATGACACACAAATCAACTTGGCAATGTGAGGCCCCAGTTTAATTTGCTTTCTTGCAGACATTCAGAGACTACGACTACACGCAGTGGGCCAGCTTGCTGCCGGCTGCCCATAAACACAGTGGAGAACACAAAAGACAGAGGTTCGCTTTTCAGAGGAACACCGGCTCCAGCGTGGTGATGGAGGTGGTGATGGAGGTGGTGAAGAAGTGGCGTAAACGTCACAAATGGATGGTGATCACTGCAGGAAGCTCCAGGCTGGTTGCTGATTGCTTTGCCTCTCCTGGTCCTGAATCAAAATGTCAGCCAGCATGAATGGGGAGTCCATGCTGCGTGTGGTGATAATTACAAAGGCTCTGGTCTACCCCTGTACACAAAACAAAAAAAGAAGTGTTGTCAAAAATCAAAGAGAATGAATAGTGTAAAATCAAACAAAGTTTGAAATGATGGAATAATTCTTTATTAAATGTGTGTTTTCGTCACGACAACATTTTAGTGTATTTCTTTGATGAAAGGGTCACTGTTAAAAATGTGAATATCACATTACTTTAGACTGTTCCAACACCAGAGTAGCTAAGCAAATATTTTTTCATTATGACAACCATAAATTTTATTTAATTTCACACAGAAAACACACTTTAAGCTGACAGAATGCTTTACTACACAATACACAAAATCACAATACTGTCTGCAGATCCAGATGGTAGACATGGGAGCGTTTCTCAGGCTTAAGCTATGGTCTACAAGCTTTTGTTGGATTCTGAATGACAAATATCTAATGTCAAGCAGAGAGGCAAAAGTTTTTTTTCTTGAAAATCAACACTTAGATACTCAAAGCACCAAAGTCATCAGGTGTGCGTGGGCACCCCTGTAGTCAGGACTCACCTTCCCCACAGACGCAGCCATGGACTGGAGCAGCCTGCTCTTTTATCTCCTCACCAGGGGAGCAGGCATATAATTCCATGCCCAGCATGACAGACCGGGAGAGGCTTTGCTGAATCCAAAGCAGCAACACTCACCTACAGTCCTGATAAGGCCCGGTGCTCTGCAGTCTTCCAGACATGTCAAACTGATATCCGGTTTTCCAGAGTATCAAACAGGAATGAGCACAGAACTCTTTCCCCCCTGCCTAATCAGTATATTCACAATTGCTTCTATTTCCCATCTATCTGCCTATCTGTCCATTCCTTTCCACCAGCAGATCCTGTTGAATAATTAAGCCATAAAAGCAGACACTGCTCTGAGGTTCAATCATTTTTAATAATTTCCATGCAGGAGAGATAAGGACAGCCAATCCTAGCTCCTCTGCCCCACTTCCACAAAACTCCCAATTTATTCTTCTCCCACGGTTCTGGCAGGCATTCCTAAAATACATACAATGCCACACATGGAAATGTATGGAGCGCAGCGCAAAAAGAGTTTGAGTCCACAATCCATCCAGCCACTATTCAGTATTTCTTCATCAGCAGCGCAATGAGTCAGTAAGCCCCACAACCACTGTGGACTCTAAACTTATCTTGAGGCGACACAGTTTTCCTCCAGTGAGTCATTTTGTAGCACATTTGCCAAACACAATGCAGCACAGAGTAAGAACACACAGAAATTAGCCCTTTAGAACCAAGGGGATGTATCAGAATGAGTTCTGGAGGAAGGCCATACCTTGTGGCAAATAGCTCGTGTCAAATCGATCATGCAGCTATTTCAGTTTCAGTGAGGAGAGGAAAACAAGAGGAGTCTAGCGACTCTGACTGCCCCTTATAGGGAATGGGTTAAAGGGAATGGTTTCTTCCCCATTCTTTCTTCCTCAGCTGCAGACACGAGCAGAAATAGTCCTAACGAGAATCCATTAGCAAGTGTCATAGCTCATTATCATTAGCCTTTTTGTCTCTAATTATGTTCCTGCCTGTCGACCCTGCTGGGGAAGCACCAGCAGTCCCAGTTCTTCCTTTTCTGCTGAAGCCTGATCAGATGCATGCGTACAGTACAGCAACCACAACTGCAACAAAACAACTGCAGCCCTGACCAGTCAGCAGACATCTGCAGAGTCCCAGTTCAGCGCACTACAGTACGCTTCAAATAAAGTATGCTACTTTATTGCAAACTGAATATAAAATATGTGCATTCAATAACATGAAATGTAATTCCAAATTAAGCCAATAATGTCACTGATCATGATACATTAGCATTGCCTTTAAATTTGGTGCTTTCTGCTTACTATTATACAGTAGCTGTCATAGTAATGTTACATACTACAGAAACAGAATTATACAATATATATATATGAACACAAAATATATACTGTATATGAATAATTCTTATAAACTTTAGCTGGTTAATGCAGTGTCCAATCTGATCTAAAAATATCAATAACAAGAGCCTGCACAGAGCTCGCAGAGGTTCATTATACCTCAGACAGAAAATGGAACAAGAGTGGTTTATGGAAGTGGCTAGTTCCTGGAATCTTGAACTATATTTACACTGAATATGAGGATTGGTTTGCACTTAATGTGTACCAGGGACTTTAGAGGAGGTAAGAATGCTACATGACCATAGTAACAGGGGCATACACTGAGTTTCCAGTTTTTACATATATAAAAGTGGTGGATGAAGTACACAAACCACATACTTGAATTAAAGTATAGATACAGGTAAAATATTACTCTAGTACAAGTAGAAGTCCTACCTTTAGTCTTCTACTTGAGTAAAAGTACAAATGTATTGGCCTTCAAATGTACTTAAGTATAGAAAGTAAAAGTAAAGGCTCTAATATTTAGCACCATGCTCTGCATGTAAAATAGAATTTGTTTTCTAAGGTAAAGTTCTATGTGTTTATTATTTCACAATATCAGTGCATTTAGGTAGCTGGAATCTCCAGATACTATGAACTGTGGTAAAAACAAATAACTAGCTAGCTGCTAGCTACATGACAGTGCGTTGCTAAGGCAGTTTTTTCTTTTGTGTACTAACAATAGCCTACTTAGGTAGCTAGATAACTAACCATGTATATAATGCTAACGTCGGACTTATTTTAACATACACAAAAACGGTTTGCTGCGATAGTTAGATTTCTCATGAGAGTAAATGACCAGTAGGCCTATGACGATTGCTCACCTCTACGTGTTTCCTTAGACTGGATGGGTAATTCTTATATTGAACAAATATAATGGGACTGAGGCAGGCAGAAGGCACTTGAGAACGAAGGAATCATTTTTCTTTTCGACTACTTCAAATATTTCACTCAGATAAGGTCATGGGTTTTGTGGCGAGTTACAGTTTCTTCCATTTTTATGTACGGATTTGTTCTCCCTGAGTTTTACGCCGCTGCATTGCCTGGAATAGAACGCTGCTTGGTGCGCGTGCTTCGCGTTTCTTTTGTTTTGAGCTATTTTTCTAATGAACACATGAAGCCTGAAGGAACGACAGATTTCACATAATGTAGTGGAGTAAAAAGTAAAACATTTGACTTTTAAATGTAATGGAATTAAAGTAAAAAAAATACAAAAATGGAAAAAAAAATAATAAAGTAAAGAAAGACACAAAAAATTACATTTACTTCGTTATTGTCCACCACTGATATATATATATACACACACACGTGAAAAAATGTGTACACCCAATTAAGTAGTCATCTCTTTATTAAGAAATGTACACATATCAATGTCCAATCTTGTTTTTGTTTATTTCTGGGAAAGAAAGTGATTTAATTGCAATTAAACAAATACAAACATTGCTTTACTCATGAAACAAAATATGAACAAAAAAGTGTATTATAGCTAATGGAAGAAAAAGTTAAGACACCCTACCCTCTAAAAACTAGTGTTGCCCCCTTCGGCTGAAATAACTTCAGTTAGACATTTGTATCTATCTACCAATCCAGCTGAAGAATGTTCCCCCCACTCTTCAATGCAGATGTCTTTCAGCTGTGAGATTTTTGAGGGGTTTCTTGCATGCCTGTTTTAAGTCACTCCACAGCATCTCAATGGGATTAAGATCCAGACTTTGACTTAGCCATTCCAGGACTTTCCCCTTCTTAGTTTTCAGCCAGTCCTTAGTGCATTTACTGGTATGTTTTGGATGATTGTCATGTTGCGGGGTCCAGTGCTGCTTTAGCTTAATTTTTTTACAGATGGTTTCACATGTTCCTCAAGCACCCTCTGATACACAGTCAAATTCATGGTGGCTTCTATGATGGTGAGCTGGCCAGGTCATGCTGCAGCAAAGGATCCCCAAACCATGATACGTCCACTCCATGCTTCACAGTTGGTATGAGATTCTTTTTTGGAATGCTGCATTTGGTTTATGCCAAACAGGTCTTCAGTTCTGGTGTCCAAATAATAAAATTTTAGACTCATCTGTCCAAAGAACATTATTCCAGAAGTCGTGGTCTTTGTGTTCTCTCTTGCAAACTTCAGTCTGGCCTTAATGTGAGCAAAGACTTCCACCTTGCACACCTACCATTAAAATTAAACTTGTCTAGTCTCGTTCTGATAGTTGAGTCACGCACTTTCTCATCAGCAGTAGCAAGAGCCTGCTGTAGGTCCTGTGATGAAATTTTAGGATTTTTCATAACTTCTTTTAGCATCGTATGGTCTGCTCTGGTGGTGAACTTGCTTGGACAGCCAGACCTGGGCATGGTCACAGTTGTTTTGAATGTCCTCCACTTGTAAACAATTTTTTGGATGGTGGAATGGCTGAAGTCAAATTCTTTTGAGATTTTTTTAAATCCCTTACCAGACTCATAAGCAGCCATAATCTTCTTTCTGAGGGGCTCAGAAGCTCTTTGGCTCTCACCATGGTGCTCACTCTCACTTCAACAGTCAGGGACACACCAAACTAGTTTTCTGAGGTTTAAATAGGGCAAGTCTCATTCAAAATGCTGGGTAATGATGTTCTGATCATGTGCACCTTATGTGATACACCTCTGTGTGAACTTAACTATTTTAAGTGGGACAATATGTAGGGGTGTCCCAATTTATTCCTCACCAGAAATTGCATTCTATATAAATTACATTTTACAGAAAGTTGTAAAAAGGATTTTCTTAATTACTTGGATCCCTCAGTATTGTTAAATTGATATTAAATATCCACATGTCAAAAATGTTAAAATATATACAGACATTCATAGGGTGTCCTAAATTTTTCACATGACTGTATATACATGTATCCAGAATCCATAAGTGTTTGCACAATTTATAAGTGAATTTAATAATATATGTACCATATAAACATATGTGAAAACTACATTTAGTATATAAACATAGGTTAAAAGCATCCAGCTAACACGTCTTTTAGCCAAAACCAGATCACTTATAAGACTGTCCATACTGCAGGGGTAAATTTACATTTGTTCAACTCGTTGCCTGCAGTCATCCAGATTTGGCAAGTTCAGAATTGTACTCTACTCTGGATTTCACATATCATTTTTAGAGTGACTCACATTCACCAACCCACCAGGAACTGCATTTATGAAAGTATGCTTAGCATCTTCGACTGAAGAGCTGAATTAATATGGTTCTAATATTATCCTCACATGCTGGAAATCTGTCTGACATCAGATCAGAGCTATTAGTGCTATTAAGGAGATGAGGATGGAGTTGGGGGTTCGGGATGAGAAGCATGTTGACAGAGCATGACCGAGTACTATGGCTAAAACAAGATAAATACTTGATTCCTGATATAGTAAATCAGTGTACCCTTTTCAGCTAGGAAAGAATATTGTTTAATACTTTGTTGGATCTACTAAATATGCATTTTATTTTAAAGATTAAGTAATTCTATAAATTCACCTATATTAAAATGTAAAATGAGAGAGAGAAAATATATATTATTTAAAATGATTTTTTTAAATAAAAAGTTATTTCACCATAGTTGTACTTCTCACAAGAAAATGTAGATTTATTTGTTGCTGCTGTTTACTGCTTGAAAGAGAACAGAATGCAGAGTTAGAACCATCTGGATTGGATGTGAATCAGTAACTCTCTTGAAAACTAATGAAGCCAGAATCAAAGCAGGGTTTATATCTAATGAACAACAATCACTCTTTTTTAATGATTTCTGAGATCTTATCTCTATAGCTAATGCAGCCATCTTTACAAATGTTTCTACAAGAGCAGAAAAGGCTGATCTCTGCATCAAGCAGAATGCACTGCAAATCTTAAATCTGATGATCATTTTTATATTCATATATTTATATTATATTTTATCTTTTTAGCTGTGAAGTAATGAGAATTTTTTTTAATTGCTGGTGGTCTATGAAAACAGAGGTCAATAGCAGCTACTGTAAAGTGGACTAAAAATAAGATAACATTGGTCTGAGACATAGATCTTTGGTCTGAGAAAGTTTGAACTGGTGAGATAGGACATCTAAAAATGGTGATCTAACGTGTTTCAGACTGAATCAACTATTTTGTAGTAATCAAGAGACCTTTTATATATGTAGTCCTGATTCAGGAGCAATTCAGAGAAATTATTCTGTTAAACCTGCTGAAATCCTTTAAAGCATAACCTTTAGAGGGGAAGCAAAAAACAGAGCATGACAAATAAGTTCCACTTTGATGTCAATCAGAATTGGAAAGGGAGGAAAATCATATTAAGTTGAATTCCAGAAAGGTCTTAAAATCAATTAAAAGATTGTCACGCCAACTTCTACGCCCTGCGTCATGCTCCATCATTCTAACTCACCGACCCTTAATTACAAGATACTTCTCCTCATCGTACACCTGACGGACATTACCTCCACCCTTTCTAAGGTTCCTTTGGGTTTAGGATTGTTGTGAAGTCTCTTGCGTCTTACCCAGAGTGTCCCTGTGCTGGTTCCCTTCATTTTTGGATGTTTTTACATTAGACACTGATTGAAATTTATTCTGTAATAAATATATTTTTAATTGTCACTTGCACTAGCTTCCTGTCATTATCAGGCTCCATACAAGCATGAGGTTAATAATAGAATTCCAGAGAGGCAAAATTACTGCATGAAACTGCATGATGATGTCATGTCAATATGGACCAGACTCTCTGAGGAATGTTTCCAGTACCTTGTTGAATCTATGCCACAAAGGATTAAGGCAGTTCTGAAGGCAAAAGGGGGTCCAACCCGGTACTAGTGGCCAGTGAGTGTAAGACAGCAAGCAATATTCAGACAATACTGAAAACACTGGTCCCTCACAATGATTCCTATAGTCTTAGGTGGAATTACATTGGCAGGATTGATGATGGAAATAAAATAATAGCTGGTTTTGTGCAGACCTGAAAGAGTTTGGCAAAATACAGGTAAAGCTGTATATAGAAAAACTCTTTAATGGATTTTTTAGAGTGCTTACTTGTGTTTTAGGAGAGTTTATCCTCTCGAATCAACTGCATTGATTCTTTAAGAGTTGTCAAAGCTGTTTATTGTTATGGTCTTTTCTGGTTGTGGAATATAATGTCTCATTTATTGAGTTACCTGTGATAGTAGTGAATTCTATATTTCTAGATTCTTTTAGTGGTGTAAAGCCGCATTGCGATATTACAGCCCACTTGGGAAGAAAGTTATTTTATTAGCTGGACACCATGCTTATGTTCCTAGCTGACAGATTTCAAGGTCCATGTGCTGCATACTAACTGGCTATGTGTCGTTCAGTGATTGTTTTAATGTATTACTTAAATCAGCTTTGGCCATTTGCAGGATTGGTTCTCCAGCTTCCTGCAGAAAATAGTATTCTTATGAAGGAGGTAAGTCAGTGTCTACTGAAATAGTAGAAGCTTTTCCCTTGGTATAGCCACCTACTCCTGGTCCTGTTCAAGAGGGTTCACCTGTTTTAATGGGGTAGGAGAATGCTTTGTATATGTACCCAGGGAAAGGAGGTGTCCAAGATTTGCAGGAGACAATTCCTCATATTCTCAGATTCCCTTCCTGTTGAGAAATGGGTGGAAGAGATTCACAGGTATTTTTGTCCTGTCCCTTATTCTGAACTGGCCTTCACAATGTTTGATTTGTTGGGTGGAAAGGCAAAAGCAGCAGTTAAGGTCCGTCCTCTCTTTGAAATGGATGATTGCTGGGTCACAAACAGCAGGAAAACCAGGTCCCCTCAATGCAATGACCCCATTGGTAGGAGTGAAGCATTGGGAGTGTTGGGGTGCTCTCACCTCACGTCTCAGGCTGATTGGGATGTTGTAGCCACATGCCAAAACTCATCATGGGGCACTTGGTTGTTGGACAGTTCTGTGCAGGTCTAAATAGATGATCAGCATCATGTACAGTATTATTATTATTCCAGTCCCTAGAAGATCAACAAGCAAGTAACACATAGCAGCAAGACCTAAAGGAGTTGCAACATTTAAAGCAAAAGCATCCATCCATCCATCCATTTTCTTCCGCTTATCCGGGTCCGGGTCGCGGGGGCAGTAGCCTAAGCAAAGAGGCCCAGGTTTCCCTCTCCCCAGCCACCTCTTCCAGCTCTTCTGGGGGATACCAAGGCGTTCCCAGGACAGCCGAGAGATATAATCTCTCCAGCGTGTCCTGGGTCTTCCCCGGGTCTCCTCCCAGTTGGACATGCCCAGAGCGCCTCCCTAGGGAGGCCCAGGTGGCATCCGAACCAGATGCCCGAACCACCTCAGCTGGCTCCTCTCTACGTGGAGGAGCAGCGACTCTACTCCGAGCCCCTCCCGGATGACTGTGCTCCGTACCTTATCTCTAAGGGAGAGCCCAGACACCCTGCGAAGAAAACTCATTTCGGCCGCTTGTATTCGCGATCTCATTCTTTCGGTCACTACCCAAAGCTCGTGACCATAGGTAAGAGTCGGAACGTAGATTGACCAGTAAATTGAGAGCTTTGCCTTTCGGCTCAGCTCTCTCTTCACCACAACGGTCCGGTACAGCGACCGCAATACTGCAGCCGCAGCACCAATCCGCCTGTCAATCTCTCGTTCCATCCTTCCCTCACTCGTGAACAAGAACCCGAGATACTTAAACTCCTCCACTTGAGGCAAGGACTCACTCCCGACCCAGAGAGGGCACTCCACCCTTGTCCGACTGAGTACCATGGTCTCAGTTTTAGAGGTGCTGATTCTCATCCCAGCCATCTCGCACTCGGCTGCAAACTGATCCAGCGAGAGCTGTAGGTCTCGGCCCGATGATGCCAACAGGACCACATCATCTGCAAAGAGAAGGCGTGGAATCCTGAGGCCACCAAACCGAACCCCCTCCACCACTTGGCTACGCCGAGAAATTCTGTCCATAAAAGTTATGAACAGAATCGGTGACAAAGGGCAGCCTTGGCGGAGTCCAACTCCCACCGGAAACCGGTCTGACTTACTGCCGTCCATGCAAACCAAGCTCCTGCTCCTTTTGTACAGGGACTGGATAGCCCGTAGCAACGGGCCCCTTACCCTATACTCCCGGAGCACCCCCAGAGGAATCCCCGAGGGAGACGGTCGAATGCCTTTTCCAAATCCACAAAGCACATGTGGACTGGTTGGGCAAACTCCCATGCACCCTCTAGGACCCTCGCAAGGGGTGAAAAGTTGGTCCAGTGTTCCACGACCAGGACGGAACCCACATTGTTCCTCTTGTAACTGAGATTCGACTATCGAACGGACTCTCTTCTCCAGAACCCCTGCATAGACCTTACCGGGGCTGCTGAGTAGTATCATCCCACGATAGTTGGAGCACACTCTCCGGTCTCCTTTCTTAAAAAGGGGAACCACCACCCCGGTTTGCCAATCCAGAGGCACTGCCCCCGATGTACACGCGATGTTGCAAAGACGTGTCAACCAAGACAGTCCCACAACATCCAGAGCCTTAAGGAACTCAGGACGGATCTCATCCACCCCCGGTGCCTTGGCACCAAGGAGTTTCACAACTACCCTGGTCACCTCAGCCCTAGTGATGGGCAAACCCCGTCCGAGTCCTCTGGTTCTGCTTCCTCTATGGAAGACGTGGTGGTGGGATTGAGAAGATCCTCGAAGTATTCCTTCCACCGCCTAATGACATCCCCAGTCGAGGTCAGCAGATCCCCAGCCTCACTGTATACAGTGTTGGTCGGGAACCGCTTTCCCCTCCTGAGTTGCCTGATGGTTTGCCAGAACCTCCTCGGAGCCGATCGAAAGTCACTTTCCATGGTCTCACCAAACTCTTCCCACACCCGAGTTTTTGCCTCTGCGACAGTCAAAGCCGCGATCCGCTTGGCCCCCCTGTACCTGTCTGTTGCCTCCAAAGTCCCACGGGCCAATCAGGCCCGATAGGACTCTTTTCTTCAGCATGACGGCCTCCCTTACTCGAGGTGTCCACCACCGGGTTCTGGGATTGCCGCCACGACAGGCACCGACAACCTTGCGGCCACAGCTCCGATCTGCTGCATTGACAATAGAAGCACGGAACCAAGCCCACTCAGACTCAATGTTTCCGGCCTCCCTCGGGATGCGGTCAAAGCTTTGTCGGATGTGGGAGTTAAAGACCTTTCTGACAGGTTCCTCTGCCAGACGTTCCCAGCAAACCCTCACAGTACGTTTGGGTCTGCCAGGTCTGTCCGGCATCCTCGCCCGCCATCTGATCCAACTCACCACTAGGTGGTGATCGGTTGACAGCTCAGCTCCTCTCTTTACCCGAGTGTCCAAGACACACGGTCGCAAGTTCGACGATACGATTACAAAATCGATCATTGAACTGCGACCTAAGGTGTCCTGGTGCCATGTGCACTTATGGACACCTCTGTGCTAAACATGGTGTTCGTTATGGACAAACCGTGACGAGCACAGAAGTCCAATAACAGAACACCACTGGGTTCAGATCGGAGAGGCCGTTCCTCCCAATCACGCCCTTCCAGGTCCTACTGTCATTGCCCACGTGAGCATTGAAGTCCCCCAGCAGAACAATGGAATCCCCAGAAGGGGCACCTTCCAGTACCCCCTCCAAGGACTCCAAGAAGGCCGGGTACTCCGAACTGCCATTCGGTGCATAAGCACAAACAACAGTCAGAGCCCTTTCCCCGACCCTAAGGCGCAGGGAAGCAACCCTCTTATCTACTGGGGAAAACCCCAACACACAGGCAGCGAGCCGGGGGAGCTATGAGTAAGCCCACTCCAGCCCTCCGCCTTTCACCCTGGGCAACTCCAGAAAAGAATAAAGTCCAGCCTCTCTCGAGAGGATTGGTTCCAGAACCCAAACTGTGTGTGGAGGTGAGCCCAACTATATCTAGTTGGTATCTCTCAGCCTCATACACCAGCTCAGGCTCCTTCCCACCCAGAGAGGTTACGTTCCATGTCCCAAGAGCCAGCTTCAGTAACCGAGGGTCGGTACGCCAAGGCCCCCGCCTTCGGCCACCGCCCAAACCACAATGCACCGAACCCCTAGTACTACCTCTCCCACAGGTGGTGGGCCCATGGGAGAGTGAACCCATGTAATCCCTTCGGGCTGTGCCCGGCCGGGCCCCATGGGTAGAGACCCGGCCACCAGGCGCTCGCCGAGGAGCCCCTCCCCCAGGCCTGGCTCCAGGGTGAGGCCCCGGTAACCCTGATCCGGGCAAGGGTATCTGGGTCCTGTTTTTAAATTCCATAAAGCAAAAGCAACTTTACAATATTTAGAGCAAACTTTACAATATTTAGAGCAGACCTTACAATATTTAGAACAAACTTTACATTTAGAGCAAACCTTAAAACATTTAGAGCAAACCTTACAACATTTAGAGCAAATGTTACAATGTTTATAGCAAACTTTACAAGATAGTAGAGTAAGTCCAGCAGGGTCTATGGTTTTAGTACTGGCTGGTGCTATTAACCCTTTGCAGCTATAACGACTTCCATTTTTTTCTGGGTAGGCTTTCTGCAAGATTTTGGAGTGTGTCTGTAGGAATTTGTCCCCATTCATCCAGAAGAGTTTTTGTGAAGTCAGACACTGATGTAGGATGAGTTGACCTGGTTTCCAAT
Organism: Brachyhypopomus occidentalis; assembly: GCA_020368025.1. Lineage (NCBI taxonomy): Eukaryota > Metazoa > Chordata > Actinopteri > Gymnotiformes > Hypopomidae > Brachyhypopomus > Brachyhypopomus occidentalis. The sequence goes on along the minus strand of JAGXOD010000004.1, from coordinate 2,560,823 downwards.
CTCTGTTCTAGTTCATCCAAAAGAGTTGGTAGGGTTGAGGTCCAGGCTCTATGCAGGCCAATCAGGTTCTTCCACACTAAATTCACCCAACCATGCACTGTGTTGTGCATGTAGTCAAGCTGCAAAAAACAAGGGCCTTCCCCAAGCTGTTCCCACAAAGTTGGAAGCATACAATTGTCCAATATGTCTTGGCATGATGAAGCTAAGCCTAACTAACCCTAATCCTACAGATCCCTTCACTGGAACTTAACCCAACCCCTGATAAACAACCCCACAGAATTATTCCTTCTCAACCACAATGGTGCTTGATAAACCTGTGACAATGGGACTGAATGAAATACCTGAATTCAGTGATTAGATGTGTCCCAATATTTTTGTCTATATAGAGTAGCTACTGATCAGTCATTTCAAGTGAAGGAAGATACTAGTGTTGATTCTTTCCAGATTACCTGGCCTTCTTTATCTGCCCCAGACACAAAGTACTGAGGCTCTACTACTAGCTCTCATGCATTGCCTACAGTGATAATACAGAAGACAACTATCAACACCATAATGTCAAGATGTGCCTATATGCTTTGAATGATGCCATGTGGTTTGTCACTTTGGTTTGCATGTCCTTTGGATAATTAGATTTCAGTCATATGCCCTTTGTTGCAGTATGCCAGTGGTTGTTCCAGTGGGTGATCAAAGTGATATTTGTAAAACAGAGTTTCCATGCACTCACTTTACCTGTACTTGGATGATGCTGACGTCTTTTCTCAGACCTTCCAGTAATACCTTCAAAGGCTGGACATGGGGCTTAGTTGTCTTCAACAATACAACTTGAAACTGTAGTTGAAAGAGTAACTGAAGTTGAAAGTAAACTGAAAGTGTAATTTTTTTCAGACAGAAGTTAGCTATCTAGGCCATGTTTTCAACAGGGATGTCTACATACCCAGGAAGGATTTGGGCAGTTGCTGAATGGTCCTGAGCTGAGGTCCTTTTTAGGTGGTGCATCCTATTATAGGCAGTTTGTGCTGGGATTTACCAGTTTGGCACCACCCCTGCATAAGATGTCTTACAGGGTGTTTTACAGGGTTCCTGGAAGCAGCCTAGGCCTAGGGTGTTTGACACAGTAGATCAGCAGTGGTATGAGGCTAGTGAAGCTGATTTTGCTCCATGAAACATCTGGTTGGTCAGTATGCCCATGTTAGGGTATGCTGCCTTCACTCACACATTGCTTTTGAAGACCAGTCATGCAGGGTTTAGGGGTGGTGGTTGGCAGAGTTTGTGGTCCAGGTGGTATTATATGCTAGAGTGAGCATATCTACATTACAAATGGATATTTGCTGTTTAGCGGATGTCATTGTTTTAATGTTTTATTTTTGTTATCCCACATTACTTAGTTTTCTTTTCTGTTTTTATATTTTGTTTTTTTTTATGATAGCTAAGCTACTTATTTAGAGATGTCATTTTTATTACAGGAGTGGGTGGTGTCTGTCTATATGCTTGTAGGAATATTCAGAGGTTATAAAATACTGGCACTGTCAAGAGTACAGTACTCTATAATCTGCTATGCTTTAAATTTAATTTGGGATTAGTTTTGTATATTGAAAGGTATCTTCTGGCTATATATACAGAATATACACACTCTATGTCTAGGCATAAGGGTGTATTCACAGACATCTTCACAGACATCTTCAACATCTCACTGAGTCAGGCTATTGTCCCCACCTGCTTTAAAGCCACCACCATCATCCCCGTCCCAAAGAAAGCATCACCATCCTGTCTGAATGACTACCGTCCAGTAGCACTCACCCCCATCATCATGAAGTGCTTCGAAAGACTAGTCATGCAACACATCAAGTCCGTCCTTCCTGCCAATCTGGATCCTTACCAGTTTGCATATCGTCCAAATCGTTCCACTGATGATGCCATCTCAACTGCCCTCCACACAGCTCTCACACATTTAGACACTAAGGACTCTTATGTTAGAATGCTATTCATTGATTTCAGCTCGGCATTCAACACTATCATTCCACAACAACTTATCCAGAAGCTGGACAGTATTGGACTGAGCCTCCAAATGTGTAACTGGCTGTTAGACTTTCTGACTGGGAGACCACAGGCAGTACGGGTCGGCAGAAACTCATCCAGCACCATCGTTCTGAACACAGGGGCGCCCCAAGGATGTGTGCTGAGTCCCCTTCTATTCACTCTGCTGACACATGACTGCACACCATCATACAGCTCCAACTACTTCCTTAAGTTTGCGGATGATACAACTGTGGTGGGTCTCATCAACAACAACGACGAGACTAATTACAGAAGTGAGGTGAGCCGCCTGGCCTGGTGGTGTGGCCACAACAATTTATCTCTGAATGTGCAAAAGACAAAGGAGATAGTCGTGGACTTCAGGAAGCTGCCCTCCCAGCATGCTCCTCTGAACATCAATGGTACTGCTGTGGAGAGAGTGAGTAGCACCAAGTTCCTGGGTGTAGACATCTCAGAGGACCTATCCTGGAGTAAGAACACTGCATCATTAGCCAAGAAAGCCCACCAGCGCCTGTACTTTCTCCGCAAGCTGAGAAGAGCCAGAGCTCCGTCCCCCATCATGTGTACCTTCTACAGAGGAGCCATCGAGAGCATCATGACCAGCTGCATCACAGTGTGGTACGGCACCTGCACAGCATACTGTCGCAAGTCCCTCCAGCGCATCGTGAGAGCAGCTGAGAAGATCGTCGGCACCTCATTCCCTTCCTTACAAGACCTTCATGACTCCGCCTCACTCGGAAAGCCCAAAACATAGTGGGTGATCCGACACACCCCATGTACAGCTACTTCAACCTACTGCCATCAGGGAGGAGACTACGAAGTCTACGAGCCAGAACCAGTAGACTGAGGGACAGCTTCGTTTACCAGGCAGTCAGGAGGATTAACTCTCTGCCTGCTCTGCCTCTTTTCATCCTTAAAAATAATAAAAATCACATTTCAAACAAATGACAATAACACACAAGTACAACAAAGAACTCTGGACTGAAAAAAACTGGTTTTACACCCATCACTGTACAAGTCTATATGCTATTCAATTGCACTCCTGTTTATATCAGCACTTGATATTTATATTTATAATTCATTGCATACGTTCACTTTAATCTTAAATACATCAGATATCTCATACATTCACTTGCACACACATCTATATCTATATAATTTACTGCTGCATATGCCACTTTACTTTAAATGTAAATGTCAGAGACCTGTTTTATTTTTATCATATATGTCTATATATATATACATACATTTTTTTACCGTCACTATAGTTTTCTACTGTTGTTAGTAAATGTTAATTTAAGAGTAAATGTTTACAGCTGCACTATGGAGTCTGAGAGTAACGTAATTTCAATCCTGTGTATGTCCTGTACGTATCACAGATTTGACAATAAAGTTGACTTTGACTTTGACTTTGACTTTGACTTGACTATTGAGTATTGGAGTTGTTCTGGCTACCCTGGGCTATGCAGACTAATATTGTTGCACATACAGTGGTTAAACTCCCACACTCTTATCATTAGTTGATCTTAAATAAGCTTGTGAATGTTATGAATATTCACAACTTTCCCTATCTCATTTATTTGGGTAACCCACAACATTGGGGTGGCAAATGGGGTGGCATAATCATAATAGATTTGTTTTGGTGGTGCTGTAGGGGTAGTTCACACCACCATGCCCTCATCTGGTAAGGCACACGAAATATATTAATGATGGGTAAATTAGCATAAATTAAACGTCTTTCAAGGCCTCCTGTGTTGTCATTGCCTTTATTCCTCAAAGAATGGGAGGCTTTTCTTAATAATAAAGGTCAAATCTCCAAATACACATCTTAGGACACAGCAGTATTCCTATAAAAAAAACTGGGAACTTGTTCTCAAAGCAAATGGTGACCAATCTGAGCTGGAAATTTGCATTAAAATATTTTAGACGTTTTCGGAATTGTATTTACTTCATGCAGATGAGATTTATTGCTCCTAAGTAACAGGACAAGGTTTTATGGATAACCTGAGGCTTAGCAGCAAAGCATAAAGCAAAGACAGATGTGTTACTCTTCTCTACAAAAAGAAGAAAATACAAACCCAGCATGCTTAAAATGTGGAAGGGAAATCTGGAGTCCATTGGCAAGCCATTTATTTTAGCAGCAGATGCATATGAGAACATTGGTCTCATTTGGTTGAATTTTATATAACCTTTCTCCATCATTACACTTGTAATAATAACTCTTTTGACCTAATGACAGGCCAAATATTCTATACTTATGACTTGGCATGACTTAAAGAAAACAATAGAAGTGAATAGCATGTCTTCTTTGCTGTTGGTAATAGTCCTTCCCATGCTGATCTGAGGCTAGATTTTCTGGGGAAACTGTTAATGTTAGGAGCTGTGCAGAGTGAACCATACTGCTTTAGTGCAAAGGGGCATTTTTCACTCACTGCATTTTCTTGTCTAGATAATAAGCATCTCTGAACTCTCAAGCAGCTGAACTTTCTGCTCTCTGCTGAGAAGCCGGATCAGCAGAACCTGAGCCAGCCATCTGGACCTTTGGACATAGTTCATACTCTCTGTCTGAAAAAGTCTCACTGCAGCTATGGCTGAATCATAGAGTGCATTATAATTTCACACGTCGCCAGCGACTTGGAAAAAGAAAGAGAAGCTATTTGCATTGACGTCAGTCTCAAATCATCCACGTTTTTATTACCCATTGTTTTTTTTTTTTTTATACTTTTCAGTTTTTGGCCTTTCTGTGCAAACTGGTAGTTTATAAACAAAGTAGAAGTCTGGCAGCGGATACCAGAGAGTTGGATTACGAGGGTTCCAGTACGAGGGTGCCATCTGTAACCCACCCACCCACATTCAGCTGTGGGGCTGGAATTAGTGAAAAACCCTCGCATTTAAAATGATGAGCACACGCATTAATCACATCACCTTATTTAATAGCTTCTGAACGTTTGTATGTAGTGCTTGAAAACAACACAATGCTGTTCTCTAAGAGAGGTAGACATGAAGACTGTATTACTGTTGCAGTCGAAGTCAAATGCAGACAGACAGACATGAAGGCTGCAAAGGAGGGCTTCCCCAGGGACAGCATGTCTAGCCAAGATAGAGCAACCCGATTCTTTTCAGGTAAGCAATCACCCAAACACACACCCCAGACTCAGAATTCAGTTTAAAAGCAGGGAGGGCAGACACTGGGGTTTATGCCTTTCCTAATTAGGAGAGGCATTCATCTATAAATGGTGCTAAAGCATCAGTTTGTTATTGTGCTACTGCGGTTTTACTGCTAATAACAGGACAGAATGCAGAGTTTAGACCATCTGGATAGGATGTGAATCAGTAACTTTGATGAAGGCTTATGAAGTCAGAATCATAGCAGGGCTTATGTCTGATAAACAGCAATCACTCATCTTTCATTTTCCTGCTCCCTGAGAAGATCATATCTTTTTGGCTACTCCACAGTCATCATTACAGCTACAGGAGCAGGAAATAAATGGAAACTGACTGGAGCAGATTATACTGCAACCTTCATAACTACACATATTACACCCACAGGTTTTAAACCTGCAGTACTTACGACCTCATGTAAACTTTCTTAGCCCCATCACTGGACAGTTTCTCTGTTGTAAAGCTGTGACAACAGCTCATTAAAATCTGCATCTGCAGCTGATTCCATAGAAGTAGCAATACATGTGCTGGGCTAATTTGGGAGCACCCTTCAAACCTCACATATAATTACACCATGTACTGAACACACCTTTCAAATTGCAGTTGCAGGTGATAATGATATTTCAGGGGAAAACAGTGCTGTAAGCAGGCAGCACAGCTGTAACTATTACCTCTAATACTGAAATTTTACAGGGGACTGCAATTATGAAAGAATACTTTGTAGCTCTAAACTACCACAGTATTTAGTTCAGGAGACAGCAAAGAACATCTGATGAACAGTGACCCATGTACTACTGCAGTAGCAATTTATTGAAGTTAGATCTAATGTTTAATTAGCATATTTGGTATAAATTAAATTGTGTGTTCATTATATAACAAATTGCAGTATCCCATCTTGATTAAGTATTCTCTGAAGCTGCGACTACAGGTTCTAGTTTGACTTTTTCAGTGACCTCTTTAGTGATAGTTATTCATTGCAGTTCCAGATGTTTTCATTATTTACATGGCATAAGCTAACAATGAGATCTGGATCTTTATTAAATGCACTTACTTCACTACCAAGATTTAGAATGCTTTCAAAATAATGTTGTAATTAGTGGAGAGAGTGAAGAACCACCTTCCAATCATTCCAAAAACAAAAAAACACAAGTGTATGTTCAGTCCAGCAGTATTCAGAACAGATTACCAAAACAAAGGTTTTGATTTGGCTATTTAAAAGAAATTGCTACTAGGCACCTTCTACAAAACAGCAAAGAGCATAATTTACATTGAGGGGATAAGCAGTGGGTTTCAATTCAACATAAAGAGTATGACCTTCGAGAAAAAGCTCTCAGTCTGAAATGAAACACCTCCATAATCAGCTCTCTTTGTGTCTGCCTTCCAAATTGCTGAGGAAACAGACAATCACAGAATAGGCTATTTGGCATTCAGATTACCTTAAAAAAAAGTCATGTGTAATCTTTCTTAAAAAGAATGAATCTTCCTCTGGTTTGAGAAAACGGAGCTTTTGCAGCAAGCCGATTTAATGACTGAAATTACAAAGAAAGAAAGACAATTGGGAGCCTTCCGTTAGAGGAAATACACTGTGAGATTAAGATCTACAGCATCAAGATGGAGCATATACTGCACATTTTTTGTGATAGTTTGCACCCTGCAGACTGTGAGTAAAATTGCAATACATACTTTGCTTAATATTTGTATTTATCTACAGCATGCCAGTGGAAGACATTAACAATAAAGTGAATAAGGAAATACACAATCACATGCTGCAAAGTGTGGTCCATGTGTACTGTAACAGTATGTGAGCCGTAAGAGATGTTCATGCTCTGCCTCTGTACTGTACACAATACATTTCAAATGAGAATTAAATTTCACATTGAAGTTATAGTGCACTGTCAGTTTTCTTTCAGGGGTATTAGCATCAACATTTGGGAGATCTTGTGACAGTGGCCTTTTGATGGAACAGCAACCATCTCCTCCCCAAAGACGACTGGACAAATTACCATAAACAAAGCTATCATGTTTGGAGATCTTGTGTCTGTGACTCCTGTGTTTGTGACTCATAAACATTAGCAGACAACAGTTACATCCAGGGTAAACTTGCTCTGCCAGGCCTAAAATGCAAGTCCCCTTCCTGACACACTGGGGATCAAGTGAGGAGACTGACTTAGCCAATCAAGAACAAGCCAACCAAGAACAACTGACTTTGTGGTCCTGAGGAACTCCATAGCTGCTCAGAGACGGTGTAGTAGATGGAGTAGGTTAGATGGAGTAGGTGGCTGGCCTTCTGCATGGGGAAGTGGTCCAACGTTTGAATTATTCACGGGGGTGTAGGGTCCTGATGCCTTGTGCATTTTACTCACGTTATCTTCTGACTGTCACTGACTATGAGTTAGGGATTTGTGAGCATCTTTTGTTTCACTTTGGATTGAGCAGGTGAGGTTGTTTTATTTTAGAACAGTGATTATTTTGGCTTTGTCTCCTAGCGTGTGACCTGCTGCTTAATATAACAGAATGGTCGTGGTCTCTCTCTTCTGCTGTGGTCTGAGCCTCATACAGAACTTTGCGGTTTGGAAGGAATGTGAAATTGCAATACTCAGCATAACTGCTGTTTAAAACAGAGTCTTTCGTAGGCTTCTCATGTGAACAGTAAACAAGTATTAAATCTTTAATTTAAGTAAATTATATCTCCCCCTCTTACTTTAAATAATCCCATTAACCATATTAATCATCTTATTAAAGCAAATGCACAACTTCAAACATCATGCGTGCAGCTGTCATTTGAGTGCAGCGTGCGTGAGCCTCCAGAAGAATGCCGGGCAGGTCCCGGTGGAGTCCACACCAGCCAGCGTTGCAGTCCACACCAGTAAGCGTTCTCCTCACCTTTCACTCAGGTGCCAGACACATGTTGTGCCCCAGGGGCCACTCTGTGTGTGTGTGTGTGTGGGGGGGGGGTGAAACTTCTGCCTTTGGCTTAATTAGTGTAAGTGTTAGTCAGCCTCTGGTGAAGTGGCCGTGCAGAATCCCGACAGAATGAAGCAGTGTTAGGGCATTCACAGCGCCATTGTTGCCAGATAATTGGAAGAGCCGAGTTGGAGCAATTAAGGGAAGCATCTTAACAGCATCCCATAGTGGAATCACAGCGGCTAAATAAGATCGCAGTACACAGCTTACTACGTATGACCTTAACATGTGTCACCTGTCATAAAAAGGGATTTCCTTTGTCAAATAAACATCATGAGAGCAGTGAAGGTCCCATTCGTCTAAATATACTGGATGAACTTAGTTACATAGAGTAATGACCTATGTGCAAAAACTCATTTTTGTATAACTTCATATTTGCACACAGCAAGCACAGATTCCATCTATTCACTCCTAAAGAGCAATTAGTGTTTATTATGAAATTTCCATAATCCCTCTAAGGAATCCATAAAAAACCCTGAAGACTTAATGGAGATCAAGCCATTACTGTTATTGTGCAGAAGTTAATTTTATTGTGTTTTAAAAAAAGAAAAAAAAAAACTTAAATGTCACATTTGCTGAAACAATAGAAAAATGATGGGCGAGTTAGCACTTTAATTAAAGTTCTTGCTGAAGGCTGGAGAAGAATGTCTGGATGAGATATTAAAGACTCCTCTTCCCCTTGCACTGAAATGAGTCACTGAGAAACACCCCAGTACCGAATGTTGCAGATCCATGACTCATGCGACAGCACCCTTTACTACATTCTCTGACACAATCCTAGGTAGGAGCATAACACCATATGAAAGCCGGGCTGTTTCATAATGAAAGCAGCGCTGTCTACATTGTGAGGCTTTTTTTATAAACAGGGTTAGGTTTTAACTGGTAGGGGGGTGAGGGCCATGGGTCTTTTTGGGCTCTGATGATTCCTAACGAGGAAGACTAAGATGTGGATTTTACCCACACGCATGTTCGTCAGTCTTTGAGAGAGAAAACCAAGGTGGCAATTAGGAGCTCTGTAAACTGGTCCGACGGCAGTTTCCCGCTTCGCCGCTGTGCTGTTTACATTTCGGAGTACTGCTTCGTTTTCTAAAGGGTCTGGCATTTCTTTTCATTAGTTTTATCATAATATACAGTATATACAGACTTATACAGGCTACGGCTTACTGTGAGGTGGTGCCGACATCACGGAGCGACTCGCCACTGGAATGAACGGCAGGCCAACGTTTATTAACAAACCATTAAAGAAAAAAAAAGTAAGAAAGCAAAGCAGGCTCGCCGAGCGAGAGACACGAACAAAAAGATGCGGGCTTAGAAGCTAGCAGCGCAGGCTCTTACGGAGGCTAATGCGAAACGCTGTGAACGAGGACCTGCAGGAACACGCAGGCAAAAGGAAACGAGTGCACACAATCAATTAACAAGTGGGTGGTTGTAACCGGTGAGGTGACTGAGGAGTGTGATTGGTGGGTGCAGGCTGATGATCAGTATGTGGTAGGTGATTGGCTGGGTGAATCATGGTTGCTGTGTGAAAGGAAACCCAGAGAAACGGGAAGCTGTGTTGCAGCGCTACTTAAGGGATTCGGGGTTTAGCAGCAAATTTACGGCCTTTTGCACCTTGGCAATGCTCACTTTGCTAGAAGAGATCTCAGGACCTGTACCCAGTTTATACAAAGCAATGTGCACAGGGAAATGAATTAGCAGCAACTTACGGAGCTACCTGTTATGTCAGCTGGAGAAATACCCTCCACAATAAAAAAAACTCACAACCTAGGCATAGCTTACCATATATACACGCCAATGCACCAATCAACGGGGTGCTTTGCTTCCGTGTTCAGGAACCACAGGGGTCAAAGGTTGCAACCCAGGCCTCATTAGCTAGCACAAGTCCAAGTAATGAAGACTGTGTGTGTTCAGCAGCACGTTGCTAGGCAGGCCATTTTACAGGCCATTGTTTACTGCGGTCAGCTGCACACCCGTACCAAGCCTACCACGCAACCCATTTGCTCACAAGGTTCTCCGCACTTTAAAGGTCTGGATCTCCTCGCCACAGCGATACCCATGATCCAGCCTCCATGCAATTCATTAGCACATGTCATAGAGATGGGAGGAAGCAGTTCAGTGACCTGTAACATCTTCATTGATCATGTTTGGGGGAGACGGGGGTGTGACCTGATCATTAACCTATATCACACATCATTACGAGCAGGGTGAAGACTTCAAATGTGACATGCAAACATGGCCATTTGGGAACAGAATACATTTGAATGTCAAGATGGGATTTAACCATTATGAACATCTCATTCTTGGCAGGGTGCAGTTAATTTATTTGGATTGATTTTTCAAGCCTTTAACTGATAAGGTTATTTATCTAAATGAGAAATTATGTTATGTTGACAAACTGTTAGTTATGGTAGTCCTTATACTCAGTATGTACAATTTAAAGAAAACTGTACAATATATGGAAAACAAAATTCTTAACATTTGCAGAACTTTTTATTAAACATTTACAGGTGAAGTGCTACACTGAAGTTCTCCACTTCATTTTTTAGACAGTGAGATGAATAAATCATTGATCCTCAGAACCACTTGCTCAGCAAAGGTTTTCAGCAAGAGCTTCTGCAACAGAGATCTACGGCATAAACAATTGCTTTCATCCTGAATCTTGAACAGAATTCCTTAAAAAGAAAAATATAAAAGCTTTTCTTTTAAAATCCATGGTTTATTCTCAAAACAAATAAGACACCCAGATAAGTAGGACTTCCTTTCAGTTAAACTGTGAATTGTTGCTGTTCTATAAATTCGTTAAGCTGTGGTACAAAGACTTAAATTGTGCAGTCATTTTAAAACAAGTTCTAAATGTGCTAGCCTAGCAGAGTACAAACCTACAGCCTGTCATTTTAATTAATGATTAACATAGATTCTATTATATCTATTGCTGAAACTATCATAATTGATTAAATATCAGCTTTCTTCAACAGTTAGTGTTTCAGTCTCTCTCATGTGTTTTCCCATTATCGTCTTATGTCAATGATGCCCGTTCTTTGATTAAAATGAAACCCACACTAAATGAGGCAGTAACTGTTCTGACAGAATTTGAAGTGACACATTTTCATACTCAGTAATTACAAAAAGACATTGAAGACAAAAATAATATAAAATACACAAAACACCCAGCATACATTTAGTATGTGGTTTACAGAGCTTTTTTTTTTTTTTTTTTTTTACAGCGTAGACGCTGGCTGCCGTTTTAGGCGCGTTTGGGATCTGTGAGGTTCCCAGTGCGCTTTAATGAATACTTGGGCACAGTTAACTTTTTGCAGGTGTGAATTCTGCATGAATATTGCTGCATATCTAACTGTGACTATGCTAATCAGAGGAATACTCCAGTGATCCTGTGTTCTGATGTGGATAAAATACACAAGAAATGAATCTTTAAATATATGCATTCCAGAAATGTAGTTTAAATATTAATATAGGACATAACAGTGATCGGTACATTCGAGCCACCAGCCTCTAAGGAGCTCAGAGCTGGAGCCAGAGAAGTAAATCACTTTAACAATCACTTCCAAACCCAATTTCCTTCTTCTCATTATGATCTATTTGCAAGGATTTTAGTGCTGTTTCATAACCACTGAATTCCTGTGTGGACTTTGGTATGATGCACTATATCACATGCAGTGACTGGTAAGAAACAAATTATTCTCGAGTCTGGAAAAACACTGGCAAATGAAACCTATGGCTTATCGTTCCAAAACAGTGGCTCCTGTCATGTTGGGGTTCATTCCTACTACCCAGGGGACTGACGGTAGACAGAGAATTTATGTAATCACAAACAAGCTTTATGTCCTTGTCATAATATGTTTTCCTCATTAGTTGCATTCATGATGAATGTATCTGCCAGAGAATGGTGTTTCCAAAAAGCTCATTACTGTAGCTCCATAGTTACTGAATGACACCAGCGGGGGGGACACACCAAACAGCATTGCGGCGTTCGTGTGTTTTGTGTGGATATAGAACGTGGTTATGTTTGGGAGACCCAAAGTGATCCCCAGGCTTTGCCTCATGCCATCTAATCAGGGCTATAAAAGCTGGTCTCTTTCTGTGTTTTAGGCGGTAGGGAGGAGAGACTGGTCCAAGGTAAACCTGGGTCTTTTGGAACATCTCACCACGCTGTGATGCCCAGTGGCTTCAGTACATCAGCGTGCTCGTATTGTTTTAGATCCATGTGAAAGCCAGGGAGAGGTCTTAGGGGCAACAAAGGAGAATGACTGGATGCAAACGCATAAATATTTAGCTGAGAAGAAAGCACAGATGACTGCACCATCTGTCCCTGAAAGTGGCTGTGGGTCTTGAATGTGTGTCAGAGAGGGAGGAAGAGAGAGAGGGAGGGACGGAGGAAGAGAGAGAGAGAGAGAGAGAGAAATGCTATTCTCATAAATATATACAGAGCTAAGTGCTTGTTGGATGTACAGTGCTGCTGGAAAGTTTGTGAGCTCCTTGAGTAGTTTTGATTTTTCTATTGTTTTACCATGATTCTCTTATGTTATCATCTCCAGTTTTTGTATATAAAATGACAGGTTTATGTGAAATACCATTTGCTTGTTTTGAGGGAAACGTGTAACTTGCCAGCAGACTACATGAAACATGGAATCAGAGCGTAAGTAACTGAACCACAGCTGCATTGATAAAGTCCGTTAGGTAAAAGACTCAAGTGAAACATGTGAGTGCTCAAGTAATCAGTTATTATACAAAAGATTCCAGCTCCATCCATCCACTGTAAGACAAATCTTTTACAAATGGAGGGCACTCAACATCACTGCAACTCTGCCCAGAAATGGACAGCCATCAAAACATACATCAAGACGCACCAGAAAATTAATTCAGATAAAGGCCAACCCACACATCTCCTCCAGAGAGTTGGAGACCTCTCTGGCAGCCCCTGGGATAAATGTACATGTGTCTACAATCAGATGAAAAATCAATAGACGTGGCATTCATGGGAGAGTTGCTAGAAGAAAGCTTCTGCTCTCAAGACAGAACCGTTGCCTGTTTAAACTTTGCCAGAGAGCACTTGGACAAACCAGAGGCTTTCTGGAAGTCCACTCTCTGGACAGATGAGTCCACAGTCACAGGCGCCATGTTTGGAGAAAAGTCAACACTGCATATAAAGAGAAGAACCTCCTCCCAACAGTGAAGCATAGTGGTGGAAATGTGAAGGTCTGGGCCTGTTTTTCTGCCTCCAGACATGGACTACTCCATGTTATCCAGGGAACCATCAATTCCCAGGCCTATCAACATGTTCTTGACCAGAATCTGCCACCTGTAACGATTAGGGATTTGGAGCAGGACGACGTAAACACACGCCCAAGAGGAGGGGCCCGGGAGCGTCACCGTGACACCACCATCAGTCAGGGATTTGAAACTGGGACAGAAATGGAATATGCAACAAGACAATGACTGAAAGCATTCCAGCAAAACTATCAAGAAAATGCTTAAGAGAAAAAAGATTCACACTCTGGATTGGCCCAGTCAAAGTCCAGACCTCAGTCCCATAGAAACTCTGTTGTAAAGGGGCCTCTGGTGTTGCACAACCAAGGGGGCTGAGGACACATTCAGCTTTGAGGGCCTGACTAGACGAAAAGGGGAAAACGGACAGAAAGACAGAAAGGTGGTGGCGGGGCTGTAGTTAGGACAGCTGTGGCGAGATCTGAAGCGGGCGGTACCTGCCCCATGTCCCTCCACCCGATCTCAAACAGGTGGAGTTCTGCAAGGAGTGGACAAAAATCCCAAAAAGCAGATGTGAGACACTCGTTTGTGGTAACAGAAGACGTTTGGTTGAAGTAATGGCTGCAGAAGGAGGTTCCAAAAGCTACTAACTAAAAGAGTTCACATACTTTTGCACTTGAAATTGTAATGACTTTTGTTGAATATATAATGAGAAAAAACACAGCGTGTGTACACACATATATATATATATATATATATATATATATATATATATATATATATATACATATTTGGAAGGTTTGCTTTATAAATTGAGATTTGGATGTTCATTTCCAAAGATTTATTTATTTTTTTAATGAAAATAATTTTTTTAGGATACAATGCCGATAGTTGCATGGTTCACAAACTTTCAAGCAGCACTGTCACTGTATGTACACAAAATGTTTGTTTTGTTTTTTTGTTTACTGTCTGTTTGTCGTAAGTCAAGAAGCCAGGGTTTACAGAGTTTGGCACAAGTATGACTGCATATGCAGACATATTATGGCTGTGTTTGGAAACATTTCCTATTAGAGAAATATAGAGTCATTTTATAGTAATGTTCATATTTTTGCCAGGAAAGATGAACAATCCACTGTGAAATGTAGAGTGTGAATTGTAGTGTGCTCTAACATACTGTATACTACGCTGGAGCACACTCAGTACTACTAATCAAGTCTCTGAAATCTGAGACATACTGATTAAACAGGTGGAATCAGTTGTGTTGCTGCTTGATTCAAATGAAAACCCACAGTCAGACCCAATCTATGCAAATAAGACTGCTTTCTCCTGCCATAATGCAATGCAAAGTGGTGTTATCAAAGCTCAATTATCTATCAAAAGGTATTAAGATGCCACAAGATGGCAATTTTGTAAACAAATGTGCTGGTAAGAACTGGCTGACATATGTTGAGGTGATCTAAGGCTAATCTTTCTGATTTTAGGGTCATGAATGGTGCCATTTTAGTATGCTAGATGAAGTAATGTATTGTTTGCTAACCTTTAAGCATCAGTCAACTGATGTTAGTTGACAGGTGGCAAGACTTTCAGTTGCCAAAATTGATACAAGTATCTCAGAATACTGCATTGTTGTTTACATGAGCAATAGTCAATAGGTATCCAGCAACTATTTTCTGTAAGTAGGGCATAGCAACTTAGTGGTGAACCATTCCAAACACAACAGCTGCCTATAGTCTCAGCATATGATTTGGTAACATAGGCTAGCACTTGGTAAATCATTGGGATTTGTATATTACACATTCTTTACTTTTACTTGCGAAATATGCTGAGTGACTTATTTAATACTGATTAATAAAACACTTTGAATGGAGCATTTGTGTGCATAAAATACGTAAAAATATCAAATAAGATGCCACTGGAAACATGGCAAAGCTCTGAAAGGACAAGTTACTGTTAATTAATATACAAGTTCACTGACTAAAAATGGCCTGGTAGCCTTTAGGTACAACTATAGAGTGGGTGTACCTGTTGAGCTGCAACTTGGTGTATTGCATTCACATGGCAGCTTTGTTGGTTGTACAACCCTTCAGGTCCAACAAATGCAATGTGAATAAAGTGTGTTTATTATGACATTATTAAAGCAAGTGAATTAAAGTCCCCAGAGAACAGCAGTGGCGTCTCGAGCAGAAACAAAACCTTCATACATTCAAATGAACAGTTCCCCAAGCAGTGACCCTGTCCGAGTGCCTCTCCTGTGTGTGTGTCTGCTCTGGCAAAGGGAGTGGACAGGCAGCCAGAGGGGAGAGAGAGAGCAGGGTGAGAGAGGGAACGAAGGAGAGAGGAAAGGCAAACAAGACAGCCAGACGGAGAGATGGAGAGAGGTGGCGCTTCGTGGGTGGATGATTCTGGGAGGGGGGTGGTGGAGGGAGGGGGGGGGTAGAGGTAATCCTGAGCCTCATTATAAAGCCCCATTCTAGATCAATTGGACACTGGAGCCAATAATTGTGGGGCTGTGTTTTCCTGTTCTCAGATGGTAGCAGCATGTGGCTGTGGGAACAAGAACTGGTACTGCCAAAGCAGTGGACACAGGTGCTCAGCAGAGCTGCGCTATCAAACTACACTCCCCCGAAATGAACCTGTTAGCATCACTCAGGCCAAGACGTAACCCTGAATAGTTGTAAGGAATCTATAGTAATGGGAAAAGCAGACAGAAATTGTGATCTGAGAGTGCATGATTGTCATTCAGACTCTAAGGAGATTGTAAATGTTGCAAATGTTTAAATGTTTTAAGAAATATTTCAAGACACATAAACACAGTACAAAAATATATATGGCAAAGCATAAGAAGGAGCCAACAATCCAGCACATCAGCTCAGAGCCTTGGTGAATGTTCCTCCAGACAACAGCAGGTCTCGGCTACGTGTCTGTATCCTGCTCGGTCACAACCATCGCTCGGCTCTCTTTGCTACTCATTTTTAGAAAGACACGTTGTCAGAAATGCCCATTGACTGACTGCTCTCACGTGTTATAGACATTGACTGACTGCTCTCACGTGTTATAGACATTGACTGACTGCTCTCACGTGTTATAGACATTGACTGACTGCTCTCACGTGTTATAGAGAAGGCCCTCTGTGCTGTTGGTCCTGACACACGTGACTTGTGTCTGAACGGCCAACGTCCCTGCTGGGTTGTTTACAATTGTGTGGGGTCAACCGCCTACATTAAAGTTAAAGTTGCCATATTGTCAATTGTGATTTTCATCCCAATCGAAATTAGTCCTCCGCATTTTCCCATCTGTGCAGAGAGAAGACACACACACACACACACACACACATACTGGTGATCACTAGGGGGCTCTGTGCTGCACATGTGCCAAGAGCGGTGGGAACCCCCACCCCAGTGTCCGGGGAGCAGTTGGGGGTTAAGTGCCTTGCTCAAGGCACATGAACATGCAGTCCAATGTTCAACCTTGAACCCTTCTAAACGTGGTGTAAGCTGCATGCGTAGCCACCAGACATCTCAATTCTTTTCTCGTAGTTACACTGTAAGCAGCTCTGCTAAAGCAGGTTTGATGGTGGGCTGTCAGCAGGCATTTGTCCGTGTGCGTCCTGAGGAAATCGGAGATGTACGTGGTGATCTGGCAGAGGGACGCTGACAACAGCAGTGGTGCTTGCAGAATGTGTTCAAAGGAAATGCTGTAACGTCTGGAGAAGAAAGATCAAAGGAACCGAGTGTCAGCAAGGTGCTGAGGTCCCTCCGTGCGTGTGTGTATGTGTGTGTGTGTGTGTGTTCAAAAACAATGCAGCCTGTGCTTTCCTCAGTAAAGACATCCTCGAAGGGTCAGCAGGAGGGAGGCATGTTTGGTTCTGAGCATACAACATGTCTTCAGAGAGCCAGGGCCATGTTTAGCACAAGCCGAAACACATACACACAACCAAACAGGAAGGTTAAAAATGCAGCATGTGTTTTTAAATACATTATTCAGAAACAGCTGATCAGAGAGGCCAGAGGCAGAGGGATCTCTCGGCTGGGAGAAGTTTCGCAGGTTCTGAGAAGTCTGCGCACCAGGCTGCAACTTTCCTCTCTAGCCTCTTTATTAACTCTGTCCTGTTCTTTCTCCCAGCATCAGGAGCTGCCTACTGTAAAAAAATATTCCCCATGCACACACCACTGTCACCAGACTGTAGGGGGATCCTACCTGCAGTGACATGAGTAGGCAGGTGTTAGCCTATATCCACTGGTGTTCTGGATGCCGCATGGCCAGAGGGACATACAGGAAAACGAACAGAGAAAAGTCACGAATGCGAATGGTTGGAAAATGTGGGTTAGTTTTTGCTCCCGTAAATATATTACGTTAATACAGCTCCAGTTTCATCTCTCAGTTAAACTGACAATTCTGATCATAAACACTTCTAAAATAATCTTTGGTTATTGATGATTGCTTTTGGTGTGCAAATTTGAATATGCAGAAAATCTACGAGGTCTTTAATAAGCCGCACCTCATTAATATAAGACTTAACTTCTTAAAAACAATAGAGGTCCTCGACTATTCAAAAGCACTTTTGCTCAGATTTGCCTGCCGCCGGCCTCAGTGCATGGTTTTAATAGGTAGGAACTCATGACCCCAGGGGAAACAAGCGTGGAGAGCCTCTTAATTACACATAAATATGGAACACAGTGGATTGCTCATATGGTTCAAGAGGCCCGTTTCCATTCGAAGCTGTTGAAAAATCAGTGGCCTCTTTAAGCAGCGTCACGAGGCACCTTTGAAGCAGCAGAGCACACTGGGAACATTTCAGCAAGCATAAATATGTTCATTAAAAACATGTCGAACCTGAAAGATGGATATGCATGACATATTTTGTAAGCAAGCCACCTGTTTTTTCTTTGTAACCTCTCTGTAGGCTCCTTGATTAGGACTGACGTGGGAAGGTTAGCTGACAGTTCTATTTGAATTGTTTTAAATAACAACCATGGACCCCCTATGCAACATGGACGCCCAGGCGCTCTGATGTGACACTTACAGGTAGGGCAGCTTGTCACCATTTTGTCAGTTGAATTGCCTCAGTATTGCAGAACAAATATGCCAACAAGAAGAACAGCTTCTTACCTGAACTATGGACATCGCTCCATAATCGTTCCCTGACTGGGAAGCAATTCAACAATTCAGGCTCTTGTGTACAGCCCAGGAACCGAAGTCAGCCCGGGTTCCTCTAGTGGAAATGAAGGTAAAAGTTCCTGAGTTCTGAAAAAGTTACTGACTTCTGAAAATAAAAATCTTCCTACTGTGGAAAATGGCCTCACAGGAGCTCTGATATCATAATTATTATAGTTCCACATTCCACTCAATCAGCATTGCAGTAGGAAGAAGCAGGAGAAGAGCTTGCATTTGTATGTGTGTGTCTGTGAGTTTATAAAAGCTCTGAGATCCTGGGGCAGCTGACACCATCCTCATGCTATGCAAATCAGTGCCTGCTGCTTATTTTTGGAAAGCGCTGTGTTTCTGACACTGTTCAGGGACTCTGGCTCCTCTCTGTGGGTCTCGCCACTGCAGATTTTCAGAACCATGCACATTTTCTGCACACATCCAACTCTTCGGGAAAGAATGATGTGTGTCAACAGCAGAGTGAGGTGGATGGGAGTGCGTGCCTCTTCGTCATCTTCACCTCAGTCTCCTCTCCTTCACTTCCGCATTCACAGACTCTCAGAACACCCATCTTCCTTTTTTGTCAGTGTTGGGGGACTTTTTTAGTCCAACAACCAATTATTTGGTCCAACGTCTTTATTACGCATCTATTATGTTAATCAGGATACAAGCGCACCTAGTCGGTCATGAGAGGGAGGGAGGGAGGGTAGAGAATAAGTCCAGACTGCAGTGTCAGCATCGTCCTGCTACGTTAGTTATGCTGCTTTCAGTCTGCTATCATAATTTATCTTCTGTCCACAGAAGCATTACAATGTCGCAGGGAGTGTCTGGGCATAGGTGCCTCCTCGACATCTCTCCTATCAATCAGAGCACGGAGAACGTACAGCACATGACAAGTGAAGAGTCTCCAGCACAGGCTGCGATGCAGACAGATTGCAAAGCAGTCCGAACTCTCCCTTCACGCTCTGCTGGCTCACATGGGCTTAAAAGGAGCCCAGCTGCAGAGCATCAAAGAGTCACTGCTCTCACAAGAGAGGGAGAGAGAGAGAGAGAGAGAGAGAGAGAGAGAGAGAGATGAAGGAAGGATGAGTGGGCCACAGGGTTATCCCCACTTATGCTTGTGCCTTTAGCTTGAGATGGCTGAGAGAACATACTACATTCAGAGGTTATAGATTCTTCTATACTAGCAACAGCTTTTGATGTACATTGAAATGAGGTCATTAATTCCAAAAATCTATTGAGGTATCACTGTTTTGGAAGCCAGCAATACTATGCTTTTTTTTTTTTTAATGGAGATAGATTGCCTGTCAGAATGTCCTGTAATAGACAGGAGAGATATCATTCCTTATAATCAGAAACGCACTGACAGTGGCATTTTGGGGACACACGGCAGCTTATAAATGGTGATAAAGAAAAGGCTGGTCGACAGCTCTGGTGTCTGTTGGGTTTAAACGCAGGTAATGAAAGGGTTACACCTTCCCTCGCCCACTCCTGGAAGAACAATTTAACTATAGGAACGTAGTTAGCGTATCAGTATTCACATGGCTGTCACCCTAACATCACGCTCAGAGGAAGCTGGCTATTAGTGCAGGCAACCTGAGACACATTTGCTTTGTGCAATCCACACTGTGTTGAATACTGCTTGCCTGGAGTTCTTCAGGGGGAAAATTGTTTGATTGGTTTCCAAGAAACAGTTTGATCAGCATCTAAAATGAATGTGCCACAACCATACAAGCTCAGATGCTCCAATGGTTTGAAAACAGGGCACCCAGAAAACATCCAGAGGATAATTAGAGCCTTATATCTTTTTTCTTTCACAGTACACTTATAGATATCTAGCTTCTTATTAAATCGTTTATGATCTGCTAAGGAGGAGGGGTTTTTTTCTATCTTGGATGTGCCCCATTCCAAATTTAGGAGAATATAAAAATCAGTTCAAACTTAAAAAGTAATTTAATCTGAAATATAGAGCCTGAATAATTACTTACAGTCAGTGATAAACTGGAAAAAAAGATTACCATGCTCTGTTAAAAATGGAAATTCTATTTTTTTTTTTAACACTGTTACTGCTTCGGTGACGACAGCAGTCTAATATGTAGTGTTTCAGCTTTACCCAGCTTTCTCTAAATAAAACATAATAATGGATAAAAGTCAGGAATTTGTCATGTGTGGAGAGATGACATTAAACACACCTGTACATGGTTGAACAGACTCATCTCATGCAGGATTTGGTGCATATCCTTGAAATGATTAGAATATGTTCAGGATAAAAGATTCCAATGAACATTTCTTTCCTCTAAGACTGTGCACTTTGGCAGTGCTGATAGTCAGCGTTTAATTTATTGCACAATGAAAGTCTGAAATTGCTTAGTTGATCAGGGGGCAGAAGTGCAGGTTTGTCAACCAAATTAATGAGCTTCTGCCAAAGCCTGGGTTTGCTTGGAAGGGTCTTACATTGGAAAAGGGGTGTTTTTGCAGGTGCATATGATTAAAATATAAAGAACACAGCCTGTGTTGTCAAGCATTGCAATTGTATCGGCTTCTATAGTATCAGTGTCCATATTATACATAGAGTATACATAGATTTCTTAACGGTAAAGTGCAAAACTGACCCTGGAACAGCATTTGATGCTCAGCTGCATTGTGATTCTGCTCTCCACTCGCTGACTGATGCTACCATTTTGCATGCATAGTACAACACTGAGGCACACAAAGAGATGGAGGGCAGTTCAGTGGTTATCCAAAGGACTTTCAGTGAAAAAGGTGGGAGGATATAAAAGCTCGAGTTATTGGAGCGGTTTGGAAGCCTGACCAAAAGAGACTCTCCAGTACAGCAGGCTCAGATACAGCCCCATGGGGTGGCATCTGCCTTGGTCCTCCTTTGGCTCTTGGGTACTCTGGGTTTCTGGCCAAAGGGAAAATCTCCCAGGAGGCCAGGCGAAAAATGAAATGTCCTCAGTCACTCCAAGAAAAGGAGAAGTGAAATGTCATGGTTTTCATTTCTGCAGGTCACAGACAGCCAACGGTGTAGGGCCAGCCTGTCAGATAAATTGCCTTAGAGTGTCTTCATCATCTTAGATGACAGACAGAAAAACAGGAAAACAGACGAGAAAGAAAGCGAGAGACAGAAAGAGAGAGAGTGAGAGAGAGAGTGAGACAGAGAGAGAGAGAGAGAGAAAGAGAGAGAAAGAGAGAGGTTTTAGTGGCAGGCAACTTGGGTAAATTGCTTTAAAACCACAGATAGGAAGCACAGGTCACAGAATGGGGTCACAAACACACAGATCGATAAAGAGTTGTTAAGATCTGAAAATCAATGGCGGCAAACAGAGAACCCAGGCCTTAATGCTGTCTTTTCTTTTGGAGTAGCCACTTAAAAGGCTGCATCTGAGAGTTGAGAGAGAATGGCTTGGCTGCTTTGGTACGAAAGGGAAGAAAAGTTCTTCAGGATTTCAACAGCTTATGTCTGTGAGAGCTGTGGGCTGGATGTTGCCTTCAATGAAAACTTTTAAATAAAAAAGACTAACATTCATTTTTCCAGTGTAGCTAAAGGAGAAATTCTTAAAAGCGTGCATTTTTGAAAGGACATATGATGGATTATTCCAACCTAATCAATCTCACTTCGCACTACAGAATACTACAGGGGTGTAGACTACACTGGAAAAGCATCAATAATGTGAGTCTAACATGTGATATGATGTGTGTTTGTGAGAGAGAGGGGAGAGGAAGAGGAGGAGGAGGAGGAGGAGGAGAAGAAAACGATGATCAACACTAACTTTCTGAAAGTTCACTTGTCGTTTAATGTCTAGAGCCATTAATTCCTGTGGTAGTTATAGTGCGCTAAAGTAAAAACCCAACATACAGGACTGGTCCCACAGAACTCCATTTACCATCCACCTCTTGGTTATCATGCTTAAAAAAACCTCCCCACTTGCCCACCCCAGCCCAGAGAACAGGAGTGCTACCACCTGCACTCATGAAATCATGATTGCATAGATCCTCACATGCCAGAGTACCCACCTTGTCTGGCAGCGTGTGTGTGTGTGTGTGTGTGTGTGTGTGGAGGGGGGGGGGGCAGAACTAGGATCTTTGGACAGGCATTATAGAGTTCAGCAGGATTCCACGTTAGCATCTGCTGCTAATTGAATATGCGTCTGCATCTCCCTGACTTCAGCCCCATGCAGGACTGAGCTGTGGTGCCACAGGTGAGGCAGGAAGCTCCCGCACGGCTGGCAGGGGCACTCGCCACGCGAGGCTGCAGACAAAGTCGCACCGCTAGCTATGACAGAACGCGCAGATTACTAGATAGCACAGCGACAGCTGGGGAAACATGGAGGGTCATTGAGCAGGTTGCTTGTGGCAACCACATGAAGAGTACATTGTATTTAATGGCCATGGCCTGAGGGAAAAGAGCTGGACTGAAGAGGCTTCAGATGAGTGCTCTTATTATTTTATTGGGTTTTTGTCAGCCCTGGCCTATGGCCCCTGGCTTATAGTTACTCAGGCAATCAGTCACTCTCTTGTTTCCGTGCATTAGCTCTGTTTACTGATACAGAACAGTATTATAACAGCTTCTTCCTGGCAAAAGAGTGAAAACAATATTCACTTTGCATGGGGACGGGTGACTTGATGTGTTTGCTTCCACAGCACAAAAGGTCTTCAGCGCCTGTAATCTGCACTAAACGTCTGCAGCGCCTGTAATCTGCACTTAAACGTCTGCAGCGCCTGTAATCTGCACTAAACGTGTGAAGCGCCTGTAATCTGCACTAAACGTCTGCAGCGCCTGTAATCTGCACTAAACGTCTGCAGCGTCTGCAATCTGCACTAAACATCTGCAGCGCCTGTAATCTGCACTAAACGTCTGCAGCGTCTGCAATCTGCACTAAACGTCTGCAATCTGTACTAAACGTCTGCAGCGTCTGCAATCTGCACTAAACGTCTGCAGCGCCTGTAATCTGCACTAAACGTCTGCAGCGCCTGTAATCTGCACTAAACATCTGCAGCGCCTGTAATCTGTTAGAAGTGCCCTTCTTCTGGCCCACAGTAGTAGAGCTCCTCTTGGAAAACACAGACGCAAAAATGGAGGCATCTCCCCTACACAGCATACAGCATGCGAATTGACAGAATTTAGTCAGTTATCAAAAACCAAATATTGTGTTCTGTTTAAAATGTGAACCAATACAGAAACGCACGTCATACTTGCTGCAAGGAATGCAGAGGTCACACAGAGAGACCCCTTCTGCCCGAAGACTTACAGAATAGAAATGATGCAACACCCCTCAATGGATTACTCTGGGCATCGTCATGCACCTCCAATGACATAAAAAAAAGTTCACAAATGCATCACAACAGGTCCCACACAGCAGATCGCATACGCTACGAGACATGAGCCACTGTCACAGCCATCATGCGGGTTGACACTATACTGCTGTGAGTCTATTGATAGAACTCTGCATGAGTTGTGGTGTGCTCTCTCCCACCTTTCAGAGCCACCACAGGTCCTGTGCCCCAAGGCCATGCCAAGGCTCCGACTAGTCAGCCGCAGGGTCGGGTGTCCTACACTCCAATCACCATCATCTTCTTCCCAGGAGACCGGACTCGCTGTACCGTACACATCAGTTGCCGGTTAATTTTCTGTTAGACAGCTATAAGTCACCAAAATTCTGGCTGCAGGTGAGAGAATATTTAAAATGGGCAGTTCCTTTTGTTATATTACAATCACGTTCCAACAATAAAACATCCGAAGCAACAAAACATGCCCCATTAACAATAATAATGTGAAGAATTAATAGTGTAAAAATAAAATACCTGAGGGGTTGCAGTGTGTGCGATGGTTATTCACTGGGGTGGCAGCAATGAAAGTAGGTAGTGTGAAAATTAAATGTGAAAACAAATGAAAGTAAAGTCTAGCCAACACTACCTGTTCTGCATGCCCCTGTTCCTGTACCTTAGATCATGCAGACACCAAATAGTCTTCAACAGCACCAAGACGAACAAACGATTGTCATCATCTACAGAAGGGAGACTGTGCTTCAGCAATACATGCTGCTACACTGTGGAAACGCTTGCATTCGGACATTTGACTCATTATTCCCAAGGAGGATCTGTTGAAAACAAGACTAAAAACCTTGTATGCCTTCGCCTTTGATGCTAGGAAATAGGTAATTGTTCATGCTGTGTGTGTGTGTGTCTTTGAACACTCCTGATTTATCATGATTTTAAGTATGTTGTTTTTGTTCGTTGTCTTAGCTTATCTTATAGTTTCTATCTTATTTTACAGCTTTGCTAGGAAATGTGCTATACATGCTATGCCAATTCCCTCCTGGTTTATTAAACTCTCTCCCAGAGTTTATACTGGGAGAAGCAGTAGAGGCCATGAGGTTCAGCATAAAAGATCAGCATCAAAGGCTCCTTTTCATTGCTGCATTGCGCACAAGTTATTGCAGCATCTGGGAATGAAGTAGACGGAAGTGAAAATAAGATCTCTGGCAACCCAAGTCAGAGCTCAGAAAATGGATCTCAGCCTAACATCTGCACTTTGGCAACCCCCTCTGTGGCCCATTCATTCCGCACGTGTAACACTGCAGACAATGGAACTGTTGCCATTATTTTAAAAGAGTTGCTGTTTCTTTATCCCAGCAGGATTGTTTCAGAAGGAACACTGTCATGTAATTGTTTGGAAGAAGAATTGTTCACATGCAGACTGAAAGATAATATGGCAGCTGAAGCCACAGTAGTGAATGGCCTGCTTAAAACACACCAGGGATGTTGCCAGTCGCGAGCACATTTCTACCCTGTTATCTCGTTTTTATGCAATTGTTCAATGGACTGTAATTTCATTTGACATAAAAGGTTACATTTATGGTAGAAAAAAAACAGAGCTGCCAAATTCATTTTCAAAATGTTTCCCAACCCTGAGACAGCTTGTTATAACTCACATTGATGAGGACAACAGTGAAAAGTCCAGAACTCCAATTTTAAATATATAGAGTAGGAAATGAAGGATAATGGCGAATAGTCTATCTTATCTGGAAGCAATTAATTTAACTAACCTTTATTGTGACATTTTCACCCACTACAGTAACATGTATACATGT
Source organism: Brachyhypopomus occidentalis (assembly GCA_020368025.1). Classification (NCBI taxonomy): domain Eukaryota; kingdom Metazoa; phylum Chordata; class Actinopteri; order Gymnotiformes; family Hypopomidae; genus Brachyhypopomus; species Brachyhypopomus occidentalis. The sequence goes on along the minus strand of JAGXOD010000004.1, from coordinate 2,535,201 downwards.
AAACATGTAGATAAGTGAAAATTGATTTATACAGTGCTTTTTACAACGTGTCACAAAGGAGCTTTACACAATGAGGGGACAGTTCCCTAATGACCAAGCCAAAGGTGACCGTGGCAAGGAACATCTCCCTAGGCAGAAATTAAGATGAAACCTTGATGATGATGAAAAATACTGAACTATATATATGAAACATATTAATATGATGCAATTTAACATGATGTTGCTTAAATTTATTGTATTCTAATACAATCATTCAAGTGGATTGACATCATGCAATATCTGGTCTTTCTCCATCACTGCACAGCAACCCTGAAGAATCAAGGAAACCTCACTCAAGCGGTTTCTTTTTAAGGCATTTATTCATGAAATACACACTTTAAATTTTTCAACAAAAGCGTCCATAAAATTGTAAGAAACTCCAGCCAAGATTTTAAACTAAAACTCCTTTATATGTAGCCATGGAAACCATTCTTATTACATGTGCAATAAATAATCATAATACAATTAATGAAGTCAAAAAAGGGCACATTAAGTGCCAAAGTTTTACCGTAAAAAGGAATCAACAAAAATGTAAAAAATAAGGCTGAAAAAGAAAAGAAAAAAAAATAGCGTGATCTGACCCTCACAGGCACTCATAGAATCTGTGTGATGAGGACTGAAAAGACTCTATTAGTGACCTGAGCACCTGACAGAAAGAAAAGCCAAAATGGAGTTTGTAGAGCTGAAACCAGAAACCATCTGAGAGACGTATATTGCACATTATTCCTCCTCGCAAACACAATGAATCACCCAACCTAAAATGAGAGATTTCTGCAGTCTAACCTGATTGCAGGAGCACTGCAGTGTTGGGCAATAATGTAGACATCATTTCACCTGCACTAACAGAATGAAGGGCATGATATTACACACATGAAGATGGGTAGGAGAGGAGACGGGATGAGACGGTAGGAAAGGAGATGGGTTGATTTTTTTTCATTTTTAAGTCCTGTGTATATTCAAAAGGGGAAAATTAATACACAAAAGGACAGCAATTCTCTTGACATTTCATATCAAAACAGGCTACCGTAGGAGTCCACAGTATAAATAAATAATATTTTTAAAACAAAGCTTGGACAAAACCAAAAAGTAACAGTATATATGGCTCATTGGGAGGTGCCACTGTGAAGGTTGGTTCCTGAAATTCACTCAGTATTAATGAAATAAACTCAAAGCCACAGCTATCTGAAGGACACACAGACTCTGCATTCTTGCACAGGTGGGTGTGGCGGTTTGTGTGACCGACGTCAAAACCATCAACCGATGAGTTGTTTTGAGATACCAAGCAACCATCAAATCACAGACAAATTGTTTCTACCTTTAAATCAGTGTAACCATGGATATATGGTTAAAATGCAGTCCTAGCAGTGAGGAACACTGTAGAAGGATATGCTGGTGACTGGTGTCACAGCGCCTCTGTATGGAGTGTTATCTAGCCATTCTATCGACCTGTCTCTCTCCCCCCACCCCAGTTCATTGTTTGTTTTCAACACACTACACGCACGCAACTCAACCCATTTAAAGTTCGGAGACAAGAGAAAACATTAAAACCTAGAACAAAACTATCAAATAATTTAAAAGCCCCTTGAGGCCTAGGAAGGCCTTGATTTTGAAGTTTTTGACCAATGGATACAGGTCACTCCTTGGGTGGGTGGGGATGCTTCTCAGTGAGATGGACCCTGATGTAATAGCACTTTCCTTAAGAAAATCACAGTTGAAATGTTGACCTGTGGATAGGGTGCTCAAGTCTGAACACCTCTGGAGAAAGCAGCCTCCTAATGACTCCAAGGCCAAGCGTTCAGCCAGTCACTGAAAGCAGCTGAGTCTGGCCATCATTATCTCCCTCTTGGCTCTATCCAAGTCTGTAGCCCAGAGCATGTAGGGTAACAGAGTGGGCCTGGGGTAAGCTTCTTACAGCCTGCCCGTCAAGGGCGGCAGCCCCGATGTCTCAATGCGGCCCAGATAAGACGTCTGCCTGCTCGAATTCTCGCCAGCCGTCCCGCAAAGGTGAGGCGTGGCCCAAACAAACCTTGCATGGAGCCTCGGACCCGGCTAAACGTCTTAACGATTAGAGCTTTTCTCACTCTGGAACCTCTGTGATCCAAGCTCAGATGATGAGCTGTGAAAGAGGAGACTGGAACTGCGATTAGATCCAGAGAAGTTTGCCAAGAGTGGGTCTGTTGGGTCTATGTGGGAAAGCTCTGTAATTAAGGTTTGTATTGAATGCATCTTCTCGTGAGAGTCGGCGTGGACAGAGCAGCCTTGGCAGTTCTGTTTTTACTAGTCTTTCTGTTCCGTTTCAACACCCCACAAAGACAACGATCAGAAACAAAACAAAACGAACAAAAAAACAAAACAAAAACAGGCATCTGTTTCAGACAGGCTGGAGAAAAGAGCTTTACAAAATTTAAGAGCACCAAACACATCAAATAAGCGAAAAAACAACAAAAAATACAGATACTTTTTACCATTCACCGCTGATCTGCACCAAGGGTTCTTATATATACCAAATGTATAAAATGTTAGCACCATTTAATCAGCTCTAAGGAAAGAGAGAACCACCAGCCTTCACCATGGCAAACGACACAGGAGGAGCAGTCGTCCAAGTCCTGCTCCACCAACCAGTTGCCACTACTGAACTGAACACGCGCAAGATAAAATTAAAATCCAGTTGGGAAAAACACACAAAATAAAACCATTTAACACATGTATTTGTTCCACTTTGGACCGATCTTGAGTACAACACACTGCGGTAAACTGGTGGTCGCCAGTAATGAATACTAGTGACCCGTATACACAAAAATGAGAGTCAATGGAAATGCAGAACACCTGCAGCAATGTGCTGCTTTGTTCATAAATAAGTCAGTGACAGGCTCGAAAAACCTAAACCCATGTTAGAATGACATTAAGCAAAACTTGTGCTTAAAAAAGTAAAGCATAATGTTTCTTCAGTATGTACTGAAATATTTCACATTATAAGACATCAAGAAAGGTCGTTGTATCCATAGAAAGTAATTACAACCAGAATTAAGGGATACATGTTACGGGCAAGAGGTCTGATGCAAGATTGTAGTCTTAAACACATATGATGAAAACTCATGTATTAACTCACAAAAACTCTGAGAACCAAATAAAATGAGATTTGGTCAAGCTGGTTTAGGGATTTACCCGTGTCAAAGTAGACAGATACGACGAACAGCTACAAGACCTCATTTGTTCTACTTTGTTGTCTATCAAGTTGTTTGCATGCCAAAAAAGGAGGCAAGGTTTTAGTAAAAATTAGTTTACATATTTTAATATCAAAAACTTTCACCTTGATTATCTCTTCACTGAGGAGTTGATCAGAGAAAACAGCAAGTATCGATGCAGAGAGAGCCCTTTAAACCTTACTTGTGATATTAAGCAAAACGGATCTGTCAGTGAAAGCCATGAACTTCTACAGCAAAAGTCCAAATGTCATAGATCATTTCCATATCTTGAATGAGGGCTCCAGCTTAAAATAACAAACAATTTTTAACAAATCCTTAATTTGTGAAACCTCAAGAGAAGGAACGGCGGCTACCGAGACACACTGCTCGGTCAGCGCTCCTCCCATTTCAGTACTGCTAAGGTCTAAGGCGCGAGATCTCCACTCTGCCTTCCACACAGCTTGCCATACAAAATAAACATGAAGTCTGAAAGACGGACTTAAGCCTTTGGCACTGAAGGTAGCGAAAAACAAGAGGTGCACTGCACACATGGATGGCCATATGGGCTACATTCTTTCTGTAGAGGACTGGGCTACTAAAGATTCTGTTTAGGCCTAAATGTTTATGATCTGTCGTGTTAATGAGTGATAAAGCCTTTGTATTGCATATATGATTCTACGTCTGGGTGATAAAAACCTCGAGGACAGATGCAGGGATAGATACATTTCTGTGCTGCGTTATGTCCACATCCAGAGACACTATGGAATTTTATTTTCATTTAAAACATTTAATATAGCGACCCTACTTGTTCCAGAACAAGCTAGTGTTTCTCCTTTAATGCAGGCAGTTTGTTCGTTTGAAGTGTGATTACATTTTACATGACTAATATGCCTTAAGTTAACGATTCATCATTACACAATTTTAATGGTTCTGCAGTGCCTAATTAACAACATGGGAGAATGGTTTAAAAGCGCTTCGTCATTTCAAAATTGCTTTTGATTTAGATCGCTGCCATTTTCCCACATTTAGACACTGAAACATCCCTTTCAATTATACATGTTTTTGCGTTTAGCGAAATAAAATGAAGACCCTCTGGGAAGGGACCTATTCTGATATAGAATCTGACTACGAAATTCGGGGTTCTCAGTGTCCCTCTGTTGTCACACATCTGTAGACACACACAACCCTTCTAAACAGTCTCAGTTTACCATTCAATCTTTATCTGTGTCTCCCTCTCTCTCTCTCACACACACACACACACACACACACTCTCGCTCATACAATTCATCTATCAACTCTTATTTCTCTTGCGTTGTTGTAACAATTTGTATGTACAATACTTGTAAATAGAACATAAATTACTACACAAAAATTTGTCTATTCACAATTCCACTTTCAGTGACTCGATAAGAGGAAAAAAAAATGCTCTGAGACGATTCACAACTCGTATGCGTTAGGAACAATGTCTATTGTCATATACTTATGCTTTCTGTGCTCCCAACACGGTGTTGAGCTGTTGAGACCTGAAAGAGAGTGGACAGTGAATAGCTCCTCCCCTTCCTCTTCCCCCGCCCCTCCCCCTGCCTGGTTACCCAAACCGAGCCGCCTCCCTGCCTGCTGTCGGGGATGGGAGAGGACGCCGTCGGTAGAAAATCGCTTCGTCTTCCGTTTGTTGTTTGTGTTGTTTATTTGTTGCTTGCGTGTAAACAGAGCGCCATTAGTGTCTTAGGTCCGTGCCTTATATCTGTACAAAAGTATAAATATATGTTTTCTCTCAGTTGTTCACATATCTAGGACGTAGCGGACGAACGGAGAGGGTAAAGCTCGTCCGTGTGGCAGAACCCCCCCCCCCCAGCGTAGCAGGAACTGAGCTGGTGGTCTGGCGGCGGCTCGTGTGTGTGGGGCGGGCGGCCCTGGGGAGCGTGCTCGGTTTGGTGTGGTCAGTGATAGTCTCTGCTTAAACAGTCCTGGGCCCTGAACCACCGGGCCTAAACAACCGTCCTGTCCAGCTACAGCAGGTCCATTTTGGGTCTGTAATGCAGGAGGAGGGGGGATTTCTGGAACAAACACACACACACACACATATGACTGATAACAGCCAGTAGAAGGTGGGCAGACATTCTGAGTGGTGGCATTCTTCAGCTGTGTTTTTTGCCATTGCTCTTTAAAGGTTATGCATCTAATTACTTCTAGAGCCCATAAAAGGGCAAATGGGAAAAGGCAATATTTGCTGTGTGCACTAAACTCAGTGTCAGTCTTTGCCTATGGACACTGCACACAGGAGTGGGCACTGCTCCCAAGAACATGGAGAACGCAAGAATATACGAAGGTTAGTTTAATATGTTCTTATGAATCCTAAAATCAAGCTTCAGAATACTTAAGTGGCAATGAAGATTTCATCCAAGATCTAATCAATTAATAATCCAAATAACAACATAAATAATCTAAAAGGTCTGCAAAGGCTACATCTCTTGATCCGTTTATCACCAGACCAGCACTGCCCACACACTCCTGCCTCGTGATGAACTCCTGGTTCTGGTGGTCAAGAGGGATCACATCGCATCTCTAAAAGCAGAACTCGGATATTTACCTTAAATCTCCATCTCGTCACCACGACGAACTTCAAGGTGTGGTCCTTGCCCAGGATTTCTTCATTGCATAAAATGTCCAGCTGCAAGCAGAGCACAGAGGTCGCTCACTGAACAGAAAGATGACCTGATGCGACCCCGGGCTGTGACCCTGATGCGACCCCGGGCTGTGACTACTCACTGGACAACGCTGACGTCTGGGTTGCCTTTATTATTGCCCTCAAGAGTGGAGCCCAATGACTTAGAACGATAAGGAAATGTTTACAGAGCATCCCTGTCTGGTTTATTTTCCTCACCACCAAATCTTACTAAAAAACCAGCATGGCTCCAAAACATCTGCAGTGTAGGATCCTCTTTAGCATTGGAACGTGGCTTTAACCTGTGTTCAATAAACTGTTTCCACCAGGAGCTTTTAGTTCTGCGCCTTCGTGAGAATAAGCTCGAGAATAAACGCTTCCGTTCCCCTCTCAGGTCACTGAGCATTGATACTGCAGTGGTCTGCGTGTGTGTGTGTTTGTACATGCTTTATGGGTATGAGAGTGTATGACCCAGGCCAGTGAGGAAATGGCAAGCAGCATCACCACAGCACCCCCTGCTGGCCGACAGGTGCATCCTGCACGAGGCAGATATTCTGGGCACTGAAGCGCCTTACACCATCTTGGAGGTGGAAACCAGTGTCACGCTATCCATCAGCTCTGCTGAACAAACGGAAAGTCCCCATATAACATGGGGGGAAAAGAAAAGGCTACTGAAACTTGGATTATAGCTTTCATTCACCATTGTTCTATTACCTTAATTTTTGCCACTGTACTACAATGCAATTACCATAGAACTGCAGTGTTTTTGTTCTTTTGTTTGGTAGGGAAATTGCAGGAGCCTGTGCTATTTTGGACTGGTGGGACTTCATTAAGCTTGGCAGCAACAATGTCTACATGCTCAATAGAGAAGAAAAGACGTCTGACGGTTATATTGTGTACAGCAGGATTCAGATGGACGCGTGTGGCATGAGGCCCACAGGGTTTCAAGGCAAAAAATGAGGGAAGAGAGATAATGGAACGCCGGCCACGAATAGCTCCGCCCCAAACTCATGTAACCGTGGTAGCACGTTCCCCACAGGCGGCTTGATACATGACGGAATGCAAATCATTTTACCAGAGCTTCTGTTGCTCGGAACGCGAGTGGGAAAAGCTTGTAAGGGAGGTAGAGTGGTGTGGTGGAGCTACTGAGATACTGACTACACTACCAAGGCAGAGAGGGAAGACGGACATCAGCACAATGTGTTGTACCAGTAGCAGCCAATAAGACAAAAAGGTGACTTCAAAAGAGTGGCGTGGAATAGGGGCTTGTGGGAAGAGCGAGGAGACCCAGCGTGGTGCTGGTGGGTCTTACCTCATTAAAGGAGGTCAGGTTGAGCTTCTTGGCGATGAACTTCTTGAGGTGGAGGACTGTTGCCTGGGCTGAGCAGCGGATCCATTTCCGTTTGAGGCCGCGGAGTTTACTGCTGTTGCACTCCAGACATATGCTCACCTGAGACGCGAGGGAGAGCCACGGACATGTTAGGGAGAGCCACGGACATGTTGGGGACATCGCTGAGATCACGGGGGACACGCACGAGCGGACATGACGGAAGGAGCCTGAAGACTAAGCTTTACAATTGGTGACTGTGTCATTTTAAAAACGTGATTGAGAAATCTCAACCAGGATGCACCAGGCCTTTGGACACCAAGCAGATATTCTGGACCAGACCAAAGAGCTTCATCTGTGCAGCTCTTCTAGATGGCATTGCAACACCACTTCGCTTTCCCAAACATTCCCACAGGCTGTTGCCCAGTATGTGCAGGTGTGTGTGGGCACCCCCGCTACACACACACATACTGCAGGTTTGGGGTAGGGGGGCAGATGGTGGTTTGGGGTAGGGGGGCGGGTGGTGGTTTAGGGTAGGGGGGCGGATGGTGGTTTGGGGTAGGATGGTGGTTTGGGGTAGGGGGGTGGGTGGTGGTTTGGGGTAGGGGGGTGGGTGGTAGTTTGGGGTAGGGGGGTGGGTGGTGGTTTGGGGTAGGGGGGTGGGTGGTTGTTTGGGGTAGGGGGGCGGGTGGTGGGTGGTGGTTTGGGGTAGGGGGGCGGGTGGTGGTTTGGGGTAGGGGGGCAGCCCCACAGGCCAGTGCTGTCAGAGCCAGAAAGCACCTGCAGGCACCCGCAACATTAGAGTGGGAGAAAGTGAAATATGACTGTGCTCCCATTTGTGCACGTGTGTCTGCGTGTGTGTGAGTGGTGTGTACGTGTGTGTGTGTGTGTGTGTGTGTGTGTGTGTGTGTGTGAATGGGTGTGTGTGTGTGTGTGACCCACATTCCTAATTTCATTTTACCACCCTTATAGTTTTAAACCTTGTCATACCCACAAATCTTCATGGCAATATTAGTGAATTAACGTTGATGAAAGCTACAAGTTTATATCTGCAAAAGTAGCTAGCATGTAGGAAAGGAGATTTTTTTCACAAGTGAATCAATCGATTACGCATTAATAATTAACATGCTCAGTGCATAAAGCAGTGGTCGCGTTTCCCCCATTCAGTCAGATTGCTCTGTGCCACACCAGTGAGTTCCTGGCTAGGCTGTTCTTGCTGGTAATGGCTGACTGGGGTTGGCAGGCCAAGGTCGCAGCGCACAAGGCTGACCTGCTGACTCCAGATCAGGTCTTAAGCAGCCTGGCAACATAACGTCTAGCGGAGGTTTCGACTTTGTGCTGCATTATGAATGAGGCTGAAGTGGCCAGGGTAGCTTTCACACAGTGGGGTATATAAAACACACACACTCACCCCAACAGCTCAGTGCACATACACATCTGTCTGCTGGGGGGCTTCACAGACGTCGACACACCCACACACACACCCACCATCTGATTCAACAAAATGGTGTGTTTTCTTACCCTCTCAGTCCTCAAAATGCTTCTCCTCTACCTCTGCTGTCTGGCAGATATTCAGGGCTAATTCAGAAACCTCTGAGCTCAGAGCCCAAAAACACATACATGTACACATATATCCTGTCTCTGAATATATGTGGAAGGTGTGAAAACGCACACCACGCACCCCCCTCCAAAATACACCCCTACCCAACGCATACACACACCCCCCTCCAAAATACACCCCTACCCAACACACACATGCAGCCGCCACCGATATAGAAAACGAACATACTGCCACCCACACTGGTGAGTACATTTGCTATTTTTGCAGTCTAACAGCACCGCACTTTCCCCTGCAAACAGTACACCGCTGACACGCACGTCGTCCGTTTACGGTTCAGAACGGGTCAGATGCGGCAGCTAGCACAAACCTTCGCCCTTTGAGCAAAGCGATGTGACCCCAGCCAGCTCCCTCGCAAGGAGCACATAACCCGGGAGTCCGCCGGTGCCCTCTGGGGCAGAGTGCAGGACATAAATTCTAGCCCCTGCACCCCCGTTTCCAGTCCTGTGGAATTAACTACGACCAGCCACAGCGCAGCGGGTGGAGGTGAATACAAAGCAGCGCCTCACCCGAATCGGGCAGAGACGCTGCGCTGCATCAGTCTCCTGACGCCCAGTGGCTGTGGAACGTCGAGGAAGAGTGTTTCTCTCTTATAGTGCTGTGTACAAATTCACGTGTGAAAGAAGACATCGATATTGCCTTGGTTACCTGGGGGGCAGGAGGAGAAGGGGTATTGTAAATGCGTGCTGGGTACAGAGTTAGTCGGGAGTAATTCATACAGCCTAGACTGAACAGACAACTGCCGTAAAAAAAAGGAGATCAGGGAAGGGAAAGGGAGGGGGAGAGAGAGAGAGATAAAGGGAGGGAGAGAGAGAGAGATAAAGGGAGGGAGAGAGAGAGGGAGAGAGAGGGACGGGAGAGAGAGGGAGTGGGGGTGGGACTCATGTCGGAGTGTGTGCATACACGGGGGTCTCTCGACTTTTACCTGCTCATCACTGCGATGGTAATCATTGTCCTCCTCTGGTTTCTCATCGCCTGCCTCCTTATTGGAAGTATCTTCTGACTTCACATCACCTGGTTTGGGGAACACAAATACTCACAGGATGAGACACTGAGTGCATTTGTCAGTAATAGCGGTGACACTGCTCTAGCACTCCTGGAGCAGTTAATCCACCAGCACTCCTGGAGCAGTTAATCCACCAGCACTCCTGGAGCAGTTAATCCACCAGCAGTCCTGGAGCAGTTAATCCACCAGCAGTCCTGGAGCAGTTAATCCTCCAGCACTCCTGGAGTAGTTAATCCTCCAGCACTCCTGGAGTAGTTAATCCTCCAGCACTCCTGGAGTAGTTAATCCTCCTGCAATTTAATCCTCCAGCACTCCTGGAGCACTTAACCCTCCAGCACTCCTGGAGCACTTAACCCTCCAGCACTCCTGGAGCACTTAACCCTCCAGCACTCCTGGAGCACTTAACCCTCCAGCACTCCTGGAGCACTTAACCCTCCAGCACTCCTGGAGCACTTAATCCTCCAGCACTCCTGGAGCACTTAATCCTCCAGCACTCCTGGAGCAGTTAATCCTCCAGCACTCCTGAAGTAGTTAATCCTCCAGCACTCCTGGAGTAGTTAATCCTCCTGCAATTTAATCCTCCAGCACTCCTGGAGCACTTAATCCTCCAGCACTCCTGGAGCACTTAATCCTCCAGCACTCCTGAAGTAGTTAATCCTCCAGCACTCCTGGAGCAATCCTCCTGCAATTTAATCCTCCAGCACTCCTGGAGCACTTAATCCTCCAGCACTCCTGGAGCACTTAACCCTCCAGCACTCCTGGAGCACTTAACCCTCCAGCACTCCTGGAGCACTTAATCCTCCAGCACTCCTGGAGCAGTTAATCCTCCAGCACTCCTGGAGCAGTTAATCCTCCAGCACTCCTGAAGTAGTTAATCCTCCAGCACTCCTGGAGCACTTAATCCTCCAGCACTCCTGGAGCACTTAATCCTCCAGCACTCCTGGAGCACTTAATCCTCCAGCACTCCTGGAGCACTTAATCCTCCAGCACTCCTGGAGCAGGCCCATCCCAGGGCCAGTCTCAACCACCCATATGGTGCATTTCCTGTTCCACGCTTTGCCAGCCTGTTTTACCGGGAGACACAAGCATGTGAACTGGGATGCAGGAGTCAAGCCCGAACCAAAGTGGCAATCGTGTGCTCGGATCGAGTTTTCGTAAAACAGACGAGTAAAAGGGGGAAAAAAGTGACCTGGGGGACTGAATTCGGAGGGAGGCAGCAGACAGACTTTTATTAAAAACCCCTGAACTTGTTCAGCGTTGCTCGGCCTGAAACATACCCGTTACGACGTTTCAGGTGCATGTTTGGGATCCTTGCCGCCCTGCATTTCTAATCGATTCGCAAGCCTTTGATAAATGTTTTGATTCATCTATAATTCAGTGGAGCATTTTCATCCATTCATTATTCATTGCCTGCTAAGCCCTGAAACCTTACACTGAGCAAGTGCAGTAGGTGATGGGTATAAACAATAACGCTGACTCCACTCTGACAGTTTCCTCATTAAAGAGGCTGCTGGAACATTAATCAGCCAAACCCCCCCCCCACCCCCAAGAAATAATGCAATTACGTCCAACTGATTCCCTGTAGTATTTGTGAGCCTTATTTGTGAACATTCAATGTGCCTATTCAATGGGGACAGGCTCACGGGTGATTGCCATTCTGCGGTCGAGGACAAAGCCAGGTTAATCCTCCGGAAGGCCGTGCTGGCTCTCGGAAACAGAGGCAGACAGGCCAAACTCGTGCAGGGCAGCAGAGCAGAGAGCAGGAGGGCACCGCAGACAACAGGATGCCAACGTCACACCAGAAGTGGGAGGGACGCGTTTCACAAGAAGTCATGGAGAATGTCCAGCACACTGAACTCCGCCTGAGAGATCCTGTCCCAGTGCACTTGTTGGGGTCATACATGAAGGGCCTCCAACCCTGTGCTCAGTTGTAACCACTTTGAAAGGTTATTTGAAACTCGGCTGCTGAGACAAATTTCCTGTCCAATAAGCCTCTTGTGGCACGGAAGACTGAAAGGCTCGTTCTGGATGGCTTTCTCTTTCAGGCAGAGCAGTCGTGGCGAGGACAGGCTAATCCTGCTCTTAGGATCAACCGGCTCTCTTAGCCAGAAACTGCCCTAGTCATTAGCACGGTGATGGGAGTGGGGACCAGACAGTACCCTACACAAAGCCATCTGGAGAGGAGCAGCTCAACGGAGTCACAAGTATCGTCTCAGCTGTGGCCCAAGAATACACATATATTAAAAAAATCATCTGTGTGACAACGACATGGCAGTTCGGCAAACACTGGACAAGATAGGCAAAAACGAAATCTCACTATAATAACCTCTCCCAAGATGCAAGTTAAGCACTTGGACACAGAAGGGTCGCTCACACACACACACGGCTGACCGTGCTATTCAAAAATACAGGCGCCATGTGCAGTCCAGAGTGCACTCAGCCCAGTGTTGGGCAGCAAGGACAGCACGTCAGAGACATTACACACACAGAGACCTGCTCAAAAACAAATGATAATGCTCAATATGACGGTTATATAACAGCAAATGCCAGGCCAATCAAGAGCGCCGTGATCTTTGTCCCTCTTGTTGCGGAGATGTGCGCATGTGTAGAATCCGAATCAACCTGGAAAATCTTTTGTGTTTTAAGAGCAAAACAGCCCAACTCCTCTTCCATCCTCTTCCACTTGTACCAGCGACGTGAAATATGTATATGAAGCTGCGTTTCAGCTACCGGGTTTCAAGGACTCTTCAAAGATTTAGGAGCCTGATCCTATGGGACTTGAAATGACAGCCAGAGGTTCGCCAAGCATGGCATCACGTCATTAAAGGGAATTCTAGAGTTTTGCTTAAAGCAGTTCGTAAAGGAGTAAGAGAGACATCGCTGCTTGTTTGCAGACGGGCTTCGGGACAGAACTAATATTTCAAGCACGGCCAACTCTCTGTTAGCTGCTGAGGTTTGTGGGTCATGTGATGTGGTTGGTTGCACGTCCCCTTCTGTCAGTTTTGGAAGTTTAAGTGAAAGAGCTTACAGACAAAGGCAAAGTTAGTAGCGGCTTACACAAGAGGAAAAGACTTTGACATTTCAGTGGGGCGATTTAGATAACATCATGCTCGGATCTCCCAAATTGCTCATGGCCATTAAACAGTAGTGAGATCTACAGACTGACATTTACAATGAAGGCCTTTCCAATTTTTAGTGCCCACGAGTAAAGAATTCTGACTATGATGTTAAATACCACACTCCTCTGCCATTGTATATTTCAGTGTTTCCCAAGAGACCTTTTTTTTTATCATTGATACGTTTTCAAGATTGCCTCCTACTGTACCTCATGCCAACATAGAAGGTTTGTGATTGGTCGTTTTGCGTGGCAGTCAAATGTTCTTTTCCTGCAGTAGTGGACAGTCATTGATGACATTACGTGGAGAAAAGCTCCAGACCCTCCCTAGAGAGTCTCCCTAGAGAGTCTGGCAATGCGAGACTATGGGCACCGTTGCAGCATCCTGCCACAGTATTCAGGAAATCAAAGCAAGCAGCTGTCCAGCGACTTAAAAACGCGCACGCCCTCGCAATCTGCCTTCTCTTCCTGTCCTCTGTCTTCTCTGAGCAGGTGACAGTGGTAGTGGTGGTGGTGGGGGGGGCAAACCTGTGGATCAGGGCAGTGCTTAAACAACTCGTGCGGTGAGGTACAGGCCTGCCAGGCGTGCGGTGGTAGTGGGAACTAGGAGACCACTTTCACTTCCATTTGAGCCTTAATCACCAAAACTAGGCTTGCGTGCTAGGCCAGCAGTGAAGGCTGTGGGCTTAGCAGGCCTCTGGGTGCCCATCCACAAAACCCATTAGCACCCACCAGAGCACACATTCTGCGGACCGAAGGAGCCGTGTTCTAATAGGGATAACTTACCTGGCAACACAACATGTGAGATGTCATGGATATGGCCCCTGAGAGAAGATTTCATTTCTTTGAAATTGCAATTATTAATTTCTTTAAAATTTAGGCTCTCTCTTATTCTTTCTCCTAAACTGGATTATACCAACTAAGGGCGTGGGTGAGGGTGGAACGTACCATTACGTTGGGAGTCGAGGTGTGGCTTCATGTTGCACAGCTCTCCTTTGATGTCCCCAGGTACCTCCATGCCCAGCTTCTGATAGAAATCTCTCTGTTTTTTCAACTCCGCTACAAAGGAGAATATTTGGAAATTATCTTTGATATCTCAGTCTTGGCCATTCATGACATCTGCTTGTAGACATATGGGTAATTTCCATTAGAGTTTCGAATGGGTACATAATGTCTTCAGCATGAATATTATCTAGCATTCATATATTTGTTAGAGGATGTTCATGTAATTTAATCACGTTACATAACAAACTTCAGTGCGAGGCAGTCAGTCATGAACAGTGTTCTGTGTGAGGTACCAACCTTCTTGAAGTCCTGGCACCAATTTGTAGACAATGTCTTGCATTGTTCGGTCATGGCTGGGAGAAAGAAGGACAAATGTGACACAGACAAGAACAAGAACCCAGACCAGAGAACGTGGTGCAAGTGAGACATTAAAGGCAGCAGGATGCTGCTAAATTACGATCCCATTTATTCCGTGACATAAAACGGGCATAAAAAATGTAGTTACAATTTTGTTGACACCTCAGCTAATAAGATGCTTTTTCACCTCAGGTGTCACGTGTATGTCAGTATAAGTACTTTGACCAAGGCTTATGTGACTGAATTCAGAACTAAAGAGCTTCTTTGGCTTCCTCTGTCCCTGCTGGTCCGAAATCGCTGGATCTTTGGAGCAACTGATTGTGCAGAATTGCAGCCACTGAGCATGTGGTGACACGCCAAGGCAAACTCCCCCCCCGCCACCTGATACCAGGGCCTGCCTCAGAGACCCAGTTGCCCTGCTGGAAAGCCTTGAGGCACAGAGTCCCTCTGGTTAGCAGTCAGAGCAATCTGCTAGTGCCATATTAACAGAACGAGAAGTCTGACAGCAGTGCACCTATCCCTGATCCAGGGTCCCTGTCCAAAATGCTGTGGCATATACGTCTACAGACAGGAAGCTGTCAAACCCTGCACCAACACTCGGAGCGGTTTATGCACACGGACACTAATGAAACACTGCAACCACGTAAACAACACTCCTCGGAGAGGAACCTCTGCTGCTCCTGGGTAGGTTTTGATTATTAGCGCACACAAGAGCGAATAGCTGATCAGCCTCCTGGAGGTGCCTTGCTGTGATCAGTGGTGCAGTGCCGTCCACTGTGAGCTCATCTGCCCCCCGCGGATGAGGGATGAGGGACAGACCGTGTCCCTGGTGGCCAGCCAGAGAGGCCACCTGTTCCCCCTGCCTGCAGCCCACAGGGGGAGACAGAGGCCCAATTAAACACCACTGCACTCCTGTAGCGGGGGGGAAAGGAGGCCTGTGGACAAGGAGGTGACTGGCATTTACAGAGATGATCAACAAAGTGTGTGTTTGTGTGTGCTCACGCGCATCTGCGTGCCTCTCTAACCAGACCCAATAATAATGTAGGATTAACCCGCAGTTATCCAGCATTTGTTTATCGGTTATCTAACAGCACAGGTGCACAATACCGAAGGGTTAAAGCCTGGGCAGATTATTTATGCATGGTCCACAGGGACTCTTCCCTCTGCGCAGCTGTCAGGCCTGTGTGTATGGAGCCATGCAAAATGCCCAGGGCAACACAGACTGCACAGTGAATGTTTAATGCGTATGCAAAGTGCTTTTTACCAGCACACGAAGGCAACCAAAGTGCAGTTTAATGGCAATTATGAAACAACTGGCAACCGACCCAAAAAGCAGAGTCATTAATCAGACAGTAATGCACAAAAAGCCCGCAGCATATGTAGACCAGCGTTCTGCCAGAGAGGACCGCGGCGATGCCGTTAAGCGCCCCTTGCAGCAGAGCGCACAGAAACCACCGATTTGCGGAGCCGCCGATGCGCGGCAAATTCTGCGCGTGATCAAACCAACGCTGCAAAATGGACAAAAGGATGAAGCCCAAGGGCCCGTGACTCAGAGAGAAGTCAGAAAAGCAGTGAGCAGCGTTGGCTAGGACAGAAACATGCTTCAGGCCCACTGCATGCCTGCACGTACAGTGCTGCAGGAACCGTCCTCGGCACGCCTGTGAAAATCTCACCAAGCTGGCGAACATGAGAGAGAGAGAGAGAGAGAGAGAGAGGAGGAAGAGGAGGGAGTGAAGGAGAAGGAGGGAGAAATGGAAAGAAAGAGAGGGAGGAATAGGAGAGGAGAGAGAGAGAGGTGCAGAGGAGAAAGAATGAGGACTGCACCCCACAGGTTTAATCAGTATGCAGGCGTTTGGTCTGTGTTTCGCAGACATGTTTCGTGACACGTGAAGCTCGTCCTAAACTGCGGCCAGAGTGCTGTGTTTGTGAAGCACACCATTTGCACGACTCTCATAGGACAGCAAGGAGCCAAGAGTTCCAGTCCAAACAGGCACGAGTGAATGAGCAACGCCCACATCTGTGGACCCCTGCTGGGCTGTACGGTGTGTGTGTGTGTGTGTGTGTGTGTGTGTGTGGTGGGTGGGTCTCGTCTTGCTACTGTGGTGAGAGCTCACCCGATGTACTGCAGTGGGTGACTCTGGTGAATGACGATCCTACACGTGGGACACGTGTTATTCTCCTCCAGGTACTTCACTAAACAGCTCCTGCAGACTACAAGCACAGACAGCACACGGGGGAGAGCGTTGGCACAATGCTGCCTTATGCATCAATTACATAACAGGCTGGATCACTGACATGTATGAAACCATCACACTGGAGTTAAGTGTGAAAGAATGCTGTGAGGATTCTCTGTATCGACGGATTCTTTTGACATTGCCATTATCCAGCAAAAGTAAGAGGGCTGACATAAAGCAACATTCTGCCGTTTCCTTTAACAAGGGACGCCTCACTGATTTAAACGCCCAAGCAGGTTGCCGATCAAAGGTATTCGTCACGTTCTACTGGTACAAGCAATGAGTGGTACAAGGCTGCCCTCTACTGTTCGATGTTATTAGTACTGCTGTGAAGCAGCAGAAGAAAAGTATGGGGAAAAGTGACTCGTATGTACAAAATTTATTCTATAAAATCACAGGAACCATTACACTTGCTCCTAACAACAGTATACCACTTAGGTATAATAAAATAAAAGTAATAGAGAATATAATAATGAAATAATGTTAAATAAAAATACTGAAATTGAAAAAGACAACGTTAAATATACAGTTAAAAATTGTGCACTGTGCACTAAACACAGACATATAAATTGCAAACAGATACTATGGCAGGCTGACTGAAATACTGACTGTATGTGCAGGGATTTTGTGTAGGTTTGTGATGTGTATGCGTGTGTTGATCGTGATTGTGTGTGTACTCACAGGTATGTAAGCACTCGGTGACTGTGGTGGCGTCGATCAGGTACCCCTCACACAAGCGACATGTAATGTGGGCATTGATGTCCCACAGTTTGATCTTTCGTGTAAGCATCTCGGGGTTCTGAGTCAAAAGCAGTAAAACAGAACACATGAGACAAGCCAGCAATAAACAAAGAATCTTACTTCATAAAAAAAAAAAAAACTATTCCTTTCACTGATAAATTAGGTCACCCTGAAAGACCCAGGAAGTTCTCGCAGCTGAACTTTGAAGTGATGTAAGGTAAAAAAGACATTTATTGCATTTATGCCTTCAGTCGGTGTTCAGCGTTACTGAATTGCGAGCAAGTCCACCTGCGGCGGCGAGACTGTGGTGTGTGTCAGACACGCAGCGTACTGCACCAGTTGGCACTGCGGCCAAAGACTGGAGGAAATAACCCCGGATTAAGCAAACAGGCATGTCTCGATATGCCAGAAGATATCATCTGCTTTTCTGCCTTCTAGCTAAACAAAAAAATAAAGCTTTTGTGTTGCTGATGAGGAAATGCACTGCTTCATTCTTCTGAGTTTCAACACGAGTTCAAAATGTGTTTTTCAAAACTCTTTTGGTTTAAAACATTTATGTCTCAGAACATGGGGAGATCTGTGGTAAATGTGCCCCTCCAGGTCACCCTGTTGCCCGTATGATGGGCCAAACGGCTGGTGACAGCACGAAATTATTCCCAGCAGCAGGAGAGAACCTAAACCCTAACCCTAAACCCTAAACCCTAAACCCTAACCCTAAACCCTAAACCCTAAACCCTAAACCTAAACCCTAAACCCTAACCCTAAACCCTAAGCCCTAAACCCTAAACCCTAAACCCTAAACCCTAACCCTAAACCCTAAACCCTAAACCTAAACCCTAAACCCTAACCCTAAACCCTAAACCTAAACCCTAAACCCTAAACCCTAACCCTAACCCTAAACCCTAAACCCTAAACCCTAACCCTAAACCCTAAACCCTAAACCCTAAACCCTAACCCTAAACCCTAAACCCTAACCCTAAACCCTAAACCCTAAACCCTAAACCCTAAGCCATGGCATTTTTCCCAGCAGCAGGAGTGACTCTGATGGCTACGACAAAGAAGAAGAGCCTTTTCCAAGCCACTATGGGAGATCTCACATCAACCTTGCACCCTTCCATAAATACAGCCAGAGAAGAACGCTTCATTACAAGCTTGCCAAACGTCCACAGAAACACCACGGACCAAGGTGAGATGGAGCAGAGCTCTCAGTCACACAATACTCCATCTCCTCCCCACATTCAGCATCACGGACACACTCCAGCATCACGGACACACTCCAGCATTACGGACACACTCCAGCATCACGACAATTCCTAACACACTCACAGCAGCGACTTTTTAGGTACATCTTGATAGTAACATTGTTGGAACCCCTGTTGCCTCAAGGACTGACTTAAATATTCACGGCATAGTTTCACCAAGATGCTGCAACAAATATACATATATATGGTCCATATTGTCGAGATAGCATCACACTTCAGATTCTTCAGATTTACATGATTGTTAACACCACATCTCCACGGAGCTTTGCTGGAGTGGGATCTGGTGACCTCAGAGGTCACCTCAGTGCCGTGAGCTCTAGAAACCAGTTTGAGATTACTTGAGCTTCGTGACATGCTTCATAATCCTGCTGGAAATACACTGTGTTCTGAAAGGGATGGACATGGTCAGTAACAACACTCAGGTGGGCTATGGTGTTTAAATGATGCCCAAGTGTTAAGGGGCCTGAGGTGCATCAAGAAAATGTCCCCCACCCCATTACACCAGCAGCAGTCTGAACCCTCAATACAAGGTGGGATGACTTCAACAAGTCAGCGAGGTAAAGCCATCTCTGTGCACCCCATGCGTCCATGTTGTTTATGCCAAATTCATACTACCAAAAAGATGCAGCAGAAATCGAGAGTCATCAGACCAGACAATCCTGGCCAGTGTCGGTCAGCATGTGCAAACTGGAGCCGGTTCTTAGCGGACAGATGTGGAGATTATATATCTCCCCTACACAGTGCAACGCAGCGAGTTGTGTGGGTGGAAACGTACATTTTAACTTACCCCTAATGCTGCCATGTGTCTACTGCGGAGAGTGGGGAAGCCAGGCTTCTTCTAGGAGATGGAGGCTGCTATTAACTCTGCATCCTGTGCTGCCGCTCACACACCTGCAGAGCAGAGACACAGGACAAGGTGGGACTCAGTCCACGGCAGTTCATCCGAGGACAGGAGGACAGACGGGTCGTGGAACGTGCCACAGCTACGGTTGCCAGGTGCGTCTGAACCCACAAAGTTCTGATGAATGCAGCATCGGTGTGCAAAAGCGTCCGTGGAAGAGAAGAACACTGTAAATTCATAAGGTCAGACATTCTGTGCTCAACATGCACTTTACCATTCAGCACTGTGGCTCACATTGAAACTGGATCTGCAAATGTCAGAGGAAATATTCATAAATTCCAAGTACAATATCTAACATTTATCATATCCTAATCCTTTATCATAGATAAACAGCATATTGTTTCAGTCTCACTGAGAGGGTTATTTGTTACTGTCAGAGGATCTTCCTATTTATATTCCCGATTAATTCTTGCTGGGTTGTGATTCTTTGTCGGTCCAGGTGAGGGCGCTGTTAAGCCATTCTGGCTGGAGAAGACTAGTCATGAGTCTGCTTAGCTTGGCTATCACGCTTACTATCTCAAGGACATACAGCCTCACAACGCAAAAACTGACTGAACATCAGTGACAGAAACCTCCCACCCACCACAAAAAAAATGTTAAGCACCAAAACACCATTCCTCATGGCCCTATTTGTTTTAAAGACCATTACTGCTGAGGAATGATTCATACCTGATTCCTCAAAGTTTCAACAGAAACCTGTGAGCAATCTATACATCAGCAAAGGTGCGGTAGCCAAAGCCACCCAATGAAACGCCGAACGGGCGCGGACAGGCACGTGCAGGGAGCCCCGCCTCCGTCGCCAAGGAGCAAAAGCAGAATTAGAGGCGTTTTTGTGAGCACCACACCACACTCCTCCGTAAGAGTAGGCACAGGACTACGTGACACCAGGCAGTCATGTTTCTGAACATACCCACACACCAACACTTAACAACTCAGCTTACCCGTTCCAGGCAGAGAGCATAAGCCAGCCTCCATCAGTGCTAGCGTCTGCCCACTGTCCTATGAAATCACTTCACTTAGTCCATGGAAATGCAGGCCAACTAGGGCTATATTACTAAGCTGATGTGGGCAGTCCAGAGAACAGTAGAAGGCCAGCAATACATTTTTTTTTTAATCCCAGAAAAACCAGCCAAAGCCACCAGTGAGCCTCAGTGGAGTCAGACCTGCCTGATTACCATTTGCTTACTACCTGCCTTTTCCCCAACCACGTCGTTATGGAGAGTGAAGTCTTTAAGAGCAACCATGTGAGCGGTTGATTATCTTTTGGGGGTTTGGTCATGTCAGTGTGAGAGGTTTGTACAGCCGTGTTTATTACTTTACTACATAAAAAGGAAAGAATTAAAACAAAAAATCTACATCCAAAGTAACCAGTGTGAACTGAACATTAATTCACTTGTTGCGTAGAGTTAAGAATCCCGTTTTATAAAAACTGTATTTTGTCAAATCATTTAATACCATCTCAAAGGACCATTTCTTAGGAGTCCCCAGCTCAGGTGTGCTGGGTTAAAAAAGTATATATTATATACAATTAATAACAATCTAGGATTGAGAGCAGGGCACTGAGGTCTGGACTGCGAGTGTGTAACAGCTGCTCACACCCAACGCAAGGGAAGCAAACATCTCACCGTGGCTCTGTGCGAATGAAAATAACTCACTTCCCCAAACTCCATCAAAGGGTTCCTGTCTGCCCTGGTGATCTCGTTACATGAAAACTGAGGCTAGAATCGAAAGAGCTTCGACTCTCATACAGGAGGAGTTCCTACTTCCAAGGGGGCCCAATGTGGCCAGCAATAGATATTTTCGGAGGTTTGCTGGACAGCATCCAATAACTTACTATGCTGAAAAGAAGAGCTATAGAGCTGGTTTCATAGTAAGACATTACACAAGGACATTCTTAGTGTGAAAGCATCCATGCCCTCTTTGTTTTAGTAAAGGAACAAGAGTTTTCGTAGTACCTCCAGGGATGCCTGAGGTCACCACGTGCACATAGCAGCTATGGAAGTGGAAGGCTTTTATGCAGGCTTCTCTATAAACTTCAAACCACTTTCTCAGAGTTGCTTACTGGTAACCACATCAGCTAATGCTCCTATGCAGTGTGAATGTCAATGTGAGACTTTTCTGCATTTGACAATTTCATAAAGAGGACAAATTAAATAAAACTCGTTGACTGATAAATAAGTTACATCTGTCAGAGGCTGACTGAGAAAACCTGGTGTATTCACAGAGCCCTCGTGTGCTGTCTGTTGGGGTAGGGTGTGTTGGGGTAGGGTGTGAGACAGGGTGTGCTGTCTGTTGGGGTAGAGTGTGAGACCCGTTGTGCTTGCTGTCTGTTGGGGTAGGGTGTGAGACCGGGTGTGCTGTCTGTTGGGGTAGGGTGTGAGACCGGGTGTGCTGTCTGTTGGGGTAGGGTGTGAGACCAGGTGTGCTGTCTGTTGGGGTAGGGTGTGTTGGGGTAGGGTGTGAGACAGGGTGTGCTGTCTGTTGAGGTAGGGTGAGACCGGGTGTGCTGTCTGTTGGGGTAGGGTGTGAGACCGGGTGTGCTGTCTGTTGGGGTAGGGTGTGTTGGGGTAGGGTGTGAGACAGGGTGTGCTGTCTGTTGGGGTAGGGTGTGAGACCGGGTGTGCTGTCTGTTGGGGTAGGGTGAGACCCATTGTGCTGTCTGTTGGGGTAGGGTGTTAGACCTGTTGTGCTGTCTATTAGGGGTAGGGTGTTAGACCTGTTGTGCTGTCTATTAGGGTAGGGTGTTAGACCGGGTGTGGGTGCTGCCCCCAGCCTTCAATACATGTGCAAAAAGCAATTTTCCCTGATTTGACCAAGTACTCATTTGCTGAGTGCCCTACACAGGAGCCCTTTGGAATATTGAAGCCCTTACTGTGAGAACCATAAACTATTTTTAACCTTGGCAGTTCCAACAAGTCCAACCTGTTATCTCAATATTAAGTTCTCAGTACTAAGAGCAGCCTCCCCCTACTGCTCAGGGGGAAAAAAAACCACAATCATAAATAAATAAATAAATAAAATACCATAACGTGAGGCTACAAGAACAGTTTTTTTCTTTACAGGATGAATAGGAAGAAGGTGTTGAAGATATTATCTCTAAATTCAAGAGCTCTGTTAAAATTCTATACTGTGAACACAACAGTCATGCGCAGTGATGCTACAGCGTTTGGGAGTCCTATATGCCACAGGAAGCCCCTAGATTAAAAACAGTGCTACATCTGTTGCCTTGGACATTCATGGATTTGTCACATCAGTTTTTTTTTCCCAAAAATTATGGTTTTGGTATATTTAGAGATCGGCCATCAAAGCCATGACATATTAGATCAAGATCACATCAACTACATTTTATACTAGGATATATAATGGATAAAGAAATCTAAGTGCCCTGGAATGGCCAACCTACCCTAAGCCTACCCTAAGCCTACCCTAAGCCTACCCTAAGCCTAGCCTAAGCCTAGCCTAAGCCTATCCTAAGCCCCAACCCTAAACCTACCCTAAGCCCCAACCCTAAACCTACCCTAAGCCCCAACCCTAAACCTACCCTAAGCCCCAACCCTAAACCTTCCCTAAGCATCAACCCTAAGCATCAACCCTAAGCCTACCCTAAGCCTACCCTAAGCCCCAACCCTAAACCTACCCTAAGCCCCAACCCTAAGCCCCAACCCTAAGCCCCAACCCTAAACCTTCCCTAAGCCCCAACCCTAAACCTTCCCTAAGCATCAACCCTAAACCTACCCTAAGCCCCTACCCTAAGCCCCAACCCTAAACCTTCCCTAAGCCCCAACCCTAAAACTACCCTAAACCTACCCTAAGCCCCAACCCTAAACCTACCCTAAGCCCCAACCATAAACCTACCCTAAGCCCCAACCATAAACCTACCCTAAGCCCCAACCATAAACCTACCCTAAGCCCCAACCATAAAAATACCATAAACCTACCATAAGCCCCTACCCTAATCCCCAACCCTAAACCTACCCTAAGCCCCAACCCTAAACCTACCCTAAACCTACCCTAAGCCCCAACCCTAAACCTACCCTAAGCCCCAACCCTAAACCTACCCTAAGCCCCAACCATAAACCTACCCTAAACCTACCCTAAGCCTACCCTGCAAACCCAACCTCACTCCTAAAGCACCAGGCTGAGTGTGCAACACTTGCCTTGCACAGACAGCCAAAGTTTTATGAATGAGACGGTGATTCACCCAGACTCAGGCTGCGTGTGCCCGGCTCGTCCTCCAGAAGGAGGTCAGGAGCAGGAGCTGAGGGGAGGAGCCCTTTGTGACCCCTGGCGGCTCTTCTGGAGGGAGCGCAATCTCTCCAGTGGGCACGTGTGCTGCCACACTACCCCTGCCTAGGTCTTAATGCCCGGCCCGCTCCACGCCAGGGGTGACGAGGGCCCCCTGTGATCGGGCAGGGGCAGCAGCGGGGCAGCAGCGGGGCAGCAGCGGGGCAGAAGCTACCACAGACTGCACAGAGCCCTCCTGTAACGGGGGCTAATGAATGCTCTGGGCTCAGACGACCTCACAGAGGGAAGCTGTTCTGCCTCTCACACACCACGCTCACATGCAGGCCTGGAGATAAAATAAACTAAACAGTAGGTGGTCGATCTGAAAGCGCAGATAACTGATCCTGGGAAAGCGACTCGGATGGGGCCACAGAAATGCTGCAGAACCAGACAGAAGGGACTGTTTAAAACACAGAGAGACGCTGGTGCCGTCTTTACAATCAGCAGCATCGGGATTCGGTGTACTGGACCTCAAATAAACGCCAGGAGATTAATGTACAAAATAAGCTGGTCATTCGTTCAGAGGGGGCAAGTTCATTTGCTCAGAATCAGCAACTTGCCAAATAGACAAACAGCAGAGGGAATCTTGCTGCTTGCTTCATGGCCAGAATACCAGCACATGCACTCATGCAAACTCTATTTGACACAATGATAATGATGCCAGGTCAGCAGGCTATGAATGCGACATCTGTTACACCAACCCACTAATCAGCTCATCAGCTCATCACACACTCCTGCCTAATGGTCAAACCATAACCTCACAGTCCACTCAACCAGCCCTCATCAAACAGCTTCACCTGTTCAAAAAAACACATCTGCCGAAAAGAGTCAAATCAGCGAGGGGTGAAAATTACTAAGTCAGAGCTGAAGGCAATTGATGAAATTCGTAAGACAAGCTTTCCACACCCCTTTAAGTCCCCCCCCCATGCCAGTCACATCCCACAGAGAGGTTGCTCTCATCAGATATCGCACAGCCAAGCCGAGAACAGGAAGCCTCCAGTCTCCTCACCCTCCTCACCCTCTCGGCTCTTACATCTGCAAACTACAGTGACCAAAGACATTATTACTGTCACTGAAAACAACGCCAGCCCTTTACCCAGCGGCGTGAAGGAGCCGCCAAGGCTGATAACTTTGCTGCCACCGTTTATCCTTTGGGGAAGGATCCCTCACGGCTGCACGCCCCAGGGCCGAGGGGGAAGGTCTGATATTTTAGTGCTGCTTTTACAGACAAGTCTAAACTGCAGCAGGCTCCACTGGGCATCACTCGGACCTAGTTGTTGGAAAGTTACAAGCACACGGGTATTATACACCGATTTTGATTTTTTTTTTTTATTTAATAGATCGTAAACCTCTTAGTCACAGCTGTCGATCCTTTAAAATGACTTTCATTTCACATGATCTTCATTCCTCATCTTAAAAGAGGCTATGAAAGTAAAAAAAAATAAATAAACAGAAGAAAGACAATTCCGCAAAGTTTTTTATTATCATTGCTATGAAGTCTTCAAAGGCAACACATAGGGACCGTGAATGCGAGGGCAGGCCTTTGAAGATAAAACACACAGAGTACTCACGCCAAGTATGTTTGCACTCATGGCGTTGCAGTAATATCCCACAACAGTATCTTCCATTATGATAAGCTCCTCAACACAAAACTAAACTTTGAACCCTTTCCACAGCCAAACATGGTACACGTTTTCCTATATGCCGAATACCAACATAACTGCAGCATCTTCATGTCTTGTGTTATTTGCCCCTTTGTTATATTTGCCTTATTACATCTGCACTGGAAAATGGGTTGTGGAGTTGTTCCCTGTGCCTTGTGTATTTATCTCATAGTTGTCGATAACGACGGGACACTGTCAGCGCTGTACTCAGCTCAGCAGAAAAGTCTTGTATCTGACAAGGACCAGCAAATGTAACAAATCTGATCGTGGTCTTGTGTATTGCTTGCCCTGTATATAATCTGTATAGTGCTTGTATATATCGTATTGTCCACACACTGTCTGCATTGCTTGACAACAACCAAAGACTAGAACCAAATTACTTGTGTGGGTTAGCATACTTGGGCAATAAAGCCGATTCTAATGTCAGTTTTTTTGTCACTGGCTTCATCAAGTGTTAATATTCCTGGCAGGAACTTTTCTAATACAAATGGAAGTACCGGAAGGGATCAGCAGACGCCAGTGTCTCAAATGCACAGCTTTGACACTCCGCTGCAAGTACAGCACGTAAGCTAAATGCAAGCGCCTTGAGTGGACTAAGGGCAAACAGCGCGGACCAGCGCAGCCTACGACAAACTACTCTGCAGTTTAACCCAACATGTAACACAGAAATACAAAGGGCAGCACGCAGACTCTGATGCTTTGGAATGTTAAGGCTGCATACGACTGACCTACATTTCAGTGGAACAGAATGCCACCTGTGTATTTACGCCAGGGCACAATAAGTACACCGTTTGATCAGTGGTGTGTCACAAGCACTACAAATATCAGGGATCACTACAAGAGACTGGGCTTTTTTTTTTTTGGCAGTAATGAAGGATCACATCACTTACCAGCTGACAGCACCGAGTGCGTTCGTGTCATAACGAAATACAACCCTGGAACCTACTCTACAGCTGACACTGGTACAAATAAATGGCGTAATCAATGCTTTACCCACGCCTTCACAACACCCACAGGACCCACAGCGGAGCAAGACAGGCCCTCCACAGCTGAGCAGCACGCTGCACAGAGCTGCTGGATAGCAGATGCCATCGTTAATGACTACGTCTTCACAATGCGAGCAAACATTAATACGCCCCTGAAACAAGTTAGCTAGAAACATGAAATATGAATCACGAACAACATTCAGTGTTGTGACTCTGCCACTGACTCCTATGGTACCAGACGAACGCCGTGTATCGGACTCACTTCGGCAGCGTTCGTTACTACACAGCACTGATATGCTAACCATTGTCCTAAGAACATTCAACCAAGTCTAGTCTCAGTAAACCTTGTTGAAATCACATCAACAATCATATCTGACCTGGGCCCCAAGACACATGTGAACGTTAAGGGATTCAGTCAGCAATAGCTGTGTCACACGTCACAAAGAACAAAATCAACGAGAACGGCTGTGTTGCTTCATGGCTGACCACAAGCTTTACCCGTTTTAGAACTTGCTTTTCCAGACTCGCACCAAACACACAGGCGGCACAGGCAGCTTTGTCTCAACAGAAAAACCTTTCAGCTGCCGCCAACAATCTGAAGGTAGCAGAAACACAACCAAAACATCAGGCCCACTGAGGCTACATTTTCAAACTGGCTTTCTGAACTTCTCTCGCCACATATCAGGATTAAAATGTGAGCAGGTCTCGCAACACGCATCGTATCAGGTGAAGAAAGCCATGCCCGATTAAAGCATCTGACATGTTATAATATCTGAATGTGATTTAGCTCACATATGCAGACCCTTCCTTTGTCATTTCCGACTCATTCAAACCTTCCCACATGAGAACAGGACAGTTGAAGGAGAACACAGTGCAATAATCTGAACAAGCACAACTCACTAGTAGCATTTCTCCAAATTCCATCTGTCCTGTATCAAAACACACCTGACTGGGTCTTGGAGATCGACAGACCTGGGAGGCATTGAGATACCTCTCCAAATGTCATTATAAACAAGATGGTAAGAGGTCAGATTAAGGAAAACTAGTACTTGTCAATATTTTGGGGAGAATTTACTCAGATGACAACTTTTGCTTTTATGCGTTCATTGCTGATTTGTTATGTTAGCCTGTATGTATGTAAGATATCCTACTACAATCACTCATTGATGCTTAAGAGCATTGGCTCCAGTGTGTCTGGTAGCAAAGTCACAAATCTGTTCTCTCATTCCATCTGCAAATTTTAACATATTTTGTATACGAGCTAAACCAATGCAAATCAATGATTTTTATGATCCATCTGGCATCACATTTAGCATTGTGGCTTAATGGACCTCAGGTATTTAGAACAGAACATTTAAGAAACGCTAATGGACCAAACGCAAATCACACTCCAAAATTATATGTAACGCTTAAGATCAAGCGAAGTTGAGACTGCGCCAAAACTGGGACTACGGATGGGATTAGGGTGATGGAATATCAGACATTCATAGTCGATTGTCTTGATCTACAAGTCAGTAGCAAGGAACGATTAATGATGTGGCCTCCAGCCAACCTTCAGGGCTGACAACTTAATATTACAGTTCCCCGACCCAGGAAGGTTAGTTTGGTTCTTTTCTGTAAATCGTTCGATACATCATTACATGACGGTATCTCAATCAGAAGAGCAAACCTGACATGTTGGCTCCGGTTGCTTGTGGGCTTCGCCAAGGATCAGGTTAGCACATGCTGCGGGGGACAGAATCGGGTCTTTATGTTTTAACTTTCTTTTGTCTTGATTCAGTGTAATGATTCGATGGACTAAGCATATTCTAAGCATATTCATGCATATTCAAACTTTTAAAGCCTAAAGGTAGCTTATGGTGGTGGACTGACGGTTTTTTTCCCAATAACATTCCAGGCTAAAGGAAAAAGAGAACTGGTTTTCTCAACCAAACAACACACGTAATGCAAAAGGACAAGCCATGCACGGGAAATCCGCACAAACGGCACATTTACTGCGTTTCTACGAAACTCTGGCCTCTCAAAATTACACTTTTTCCTCGTAAAAAAGACCCAGTAAGAAACTGCAGGGCCCGGCGTCGCCATAGACAGCACGATCACATAGGCACACGTATAACAACACGTATAGCATGCATAGCTTCAAGCGGAAAAGAAACAGACAATAAATGAGCATTCCTCGATTGAAGCCTAAAACGTGTCGGAAGATGTATTCGTGCATTAATGTGTGAGGATCAGTTCAAGGTAAATTAACTAACCTGTTTATGGATAACGCTCTCCGTTGGATATTGGGTTGAATCCGAGTTAAATCCACTATCAGTAAAACAAAGAGGCGAAAATGCCCGGCCAATTCCGAAACAGGCCGAAACGCCACACTCGAGGCCCTGTTGCGCATGCGCTGATTTGACGGCTGGGTGGAGAATTGAATGAGTGAGGTGCGGATTCCTGGATTACAATGTACCGGTAACTTAACTGCCTCATTCATTTTGGAAAGTTACACTGATACTTTTTGGGAGAAGCGACATGGCAGTAATTTTGGATTGGATACAAATACTTAAAGTAGTTAACTGTAACTGAAGAGATTAATGCTCAAGAGGTATTGCTTATCCTTATTTCTTGAATATTTTACAATTAGCATACCCTTTTATAAATAAATAATTAAACAAACAGACGGCGTGTGACGTTGCAAGATTAATTGCTTTCAGTGACTAGTTTATTACTAGTGCATTAGCTTGTATATCGTAAATGTTTACCAAGTATGGTTCAGGATAAAAAATTGTAGAAACACCAGTGATATAGCCAGTTTAATAAGTACACCAATCCCACAGGTAGCCTATAGCCTAATTCCTATATGAAACATACAGTCACAGACCTATACACAGACCTGCCCATCTGATTCTTTTTTCTCTCAGCCACTCTGCCCTATTCGTCAACGGTCATGTCCTGACCACAGGACCATTGTATTAGATGACACAATATTTTCAGCACAGCAGAAATATGGCAGTGACACAAATGTATGAGGCGCGGGAGTGTTGCTTTTTGTTTTTAACACCCCGGTGTCACCGCCGAGTTGAGTGGTCTGCCACTCCAAAAAAATCCAACCGCGCAGTTGTCAGACGCCGAACACCGATAAATGACTGGAAGGTTCTAGAAAAGTTGTGCCACAGATATGCTATTTGTAACTTCACACCTTAAAGGTTTATTTACAAGGTAGATGTTTCTAATAAAATGGCATGCTTGTGTCAGGCGCTGACTCATCAGTCACGAGCCAAAGGGAGTGGTTCTTTTAATTGTTGTACGGCGTCGTGACTTAACCGGTTTAGGGTCTACCCAGCGTTTTACCTGTTGCAGATCTATTGTACTTTCATTTCATTATCGGCTTTCTTGCACTCCCGGATATACACTTTTCGCTTCAAACTCGGATTAAAGTTACTGGTATTCCTTTCATATGGATAATACGGTTACGTCGTTAAGGATGGTTTCAGTTTTCAAACTCAGTTATGCTCCCGCTTGAAAATTTCGTGAAACTTCGTGATTGAGAAACGTGACTCATGGATGAAGTACCCAGCACCAATTCCACCGAAGCACGAGATGAATATAACCCAAGACTGAGGAAAGCGACTGAATTCAGAGTTTACAAAAGAAGATGGTTTATGCTATGCATACTTTGCCTGCTAAATTGCTCTAATTCAGTGGTAGGTCATTCAAGAAGTCTGTACTAAACCTGGGAAACAGAATATCGAATTATCGCTCACCAAAGTAGGTCGACAACAGATAAAAGTAACACTACGATCAACTACAAAAGAGGCGGGGGGAGGGGGGTAATTAGGTCCTGCTGGTTTTGTATGACCCACTGATGTTCGTCGTGTACGGTAGCCTACATCCAGGGATAGTTTCGAACTAAAGTATCGTCATGTTAGGAGAGCTTTTTATTTGTATATACAAGACACGAATATCAGTTCTCCACATCTCCGTGTTTTGAAAACGCGTTAAAAATGCAATATTATAGTCCTACATGTACAATTAAACAGTTAACACTTTGGAATTGTCTCACCTAAAATGGGATCTTATAATCGCTAAGATCATAATAAATGAATACAACCCAAACAACACAAAAACAATTTACAGTGCTGTAAAGCAAATGGTTTAACCTGTGGGTGTATTTTCTCTTCGGGTTACATCCTACCTACTTGGCTCTAAAACTTTCAGTCTAGTCCTGGTGTGATGATCAGTAACCGATCAGTCCAGGTGCAGTATCGGGCTCATTTTAGGTGTGAACGGTAGCGGAGGAACTAATACTGATTAATTAAGAGTGTAGACAATCAAGAATCGCATTTTTCGCAATCAAGAACTTGCATTTTATTTTCTGGGTACATCCTCTATTCCTAACACTGACCTGTCTGTTCAAATGAAGATAGTAATTCAGAAAGACCACAAAGCATTTCCGTAATTCTCTCTGCTGTACATTTTCAAACAACCATGGTTATTGTATGTGAAACTTTCTGTTTAGTAACTAAGCTTTTAACAGCTGCTGTTCAGTATTGCCCAGCATTTGGGAGGCATTTGGTACACGTTCCCCTATAGAAACTGTTTCAGTTTATGTATCATTTTTGGATCTTTTTCTTTGATTGGCCTGCTTCAGAGCATACCATGATACTTCAATAGTATTGATGTCAGGACTTGCCAATTCTAAAATATAGAATCGCTGCACTTTGAGTTTCTCTGTTGTTGATTTCATCCTTGTGTTTTGGATTATTGTAATACCACATGACCCAATCTCTTTTGAGTTTTAGATCACACACAGATGCCTTGACATTGTACTGCTGAATTTCCTCATTCACTCTGGAATTTATTGGTCTGTTTTAATGAACACAATTCATCCAGGCCCCGAGGCAGCAAATCAGCCTCACACCATTATATTGTCTCCATCATGCTTCAAAGCTGGGATGAGGTTTGGATGTTGGATGTATACAGTGTTTTATATACAATGTCTTAATTATGCTACCAGGTTCTGGATTGTGTCAGGGGTTCCTTTGCACATACCGTTGGTATACTCAGTGTGTATCTTGGGACTTATTTGTTGCGATACACCCATGATTTGATTAATCTAGTGCTTAGTGCTTTTTTCTGTGCTTCCATGATTAGTGAGTGCTGTTAAGTCTTGCCTTTTCACGCCATTGGCAAGACGGTCTTATATCAATCCCCCTCAGCTGTCATTGATTCATTCCATGGGTGAGCTTATCCTGCCGTGACACCTCCTGTACTTTTATCCATGACTCCCATCTTTACGAGGACACTCTCTAATCAGTTCATCATTGGGGGGGCCATTGCTTGGATGTATTCATGGGTCTTTTGTATCTCACCCGGGACCGCCCCTTCCCCCTCCTTCTGGCTGGTGTACATCCTTTGAATGTTGAATCACTGGTTGAGTGCTCTATGCATTGTGAAGAGTTTGGGGGTCTTGATGTAGACAGTTTTCAGCTGTTGTCCTGGCTGGGTAGCTGATGTGCTTATGGCTTTGTTCTTTATTTGGCCCATTCGGCTGGGTCTTGAGGACCTGCGTTACCCTATGGACGCCTTGGAATATGGCTTTCTGCTTTGTGCCATATGGTTTCCTTATGGCTCATGTGTGATTATAGAATCTACACATACCTGACCTCCAGGTGTGTTCTAAGGCCTTGTGATCTGAGTTTAATTCCATTTGTCTTGATCACATTTCCTCTTCACACTATTAACTAATCACACTTCTCCAGACCAAATAACATTCCACTGTCCTTGTTGTACATTCTGGTCTCATGGACCAATGAGTCAGTGTCCCTTTCTGTCTTGGAGTCATCCATGGACTAATGGGAGCTCGACCCCTGAATCATCCTGTATCTGTAAGGGAATTCTGTTGTGAAGACTAGACAACCAAAGCTGATATGGCAGAGCAAGACGAATCTGTGCCTAATTTTACTGCAAAGAGAAGAGTTTTCCTAGAGGCTCGTGTATTTTTCAATTCATGGCCTTGATGCATTAAAACATATCTTGCATACAGATTGGGTACTATAAACTATAGTGTATGTTGATGGCTACTTAAGACAATGTCTTAGGAGAAGGTCATATCACATTTTAGGAGCCATTCGTGCAAAAAAATTGCACTTTATTGAGTGCTGTTACAATCCAGTTATAGTGGGAAGAGTTTGAGAGTTATACAGGTGTGTCTTTAATCAGAAGAACCATTCACAGCTCTGATGTAAGAAATGAAGTGTGAGGGGAACATAGTTCAGGTTCAGAACATGTTCAGGTTCTGGTGAACTGTGCTGTTGTTCTAACCTGCCCACTCACGAAGGGCTTAGTGAGTGAAGACAGGGGACATGTGAAACCAGGACTGAGGGGTTGAGGGATAGCCTGAGTTCTGTCCTCCTGGGGTATTGTTGGTATATTCAGCTAGTTATTAGTGGACAATTAAAAAAAAACTTACATTTAACTGAAGTGTTACATAGAATAAGTAAATTACATTAGTTTAAGATCTTAGTTTAAGATTTAATTTGCTCAGACAAATCTTTCAGAAGTGTGCTTTCAGAATGCTCCTATAAATAAATGTAGAACAGGATAATTTGGTACGCATTGTGCTATTTGAATATTGAACACAAGAAACTCATAGCACCATATATCAAATTGCAATTACTAAGTTATTAAGCATTTAAACATTTAACACAAATATATTTTAATAACATTAACACTGATTGAGTAGAAAGTGCAGCTGATTCAGACAAGCTGAGTTTTTTTTTTTATATGTTGTCTGTGAATTTGAAATGTTCCAGTTCCAAAACTGTTTGCTGACAGTCTTTGCACTGGTTTTACAGCCAAACAGTAATGCCATTGTGAGATCACATCAGCTGACTGTACTTCTTCCCTCAGCTGCACAAGTGTAAGATTTCTGAGCATTAATAATGGCTATTGTTGTATGGGCTATAGTCCTGCTGGGTTACTGTTGACTTGGTCAGAGTTTTCAGTGCTGTGTTTACATTGTTAAAACACATCTGCTAGGTTTATCAGACATCTCAGGGGGGCCAGGTCATGAGACAGCCTTATGTGTGTCGTATCGTTAGACGGATGATCACATGACTGAGGGCAGATCAGTACCCTGACCTGTCCCTCAATTAAGGCCTCAGAGGCTGATCATTGTTGTCACCAAGAGTAACATTTACACTGAAGCCAGTGTCTTCATTTCTTCTAAGAAATGAGAGCAGTGGAGCATAGCTGTGACCATTAGTATTCTGTGCACTATGAATGCAGCAAAATGCAGTGCTGGATAACATGCGCAGGACATGTGAGTTAAATTTCCCTTTTATAGCTCCATATTGTGCTATGGGGAAGTAAAACTTTGACTTCTGCACTGTTCCTTTGTCAGAACTTCACCACTACTGACACTTGGTATGGGTCAATGTGAATACGATAAATGAATATACCTTGCGGTCAAAGAGAAAACGTAGACCGTGTGTTTTTCTCTCACATTAAACACATATCACATTCAGTCATAGGCATTACTCTAGATGCTCTGAATTCAGTGTTGTACTTTGCCTATGCAAACAGTTTACTGAACGGTATCAACTCGTTGGCTGATGTGTTGTTTGCCTTTTGCTCTGTAGCAATGGCTGACCTTTGCTCCCGTGGCGGATCACACGGCGGCAACGTTGGGCGTCTCTCTGGACCAGGTCAACTGGCTCTCGATTGTCTACATGGTGGTGGCCATCCCTCTGGGCTTGGCCACCACATGGATGCTGGACACTCTGGGACTGCGGCTGACCGTGAGCAGAATGACACGCTTGTCTGTTCAATAAGCCTGTCCTTTCCAAACAGCTGATCAGTTCTGTTACCTGTGATTTTAGAGCTGGCATCCAGTTTGATTGAATTGTGGGAAGATTAGTAAGTTTAAGTTTAAGACTAGTACTAAGACTAGTACTAAGACTAGTACTGTTACTGTACTCGAACAGGTGAAATACAAAAAGAGATACAGAAAAAGAATGCATGTGTTAAAATATTGAATAGAAAGTAAGGGTCTTGAAAAGTAATGGTAGATGAGGAGGAAGTGAGAGTGAAACGATGTCCATATTTACACCAATCACAAGACAGAAACAGTACCTAAGCCGAGCAGTGAAGGCTCGCAACATGGATTTGGGTCAGAAACATGTCCGTGATGTATTGAATAGCCTATGAGCCCTTCATGAAGCCTGAGCGTGCCTTGGCTGGTCCCCCATCTCTGCTGCGTGTTCCTCAGATGATCCTGGGCTCCTGGCTCAACATGATGGGGGCCGTGATGCGGGCTGTGGGCGTGCTCAGCGCCGTCCCACAGTGGGCCAGGTTCCCCACGCTCATGGCGGGCCAGACTCTGGCGGCGGTGGCCCAGCCTCTGTTCGTCTTCTCCCCTACCAAACTCGCTGCTCTCTGGTTCCCTGAGCACCAGCGTGCTACGGCCAACATGATCGCCTCCATGTGTGAGTCACTCGTCAGTAGTTTTAGGTGATGATGGGTGTGTGATATAACTAATGGTAATATTCCTTATGTTTACTTAATGGGTTAATGCTGATGGAAAACATTTGTTTTCCAGCAAATCCGCTTGGGCTACTTTTTGCTAATATCTTCTCACCCATCATCATTAGTAGCACCCACAGTCTTCTTATGCTGGTAAGACATAAATGAACGGTTATAAAACAAAAATATGCATGCTTTTATGATAAGTCCCTTACACCAATGCTCTCTGTCATTGTTACAGCTCTTTATATATGCTATACCTGCCACCGTGGTCTGTTTCCTAGCAACAGTAGGGATCCGGGAGAGTGTTCCCCCAACGCCACCCTCCGCCAGTGCAGACACCTCCAACTCTGAACCGTTCCTACAGGGCATTAAGCTGGTATTCAGGACACACGCACACGTTCAGATCTAAGCGTCCTGTTCCACTGAAGTTGGGACAGAACTTCAGCTAGCAAACGTGCTGGCCGAGCCCCCCCCCCATCACCTATAACACGTAGACGTGTTCCCTCTGCCAACCCGCAGCTGCTGACAAACAAGGCCTACATGGTGCTGCTGCTGTGCTTCGGCTCAGGGATCGCCATCTTCACCTGCTTCTCCACCCTTCTGGAGCAGATCCTCTGTGTCAAAGGTTACTCCAGCGTAAGTTCAGCCACTGCATGAGACCACATCACCTTTCCTTTCAGAAGGTCATGCACCAAAAACCGCCTCTTCGTCGTTTCGCCTTTTGGAATTTGTACTTTTTTGGAATTTGTCTTTTTTTTTTGTGTTGTACGTTTTCACGGGCCACCCTTC
The DNA here is from genome assembly GCA_020368025.1 of Brachyhypopomus occidentalis. Lineage (NCBI taxonomy): Eukaryota > Metazoa > Chordata > Actinopteri > Gymnotiformes > Hypopomidae > Brachyhypopomus > Brachyhypopomus occidentalis. The sequence goes on along the minus strand of JAGXOD010000004.1, from coordinate 2,499,506 downwards.
ACTTTCCCTTCACTTTCCCTTCACTTTCCCTTCACTTTTAAAATGAACTGGTGCAGTTCAAGATAAATGGGCGTGTGCTGAGCTGTTTGTCTGGCGTGCTGATTGGCTGTGGCAGGGCTTTGCCGGGATGTGCGGAGCTCTCTTCATCGTGTCTGGGGTGATCGGCGCTGCCTTCCTCAGCCTTCTGGTGGACAAGACGAAGAGGTTCACAGAAGCCAGCAAAATAAGCATGTGCCTTACATCCCTGGCCTGCACTGGCTTTGCAGTGGTGAGTACAATACTGAGACCCTTGAGGCGTTTAGTACATCCAGTCATTTTAGCAGTGGGAAGCTAAATACAAAATGTGCGTCCCGTTGTCTGCGCTCCATGAACAGAGCTCTGTCAGTATGTCACTGGGGCATTCTTGTTTCTCTGTATTTCTTTTTCCATTAAGAATGCCATCTGAGCTCTGCTTCCTATCAGGTTTGCCAAATGAGGGAGCAGAAAGCCATAGTCACCGTGGCTTGCGTCCTCTTTGGCTTGTTTGGATTCGGTGTCTATCCAGTTGCCATGGAGCTGTCAGTCGAGTGCTCCTATCCGGTCGGAGAGGCGACATCAGCTGGAATGATCTTTATTTCAGGGTACGGATCATTTCACAATACAATATGTGGTTTGTGAGGCTTTGGTTGTATACGCTGTTCATTTTTGGCTTAATCTGAGTAGGATATGACTGGGTGTTTGGTCTCGGATCATCAGGCAGGTCCAGTCCATCATCTATATGGTGCTGCTGCAAGCCCTCACCACGACAACGGAGGCGGACTCCTCTCTCTCCACGTGTGCTGCTGGTGGTGATGCCAACCTGAGCTGGATGGGTGAGGGTGTGATTCAGCCAGCACAGAGCTCGTCTCAGTGTGATTCGAGAGGCCCAGCAGGAGCCCGTGTTCATTGACAGTGTGTGAAGAAAAAAAACATGGAAACCACGCAATGGTCAAAATGAATGTGATTTTAGTTGCTGATATATCCTCATCTCACTGTGGCTTGCGTAAGCAATTATATGTGTGATTGTTTCAGTAGCAATATAATTCACAGCTCAGAGTTTGTGGTTCTTGCACAGAGAGTGAAACCCCAGACCACAGCACAGTCGATATTACCATACATACTTAACATCTCAGAGCAGCGATGCGACTTAAGTTCATTCGAATCAGTCTCGCCCTAAACGTCTGCTCTCCCTTAGCATAAGAAAGCCAAAATGTCATCATCTCTTCTTACTGTTTGCACATAAACCCCATGACTGCTACGCTGGCAATCACAACCACAGGACAGAACTTTTCACCTTTGAGAAAGCCAGAAGGGTTTACAGCATCTCTCTCAACACGGCCTGCCTGCATAACCCTGCGAGTGGCAGCAGGCCAGCGCGGGAACACGGCAGTCCTCCCCGCGTTACTAGGCCGGACGTGTCTTGATAATGATAGTGATTTGGCTGAGCTCCAGCCATTGATTTGTCTCAACCTCCTCCCTCTCTCTCTTCTATCTACACACACACACACACACACACACACACACACACACACAGTGCCAGGTCTGGTGATGGCAGGCCTGTGTTGTCTGGCTTCCTGCTGCTTCGTGATCTTCTTCCGCACGGAATACCGGCGACTCCGCGCGGAGGCCGTGGCGGCCGAGGACGACTCCCTGCCGGCGGCGCTGGAGCAGCCGCTAGGAAAACGGGCCAGCAGCAGCTTGCACGCCTGACGCGCCTCGCCGCTTACCGAACGCCGGAACTGTGACCGGCGCCTCACCGTTGTTTACGACATGCACTAGGTTAAAAAAAAAAATTTTTTTGCAGGTCATTAAGTTCAATTACTTTGATACCCTCTTGCACAAAAACGTTTCATACTTGATGCACATCATTTATTTGTTACTAATTACTTCTAAATAATAGTAGTAAATTTAGGGCTATTAAGGGCAGTTTCCTGGAGACAAAAAGCTGCAAAGCCAGTGGTGATTTACTCTGGCTTATGTAAGTCTACATATTGGACTATTTTGGTGTGGAAAACCAGCCCTTAAAATCATGCAATTGTATGTTGCAAGTGGTACTAAAGGTATATAATACAGAATATGTTTAGACTCCAGAACAGCAGTGACTCAGCACTAGAAACTTTGTGGAATAATCTGGGCATACTGGGCACTGTGGCTTGTGGTACACATGACAGAAGCGTGGATAGTAATGCTTAAAAGATCTCAAATATCTTATGAGCACTGGTGCTGTTACCTGAAGATAAAGGCATAGAGTGGCAACTTGACTCATATGCATTTCAAATATGTATACATGTTGAGGCCAGTTACCTACCTATAAATAATTGTAAATTTAAAAAGGTATATCTGTATATCTAAAATGGCCATGTAATGGCATTGTGGCAACGTGTGGTACTTGTACATTAATTTGATCATATGGATTCCTGAATTTTTTTTTAACTAAATAAATGAGTCCAGCACTACATCTCAAGTCATGTTGGTCTTCATGCTGATGCAGATGACTCTGCCTGCAGGACACAGTAAGAAGTACCCCAGAGAAAAACTGGCGCATATATAAAGCCTATATACTGCATATATAAACCTTAGACCTGGCTTGTAAGTCACTCACACTGATACCTACTCATTTGCAGATTCTCCATAGTGGGAAAGCATGTTGAGAGGATGTTTGCAAGGATATAGACAATAAACACCCAGGGTGTTTGATAAATGTGGTCTCATTCATATTTTATATCAAAACAATTTGGGAAATTTAAATCAATAGAAAGAACAAAGATGAGACTTTTTTTTTTTAAAAAAGGAAGACATTTCAGTGTATTTTACAGTTCCAAAATACCCATTACAGCATCAGAAGAGCTTAAACAATGCAGGCTTAGATTCACAACTCATTTAATCATCTCTCCATCAAAAACACATAAAATACATATAAAAATGCTGACAGTTCCGAGATCAGATTTTCCCCAAAATAAAAACGAAAATCGGCACTTGCCCACGTAACCTTGCGTTTTAAAAAAGACAGAACCATCGGGAGAAAAGAAGGGGGGGTGGGGTGGGGGTGCGTCCCTACAGGTATGAATAGCCCTCCATATCACTAGTTCAGGGGGAAACCAAAAACACCCTCAGAGCTCATCATATTTGGTGAATGTAGCCAATACTTTGAATGCCACGCAACATACAAGCCGAAAAGTGACCGTTTGAACGGTGTGTGTGTGTGTGTGTGTGTGTGTGTGAGAGAGGGGGGGTCAGCTTGGCGCTTTGCTGCAGACCTCCGTTTCTTCACAGCTGAAGGGCGCAGAACTGCTGGTACACAGCCAGGATGTGGTGGTCCAGCTCAGCCGTGAAAAGCAGGTTCTCCAAGGTTCCCACGTACTGCTGAATGGTCACATGATGCTGCCAGTCACACAGAGAAACAGTCGATTCAGTTATGAAACGCACCCTCAATCATGAAGATCCCTACCGGACGCACCACTCACAAGTGCAGAACAAGGGTTCACTGATCTTAAGCTGATGTCAAGGTTGTTGTTTTTGTTGTTTTAAAGAAATGCAGCTTTGTTAAAAACAAAACTACCGCAAATACTGATAAAACCTAAAACCAAACTTTTAAAACATCTATCTCATAAATCAGTTACTTCATATAGATTAGTTAACAGCACTTTATGAAATATCAGCTGTTTTAATATAAATGCAAGAGTACTGCTTTCAGCTATGGCAGATACACGGACCGTGTGTCGATAAAGCTACGGCTCCACTTTTTCCGTTTTTCTTAACTTTTTTTTGTTTTTGTTTGAATGTACGAGATGAAGAGTACCATGAGGAAGATCTGCTGCAGTCTCTCAATGCAGTTCTTGTACCAGGGAGTGTTGATGTCTACGCTTCCCGTCTCACAGCGAACCAAGTGCTCCGTCAGGATCATGATGAACCGCTGGGCGGCGGAGGGGAAGCGGTTATGAGTAGTTATAATCGAAAGAATCTGAACAGAAAAGCTCTGTAGATATCCGCTGTGTGCATGTTTGTGCACGTCTACGGTTGAAACCATAGTACGTCTGTCTGGAATCGGGCCATACCTGGAAGATGACGAGGAAGAGGTTCTTCTGTTCGCTCTGTGCCGACTCCACCTTCTCCTGCAGCCTCTCAATCTGCTCCTCAAGCTGACCGTCCTCATCTTCGCTGTTCTTCTCCATGTCCTCTTCATCACCACTGTCCTTTTGCTGAAGACGAACATGCTTTTAGCTTCACTGGGCCTCAAACACAATGCCCTGCCCCAACCGGCACCTGCGGCCCTTTGTTACCAACGATGGCATTGTAGACTTGGACCAACAATCATGATGAAAACATGGCGCTTTGTGCTGGCCCGACGCGTCACGGCGGTTCACGTTAGGTTCGGGTTTCAGCGGGTCATGTCCCCGTCCCTGTTGCTCGTTCTCCCAACTCATTCGTACCTTCTTGTGCTGTTGTTTCTCCAGCTTCTCCTTGGCCTCTTCCAGCTCATTTTGGATCTTCTGCACGTGCTTGTTCATCTTCCGGATGGTGGAGTGAAGGATCTCCCACACGTAAAACCTGACCCGCGGAAGGCACGAAACAATATCAGGACACGTAGAGGAACGGCGATTTGAAGCAAACGCTTCAGACATAAAGACCTGCCTGGTGAAATCATGAGCCATGTCAGGAGAGAAGATCCAGTTGGCCACTGCAGCACAGTCGACGATCTGTGTGCGAATCATCTTATCCACCAGCACCGAGATCATCTGTGCAGTCAGACAGACCAACCATGAACATGAAAACAAAGTTGCTTGAAGGTGCTTGAAGATGACCATGGTGACAGAAAATTCACAATACAAGAATGAGTTCTGATCCACTTTCAGATCCACTTATCTTTAAAGAATTTTGCAGGATATTAGTGATTTCCAGAAGTAGAAGTATGTATAATAAATGATGGCAAGATTGAGCATGAGGAGAGAATCACACTGTCTAGCTGTATAGCTCAATGAGAGGTGTGTGTGTGTGTGTGTGTGTGTGATGCTGACCTGCAGGTGTTTCCTCCAGGTGTGTGTGTGTGATGCTGACCTGCAGGTGTTTCCTCCAGGTGTGTGTGTGTGTGTGATGCTGACCTGCAGGTGTTTGCTCCAGGTGTGTGTGCGTGTGTGATGCTGACCTGTGGGTGTTTCCTCCAGGTGTGTGTGTGTGTGGTACTGACCTGTGGGTGTTTCCTCCAGGCCTCATAAACCACCCTGAGAATATGCAGCTTCCCCTCATCACTCTCGGTTAGAGTTTTCAGCACTTCATGGAACCTGAGAGAAAACATGGGATGAAAAGAGAAAGAAAAAAAACAAAAAAGTAAGATTAGATAGTGAAAACAACATTGCTCCTTTTCCCCCACTGCCAAACAATATGACACCTTTCCATTGCTTGGAGCATCGATAGACAAGACACTCCATAACAAACATTTTTCTAGTCTGCAATTACGGATACTCTTCATCAGTTGGACATGGTGGGGGAGATCACGAGGGCTCCACGCTAGTCACCCTGGGGCTCTGGAACACTCACTTGGCAAGGGCACTGAAGGAATGGCTGAAGGACTTGGCAGCCAGGTGAAGTAGTGTCTGCAGGAACACATCTATTTTCAGAGGGTTGAATCCATCGCCCTCATCTGGAGAGAGAGAAGAACTGCATCTCAAAGCTTCCACATGCAATAAAGAAACTACTCCGAGACCAAGACCTGCATTTAAATGTACATGGGGTATATGATCATCTATTTAAGAAACAAGAAGGGTCAACACAAAGAAAGGAACAAAATATTTGAAACATAATAAGAAACTAACAGAAACTACAAAAAGTGACCTACCATCATCCTCTTCCTGGTTGGGATTAGGCAGTTCTTTCAAGACGGTTAGGATCTCCTCATTTGAGGCACGGTTCTTGATGGCGTTGCTCACCGATATGGCCACAGGATAGCCAGGCAAAGAACCTGTTACAGGCACAAGGGAGGACATGCAATTATATCTTACCTGGCGTCACCCTGCACACACAATGTTATATGTTAGTACTGGAACACAACATTAAAAGGTAACTGATCTCAAACTAACTGAAATCTTTGCGACCTCAAATGTATTATTCAATAGCAATTACTGAGATAATCACTTGAAAAGATCTCACTACGAACTAGAATCGTCATATCAAATTCATTGCAACTACCCATCTCCTGTATCTCCAGTAACATACTTAAAAGACGAAATAAACACCAATCCATATAAAGCTAAAGAATCCAATGACGAGTTATTGAATTTATAGCCAGGAGTCACTACATAGTACTTACTGTTTCCCTCGTCTTCATATTTATAGTGGTACAGTGGTTCGGCTGGGATTAAAGCAGAGAAACTAGGAGGTACGATATCCACGATCCGCTGGTGATAGGAAAGCCTGCAATTCACAAGTTAATGCCAGCGTTTACATGAATGTGGCGGGTGAACAAATCTCCCATCATGCAGCGGGATGAGCCACTCACCTCATGCTTTTTTCTAGCACCTCTCTCACAAATTTGGGCTTGGGTTTTTCCAGGTCCATTGTTAAACAGTCCGCCCTAAACGACCAGGAACCAATACAACACAGGTTGAGGCCCCAAGGAACCAAATTAAGAACCTGATGATTTAAAATGATTAAATCAACAAATGGCAACTGCCACCACTCGCACACTAATTTGGAAATTTCAAAAACAGAAGCTGCTACATCAGATGCACTGAAGCAAAGAGCCATTTTCATGAAAAAAAAAAGAGAGCGAGAGAGAGAGAGGGAGAGAGAGAGAGAGAGAGGGGTGAGGTCTGGCAACCGCCGTGCCGTCTCAGTAATCGCTGCTCATAGCTTTTAAGCTAACCACCCACCCCTTTACTTTTTAATCAGTTCCACCTGCACCAATCACGCGGAGCTCTGCACGAAACACTTGTGCCGAGAGCAACGCCACGCAAGTCATTATTGTGGAATTTAAATCAGATTAAACTAATGACCACGGATGCGAAAGCCTCCTGGATGGCTGAACACCACAGTCTGTGCCTGAGTGCATCATGTATAAAGACATGAGGCGCATCTCACCAGTCATCCCAGCTCCATCTGAACTGAAAGTTGCTCAGATGATGAGAGAACCAGCTGATAAACCTGAAAAAGAAAAAAGTAATAAAATCTTGATATGTCGGCTCAGTTTCGAAACGCATCCATAAATGCTACATTATAAAATAAATCTCACATCATCTCAGATTTCCTGGCCATAATTGTTTACCCAGGTGGTTTATGGCAAATGAGAGGAAGCCAACTCTACTCACCGATCTATGCATGTTGTGTTCATGGTCTCCAGTCTCATGTACAGCATCTCCGTGGCCTGAGCAAGCTGAATGCAGGTGCGAGTTAAACCCCATAACCGGTCTGCCTAACTAGCAGGTAGGCCACATACACACCTACAGAGCCATGTGTGCTCTATGTACGTTTACACAGACGATCAACATCTCCACAACTCAAGTGATAAACATTATTACCATGTTGCAGTGAAGAGGATGACCATTACCAGGGCTTTTTTTTTTTTTTTTTTTTTTTTAAGTCAACACGTTCTCAATGTGTCTCAGTTAGGAGGTTTATAGACAGATTAATGGCAGACGGACTCCACGCCACCCTTGTTACAGTCTGAGGATGGCTCCGGAACTGCTCGTGAGACGTATTCGCTTCATGTGCATACGCCCAGCATTCTTTGCCAGATTTTAAAATCCGTTATCCTTTTTCAAGTAATGTTTTCAATTTAATCAGCTGGTCACGCGTTTGTTTGGCCAAAAAGGAAATGTGTTTTATTTGATATAATATTGTCCATTGGCCCAAGGCCAGTGCGCTGATGGCCAACACCTGCATCGTGAGCAGCAGCAGGAAAGGATACGACTTGAGGCAGCGAGCCAGGCTGCAGCTTGCAGAGCTCGATCAGTAACGCCGTGTACATCACATCGATGTGTGGAGGAGCAGGCAGCTGGAACAGGTCCGCAAAGATCACCTAGAGGCAGATGTGAGGGAGCACCCGGTGAGGTGTGAGGGAGCACCCGGTGAGGTGTGAGGGAGCACCCGGTGAGGTGTGAGGGAGCACCCAGTGAGGTGTGAGGGAGCACCCGGTGAGACGGGGCACACAAGAACCACCAAGACCATGACATTTGTGGTCATCATTGCTGCTCGGGAGAGGGAATAAGAACCGAATCTTCTACAACGGCTCTAACATTATGAAGGAAATTTGTGGGGAAAGATGCTACATTTGTCATCAAACAGAAACACTTTTGTCCAGCTACGACGTACAGCATGTTACAACAGGATTTTTTAGAACGTACCTCAACGATGTGATAGTTTAGAGGAATCTTGTTTTTGCCAGGATAACTCAGCAACTGAGCAGCACTGAATACAAGCACAAAACAAATATGACAGATAGAACAGCAAATTACTTAATACAGTCTTACTCATAATTACATTTCAGTCTGTCTTAATCATATAAATAATTACATTTTAGTCTGTCAATCATATAAATACTCAAATCTCAGCTACACATCTTCCACACGTGTACAGTGCCGCACGAGGGCTCACCAGGTCTTCCTCTCTCTCCAATGAGACTTGATGATGCAGTGCAGGTTCTCTTCAATCACAAATCTCTCCACAGAGTGGCTTCCAGGCATGACGGGGCCCTGAGAACACACACAGGAACCCAGTCAGCCATCAGAGTCCTGACCAGGAACTGTGTTTATGACAATAATATATATACATATATGTGTGGAGGGGCTCTAATATTATCCGTTTTATTTTGAGACGCCTCATAATTACGGGTCTGCCGTCACATCACAACAAAGAAACTAATTTTAAAGAGTAAAGAACAGTACGCAGAACTTATAAGACAAGAAGCCAATTGTCAATTGATGATTGACAGTGGGCATAAGAAGCCAATTGTCAATGGAAGTTCTAGGCTTAGGACTTATTTGGGTATGGAAACTGCTCCAAAGTCATATTAACTGCTTATATAGTTCCTGATTTTTATTTACATATTTAGGCAGAACATAAAAGAACAGCCATTACACCTTCGGGAACTGCTTACATGACATTTAAAGAGCTTTAAAACGGACAAGAGGTTGCTGCTGGTCTCCACCCTGGTAGTACGCTAGCCCTGGCCGGGACGCACCTCAGGGGCATCGGTGTAGTCGAACATGCGGAAGACGACGCGAGGCATAGGGTAGAGCGCGTCGTCCGAGTGGGCCGGCGGGGTGAAGGGGGGGAGGTTGTGCTGCAGGGCCTCACACAGCACGCTATCGAACGCGATGTACGGCCGCAGGATGTGACGCTCCTGCCAGCGATCCTTCTTCAGCTTCTGCACCTGAGCCCACAGACAGTCCAGATACTAGAAGAAGAGAGGAAAGGATTCATTAGAACAAATGCCGCATCTCAATCCCTCCTCATTGCCCCACCCCACCCCTCACCCCAGTAACGATGACAATAAACACACAACAAAATCCGTTTGGTTTTCTGGGTCTTACAGAGCTTACCGCAATCTGCTCTGTGCAGCATTTCTAGCCTGCTCAGTCAGGGATAACTAAAAGTTGGCCTGGGTTGGCCTCAGGGGAGGAGTGAGACTCACCTCTTCCTGGGGGTGGGGCTTCTCCGCTGTCCACACCTGCAGCATGGGCACGTGGACCTTCTGCCGCCTCCTGGAAGTCACACGTGATTTACTTTCAAAACGTGAAACCACACATGCAGTCTCAGCTGTTCTTCAGACCAGCAACAATTCAAAGCATACACTTTATTTTATCAGACAATAAATGTCAAAATCGTCAATAATGGCGCACGAAGAAAAACTTGATGAAACGCTGACCAAGAATGTAATTTGACAAATTCAGTATCTATTTAGGGTGTAGAAATTAATAGCTCTGTATTCTGATATTACTGATTTCCTTCATGTGTCAAACTAAATCGTCTCATCAAACTAAAAAGTTACTTTAAAAAAATAAATAAAAAATAAGGACGTACTTCAGATATCCATCGATCTGATTAAGAAGTCGATCCATTTCCACGTCCTTCTTTTCATAGAGCTCTTTCCCAACCCAGGGCAAACAGGACAGTACAGCGTACACATACCAGTCAGAGCGCACCTGGGAAGGTGCACACAGGTAGGTTATGTGCTGGAGTCTTCCCATGTGTGGGCTGAAGAGAAGCAGCATGGAAGTCATGTGAATAATTATAGAACATTACCTGTGGTATGTCTTCCTCCTGGGTGACACTGACAAAGTTTTCAAACATAGCAACCATGGATGGAGCAGCGATGACATGACAGTTCACCAAATCACTAAGGAAACGCACCTAAGCAAGAAATCAAACAGGTCAGAAATAATGCAGATGGAAGTGGAAAGTCACTTGTGATTTCTTAGCCAACTCTGTAAAATACAGACCAGGTAAACTGCTTCAGAGTAGAGGTTTGATTTCAGTGTCTCCTTCAGCTGCCTGATCATGGCCTCAACAAATTCTCCACCAAAGTTGTAGTTCCGTGCATTTAAAAGGCCAACAAGTGTAGTGTACACTGTTAACTTTTCTGGCAACATCCGTGCACTGGAAAAAGACACTTTATGGTCAAATGCAATATTTTTAATCTTTTTTTTTTTTTGCCTTGACTTATACAGATAAAAAAACATTTAAAAATGACAGAGAAATAACTTACACAGCACACAAGATGCGCAAGATTTTGTTTTTGTAATTAGGGAGATCTGCTTCCAAGACACCTGCAAGACCTTCCAAATTACTCTCCAAAGAAGAGGTACTCTGGGAAGTAGTAAGCAATAATAACAGTAGAAAAAAATATAAGGTCATACTCATTGTTTTAATTAAAACCTTTCATTTGTCAACAACCACAGCAATTGCTAATTCAATGCTTTTCAACTGAAACAATATATTTGCATTAAACTTTATTTAAAACATTAACTTTAAAACATTAACCATTATCTTACTTTTTCTCCAACTCTGCAAATCAATGATTCAAGACGATCCTCGATTTCAATTGGCTCAGAGGTCCTCCTCCTTTTATGAGGTTGTCCACCTTGGTGTTGAAAGGAAAGCATTTTCATTTTACATTTACACAGAGACTGGTGTTACAGGTCTGTAAAGTAAATAAACAATTACATTACAACAGCACAGCTGTTAGCTAACTAGCTAGATTTTCTATTCTCTCTGTAATGGAACATATTAATTGAGCGGGAAAAATAAAGTGTAAATTAACAATACCATACCCTTATTTCCTGGGAGGCATAAGTAATTATGTTAACCACAACATACTGATATAATTGTCACTTGGCCAATTAACTACTCTGCAAGAGAATGGACATCAACATCAGCCCCTTCCTCAAAGGGAGCGATGGCAGCGACCTGCTAACGGGATGTTTTGAGCTTAGCCTACAAATGCACCATAGATGCCTTGCATAGAAACTGTAGTTATACAAAACTACGGAACCAGTGGCTTTCTGTGAGCGACACGATCTTGCTACGCCCGGGTCTTGTAGCTGCTGCACTGGCTACGTACTTTGAGCAGCAGGCTTGCGCTCCACTACAGACAAACAGCTGCGTTCCCATCACAGTGAACTACACCCGCCATAGCACCACCGTGCGAGTGCTCACGCTAACCGGCTAATATCAGCTCACCATCGTTCTCGTCGCTGTGCCTTCTCCTTGACATTTTGCCAGTTGAGTCAATCGGTTTTTAAACTATATGTAAATCTCTTGTATTGCGTTTCTTTATGATGTTTTTTCAACACAGCTAAATTTTAATTTGGCAAACTTGAGACGTCTCAGCGATAGCTAGCTAGTTACAGCAGCCAGTCAATGCTGAAAATAAAAGGGGTCGGACTCAAAGAAACATATCCGGGGTATAAGTGGTTCTTATCCGGAAGTACAAAGCTCTCTTCCTCCGACAGGTCCGCATTGCATGGTGGCAAAATAAGTTTATAGACAGTGCTGCGTATGATACATACGAGGGTTTCATAGTATTTGTTGAATCAGTAAGGGTTCATGTGATCGAAAAATACATGATCATATAATATGATGGCATGTTTCATTTTTTATGTAATGTATTTTAACATGCATTTTTAATTCTCGTCGAAGTAGAAGTCATTGTCGTTGAATGTATATAATGGATAATGTTAACCTGCCAGAAAATGTTCTTATTAACTTGGATGTAGAGAGTCTTACTCCCGAGATCACCAAGCAAGAGAAATGCGAGTTTTCAACAACTCGTAAATGCTACTCCCATATAAAAAAGAGGGTAAGTTTTCCATACTCGTCATCTATAACTAACTACGTATGTCAGTATTTTAACTCAGAACTCCCTTGTCTTGCTTGTAGACCTTTGCAAAGTTTGTGGCAGCTAAGAGGGTCCTGAAGTCACCTTCAGATACCTCACCAATTTGGCACTGCTGTGACAAGACATTCTCTGACTCTACTTCAATCCACAAGCATGTCTCAAATATCCATAAAAATGAGATTCACCAGCTCACCACCGTGACTCAGGATCTTATGCCCAACCAGGCCAATGGTGATGTGTTGGTGCATGAAGACAGTCAGTCAAATGATGCATCATCGTGGATACCTGATACAAGCCACCTATCTGAGAACGATCTTGTGATGTAGGGGCTCTTTAGCTTTCAGATAATAAGCACAACCCAGTATATGTATAATATGTGCTCACGGGCTCTATTTGTCCTCTTCCAGAGGTTCGGGTGAAATCCTACTATATTACTGCTATTGCCAGATAAAAGATCCCAAGATCATTTGTGATTGGCAGAATAAGCTGTGCTCAAAGCTTCACCTGACCGGCAAGGTAAATAAATAGCTTTTCTTGTTATGAACTTGTCACGAGTGAGAAGGATGAGGAACTTGTCACAATTCACAGCACTATTTCATTGTCTTTCAGGTTCGTGTTGCTACTGAAGGTATTAATGGAACAGTTGGTGGTACTAAAATGGCAACAAGCCTTTACATCAAGGCAATGCTGTCACATCCCATTTTCAAAGTAATGCAAGCAGATGATTTTAAGGTAAATTAATACCAAGAGGGGAAATATAAATGTGTTTTATTGCACTCGTATTTGTTAATTTTCTAATGTTGCAATATATCCAAGGGGTACAAACCTAAAAGGCAATATGATTTGTACTTAAAATTAAATGTGTCTTTGATTTTGCTTTTAGACCAGTGAAGGTGGTGCAGAGTGCTTTTCTGAACTCAAGGTTGGAGTTTATAAAGAAATTGTCCCGATGGGTGTGGATCCAGATGTAGTATCCTACAGACTAGCAGGTAAAAATAAATAAATATATAGATCCTGGATTCTGATGTCACTGGTGTATACCTTTCATGTCAAAACATCAGTGTCTATTAAATATTATGATAAACAAAAACTGTAAGAAACAACTGATTTTTAAATGTTTTGCTCCTGAAGGAACACACCTGGAGCCTGCAGAATTTCACAAAGAAGTGCAAGCTGTCCTTGAACATGGTTCCTCAAACAGTGATACAATTCTTCTGGACTGTAGAAACTTCTATGAGAGTAAAATTGTACGCCTGTTCTGTTTATTGCAAAAAGTTACTTCAGGAGGCAGTTGATTCGTTTTATATAAATCAACAAATGATTAATGATAAACTGTTTATCTACAGGGCCAGTTCAAAAATTGTTTGGCCCCCAACATCCGCAAGTTCAGTTATTTCCCAGACTACGTGGACAAGAACTTGGACCTCTTCCGTAACAAAAAGGTTCTTATGTACTGCACTGGAGGCATACGGTGTGAACGGGGGTCAGCATATCTTAGGTCAAAAGTGAGTTTTTCAGCTCCGGTATATGATGAACATACAGTGACACTTGTGTTTTTCAGTTACTTATGTCACATCTCTGATTTTGCAGGATGTATGTAAGGAAGTGTATCAGCTGAAGGGTGGCATTCATAAGTATCTGGAACAGTATCCTGAGGGCTTTTACCGTGGCAAACTCTTTGTATTTGATGAGCGTTATGCAATCTCATTCAACAATGACATCATATCAGGTACCGCACATCAAGTGAATATTGCCACTAACAGATAAACATGTTTTGCCTCTTACACCAATACATTAATTTATATTTCAAACAGACATACAATAAGCAATTTATGTATATTAATTAGTGCACACCCCACCTGTGAACAGATTGTAGGTACTGTGGTGCTCCTTGGGACCAGTATCAGCTCTGCTCTACTGACCTCTGCTGCCAGCTGGTTTTGTCTTGCCCCTGTTGCAGGCAGAAGGGCCTGACGGCCTGCTGCTCTGTATGCCAAGACAAAATCCCAATGTCCCGCTGCGGACATGTCCACAGAGAGGAGTGTGAGTGCACACACTCACGGCCCAGGATCCCCAAAGACGCGTCATGTTGATCATCCCTCAGGTCCAGTAAACCACGAGGGAGAATGCGCAATGTTAAAGAAGAGTGGTGTCATTTGCTCCATCAGATTTTACTGTGAAGAGCAAGATTTGCTACAGGATTTCTTATATCATATTAGAACATTGTGGTGGCCTACAGGAAGGTGTGTGCTTTGAATACAAAAATTCTTAAAAATCCAAAGCAAAAAGAAATTTCTTATGATTAACATATGTAAAAATTCACATTTACAATTTGGGTCTCTTAAAATTCTAATGGTGTTTGAGTGAGTCCTGTTGTAAAAGTTCAATAAATGTGCCTCAGTCTTCACCTCAGAATGTTTTATTCCAGGTCTGCAGTTACATAAATAACAAAAGGCAAGAAATACAACAGAGTAAATGTACAATCAGTGTGGACATCCAAGGTTTCAACAAAGGAATGAAAAACAAAAGCTACAAATTTGCTCATTTGTTTCTCTTTACAAGATGAATAGGTATACATATACAACAGTGTCTTCATTTTTGCAAACTGGTGTGTACTTAAAAGTTTTGAAGAATGAAGAATATCCCTTGGGAGAAAATGAATTCTTAATTTTGGGGGTGGCAAAGAAGCATCTGCAAAGAGAAATTTTCATAGATTACAATACTATTCAATTTAGATGTATTTGCCTTATTATGAAAGGCATAATGTAATTGCATTTTTACCTGACGAAGGTTGATTAGGGGAGACACTCACGCTATCCCCAGTGATAATAGAGGTACCATATGGTGTCATTGCTAAGAGCTGGCCCAAGCAATGGGTTCAGTTGGGCTAGAATAGCGATCAGCCAGCTATATAATAATAAACATTAAGGATGAGATGAAAACACGTCATTCTACCAACAGATCTTTTAGTCTGTCACCATAAGCGCAACAGATATAGTTCTGCAGACAAAGGAGTGCATAGAATTGTTTCGTCCATCTTTGTTTATTACTTTATTTCACCTCAAAACCACACAAAAATGAAGAACAGTGATGTTAGGCCAAATATGTGCTGCCCCCTTGTGTTAGCTGTTAGCATGTAACATTGTCCTTACTTTACATCTACATCATGAGTGTGTCATATACCACTACATATCAAAGTTCTGAGAAAACACATTTACCTCTTTTGTGTTTAAACAAATACAAGTATAAGGACATTACCCAAAGACATTGGCTGACTTTCAAGAAAGATGTAACAAGAGAACTGAAAAAATGTAGCTAGTTATAAAAGTCATACTTACAACAGGTAGCAGCAAACCGCAGTTAAAACCAACATAGTGACAATGACTCTGGAACAAACAATTGGGAAAAACTGTATACAAGAGCTTGGAAATATTACCTTTAAATTAAATTCAAGAACTTCGAAGCTGCCCTTTGACTGTCACATGATTCATGATACAAAATGGTACTTATGGGGAAGGAGAAACAAGATGATTAATCCTTCCAGCCAGCAAGTTCCACTTCTTTAATAGAGGTTCAAATTTATTCAAAATTCTTTAAAGGGGTTACATTTATAACAGTAATGTTTTGTTACTAGCCAAAATATTTTTTGCTAGCGTGCAAACGTGCGTTGAAAAAGTGTTGAAAATAGTTAAGATACCATTTTATTGCAAGCTACGTAATATATATATATATATATAGACATACAGGATAGACAGGTAGATAGCACAGCTATGCTAACGAACTTTTATTAAAGTAACTAAATTAACGTTGACTACTTTAATTTAGCCAACACTGACGGTCACCAAGGGCCCATCGCTAGCTAACATAGCTAGTTAGGTTAGCTAAGCTATCTTTCAAGAAAAAGTATTCATTATGAGTGTTCAGAAGTTTTACTCATCGGTGTTGTTGGATTTCTTTTACATTTGTCTTGTTTTTACAAGGCGGAAGAAATTGTAACAGAGAAACAAACAAACGTTTAAGAATTAGTCTACTCAGCGACATATCAAAAAGCAAAACCCATCGGCAACAAACTTATTTCTCGTTCATCAAACCAGCTAAGCTAATAGCATAGACGCTAAAATAAACTTACCCCCTATTCGGACCTTTCGGAACAAACCACGGAACCACTCCTCCAACTAGACCCCAAAATACTGTCATAACGCACATTGGTATGATAAAAGACAGCGCCATCGTTGCAAAAGAAGTATCAGGAAAGTTAAATGTTACCACTGTCTAATGCTGAATTCACGAACTGTAGTACTTCTGCATGTTAAAACGATAGATCACATGACACAGGCGGGCCCACCGCTGCTACCGCCTACCAGGGTTTAGTAACGCTTTGTGTTACAATTCCGGACTTTTATTTTTTTAATATAGGTTAATAACAATATATTGCACCTAATACGTAATTCGAGACCTGTCGACTTTGACAATATTCAAAACTCATTTGTAATCAGTTCCAGCCATTTTTTTGCCCTCAACAAAGCATAAGTTCCTGTTGCTTCATTTTAGAGTATGCAATTCTGTAAATATGCAGCATATTTACTTATTAGTAAATAGATTAGTCTGCTCACATACAGGTGCATCTCAATAATTTTGAATATCATCAAAAGTTCAATTTATTTCAGTAACAAAAAGTATAAATACAAAAAGTGAAACGCATACAGTTGAAACCAGAAGTTTACATACACTATATAAAAATACACATGTGCATTTTTTTCTCACTGTCTTACATGAAATCAGAATAAACTCTTCCTGTTTTAGATCAATTAAGATTACCAAAATTATTTCTATTTGCCAGAATAATGAAATTTTTAAGGCAATTTTTATTACTTTCTTCAAAGTCAAAAGTTTAAATACACTAAGATTACTATGCCTTTAAACAATTTGGGACAGCCCATATGATGATGTCATGTCTTTGGAAGCTTCTGATAGGTTTACTGGCAACATCTGAGTTAAGTGGAGACACACCTGTGGATGTATTTCAGATGCCTGAAGGTGCCATGTTCATCTGTACAATTATACTCAAGTACAAAAAACATGGGAATGTCCAGCCATCATACCGCTCAGGAAGGAGACGGGTTCTGTGCCCCAGAGGTGAACGTGCTTTGGTCCGAAATGTGCACAACAACCCAAGAACTAAAGCAAAAGACCTTGTGAAGAAGCTGCCTGAAGCTGGTAAGAGTGTGTCATTATCCTCAGTGATGCGAGTCCTGTATTGACATGGGCTGAAACGCCACTCTGTCAGGAAGAAGCCATTACTCCAAAAGAAACATAAAAAAGCCAGATTAATGTTTGCAAATGCACACAGGGACTTCTTCTTCTTTCGGCAATTCCCGTTTAGGGGTCACCACAGCGGATCAAACTCCTCCATCTAGCCCTGTCCTGAGTGTCTTCCACTGACACACCCGCCACTCTCATATCCTCTACCACTGCATCCATAAACCTCCTCTTAGGTCTACCTCTCCTCCTCTTGCCAGGAAGTTCCATCCTCAAGACCCTCCTGCCAATATATGTCTCCTCTCTCCTCTGTACATGTCCAAACCATCTCAATCTCGCTTCTCTAACCTTATCTCCAAAACAAGCTACATGAGCTGATCCTCTAATAAACTCATTTCTGATCCTATCCTTCCTCGTCACTCCAAGTGAGAATCTCAACATCTTCATCTCAGACACCTCCATCTCCCTCACCTGTCTCTTTGTCAGTGCTACTGTCTCTAGTCCATACAACATAGCAGGTCTCACTACTGTCCTATAGATCTTACCTTTCATTATAGCCGACACCCTTCTATCACAGATCACCCCTGATACTTTGTGCCATCCACACCACCCTGCCTGCACTCTCTTCTTTACCTCTCTTTCACTTCCTCCATTACTCTGTACCTTCGACCCTAAGTAGGTAAATTCGTCGACCTTCACCAAATCAACTCCTTGTAACTGGACCTGTCCACCGTCTGCCCTCTCATTCACACACATGTACTCTGTTTTACTCCTGCTCACTTTCATTCCCCTGCTTTCCAAAGCATACCTCCATCTCTCCAAGCTCGCCTCCACCTGCTCCCTACTCTCACTACAGATCACAATGTCATCAGCAAACATCATAGTCCAAGGGGACTCCTGCCTAACCTCGTCCGTCAGTCTGTCCATGACAATTGCGAACAGGAAGGGACTCAGAGCTGATCCCTGGTGTAGTCCTACCCCCACTTTAAACCTGTCTGTCATTCCTACCGCACATCTCACTGCTGTCACACTGTTCTCGTACATATCCTGCACCACCCTCACATACCTTTCCGCTACTCCTGACTTCCTCAAACAATACCACAGCTCCTCTCTCGGTACTCTATCATAAGCTTTCTCTAAGTCAACAAACACACAATGTAACTCCTTCTGTCCTTCCCTATACTTCTCCATTAGCACTCTCAAAGCAAACATAGCATCTGTGGTGCACTTAGCTGGCATGAAACCATACTGCTGCTCACAGATCTCTACTTCTCCTCTAAGCCTAGCTTCCACTACTCTTTCCCAGATTTTCAGGCTGTGACTGATCAACTTAATTCCCCTGTAATTACTACAGCTCTGAACATCGCCCTTATTCTTAAAGATCGGCACCATTATGCTTCGTCTCCACTCCTCAGGCATCTTCTGGCCTTCCAAGATTCTGTTAAATAACCCAGTCAAAAACTCCACTGCTGTCTCTCCCAAACATCTCCATGCCTCCACTGGAATATCATCCGGTCCAACTGCCTTACCACACTTCATTCTCCGAATCGCAGCCCTTACTTCCTCCTTGGTCACCTGGGGCACTTCCTGATTCACAACCTCTACCTCTTCTAACCTTCTTTCCTTTTCATTCTCTTGATTCATCAATTCCTCAAAATACTCCTTCCACCTTCCCAAGACACTCTCCTCACTACACAACACATTTCCATCTTTATCCTTTATCATCCTAACCTGCTGCACATCCTGCCCATCACGGTTTCTCTGTCTGGCCAATCTGTACAGATCCTTTTCCCCTTCCTTAGTGTCCAACTTCTCATACAGCTTGCTATATGCCTTCTCTTTAGCTTCTGCCACTGCTCTCTTTGCCATACGACACATCTCCTTGTACTTCTGTCTACTTTCTTCATCCCGCTGAAAATCCCAATTCTTTTTAGCCAACCGTTTTCCTGTCAAACTTTCCTGAACTTCCTCATTCCACCACCACGACTCCTTGTCTATCTTCCTCTGTCCTGAGGTCACACCAAGTACCTTCCTAGCCACATCCCTCACTGCATTTGAAGTCTCATCCCAGGTACCCAGAACACCACCATTACCCAGTACCAGTCTCACCTCATCCCTGAATTTTACACCACAGTCCTCATCCTTTAACTTCCACCACCTGATCTTAGGTGCCACTCTCACTCTCTTCCTCTTCTTCACCTTCAAAACCATCCTACATATCACTATCCTATGCTGTTTAGCTACACTCTCCCCTGGTACCACCTTGCAATCACTAACCTCTTTCAGGTTTTGTCTCCTACAGAGGATATAGTCGACCTGTGTGCATCTTCCCCCACTCTTATATGTCACCCTGTGCTCTTCCTTATTTTTCTTAAAATAGGTGTTAACTACAGCCATCTCTATCCTTTTAGCAAAGTCTACCACCATTTGTCCTTCCGTATTCCTTTCTTTAACACCATATCTACCCAACACCTCCTCATCACCACTGTTCCCTTCACCAACATGTCCATTTAAATCTGCTCCGATAACCACTCTCTCTTCTTTAGGAACCTGCAAAACTACTTCATCTAACTCCTTCAGAATTCTTCTTTCTCCCTCCACATCACAACCTACCTGAGGAGCATAAGCACTGATGACATTCATCATCACTCCAACAATCTCTAACTTTACACAGATCACCCTGTCACTTACTCTCTTTACCTCCACTACATTCTTACTAAACTCATCCTTCAGGATTACTCCTACTCCATTTCTCTTCCTGTCTACTCCATGATAGAAGAGTTTGAAGCCACCACCAATGCTCCTGGCCTTGCTCCCCTTCCACTTGGTCTCCTGAACACACAGTATATCTAACTTCCTCCTCTCCATCGTATCAGCTAGCTCTCTCCCTTTACCTGTCATAGAGCCCACATTCAACGTACCAACTCTAACCTCCACCTTCCTGCTCTGCCTCCTCTCCTTCAGCTTCAGAACCCTCTTCCCCCCTCTCCTCCTCCTCCTTGTCCCAACAGTAGTCCAATTTCCACTAATGACCTGTTGGACAACATCACCAGTGGCGGTCGTTGTTAACCCGGGCCTCGACCGATCCGGTATGGAATTTCTATTTTTGATCCGCATCATTTGATTTTGCGCAGTTTTTACACCGGATGCCCTTCCTGACGCAACCCTCCCTATTTATCCGGGCTTGGGACCGGCACTAAAATACACTGATGTGTGCACCCTAGTGGCTAGGTTACACAGGGACAAAGACCTTAATTTTTGAAGACATGTCCTGTGGTCTGACGAAACTAAACTTGAACTGTTTGGCCATAATGACCATCGTTACGTTTGGAGGAAAAAGGGGGAAGCTTGCAAGCCTGAGAACACCATCCCAACTGTGAATCATGGGGGTGGCAGCATCATGTTGTGGGGTTGTTTTGCTTCAGGAGGGACTGGTGCACTTCACAAAATAGATGGCATCACGAGGAAAGAACATTTATGTGGAAATACTGAAGCAACATCTCAAGACATCCAGGAAGTTAAAGCTTGGGCACAAATGGGTCTTCCAAATGGACAATGACCCGAAGCATACTGCCAAACTGTTTACAAAGTGGCTTAAGGATAACAAAGTCAATGTTTTGGAGTGGCCATTACAAAGCCCTGATCTCAATCCTATTAAAAAATTTATGGGCAAAGCTGAAAAGGCATGTGTGAGCAAGGCAGCCTGCAAACATGGCTCAGTTACACCAGTTCTGTCAGGAGGAATGGGCCAAAATTCCTGCCAACTATTGTGAGAAGCTTGTCGAAGGATATCCAAAATGTTTTACCCGTCATACAGTTTATGGGCAACAGAACCAAATACTAATGAAATGTATTTAAACTTTTGACTTTGAAGAAAGTAATAAAAATTGCCTTAAATTCTCTCTCGTTATTCTGGCAGTTAGCAAATAGAAATCATTTTGGTAATCCCACTTACCTAAAACAGGGAGTTTATTCCAATTTCATGAGACAGTGAGAAAAAAAATGTATCTTTTTATATAGTGTATGTAAACTGGTTTCACCTGTATAGATTCATAACAGAATGATCTATTTCAAGTGTTTATTTCTGTTAATGTTTATTATGGCTTACAGTCAATGAAAACCCACAATCAACTCAGAAAATCAGATTTTAAAAGACCAAATAATTTAATTCAGAAATGTTGGCCTACTGAAAAGTATGTACAGTAAATGCACTAAATACTTGGTCAGGGCTCCTTTTGCATGAATTACTGCATCAATTCAGCGTGGCATGGTGGTGATCAGCCTGTGGCACTGCTGAGTTGTTAAGAAAAACCAGGTTGCTTTGATAGCCGCCTTCAGCTCATCTGCATTGTTGGGTCTGAATTAATAATTTTTTCACATCTATTTAAACACTTGAAACAGATCAGTCACGAATCTATATGTGCATTTCACTTTTTGTATTGAATTACTGAAATAAATTAATGTTTTGATATTCTAATTTATTGAGCTGCACCTGCATCAGGACAGAAGTTGTGAATGGAGTTTAATAAAGCTCGTCTCACAAGCCTCTTGCCACAAAGCCCACAACAAAATGACACCACAAAACTGTTGGTTTTCCATTCTTTATTTTTTAGCAAAAGGTAAAGTTCACTCTTGCATCTTCTCGATGGCCTCCTCCTTGTATTTGCCCTTCTCTTTGCCAACCTGCCGAGACTTGGCTTTGCGCTCCAGGATCTTTTTACGGTCCTTGTCGAGCTTCAGCCTCGTGATCACAACCTGGACAACAAAAGAGATTCTCATTTCCATTTGTACATGAACAACCAACATGTAGTTACTGAGTCTCTATGTTGGCGCTTATTTTGCCCCCGAAATGCATCACTTCAACACACCAATCATTTGAACTGCGGGAGCCCAAAACCAGGATGGACAAATAACAAATAAACATAAAATGCAAACCAGAGGACCAGGCAGTTGTTTTTTAAATAAAGGGGTGTGAGATGTATATTAATACATTTAATACAGTATATAGTACTGAGAATGACAGATGATGTATTACCCAAAACATTTAAGACCAGTTTCAAACCCAAATGAAGTCAAAGTCTAAAGAATTGACAACAATTAGCACTGAATTTAGGTGCACGACTAAACTCTCATCTCGTAGCATAAGAAACCATTACTTTAATCACACAGACAAGTCACACGCCACTGACATGAACTTCAAGGTTCTGTTAGAAGGAACCTGAACTAGTCACACTGTGAAAACAAACGACAAAATTACTACTGGTTAGAAACTGATGCAGCACAGAGTAATGCTAATCAGATCTTTGTAGCCCAATATTAGAGCTTCTGTATCACAAGCCCCATCACAAAAAGCACACAGGTAAGTGTACACACCTGTTCAGTTTCTTATTGCACTTTTGGCATGGAAACCTAAAGTATATGCCTTACTATACAAGTTAAATCAAGCAATATATAGATTGCCATTACACCAACAGGATGTCATGAAGTCCAGTAGGCTCAGCTGATACCCACTCTTCATAATACTGGCCTGTCAGATTATGTGCACTATGCATATATTTGTAAAGATATGAATATTCAGACTTGGAGGGAGGTTTTGATAACATGCAACAATACCAATTATGCACCATTATGGACAGGATGCACTACCTTCACAACTCATTTAGTCTAGACAAATTAAGTTTGGATGTCGGCTCACTGCAAGTGAGTTACTCAATTTAGTTTCTAGAGTAACATTATTCCAGAAATCTGCTAATTGCACCAATTTCCCTTAATCACAACTATTTCTTTAAAAGTTAACCCAGGAGGATCTTGCATGATTCTGTTGCTGTAATCAACAAACATTTAGCCAATGCTTCTGAACCTACCACAAATCAACACACTTAACCTACATTACATAAAGACCCTTTAATAAAAATAAAGTTTTACCACAAAAAGTACTCAAATTCAAAAACTAAGTACCAACATGGAAAATTTTCAATTTGGATTAAGCTGCAGCGCCTGAACTTTTGTATGAAAAGTATTCTACGTCAACAAAGAGCACCTGTCTGTAAAAAGTAGCCCCGACATATAAAAGATATCACAAAACAACTTGCAAAACACGTTCTGCTCCAATAGTACAGCAATTTCAGACACAAGTGTGTCTGTCAAACATGTCATGTCCATCATTCATATAAATAAAATAAAAAACTGGATATTTGGATATAGCCCACATCCATGAACTCTGCTAGGGAGCGATGAGTTACTTTTCACCAACTTAAGTTTACTTCTTTTACAGGACGGGGTGGCATCGTTTGCGCACCATTTATCTGTTCTTCAATAAGTCACAAGGAGGGTGAGAGGAGGAAAGAACTCGTACTTGTTTTGTTTTGTTTTTTTTTTAATCTTTGGATTAGACATACATGTCAATAAGAAACAACGAGCGGAGTCCTGAAAGCGGCAGTTAAAACAGCACAACAGTTATACATGCATCTATGGACGTAGCAGGACACAGGAGGCAAACAGCTCCACAAGCAGCAGTTTCATACCTTGCTAGGGTGGATGCCAACATGGACTGTTGTGCCATTGGCCTTCTCGCGTTGCACGCGCTCAATGTAGATGACGTACTTCTTTCTGTAGACCTGCACAACTTTGCCAATCTGCTGGCCCTTGTAGTGACCTCTGACAACCTGTTCACATCAGTGCAAAACACAAACAGCAGTTATGACAACAGTATTAAACAGCATTGGACAGTAACTGCAACACAGTGTGAAGATGTAAACTACACTTTTGTAGGAGTGCACGCACACCACCACTTTACATACAACTGCAGTTTTTCAACCTACATGAAGCTATTGCTTAGAAACTGAAAATTTCAGATGCAAAAAAAACAAACAAACAAAAAAATGAAAGCCATCATTGTAAGAAGGCACCAAACACCAATCTCAAACTCCAGTTAAGACAAAGGATGGCCTTACCTGGACTTCATCGTCTTTACGGATGGGCATAGACCTCACATTGTACTTCTGGCGGAGTTCTTTGGAGAGAGGTGAAGACATTATCTTCCTGCGAATGTGTGAGGGCGCATTGAAGTGCCTCTTACGGTTCTTACGCCGGGAAGAGGTTACAAACGGGTTGATCTTCATGATGGCTACAAAGCAAAAGAAAGAAAAAGACAATCAGTCCACAAAAGCAAACACAATCCGTGCACAACACATTACATCGGGCAAGTTACTTAAATCTACAAGTTATATAGTCCATAGCTTTATTGTATTTTTCTTATTTATCTTCTATCTCTGGCATTCTTGGCAAAGAGCAAAGAAAGAATTTAATTGTACACGGAAACCAGTTTCTGTACTGTGCATATGACAAACACTTTGAATTGAATTGCTATGCAAGAGTCACCTTATATGTACTGATACCACACATGCATGTTATAGACAACACGCTGTCAAATAAAATCTGGCGCATTAACATATACTTTTAACTACATATACTTTGTAATCATTTGCACTGATCTGAGGTTGCTTTTTAATTGAAGATATTGGCAGCACATCTTTGTAAGTAGCTAGCCAGCCAGCTAGTCCACTATAAGCGATAGCTACCATCGCATTCAGAATCGTATTAGCTAGTGAAAGCTTTTCAGTTACAGAACATAAGCGAACAATTCGTTTGTGTTCAGTTACCGCTTTAACGTGGATACCCTCGGTCTCCGTGTTCGTAGTGCGAAAAGTGTATCAGACAAAACGGTATCACGAAGAAGTGTCAGAGTGCTACCAGCAAGCTAGGTCTGGCCTTCGGTGTATACATTAATTCTCTCATTCACACAGTCCTCGCTCAGAAATTGTATGGCCTTAATAATATGTGCGATATTCAGAATTATCAGCTTGTGATTTGGACCATAAGTACGTTCATGTGAAGAGGATGGACAAAGATACAACTTATACAGCATTGCCTACAATTCTTAACCTACCGAGTATCCCGCTATGGCCGCCGGAAAAGAGGCTTCAAAACTACTTCCGCTTGAATTAGTGTGCTACTCAAATAACGCGATATCTCAGTTTAAACGTGATCTAAATGTTTTCCTTTCGATTAAAGTTTACTGAGATTTGAATAAATCTTTAAATATTTCTGAAATCCCACGAATACTACACTGACTACTTCAAATAAACACAGATATCGTTAGATAAAGGGTGATTAATGTAAAAGAATGAACATTGATGAAATCTGTGGCAATGTTTAACAAACCAGCCCATGAATTTCAATCAAGCTGCAGACCCTCAAACAAGCCCCTGGTTGCGCCAGAGTCATGTTCAGAGAGGGCCGGGACCGAACACGTCCGCCCATGGAGGGGATTCTGGATTTTCATGGGCTTTGTCCAACTATAAATATACGGGAGAAATGTAATATTAAAAATATAGGCCAATCTTTGAAAATAATGAAGATTGTTACAATCCAATAGATTTTCAGGGCAAAACAAGGTGAAAAGTCCACAAATAGGACATTTCAATATTCACAAAGTATATTTTAAAAAGTAAGGATCAAGAAAGAAAATAAAACAATCTGTGGGTTTATGAGACCTAGATGTAGGCAGTAGCCTATTTGAAGCAAAATGTACCTGATTTACAGCTTTTTAAAAGGCACATTTTGACAAAATGATTTTTAGCCCAATATTTGACTAAATGTATTTTAATCCAATAAGGTTGTCAGTATTTATACTTAATAATACATAGTTTCCTCTCATTTAACAATTACGTAAGCAGAATTACTTATGAGAAAAACAAATGCGTGTGTAGTTGTGCTGAAACGAATTCTTTCGAGGTCATTGACTTCCTATTTCATTGTGCAAATGTAAGGCGAGGCATGTCAAAATATTTTACACATAAACACAGGCAAAGTCAGAGAAGTTCTCTGCTCTCATCAAACAACAAATTACGAATCTGAAATTTGCAACGTTGATCGGATTCACACTGATTAGACAAAATCAAAATATAACTCTTCAGCAGAAAAAAAGACATGGTGGAACTTTTTAAAAACGCTATGCGTGTGTTAAAGATTTTCACAGTGGTGGTAAATTTAATATTTATATGTGATGGACATTCCTAACTCTCAATCCAGTGCCATTCAGAGTGCAGCTGCCTCTACTAATGGTGATAATCATATTTGAAGCTCCGACTGTGACAATGATCCATACTGTTCTACTGCAAAATTGCTCAAACCCTACCTTCCATCTTATAAATTTGTGTTCTCAGTATCCCTGTCTACAAGTGAGAATCAAATATGTTAAGGAGCCATTTTGTGGTAAAAACTTGTAACATGTGTTCCACGTGTGTCAGATGCAAGTAATATTTAGTAGTTTAATAGAATAAGGAGAAATCCAAACACAGTTCAGGTCATATGACAAAAAAATTAAAGAACCGTATGCTACACACAAGCTTGGAATCGCTCGACAAAACAATAAACGAGAGTTATCAGAGATAAGCCAAAACGTGCGGTGTAATTACTGAAGCTAGGCGCAAAGGTGTAATCAATAAACCGGAGAACTAGCCCAAGCTAGGGAATTCTGGGACGTGTAGTTCTCCTGGGCTGGGCTAGGCGCTATAGGCGTTACAGTAAAAAAAATGAAAAGGCATCTTGATACGGTGAAAAGTGCTTCGACGTACGAACCTTTTCATCCAATAATAACAACAACAACAACAACAACAATAATAATAATAATAATAATACATTTAAATATGAAATTTACACTGGAATCGTTTAAATTAAAATTATAATAAAATAACGTACATTGTACACATGTGACTTCACTGCTGCGCTCTCTGCACTGGCTTCCAGTAGCTTCACACATCAGATATAAAACCTTGATGCTTGCCTACAAAGCCAAAAATGAGCCCCTCATGATCTCAAAGCATGATTTGGGACATATTCTCTCAGGTATTGTAAAACGTAGGAGCTAATTTGATGTAAGAGGTTATCCAGTGAATATCACACTACACATAGACTAGCTGTGAAAAAACAAAAGCTTTGACCAGCTTCTCAGCATCATGCAGTTTGACACACCTGTCTAACTTATGTAATATGTCTTAATTGAAAATACTATTTCTGTAACATTATCAATGTGCTTAAGGTGAAATGTAAAATTGTGCCAACATTTCTAATCTCATCCTTTGATTCTGAAAACTTCCTAGGTGGTTTATACATTTGTACTCTCTTCTGTAATGGCCTCCTCCTCAACTGCTCCCCAGAAGCCCACATAATCTCTGGGCACATGGTTTTCGTGTGTGTGTGTTTGTTTCCCCAATTGCCACACCTCCTTTATTAGTTCATCCTTTGTTACACCTGTCCTTAGATAGCATGTATATTTAAGGTTTTGTTTTGTATGTTAGTCTGTTATCATTGTGTGAGTGTGTGTGACGTGGCATGCTTTACACTTATCTTATAGTGCTATCTGTGTTGCTAGATGCAGTGCCGTTTGTCTTTTATCATTGAGTTGACAAGTTGGTTGGATTTCTACAGGCTCTTGCTGATTCCTATGGGCTAAGCTGTTGTATCTTGTTGTGGAAATTTTGTGGAGTATTTTTGGGGCTCAGTATAATTGGTGGCTTAGCGTTAAGCTTGGAGTGTGGGCACGCCCGATCTGCACTTCTCTCACTTAGCTGAGGCACTCGAACACCCTCCTTTTACACTGATTTATACTGATTTCAACCATGGTCGGTTTATAAATCTGAACATTGTTGTGCACGACGTTGCACAGACACCCGTGTTCCCCAAACTCAGGTTTACAAGTTTGAAGAGGCAGAGGTCTCCCCTCTGTGTCTTCCAGTTCTTCCTTCTGAAGTCCTTCACGGTTTCAGGTTGTGCTGCAGTCCCTCCACTATCCTTGGCAGGGCCTCCTTCACAGACCTGTGAACATGCGATAAAGCAGACGACAGGTACGCACAATAATTCAACATTTTCGTACTCGTTTGTGGCAGAGGCCCTAATGGTCGTTCTCTCCTGATGGAAGTTCATAAAATTTTTTTTTGTTTGTGGGATAATTTGTGAACTGTTATACATGTTATCCTCCATACATATATCATACACATTCATACTCATCATCCCTCCTTTTTGACACACGTGTCAATATTTCATGCAGGGAACCCTTTCCGGTCTGCTGTGGGGGAATCATTGTCAGGACATTTAATACACATGTTTTGGTGGCTGCCTCGTCTGCACGATCATTTCCTAGAGAGACAGAATCCTTGTTGTTAGTTTGTACTTCACATTTACACACTGCTATTTGTTTCGGGAGGAGGATGGCATCGAGACGTTCAGCAATTAATTTCTGATATGTGATCATCTTGCCTGAAGACATGTGAAACCCCTGATGTTTCTAGGTGGCCCTGAAATCATGTCCCACTAAGGCATATCTACTGCCAGTGTACATAGTGACATATCCCTGTGCCATTTTGCATGCCCCAGTTGGAGCAACCAGTTCAGTTGCCTGTGCTGAATAATGCTCTGGCAATGGTCCTGGTTTGATTGTGTCGTGTTGTAAAACAACTGCACATCCTACACAATTTTTTTTCCTGTTGCTGTGTCTCGCGAAGCCGGTCCATCCACAAACAGCTCCAAGTCTGAATTTCCCTCAGACCTGGTCGGTGGGGGACAAATTTCAGCTACTGCCGCCACACAGCAGTGTGGGTCATCATCCTGTTCTGTTGGCAGAAGAGTTGCAGGGTTAAGAACTGTACATCTCTTTAACATTCCTAATAAAACAGTGTGATATCTCAGCCAGCGGGCAGCTGTCATGTGACCTACAACATCACGTGATGCGTTCACTGCTTTCTCAGCAGCGGCTACTGCTCTGAGACAAGAAGGGAGCCCTGCTGCCTCACGATTTAATATGGCTGAATAGTAAGCTACTACACGCAGTACAGTACAGTACGCAGTACAACCCCATGGGGTTGTAACAATACAGAAGTCATACAATCTTGCTTCTCATCTGCTGTTTGCATGAATAAGATATTTGGATTAGACAATCCCAATGTGGGAGTTTGCTGTAATGCTCTCTTTAGCTGTTCGAAGGCCTTTTCCACTTCTCGCGTCCAACTAAGTGCACTGTGGGCTAGTAAGCCCCTCCTGTGAGCTATTGTGCTCAGTGGGGCCTTGAGGCATGCATAGTCACAGATTCAAAGTCAACAAACATTTTTATCTGTGGCTCTTGTAAAAGCATATTCCTGAAACAAAATGAATTACAATTTGGTCCTGGGCCTGTTTGTTGACTTGAATTTTTAAATGGCCGTCATTTTCAGGGGTGGTAGGATGGCCTAGGAATTTGATTTTAATCTGCACACATTGCAATTTGGTTTGCACAACTTCTGTGCTTTTCGGCTGCTAAATGCTTTAACAACTTGGTCATGTTGCATTAACTCTGGCTTCATATGGCAAACAAATTAAACATTATTGAGCTCAGGTTTGATTCCAACGACTGCAGGCTGCATTGCAGTGCTTTGTTGTGTATGGTTAGTAGTCTTGGCGTTAACAAGTATAAATATGAATATAAGGTCGACCATTGAACTGAAACAAAACAAAACGAAACATTTGGATGTACCGGTACAGAAAAAAAGTTATTTATCAACAGCTAAAAAGCATTTACTCTCAGATTGAACCTTGGGATAAAAATAAATACATAAATAAATAGTGATCAGGCACCTGTGGTGCTTTTAATGCCATCACTAAGTTACCTACTTGATATTTTTAATCAATCTCCATAATTCCAGTCCACCAAGCCCCCACCATTTAAATTTCTTTTTTTTTACTGGGCTTCAGTGAGTACTTAGGTTTGCAAGGCCTGTAAACACACAAACAAATAAAACATTCTCACAGGTTCACATCCTTTGATAAGGCTCATCTCACATTTGCCTTTTGACCACAGCACCTCTAGCCCTCACTCCAACTCCACACACACACACACACACACACACACACACATTTTGGATACTGGAATGTTGGCGGCTCGCCCATCAGGAATTCTACCCCCCCTCTCACTCTGACTACCCAGTTCAGAGTTTTACGGTAGATGCCCTGTAATTGGCTGTACTCAATACCATCCTGCCCATTCTTCCAGTCATCCACATCCAGCATTCGCATTAGCCATGGCCCCAAACTCTGCCACTCCCAACCTGTGGGATTGGCCAGCAAGACATGCGCAGTACTGTTCACCATATGAAACACGCTCTGCTCTGCTCTAGCCAACCTCAACCACCCCCACATGTTGATTCCAAAACACACACTTTAGTATTTGCATTGTGGCCTGGTCAAGTTCTCTAAACCATTTTGCTTGTATGCCATATCTGGCCCTCCCTCATGTATGTGTGCTGTGTGGTGTAGCATGCATGGGTCCATGAAGTCATCGGTACCCGTGGGGTTAGTAAAGACGTGTTCGAAATAGCCTACTACATAATACTGGCGTACTGCTTGGGCCCCAAATCAGTATGCCGTATGTAGTATGCGAATAAAAATAATTTTTCCAGTACGCGAAACATCACCGGATGACATAATACTTCCGCAAAATATTCCAGTACGCGAACAGAGCTATCTTCGTGGTGTACTGCATCCCATCATGCAATGCTACATTCAAGTGACCCCGTAGTATGCTTTGCTTTTGTCGCATACTGGAAACTGTACTGCATACTACTACAAGGACTAGTATGCAGTATCCAGTATATACTGCGTGCAGTATGCAGTATGCTATATGTAGTAGGCTATTTCGAACAGAGTCCAAGACTTTGCGCAAGAATAATCAGTTCTGCCTCAATATCTCCTGTGGGACAGGTGCTCAGCTGCCATCCATATACATGAAAGAGTGGGTCTAATGACAGCTGCATAGCTTGTTCCGAATCAGATAATTGAACTTTCAGACCATCCGGTCCGATTCTAATCTGAGCACTCGCAAACTTATTAGGCATTTAATGCCAGCAACACAACCCCTAAATTTAGTCCCCGTCTCCTATAATGAACATGAAGCTCTCTGCGCACTGTTCGTACTATGCGCTTCTGCATCCGCTGACCCCACTCTGTCAGTTTACATGGCCTACCACTTAGTGGCTGAGTTGCTGTCATTGCCAAACACTTCAATTTTCTTATAATACAGCTGACAGTTGACTGTGCAATATTTAGGAGCAAGGAAATTTCACAACTGGATTTGTTGCACAGGTGGCATCCTATATTCCATGCTGGAATTCACTGAGCTCCTGAGAGCGACCCATTCTTTCACAAATGTTTGTAAAAACAGTCTGCATGCCTAGGTGCTTAATTTTATACACCTGTGGCCATGGAAGTGATTGGAACACCTGATTCTGATAATTTGGATGGGTGAGTGAATACATTTGGCAATATAGTGTATGTTGGATAAGTTTGCTGTTAGATTTTTGTTATAAATATATACAAAGTCCAAGGTATTTATTGTGAAGCTAGTTTTACCTTGAATGCATTTTGTGTCCTCACTTGAAAAATAATTAAATGGAGCAATCACTGAAAAAAAATCTTCTTTTATTTGTCTCTTAAAACATTCTACTGGGACCTGGAATGAAAAAGTTCAAATTAATGTCACTGCCACAACATGTGAAGCTCTTTTCAATTCCATCAGCTATGGTGCCTCTCCTTCTGTTGGAGCTGTTCCATCAGCTCTCTATGGTGCTTCTCCTTCTATTAGAGCTGTTCCATCAGCTATGTTGCTTCTCCTTCTGTTGGAGCTGTCCCATCAGCTCTCTATGATGCTTCTCCTTCTGTTGGAGCTGTCCCAACAGCTCTCTATGGTGCTTCTCCTTCTATTGGAGCTGTTCCATCAGCTCTATGGTGCTTCTCCTTCTGTTGGAGCTGTCCCATCAGCTCTCTATGGTGCGTCTCCTTCTATTAGAGCTGTTCCATCAGCTCTATGGTGCTTCTCCTTCTGTTGGAGCTGTCCCATCAGCTCTCTATGATGCTTCTCCTTCTGTTGGAGCTATTCCATCAGCTCTATGGTGCTTCTCCTTCTGTTGGAGCTGTCCCATCAGCTCTCTATGATGCTTCTCCTTCTGTTGGAGCTGTCCCATCAGCTCTCTATGATGCTTCTCCTTCTGTTGGAGCTGTCCCATCAGCTCTCTATGATGCTTCTCCTTCTATTGGAGCTGTTCCATCAGCTCTATGGTGCTTCTCCTTCTGTTGGAGCTGTCCCATCAGCTCTCTATGATGCTTCTCTTTCTGTTGGAGCTGTTCCATCAGCTCTCTATGGTGCTTCTCCTTCTGTTGGAGCTGTTCCATCAGCTTTACAAGTCTTTACGAGTCACATCTAGTTTAAAACATCGCAAACACTGAGCCTCTGCAACTTGGATGTAAACCATCTCTGCTAGAAAACGCGCGTCTTTCTTACAAATCATCCTGAGTGTTATTGTAACCAACAGTGCAGTGCAACTAGTCTGCTAAAAATGTCACATCCTCTTCTGTAATTCAGCAAAGGTTCAGAAATTACGATTTTTGCTTTTGTTTTAGTCATTATGTATTGCGGTATTTACCGTATTGCGGTAAAACGTGGCTTTAGCAATTTACTCCTGAACCGCTGAATGAACGACTGTGATGTCTGCGGTTTTACTAAAAGCAGCAGTTAACTTTCTGGAGATGTCCAAAACACTAGGACTCGGAAAATAGGAGGTAAATCAGTGCCTTTAGCTAGAACCCGTTTCAGGTGCTTTACAACGACTACAACATTTTACGCGCGAGTTGATCTCGATTTACACCGAAATATGCGACCGCCGGATTCCGTGACTGTAAAGCCTGCAGTTTACAGGTCACCATTTCTGATGGCTGATTCGTCGGAATATGTGATCCCGCTATACCGTTAGAATAAAATTAAACGTCAATACAAATGTGTTCAGTTTTTGTGATTTCTGACGACTGTGTGCTGCTGACTCTCTGCTGATCCCAGATAGCCTAACGACACATAACAAGGGATTAGGTTAACAAAACATGACAAGGGATTAGATTATTCCTGCCTTGTGAATCATTAGCCTATATAGTAATTGCTTTAGTGCACTTCAAAGCGTTTGGAGTTTTATGATATTGTTGTGGTATGAGACACCCTATTTCTTCTTTTGTTATTCACAGGATAAAAATTAGTAGACTTTATTGTGTTCTGTCTCACTTGAAACAAACGTTGTATATCTGGGGCAATTTCCGTTTTAAAGGTGGGCTTTAAAATCTGTTCTTTTGAAGCTGAAACTTCACAAATGGATTGCCCTAACCTGCCACAAAAGCAGGTGTTCATTCTTTGGCCATTTAAATGGGAGCTATTGAAAACATGAACATAGTAATAATAAGAGGATCAAAGACAAAACCTTGGAAGGTTCACATCCGTAGTGTCTAGCACCATTCTATAAGAGGGAGTTACCGGAGTGCATCTATAGACCTTCAAAGTGTTCCTTGTTTGCCTTGTGTGAACAGGTTTTTAGAATGTACTGAAAAAGAAATGAAAGGCATATTAAAGTAAACAAGAGGAAAGACAGACATGGATACCACAATAGACCACTGATAATTCCACATTTATGGGTCGGTTATACTGTAAAAATATGTATTTGTATATGTACAGTTAGCCCAAAATGTATTAATTTTTTCAAAACGTTTTTCAAAACCGAGGAGTTTACATCCTCTTTATTTAACATGAGTTATTTTTATTTTGACATTCCAATAATCATACTACCTGCAATCAAAATGTAACGACACGGATGAAGGCATGCGACGTTTTTGTGTTCCAAGAAGTGTCAAGAAAGATATGTATGTCCCCATGTTCTCTTTGCCATTTATAGGCCAGGGCACGCTCATTGACTGATGTTTATCAGGCCACACCTTAAGCTGCCCGGCACAGGTGTGTCCCTACCTGTGACAAAACGTGGTATGTGGCGGCATGAGGTTATAACTGATTTTGCGAAGATCACTAGTCAAAGAGGCCTGTCATACCTGCTTGAACACCAGTGTCAAATGTGATTAACTTAACTAGAAATAATGGGCACATTTTGGAATGAGGTGAGTAAAAGTGGATTATTTAAAAAAAATTGTATCTGTTTTACTAGTGATTTATAAGAAAGTTATAGTTCAGACGACCAGCTCGATCCCCCAGTTAATTGTCTTTAACAGCTGTTAATGGTCCTGGTGGTGGCGAATATTTTGGCATCTGCGGAGGCAAGGCGTAAAGATGGAAAATCACAGAGACACAAAGTGGACATCCAGCAGGAATCGCATCCGCAACGAAATGGTTCTTCTCTTAGGATTCCGCTAGATCCAATATTAGCAGGCGACCATACGACGGAAACAGGAGAGCTGCTTCAGGATCCCAGGGAGATGGACTTTGACAGAACTATAGGTGACATGGTCTCCCAAGTGAGAAACAATCCGGCTCTAACCAAAAACAAATGCGTGGTGGATCGCCAACTTTGGATGTCCAACAGTCGAAGTCTTTCTCCATGGTCATACAGGTAAGCCAAGCATCCTCGTACCAATATCAATTCAGTCTTGACTCGATTAAATCAAATTACTTTAGCATTTTCGTCATACAAACAAACAAAAAAACGCGATTGTAATGATACAGTAGCCTACGTCATTTCTAAGCCGTCCTATATCTAAACAGAATCAATCATGACGAGAACCGCAAACCGGTGGACATCCCAGAGGCCAAATGCTCCTGTGCGGGGTGCATCAACCCTTTTACCATGCAGGAGGATCGATCTATGACCAGCGTTCTC
Organism: Brachyhypopomus occidentalis; assembly: GCA_020368025.1. Taxonomy (NCBI): domain Eukaryota; kingdom Metazoa; phylum Chordata; class Actinopteri; order Gymnotiformes; family Hypopomidae; genus Brachyhypopomus; species Brachyhypopomus occidentalis. The sequence continues at coordinate 2,464,169 of JAGXOD010000004.1, read as the reverse complement.
ATCTACACCAAGATACCCGTACGGAGGCTGATATGCAACCGATCATCCAAGACGAAGAAGAAAAAGAAATGCGTTCGCCGTTACAGAACGGTGGTAGAAAGCATTGCTGTGGGCTGCACCTGTATAGTAGGTTGAACGGAACGAAAAACCTAAATGAACTTTCTGTCCAAGTTTATTTTTGTAATTAATGCGCACATTGTTTTATTATCATCAAATTCAATTTACTAAAATAATCAATATACAAAAACAAAGAAGAAAACATTTTGTATATATTCTTCGATTCTAAATACCATAGAAATATACCAAATGCTAATGTAGTTGTAAAATGTTTAAACAGACCGAGTAGAACTGATTACAGTAAATTCATCGTAAAAGACTATTCTTAAACATGCTTTGTAACTAAGTTCAGTATGAACAATAACGTCAGAAATCATTACTCATAAATCTCATTGTTATACAAGAGATGGCTTGTTCTTTTCTGGATAAATGTATTCTAGATAAATTTCGCCGCACGTTTGCGCATATTAACACCACGTGACCACTAGAGCGCAGTCTCTCCGTGGAAAAAAATACACGAATATAAAATGTATTCTATGGACAGACTGCGCTCTCGAGGTCACGTGGTGGTTGTCAATATGCGCAAGCTTGCAGCGGTATCTATCTATCTATACACACAAAGTACATCATAACCAACACCATAACCAAGTACCAAGCATTGTGTACAGAAACATCTATACCAAGCATGGGCTAGAAGTTCCGAAGTAAACCATCCAGACATAGTAGTGATGGACAAACAGCAGAAGACTGCTGAGGTGATAGATGTAGCAATTCCAAGCGGTAGCAACATCGGGAATACAGAACATGAAAAGCTTGAGAAATACTGAGGGCTGAGAGCAGAGCTAGAAAAGATGTGGAAGGTGAAGACAACAGTGGTCCCCATAGTAACTAACTGGAGCACTAGGGGCTTTGACCCCCAAACTGTGAGAATAGCTCCAGCAGGTTCCAGGAACATCAGGGATCTCCATTCAGAAGAGTGCATTCCAGGCAACAGCTCAGAAATATATATACGTAATTGAGATATATCTCAATTAATTCTTAATGCATGTCTTATGCCATCAATTCGCAAACAAATTATGTCACATGTGTGCTGAGTGGTTAATCATTAAGATGACAGTAAAAATCTTACTCAAATGACTAGCTGTATAAAGTACCTCACTGAAATCAGCAAGTGAGCAGCAATGACTGCTGGTCAGTAAAACCTCTGGCATAGACTACAACTTGCAGAATGGTTCAAAAGGTAATAATGTAGTATTAATAGTCAGTCAATTCAAGCCACTAATTCTTCAGACCTTCTGCTGGATGCAAGACAAAGGATGTAACAAAAAGAAAATGACAAAAACCTGAGAGGTAGAGTGTGCAGAAACAATCACACACATAATTGAGTGAATATGGCCATGAGACATGGCTCATGTGAATTAAACAACATGATCCCATTAGTAAAAAGGTTAACACCTGCTGCTACAAAAAAAGTCTTTATAAATATTATTCATCTAGTGTATCTCACTCATATCTTATTGGACATGATCCTTGTGTTCAGTTTCCTAAAAAATGACCTAATTTTGCAGAACTTCTTCTTTGTGTTTTTCCGCCTTCTGGGATAAACCTGGTTCCAGCTGTCTGCCTCCTCATCCCCGGCCCACGGGCCCCAGGCCCCCCCGTTCAGGCTTGGGTCTGCCCGTGGGTCCTCCGCTGGGTAGCGCACAGGCACAGCCGTGCGGTTATAAAACGCCAACCTTGCGAGCAGCTGCTTCACCACGTCAGGCCGTTGTTCTCCCAGGTCGTACCGCTCGTATGGATCCGCCGTGATGTTGAACAGCCACACGGACTTACGTGGCTCTGTGTGCCGTTCCAGGCTCCACCAGTCTCCGGGGAAGCTTCCCAGCATCTGTGGCGGTGTCCAGTCCCCGTACCCTGGCTCACCCGTCAGCAGTTTCCAGTCACCCACCCGGACGGCTGCTTGCACGGCGGTGTTCCAGATGCCGAAGCCAGCCCGCGTGGAGCCGTGGCGGGCAGGGACATAGAGCGGGTCGATGTTGTGCAGGATCTCCAGGCGAGGGGACACTTTGCCCTCGCTGATGGTCTCCCACATGTTATAGCCATCCAACCCCTGTATCCGGGACACGTTTCCCCCAGCTAGGCCCACCAGTGTTGGATACCAGTCAGTGATGTGGACCAGGGCCTTGCTGACCTTCCGTCGTCGTCTGAGCAGTGGGCTGTGAACGAAACCCACCGCCCGCATGCCCCCCTCCCAATACGTACCCTTCCTGCCTCGGAGGGGCCAGTTGCTCCCACCGAAGAGAGGCTGCCCGCCATTGTCAGTGGAGAAGATGATCACGCTGTTTCGGTAGTAGCCATACTTACGCAGTGCATAGGTCACGTTCCGTACGGCCTCGTCCACAGCAGACACCATGCCAGCATACTTGCGCCGTGGGACATTCCCCATGCCGCGGTACGGGTAGATATACTCCTTGGGAGACTGCAAGGGAGTGTGCACAGCTTGGAAGGACAGGAAAATGAAGAGAGGCTGTGCAGACGGGTCGTGTGAAGCCAGAATTCTCCGCACCCTGTGGGTGTACAGGTGTGTGGAGTATCTGCCTCCCTGCCCCCATGCCACCGCCTCGCCGTCGTGGAGGTCATAACCGCACATGCCAGGCCCGTCGCAGGAGTCATAGGTGTAGTAGTCCACACTGCCTGTCAGGGAGCCAAAGTAGGTGTGAAAGCCCCGGCGGGTGGGGAGACAGTCACGCTTGTAGAAGCCCAGGTGCCATTTGCCCACCATGTGCGTGGAGTATCCCGCCTCCTGGAGACGCTGTGGCAGTGTGATCTGGTCGAAAGGCAGACAGTTGGGCTGGCGGGCCCGTATGATCGAATGCTGAAGACCGGTGTGGATCTGATACCTGAGGACAGAAATTATGTAGATGGTTTTACTGGAAATATTGAGGGTGATTAAGAAAATTAAATGGAGATATAAATGATATTAAGTAGCTTACTGCTTACAGCATAATCCTCAGAGTTAACACTTACAGTATTCATTAACTTCTCCAGATGGTAATTTAACGTTATGTATTTCGCTGCACTTAATACTCTATTCGTGATATTCATAACAATAAACGCCATTCAAATGCTCAGGTTGGTTTTTAGCGTTAGAAAGAACGTCTGCGCTTACCTCCCGGTAAGAAATTGACTGCGCGAAGGCGTGCAGATAGGCTGAACATAGTAGTTCTCCAGCTTAACTCCTTCCGAAGCCAGTTTGTCCAGAGTCGGCGTGTGTATTTCCGAATTATGGTACCCAATATCGTTAAAACCCAGGTCATCGGTCATAATAAAGATTATATGAGGGGCTCGGTAGTTAGGCGCCGTCGGATCTCTGATGTTCGACACCGATTCGTTTTCAACCTGGTTTGGGCTCGTCCAGTCCCAAGAAAGGTAACCCAAACTTAGCAAGCTCACCACGGAAAGACCTGCTAGAGCCGCTGCCATGGTAACTATGCGTCGCTTTTATCCAAGCCTACAAAAAAATCATTCAATCATTGATCTCCTGTGTAGGTCAAAACAAGCCACACGGGCTACTTCCATTGTACAGCTTACTGAGACTTACGTTTTAAGCATAAAGCCTTGTGCGTACATGGCTTCGAGTCCCTTCCAAAAATGCGCTTGCTTTCGAGGATATCACACATTTCCTTAAAACCTCTCTCCTCTTTCACTGGACTATTTAACCCCGCCCGTTAAGCTTAAGCGAAATAAGCATAATCGGGTCGTGCGGTGTCGAGATGTTCTGGAAATGGATTAAAGCTTATGACTCTCTCTCTCTCTCTCTCTCTCTCTCTCTATATATATATATATATATATATATATATATATATATATATATATATATAAATAAAATTGTAGTTTTCAGAGAAACAAAGCAAAACATATATAGCCTATGTGTGTATGTGTGTGTGAGTATAAAACATTTCCTGTAAACATGCCTATTGTAACTATGCGGAATTCTTTATGGTTACTTTAAACTGAAAACAGTAGTCAGACCTTAACATCTTATACCGTCACAAAATGTAGTTCATGATTCTACAAACACAAACAGGAGGCCCTGCCTCGAGAACGTTTTGGGACTTTGCGGGAGCAGGGGTCCTCTCTGGGTTTCAACAGAGACCGTGTTCTGGTGCACAAGAGTCCTTTTTATTTGGCTGTGACTGTATGTATTGTATATGAGTAGGACCCAAAAGGCTCAGACCAGGTAGAAAGTCACACTGTATCGTCCCATGAAGCCCGCACAAGTGCTCCAGATAAGATCACTATAGAGCAACATAAAGAAGCACTGTATGCTCTGTCTATTCTACAGCATTAGAGTTATTTAATGGTGGCTTGATGTGAATGGTGGATTTGCAAAAACAAGCCTAAAATGGGATTATATATGTTTTCTGTCAGCATAAAACTGTAGGCATGTGCTGTAAGTGCAGGTAAATGCAGGAAACTGCACTTTGAGAGCCTTACAGTGATTTAACACCATTGACATGGAGGTCATTAACTTGTTTTTGGCCTGCCCTTTTCAACTCAAAATCTTCTCCATTTAAAAGGTCAGGAAACTGCTATTAACAGCGTCTAACAGGTAGGGGTTGGGGGAGGGTTGGAGTGGTCCAGAGCCTCTCCGCTCTTTGCTTACCTGTGTGATCTTGTCTCAGAGTGGAAGGTAGAAGCCACAGAGAGCCTCCATTGCACCCATGTGGAACGCATTACTCCAGAAGGCATCAGAAACGACAGTGGACATACACGCCAGTGCGGGCCTGAGCTGGAATGCGATACACCACTGCACTTCCTCTCTTACGGTCTGTGTCCGTGCTCAGCTGAGTGTGCAGACCAAAATTCACAGGTTGTTTATTTTTTAATCATGTTTGTTTTCATTTCTCTGAAAACGTTTGAGTCACACTCCACCCACGTACTCTTTGTGCTTATGGTAGTCTTGAGAGGGTTTCATGGTTTCACACTAGAAATGTTACACTGGCCACAGTCAAGAAGATCATGCATATATCTCGCAAGCTATATGGATCACAAAATATCACAAAATGTTCTACATCTTATGTTTAAAAGAGAAATCTATGCCTGAACTTGAGAAGAAACATTTTGATAAGTTCCTAATCATATCTTGCAAAATATTTATGTTGTAGTGTTTATGGGAACACATGCCCTCGCAGTAGACATTTAAAAAAAACTGTTTACATGGTCATGCAAAGCGTTATGTGTGAGTAATATAAGATAAGATAAGACTTTAATGATCCCCACCTTGGGGAAATTTGTACATTACAGCAGCTGAAGTACAGGTAAGGATGAAATAAAATAAAAATAGTATAATATATGTATACTGTTATATCTACTTATGTCTGTTTGGTATTTTTCAGTGACATTCTTCCGGTCACTTTCCAAGGTCACTACGACCACTGTTTCAATAGTATGACCAATGTGTGGTGAAAAAAGAAAGCTAAACGAATGAAAATAGATTTTCTAAATGGCCATGAGATAGAAATAGCCCCATTTCTCTTGATGTCATCTGATCTTTATATATTTCACATAACAGTTGAAACCAAAGTCCAGAAACATTTCAGCTCGTCTCTGTAGGTGGATACACAACTAAGACTGTTAAAGATCTCTCTCTTGTAAGTATGCTCGAAAGACATGAAATGGCATGGAAACAGAGCTTATATACAGTGTGGGCCATTTCACATTAGGCTTGTGTGTCTTCATGTGAGATTTTAAGCTTTGGTAGAGCACCATTTCAAATGGAATCACAACTGTAGTCGGTTTATTAAGCTGTGAATAAAACTCTACCACTCAGGTATGTCAGAACTTCAAAGACTTTATTACAACATAGAAATACACATCACAGATAAGGTTTTTAACTTAACTGCATTTATTTGCCTATAAACTTCCATGAGCTGCTAGGAAATTCCAACATGTCAATAAATTGTTGAAAACTTTTAATTTGCCAAATTCTTTTTAGCAGTTGCTTGTGCTCTTTGCGATTGAATTAAGTTGAGTTCAGTTCTAACCACATAGCGATGATAAGTGACACTGTGATACTCATCAGCTTCACAGAGCAGGCTGCTAATGAGAAAGCAGGAGTGCCATGTCCATGCTTCCAGTGCCAGGGTTGGAGATGTGTGCATGTTCTGATGATGTGTGCATGTTCTGATGATGTGTACATGTTCTGATGATGTGTACATGTTCTGATGATGTGTGCATCACCAGACAAACCCAAAAGCGCCAGCATCACACCTGGTATCTTTGATCTTTCTTTCTCCAGGACAAGATTAAACAGTCACATTGTCAGTGGTAACAGTTTTATTGCTATATGCACATTTGGCATGTAGCAATATGGTCATTCAGCTAATTTTACTGTTAAGGATATTTTTTACACGGTTACTTAACACATGCTCTTTTGTACTTCCAATCCCTCTTTACTGAGTTAAAATACTTTCTCCTTATAGCCAAGAGCATATGAAAGGAAGTAATTAGAGAAGGGGCCAGCAGAGCTGTGAGCAAAGTGAGGAGCAGATGTTGGGCTTGGCGAACAGAGCATCATTACTGAATAGCATTGCTCGCCCCTGCTAACACTAACCCCTTTCTAATCCTGCACAGCACTTCCCGATACCCACCACACCTTTCACTTATGCTGACACTTCCACACTGCTGCCCTGTTTTTAAAAAAAAATCTGCTATCAAATTAGCAGCTTATTTCATAAAGTGGATAAGTATCACTTTCAGTGGAGTGCTTGTGCATTTCCACCTCCCTGTGAGTAACTAGATGAATCTAGGAAATCTTTTTTTATATTTCTGTTCTTTTAGGAATGGAATGGAATGCATATTTGATTCCATATTAGGAAGCAGATCACATTTGGAATGGGAGATGTGTAGAGGTAGAAAAAAAAGAAAACTTTTCCTTTGCTGCTTTCCCTCACCATCACTCTATATTTTTAGGTCTGTGTACATATACAGAACTATGTATACATTCATTTAAGGCATGTATGCTTTTGTGATGTGAATAAATGCATGATATTTCTAAACATGACACATCAAAGACCAGAGTAAACATTTTGCAGGTAATCAAAATGTGAGTAGAACAGGTCCCATAGACAAAAAGTTATTCAAGACCCTGAGGTTGTTAGTTACTATAAATCATATGTTAACTCTTTTAAATATATTAAATTTTTTAGCTTCTGTCATGTCTGTTCTGTCAACATATATGTATGAGATATTGTATTCTTAGCATTAAATATAGATTATGGTGCTGACAGAAGAGAGAGAAAAAAAACAGGTTAAATATTTGGGCTTATATGGAGGGGCTGCTAACTTGAAGAGGATTATAAGGGAGAGGAGACTGTTTTAGTTTTAGACTGGCGCCAGATTTTGGCTGTTGAAAGCAGCTGAAGACACTGAAGAAAAGAGTACTGAGAGAATTGTAGAGGATATAGAGAAATTAAAGAAGAGAGGGACATGCAGAAAAGAGGGGAGCAGCCTTAAAGGAAAAGGGGCATTTGTGGTTGAGTCTGGGGTAAGTGAAGAGAGGGCATCTTCAGAGGAAGAACTGCTGTCATGGAGGATAGGGAGAAGGGTAATAATGAGCAAGGTGATTGTATTTTATTTTGAGCAGAAGAATTTGAGGAATGCCCAGTTGTTTCTGGACCACTGGGAAACAAACATGTTTATGAGTGTAACCTGAACTACTGCACACACACTCTCTCTCTCACACACACACACACAGACCAGAGAAAGTCTGATGCAGCATAAGTCTGATTCCACAATACTTCAGGAGGATGAGTTTATGTAGCACAAACACAAGCTGACGTGCACACACTCATGCTAACAAACCCTCATCAATGATAATATTGATTGATTGTGTTTCTTGAAAAAAAATGTAAATCACATTTGTGAATCTGTGTGTTCATCTACATTTTATATTAAGGAATTGAGACCAAACTTATTTTGCATTTCTGAACATCTCTTTATGTTTTGATTGGAAAGCAGCCACTTTCCCCCTTATACTTATGAATGAAGCTCTTTTACTGCTTTGACCCTCTGGTCACCCGACTCAACCCTCCTCAGGTAACCCATCTAAAACATTAGCCCCACCACATACACACAAACTCACACTACACGCTACAGTACCACACTACTAGTACCAGCCATACATGCAACACTCCCCTCAGGCTCCGCCCCCAATGCACTAATATTAACGCGTACTACAGCTGAAAACAGCAGGACCAGCACTTCCAAGACCACACACTCCACCTCCAACCTACACTGCTAAATGCAGGACATAGATTCACAATTCCACACACATGTACACAAAACAGTTGATCATAGAGCACAAGCTTGCATTCTCACAGCCCTTACACTGCAGTTCTCACCATCCTAACTACATCCACACATTCACAAACACACACACAGGATATTTGGCCATTACACTCAACACACAAAAACATAGTCACAGCCTTAAACCCTTGGCACATATGACCTAAATTCAGCACACACACACAAGCAGGCACGCACGCACACACACGCATGCACGCACGCGCACACACACAACACCCCCAAGCTAAACTTCAAGGCAAACACACCTGTTCTCGTTAAAAAAAAATGTCAAAACCGGCAAGTTTAAAAAAAGCACCAGATCTGTTTTTACCTCACGTTGAAGGAATATTTGTTTGTGGTTCTACACCCACAGTTTCAGGATAGGATTTTATTAAACACGATAGTCATGTACACAATGGGAACTTTCAAACCACTGAAGTAAAATGAGTCCATAACTCCATAAAAGATTTTGTTCACTAGGATCAGTAGGCCTTGTGGGCAGGTTTTGTATAAAAGTTGGGTTGAAACTCCAGCAACATTCTTTATGTAGATCTTGCATTATTTCATCTATGAAGACACAAGACGAGTCATTAAGCAGTGCTGCACTCTTGTAAGTTGTAAGAGGACTGACTGATGAAACTCAGTGACCCAGGTCATGCTGGAGGCAAATTTCACAGGCTTTGAGAATTATGGCTAATGGTCACCGTACCGAACATGCTTAGAAATTTTGCATGTACCCCAAAGACAAACCTTTGTCTTCTTTTAAGATCTATACTCCAAATATTGAAGTACAGTATAATTTTAAGTTAGACAATGAACAATATTATGCTTTTTCTAAATGCAGTTTCATGACAATGCCAGGCAGGGTGAAATAAAAATAAAACTCCAGATGAATTGGGTTATTGCATTTCATTATGTATAGTTAAACGGTTCTGTATCAGTTTGACTATCTTCGTCTCAGTTTTTAATTACAAAAATGTTGGTTGCTTTTCCATTAGGCCAGGGGATTTCAACCGGTGGTCCACGGCAGCAATGCTGTTTGTCTGTGACTTGCTTTAACAATTACTGAAAACACTTTTTGAAATTAATTTATTTCAAAATCTTTATAGCTATACCACCCCTGATTGGACACGCGCGCGCGCGCACGCGCGCACACACACACACACACACACACACACACACACACACACACACACACACACACACACACATACACAGTGGGTCGTAGACTACAGCTTAGTCTGATTGGTGGTCACTGGAGCAGATCATGTTGAAAACCCCTGCATTAGGTTATACTCGACTAAGTCTTATGTTGCCATATTATGCGTCTGCTTTAAAAGTTTTATAGTTTAAAGTTCCCCCGGCGTACTACTCTTGGTAAAGTCTGTAAAGAGCTTAGTTTTAACGTTATACGCTTACTCGTTGTAAAGTCAGGAAAGCATCAAGGTAAGGTAAGCAGCAAGGTGAAGTAAGGAAGCGACCCCCTGTGGTTTATACTGTTTCGGCATTACAGAGAGCGACAGCACGAAGCAGTAGCATACCGTCGTCTTGGTCCAGCATAGAGTATAACGTACACGTAACTTTTGAAGTAGCCTACCTGCTAGTTTAACGTGCATTTTACTTATAATAGCCTAAGTAATGGAGTAATGGAAACAGGACAAGACGCATTAACGACTCAGACAAAAAATGTTCAATATCTGTTTGAAAATTACTCGCTGCAGTACAGGCCAACTAGCATAACAATTATCAACTGCACCAGAATGCTGGATTTTTCAAGCAAAATATCAAAAGCTTTCGGGGGGTTATATCCATATATGGGGCGAGCCATTCCGCCCCACTGAGTCTCAATACCGCTACGTTTCGTAAGAAACTACGTATCCCACAATGCATTTGCGTGGCTTCGCTAGTTCAAAGGTAATAGATAGCAAATAAGCATGGTGGTACCATAAGCTAGTTAAGAAATGTACAAATGCGATAGTTTGTAAATATATATACACACGATTTTTATTTTTTGGCTAAACATGACCACGAAGGACACTGACGTTTCGGAACACTCTTTAATTCATTTGATTTATCACCACTTAAAGGAGAATGGACACGAGAAAGCCGCCAACGTACTCAAAAAACACGCACCTCAGGTTTTAAGTTTTGTTTCTCGCTAACATGATTACGTCTCTCAATTTAAGAGTCCACCTCACAGCTAGGCTAGATATATCGCATATTTATCCATATGGGGCAATACTGAATGTTTCTGTACACGTCGCAGGGCAGTAAAAATAACTACGTCGCTAAGATGGCTATCGATCCAGCCAGTTTTAAGTGCAAGCGTGGCTGACTTTTCGTAGTAGTTGAAACTGACTTCCTCTTTGCAAGGCGTGCTCAAAGTATCCCGTGCATGGCATTTGCTTAACACTGCTTGCTCACGCTATTTTATCATATTTATATGGTTCATTCAGTTATAACCGAGATTGGAAAGATCTGTAAGATTCGTTTTTGCCAAAATAAAAATAACTGTAATTTTGCAGAACATGTGTTATAAAAAAGTCTCAACCCCATTGCCGATTGTGTGCTGGACAGATGCAAAGCACTTTGTAAGTCGCTCTGGACAAGAACGTCTGCTAAATGACGTAATTGACGTATTTAACTAAATGTAGCTCTAAACAGGAAGGTTTTGAGGCTCTTCTTGATGCTGAACAGGGATGAAATGTCTCTGAGCTCCTCAAGAAGTCTTGAGAGTTCCAGGCATCAGCACTAGCTTTTGACCTCAAGTAGTTTGGACTTAAACCTGTGGCTGAAAGCACCCTCTCCAATCTTTAACCGGGTTTTAGGAGTCACCAGTAGGTTACTGTTTGAAGACCTGAGAAACCTGACTGGAACATGTTTAACAATCATTGCACTAAGGTAAAGAGGAGCAAGGCCACGAAGACATTTAAAAACCATCACCAGAACCTTAATATCCTAAAACTGACAGGTAACCAGTGTAGTGACTGGAGTGCAGGTGTAATATGATCCCTCTTTCGCCTGCGGGTCAGGACCCTTAAGGCAGCATTCTGATCTTGCAGTAGGTGTGAAATAGAGCTCTTTGGGAGAGCAGATAAAACAGTGTTACAATAATCTAGCCTTGATGTGATAGATGCATGGACAAGTTTCTCAATATCAGCGGGAGAGAGTAGTCTCGGACTTTAGCGATATTTCAAAGGTGGTAATAAGCTGTCCTGCATGTAGTCATGATGTGTGATTTCAGGCTTGAGTTAATTGTCAAAACTGACACCCAAGTTCTTGACACATTGTTTGGCCTTCAGATTAATTTGATTTAAATAAGTCTGATTATCATTCCTTTGTGAATCACTACCAAGAACAAGAACCTCTGTCTTTTCTTTATTTACCTGCAAAAAATTGTTAGACATTGTTAGACATCCAAACAGTGAGCTGTTTTATATCACCATGCACTCAAACAGTGAGCTAATTGATTTTAGGGCCAATTAGGAGGTTTTAAAGAATTGTAAAGTTGAGTGTCATCTGCATATTGATGATAGCTAATACCATGTTTGTTAATGCTATTTGGTAACAGGAGCATATGTAGGTTATATAGGAATATAAAGTCCACCTGAGAAACAGCAAGACCTTTCATTTACTATCCATCCCAGCCATAAACTGTGAATACGTTCCCAACAGATTAATACAACATAGCATGACTGTCATCTTGATATGGAAATGGAAAATCTACATATAGAGCTTTTCATTTGAGTTCGTTTTAGTTGTTTCCTCTTCTGTGATGCTGGGTTTAATATATCAACTAAGCATGCGGTGAGTTATACAGATTAGGAGGGGGCATGATTCCCCTTCCCAAGGGCGGTAGCTGTGGACCACTGCAGCATAGGCCATACAGAGGGTTGCTCTTTCCAATAAAATCCTATTGAATATCAAATATTTATTAATTAGCTTTTCATTTAAGTGCGTCCCCAGGCACTGCTTTTATGTAAACATGTTCAGGAAGCCGTTGCTGCAGTATTTACTTTGTGAGTGCTTTGTTCGAGAAACTAAAGTGTTTTATAGTAGAAGAGATCACAATTTCATCACAATTTTAATTTGATTTTCTTAAATGGGTCCATTTAGCCTAGCACTAGTAGAGGTCAGTGGACCAGACATACCCACAATCTGCTTCACGGTTTTGGTTCATATTTGTCAATGGTTTCTAAATAATAGGGTGTTCTGCAAAGTTTGTAGAATGACTCATAGATTTCCTAATTTTTGTTGTCCATCTATTTTTTATAGGTAGAAGCTACAAGTGGGAAAGTATCTCTAAATGACATATTCAAGAAATGGGTGAGGTCAGTGATTTCCTGCTCTTACACACCTGATTCAGTCATTAGCTTTAAAAGAAATTACCTAGTATTGGGGAATTTACTCTGAATGCTACTCATTTTTAGCATGACATTGTTAATTTTGTTGTCATTAAGCTAACTGACATTTGTCTTGCTTTCCAAAGCAATAAAAGAAAAAGGAAGAGTGGTGGAGATATTCTGGAAGCAAAAGGTAAATTGTATAACCATTTTGAAGAAATGTCATCAACCGAAAAAAAAATTTTAAATAAGGTTGCTGGGAAAAATAACCCTATTTACACGAATGTTTTTTGAATACTGGATGTATGTGACATAGAGTGACAGGGGATGAAATTGTGACAGAGTTTGCCACTTGTGTGTGTGTGTGTGTGTGTTCTGGATTCTGTGTCAGAGACTCTTTGTTGTGGGGGTCAGAGCACACTGTTGTCTCTTGGAGGAACTATGTTCAGAGCTGGCCATGGTTGTTGCCCTCTGTATTCACTACATGGTATTACTTTGAGAATGTTATTTTTTATCTGTTCTTGATAAGTAATTTCATTCTTGCAGTGTCTAAACCAAAAGTATCCAGAAAGGCAGCACGCAGCATCACTTCTAACCATAATGACAAATCACAGGTGTGTAAGTTACACTCATATTTATAGAGTGTACACATTTTGTATGCCACAGAACACTTTTTTTCTGTCAAACCTAATAACGCCACTTCTGTTTAGAAGAAAAAGAGATCTGCAAAAAAGGAAGCACCAAAAGAAGATGTTCCATATCTTGCCTACTTAAGTCTAACAGCAGGAGACGATTCTGACTCTGATTCCAGTCTGGATGTGGAGAAATGGAAAAGACTCGCCTTAGACCAATCAGGTGAGAGAGAGAGAGAGTACAGAAGTTACCGGGTAAGATGTATTGTTCAAAGATGAGGTGTTTATTACTGACTTCTGAGTATAGATTTATTGTGTCTAATTGTCTGTGTGTGTGATTTTTAATGAGAAAAAATGTATTTATTATAAACACTTAGTAGATATTATTTGAGTTTTGGTCTACTGTCAACACCAGTCCATGCCCACATACTTTATACATATAAAGTTATACACATAATTTCATTACATAGGTGTCTTTATGTGCATTTTATCCCTCTAAGGATACATAGCTGATAGACCCTAACAAAATATGTGTTTTTTGTTATCACTATTGCTGATAAAGTGGGTGGGTGAGTGCATGTATTGTCTGTGTAAATTATATGTGAAACATCACGCTAATTTACTAATCAATCATGGGTAATGATTTTCCTTTTTGTATAAATAATTTCCTGTTTTGCTAGATGCTGACATAAGAAAAATTGATGCCTTCACAAAACTCAGCACTGCTGCCTCTTCTCAAAAGAGGCCCACAAGAACGCGAAAGCCCGCACAGACTAAAAAAGACAATACCCCGAAAATGAAGGCCAAGAAAACTAATACTGTCATTAGTCCTTCAAAAACCAAGAAAAATGGGACCTCTTTAAATACAAGCATCAAGAAAGGTACTAGAAAAAATACAACTCCATCCAGGAAGTTAAAAGACAAAGGTAGCTTCTCAGAATTGATGAAGATTGAGAATCCTGGAACTAAAGGCCTTTCGGAACATACTGTCACCTCTAAGAGAGAGAGAGTCAACAGCCACTCAGAGACTGACAATATTAAGACTCCAACTAAGAAGGTTAAACAAAAAAAAGCACAAAGCTTTTCAGAATCTTCTAACATTAAAACTCCAACCCAAACTTCAGAATGTCAGAAATCAGATGAACTTGTTGATTCTGAAAAAGTCAGAACCCCTCGTAAGAAAGCTAAATCTAAAAAAAATATTACATCTGCAGAACCTTTGGAAACACCTAGAATATCTGACACCAAGACTGCAAGCTCTGATGAGTCAAAAGGAAATTGTGATCTTTTGGATCCTACGTTTGTTGCCATCCCATCTAAGAAAGCTAAATCTAAGAAATCTGTAAAACATGTAGAGCCTTTAAATGTAGAAAACCATTCAGAAAGAGTTGAGCACGAGACGGCCTTTGTCCGCACACCATCTAAGAAGTCAAAAAATAATAATCTTTTAGATGATCTCTTAAATCCTAAAACAGATGAAACACCCTCTAAGCAATCAAAGAAGCTGAAGAAATCTCTAAAATGTACAGCACCTGTAAAGGAAATTGAAACAGAGATGGCCAGCAGGCTCTTAACACCTAAACATACAAAGACTCCATCAAAAAAGGCATCAGCTAAGAAAACGAAGAGTGTTTTGGAGCCTGACGCAGTTGAGATACCCCATAAGAAAGCCAAAAGTAAGAAAACGGACACCTCATCTCAGCTAACTGGGGTTGAAACTCAAAAAACCGAAGACCACTCAGCTGATGTCCTCTTAAAAGCCACTCACCACAAGTCCCCTTCTGAAAAGGCCAAGCTCCAAACAGGCAATATCTTCTCAGAGTCTGTCATCTCAGAGACAACACCTAAAAAGTCTAAAACTAAGAAAGGTACAAACATTGATCGAGTTCAATCTCCTTCTAAGAACACCAGTGTGGATCTTGGGAGAGACGAGAGCTCAAAGACAACATATTCACCTTATACTTCAGAGAACACTTCAGACAAAAACAACTGCAAAACCCGTGACTATGGAGGAGAAAACAAAACTACTCCAGTATCTCATAAGTCTAAATCATCATTAAAAAGTGCTCTTGTTTCAACTAAGCACAGTACTGAACTACAGGACACCTGTTGCCCCCAAACCCAAATTCAGGATGAAAAAAAGAAAAAGAATGGTGAAGAAAATATTAAGGCATCAGAACTGGAAGATGGTCCTACAGAACCCAAGAAAAGAAAGAAAGGCAAACAGAAGAAGAAAAAAGAGACTGAGGGATGTGTAGTTGAAGAAGTACTTCCATCATCAGAGGAGATTATGGATAATCTTGCAAGCAGTGCATACAAAAAAAGTAAGATTCTATTGTGATTCTATTGTGATGTCAGATGTCCTGATGATAAAACCAGCTTCTTTTTTTATGTTTAAATCTTTGCCTCTGTCTGTTTGCCTCCGTCTATTATCTGTCTAATATATAGAGAAGAAGAAGAAAAATAAATACGGTGATGAGGAAAAGCCACTGTCTCCAGCTCATGAGGAGGAAACTCCAAATAAGGTAATAGTTTTATATTACACTTGCATTCATTTTGTCTTTTATGAGCTACACTGAGTTATTTTAAAGGGCAATTCCGATGATTTAGCAAAATTAATCATGCAGTTCTTTAGATGTGAACAGGGTAATTACAAGTGTTGTGGTGTGAAATGCTCCTATTATAGACATATTGAGCAAATGAATTGTTCACAGTGGTAATTCTAGGAAACAGACATCCAAATGGCTCTTAAAGGTATATTCCATTGAGTTCGTAAAATGGGTACAAATAGATTGCTTGATGCCTGAGGCATTGTTATGTGATAGTTTTATTATAAGGTTTAGGCCTAAAAGCCATTTTTAGTATAAATTTCTTTTTACTCATGGATTGCATTCTTAACCTTTAGTTCACACAAGCAAACATACTTGGATTGTTATTAGTCTGTAGCCTTTCAAACAGCTAACGGGAACAGCAGCTTGGATTTTGCAGTTTATCTTTACAGTTATGTACTTTAGAATCTGGCAGAGGAATCTGAAGAGGTTTGCTTCCAAAATGTTGTACTGCAACACTGTTGTTACACTGCATGCACCGTACTGAGTTTATTTTTGCAACCTCGTACAGCGAAGTTCACCACCATTGTTAACAAGGTACAGCCATGATGTCGCAGCACCTCTAATGAATACTCACATGAGTTTTATTGACCCCTGCCTACCCAAACTACATCAGATACATGCAGAATAGAGAAATAGGGAAAAAAAAGTGCTTGACAGGAAGAAAAACAGTGCCCAAAATTATGTATTTATTATAACTTAGCACCATATTACCATTACCACGTGACATAAAAACTTTGGACACAGGTTCACTGGACATTTTAGATAGCAAATAAAACTAATATTTGTATTTTAGACATCAAGAAGTCTGGCTCCTATAAGTACCACTGTGAACAATTCTGGCTCAGTTTGTCTGGGATTATTTGCTAGTTTTTTTATATATCTTTAAACACCTTTCAGCTTTTTTTCCAGCTTTTTTTTTCTTTCCTTTCAGAAAAAGAAATCTTTGAATAACGAGAGATGTTAAAGATGTGGAACAGTTACTTGAGGCTACTTGAAAATCAAGAGTGTGTGTCCAGAATCAGATCTTCTGGAACATGGACGTGAAAATTACTTTCCAGCGTGTATGCACCGATCGATTGGCCGGTGACCGGAATCTGTAGGTTTATAACCGGCCAAAACCGGTGATCAGCCGGTCAGTCTCATAGAACCGATTTTGTGCTAGTCATGTTTACTCTTGTGCACGAGGGCGACAGGCACAAATACAGCCACACGTTTTACTGACTTTAGTCCAAAATTCAGTTTAGATCTGTATGGAGTTTAAACTCACTCCAGTTTGTTCAACCGAAATCGGCTAATCATATGATAAGGAAATCAGAAACCGGAATTGGCCAAGAAAATTCTGATTGTGCATCTCTTTCTCATTATTCCAGAGAGACATTTTATATGCCATTTTATATATTTGTGAGAAAATATGTTTTTAACTTTTTTGCTGTTTTTCCTTTTTATCTAACCCGAGGTTCATTGAGACTTTTTAAATGTTTGGATCAACTGATTTTTATTCGTCTTATCTGTTTCTTGTGTTTGTTGTCTGTATGTTACAAAATAACAGCATTTTTAATACAGAAATTTTGATTAAATATATTTTCACATTTGCTGATTTGTGCAATCTGAATTGCTATAGCCGATACCTTCATGCTTAATAATAGGGTCCTCCATATTTTGTTTAAGCACTGTAGTAGCTTAATTTTACAGTGATAGGAGATATAACTCCATAATCCCCTTACAGATGATTTGATATCAGTTAGTATACAATAAGTTATTTCACTGTGTATATGAAACTTCCTCTTATGAATAAGTGGGTATCAAATTTGTGAGGATGATCAGTGGTGCAATTTTGTGACCACATTCCCATTATTTCAAAATTATGCGCAGCAGCAGACTTTTATTGTTTAGATAATGAGGGCAGATATTCATATTAGCATAATGACTGCACAAAAGACCTACAGTTAGTTCACACTGAGACCTTTAAAACTCCCACTTGTTATAAATAACCAAGAAAGACATTGTGACACCACATATATTATGTTCTTATGTTTTGGTCTACTGTCAACACAGGAGTGACACTGACCAGTCCATGCCCACATACTTGGCACGCCATTGTCATTTCATTACATAAGTGTTTCTATGTGCATTTTATCCCTCTAAGGATACATAGCTGATAGTCCCTAATAAAATATGTGTTTTTTGATATCAATATTTCTGATGAAGTGGGTGGGTGAGTGCATGTATTGTCTGTGTAAATTATATGTGAAACATCACGCTAATTTACTAATCAGTCACACCTAATAATTTTCCTTTTGGTATAAATAATATCCTGACATTAAAAAAATGGATGTCTTCACAAAATTCAGCACTGCTGCCTCTTCTCAAAAGAGGCCCACAAGAACGCGAAAGCCCACACAGACTAAAAAAGACAATAGCCCGAAAATGAAGGCCAAGAAAACAAACTCATTAGTCCATCAAAAACCAAGAAAAATGAGAACTCTTTAAAAACAAGCATCAAGAAAGGTACTAGAAAAAATACAACTCCATCCAGGAAGTTAAAATACAAAGGTAGCTTCTCAGAATTTATGAAGGTTGCAAACTTGGTAAAATCTAAACCTCATGCCATTCTTAAAACCTTTGGCCACAACTGTAGATGAAACTTGTACATTATAAATACATGTAGGTGATGCATTTTCAGAAGATGTGATTACAGAAGTCTCATTTTACTGTCCGACGTTCTTGATCATGACTTTTAATGCATAACGTATAATTATATATAATATGCTTTATTTGGATTCTTGGGTAAAATGTCTGTGCTTAATTTGGCCCAAATTCCTAGTTACCATTTTTATAGAACTTCAGACCAAACAGGCTGGATTGAACACACGCTATACGCTGCTGAACCTGCCATCATATGTGTGATTGGTGCCATCTAGTGGATAAGATAAAACGTGCTTGCAAATAACGTGACAGCTCAGCAAAATGTGTCTTCCGCGAATTTTAATTTGCTACGCCTAGTTTACCCACATGTACCTTTTACTTGTTTTCTTGTCAAAGTGCAGTCATATTGTAGCACTTGAATTTCTTCAGTTAGAAATATCTGCAGTCATTTTATTAATTAGAATTTTTTTTGTATTTTGTTACAGATATATTTTAGGATAGAAGCTAATTACATATAAATCTTTTTAGTTTTTAATTTGTGGCTTAGATGTAGAAATACAAAGAAAATGTATGCTTTGATTAAAAAAGGTCATTAATTTTCTTTGCAATAGTGGTTGCGGTATTTTAAGATAAATTAACGTTTTGGGTTGATTTGATTAAATTTGCATGTTAATCTTGGCACAGGACCTTTCTGATCATGCTTAGTCCACTTTGTTCTTGTAGTCTGTCAGCTCCTCAAACAATTGATGGTAAAGCAGAGGAGGTGATTATGTCATTAGGTGTTGAGGGGGTGCACAGATGGAAAGTGCAAAGTTGAACTGGCGGATTTAAATCCCATGGCAATAATTTCAGTTTTATGCAGTGACTTTTCATTGAGTTCTAATTTTCTGGGATTTATTCAAAGCACATCATCATAACAAACATAATTTGCACCCTGGAGTTTCCACAATGGGTAGGCTGACCTGAATTCTCATATGACTAAATCGTATCATTAGTGAAAATAAAACCATTTAAAGGAAGGAAGATATTAAACTCACCATAGTCACAACAGACAGAACTCAACCACAGCTCTGTGTACGTCAACTTTTTTTTTTTAAAAAACCGTAGCACATGCAAACACAGTAACCTACCTTACCACTTGCTTATTCCACGCCCTATTCACATGCATCGGTTACAGGCACATGCATTGGTTACAGGCCAAGTAAAATAGGCCAGTGAGGGCAGAACACTGACTGGACAGAAGAGTTCAGATGTGAATGTTTCTGTATGGAAACAAAACATGACACATTCATATTGAGGTTTTTCCATGCATTGATATTAGTGTGTATGCACATGTGTGGGCTCGGAGGTGAAATGCCTTCCAGCTACGCTCTTCCGTTATAGCTTCAGTATGGGCCTCGAGAACAAACTATACAAGTTTACACTCAAACTAGATTCAACTGTACTCTTAACATTTTTTATGTAAAAATATAGAAATTTGTCTTATCAAATGCTCTCCAAACACTTCCACAGGGATCAAGCACTCAGTAGATGAACATATGAGTCATGAGGGGAAAACCCTACTCGGTTATAATCTAGGGCCAGTGAATTAGTGAAAGCGCTGAAGAGAGCTGGTCGCGCATAAAGAGGTAAATGTTTCCATACTGAAGGGAATTTTGCATCTATTGTAGGCTCCCCACCCTTTCCATTTCAAGGGATTGTATTTACCACCACAGAACATAATCTCCATGAGTCTGTCACCAACAAGTCAGTTTCCAGGTTAAAGAATATCCTGTCAACTGTTAATAAAACAGTTTCCATAAATTTAAATGAGTTATGCAGTCTCAAATAATTGAAAAATCCAAGGTGGTTCTGCAGTTGGTTTGCTTATTAATTTTAAATATTTTTTTTTTCCCATTTTGAAAATATTATTATTAGAACTACTTTGAAATAAAAAAGTCTTTTTTTGGAGTACATATCATGAATGTCATTTTCAAAACCATACTGGCCTGATTTTCATAACGCATAATCACAGAACGAAGTGTCCAAACATCCTGTGTAAAACATTCATATGAGTAACCTAAAAACCCTGCCGCTTGTCCTTCCTGTAGCCCCAGCATAATGATGACATCACTTTGACCTAATCCCAGCATAATGATGACATCACTTTGACCTAATCTTCTCGGACCACCCTCCCTTTCACTCTTAATCACAGGTAATCTCCTCTCGTGGTCTTACTTTTGGAGGAATTCTGCCCCATTTTGCACCTAATAAAAGTTTCAAAGCAAACTCGTGAACAAAACGTTGGGCTGTATATCCCTATAGTAGACTGCTGATGCAATTAATGACCAAGTAAAAAGGTAACACCCAACAAACCACAACTCTGAAGCCAGGAGGTAATTCAGCTTGCTGAAAATGTTACATGCAAGAGTGGGTGCATGAAAGGTTTTGATATCACTGTTTAGCTAATGACCTTTTCTCTGACTAAGCTAGTGATATTAAAGTTCAAATAAAGCAGTGGTTCTCAAACATGTTCTGTCCCTTTGTAGGAAGAAATGTTTTATGCATCCCATCCCAACAAAATGTTGACAAAATGTGCCAAGTTTAACTTTATATAATAAAAATAAATAAATAAAATCAATAAAATCAAGATGATGAACATTCCTTTCACCTTTCTTTCAGTAATTTCTGTCACATAAATAACAAAGCAACTTCCACTTCAGATTTAGTGGAATTGTAATTCCACTCCAACAGCATAACTACATAAATATCAAGAGTTGAGCGCAATAGTTTGGCAGGCATACCCAACGTTTGACAAAGCTACACAGAGTTAGCGCTGGAACGCAACAACTGTCCACCAACAATCAAGTAGACACGAATGGAAGTAGCTCCTGGTCATGGTGAGTGGCATGAGCCAAGTGCACGAATTCTGGCTAGCACCTGTACATGATCCATGTTTACTAAGTTCCTCAAACTGGCCAGGGGTACATGCGTGATCTCATGGAGGAAACAATGGGCTTAGAGAAGAAACAGGTAAAGCTGTCTGCAGTGGTGAGTTGGAGACAGAGAGTTGGGGATCCTTGGCCCTCGTTCCCTGCTGCTCTGGAGGAGCTGAACGCGCAAAGTCAGATCCAGTTGGTAGATCTGAAGAGCAGGGCACTCTGTTGGGTTGAAGGCACCACAGTAACACTTGTGTAAGGCCGCCAGTGTTGAAGAAGCTGAACATGGAGTGTCTGTGCTGGTTGGTGGATCCTCCAGGCCTGCAGGCAGTGCAAATGTGGAATATGTGGAAATCAACACCAGATATATTTCACTGATTCAGCTCCATCCCTGCTGACTCCCATTGGCTAAAAAAGAGGATAAGAAAGGAAGGTTGCAGGAGTCAGTAAAAAAGCATCTTTGCAATGCTGATGGACCTGAAGAAGATAAGAAGATAAGGCTTTTACTATTGGTGGATCCATACTATTACAAAGTATCTACACTATCCACACCAAAGACTGCATTCATGTTTGCACAGGATTGTGGCAATTCATATTGATGGTCACACGAACTCCTAAATTTCCACAACACTGTATATATATTTTTTATATACAGTGTTTATGGCAGTGCTTGACCTCAAGTAGTTTGGACTTAAACCTGTTTATACTAGATAGAGATGCATATTCTGACTGAACACATAGTACTTTTGTAAGTCGCTCTGGATATGCCGTAAATGTAAATATATATTTTATACTTAATTTTCACAATACGCAACAAGATAGAATCGATACATTGTAATTCTAATAGGTGCTGCTAAAGTTAAGATACTTTGATAGAAGGCTGTTAGCTCTCTGTCCACGACCACCTATCGTACACGTGATTTGCAATAAGGCGAATCGCTCGTCAGACGAAGAGTGAGTTCCTGTTACACAACTGAAAAAGGGTTTCATAAACATTTGTAAGTAACAATATCTCCGATTTATTTAATTTCTCTGATGTATTACAGTCAGTGTATTGCAGACTTCTGTGCAATAAAGCAATTTATTTGCTTATATTTAGTAAGCTAACACTAAGATAGCTAGTGAAAGCATGCTATAGTACAAGAAAATGCATGTTAAGATAGTTAACATTAACGGATTTCACTGCGTGATGGTTGTTAGCTAGCACTTATTAAATGATTGAAATGCCATGTTCAGGATTTTAAGTAACTGTGGAGAATATAAATTATTTGGTTACAACAAAGAGAAGAGTGTTAATGTAACTTATTAACACTTTTAACTTCATCGTAGGTTAGCCAGCTAACTAGCAAGCAAGCTAGTGTGCAACAGCAGTAGCGTGCTAACCAAATTAACGACAAACATTCTTATTTGGGTAGCTAACTAACCCAACGGTCACGTACCATAGCTTTGCTAACGTTAACTACACTTGGGCAGTTAAGTGAAACACCTTGCCGGTGCAACTTGGATACATCGTCAGTACACTTGGGCAGGATTACTATCTTTCATTATTTATTTTTTTATTTATGATTTTATTTGAATTGTGTATTTAATGCCTCCAGTGCGTTAATACGAAGTGGTGCGAGGAAAGTTTATCAAGCTAGATAACGTTACTGCTTTTAACAGAAGCTTAGCTAGCTAGTAATTGGAAGACGGCTAGAAAGCATTAAAGAGGTAGTTTTACCTGTTTTTAAACCAAAATTGGATAGATAGGTAGTTAGTTACTTCAAATCTTTATCTTCTGAATTTCCCAAACCATGCTTGCCACTTAGCTTGCTACAACTGCAATATATGTCTGTAGCGCCAAAATGATAGGACGAGGAGGGTCATATCGCGTCTCCAGAGGGGCCAGCTTTGCTCAAATCTTGAAGAAGAACATGATCACTCCACCCGGGTTCTCGCCGTTCCCCCTGCAACCGACCTCTGAATTGCACACCAGTAGTAAACCACTCGACCCAACTTCCAAATACACTGGAAAAATCAGTTGAGTCCCCTACTGGAAGAATGAATTTGGAATAAATTTGTGTTGTTTGCATATTTTGCAGAGATGAACGTCTGGCTAATGTTCCCTCTATGTCCATCAGGTTCCAAAGGGAAACACATCCCCAAAGAGTTGATAGACAGGTACAAGCGAGGAGAGACCCATGCTGTGTCTTTGCTGTATCAGCTTTCCCAGGTGCTGCAGTTCCAGGTGGAATTGAAGGAGACTGTTACTACAGGTAATTACCTTTTTGCCATTGGTGTGATAAAATATATTATATATGGGGAAAAATACAACACAATTACTAGAGCAGAGAAATCTATTCTAATTTAAGTGTAACCGTTTTACCAGGAGGAATAACCGGTTTCTACTTTGCGTTCTGTGCTGTGATTGACGGAGTGGAGTATAAGACTGGCATGGGCAACAACAAGAAGGAAGCCAGAGCCAAAGCAGCAGAGCTGGCGCTGGAGGAGCTGCTGCCTAGTCTGGAGAATGATGGCGTGCTGCCTGATGCCTCTGGTATTTGACTTTCATTTCACTGTGTGTGTAGCGGGAAGTTGATATTTTGTTGTGCAAGTTGTTGTAAAATAAATGAAAGGTTGAAATTTTTTTTTTATGTATATGTACCTCTGAAGTGTTTTTTCACAGTTCTTCAGAACATTAATCGGCATCACCAGTCTTGTGGATTTTGATTCTGCAGAGGTTATTTTTGAGTTCGTGTTTTGTGATGCGTAAACTCGTGTAATATATTCCTGAGTAATATATCTAATATTTTGAAATCTATATAATATTTTGAAGAAAAAAATAACATGTAAACGTAGAGGAATTCCTTGCCATTAGAAACGTAGCTTTTTGCAAATGTGCAGCAGATATTCAAAAGATGAGTTTTCACTTTCTCTCTCCCAAATGTGCAGTATCCATGCTGATGCTGTTTACACTGTGAAAGGAGGCAAACACGTCACTGTTGGTTTTGTGATCAAATGAATCAAACAAAGCACTGTGATCATAATATCTAGATTCAGGTCAAAGTAATGATTGTCAGCTTTCTTTTGTCCACAAATATAAAGAAAATTATATTTTTTGTCCAAATAAGAATTAATTTCAAATAAGAACGAAAAGCTCTTTCATTCATTTTTTTATTCTATTATTTTTTTATGCAAAGTTTAAAACTATAGTACCTTATATCAGACTTTCTGAAAAGAGACATTAAGTTTGTGGAACCGCCTTTAGCTTATATTACACCAAATGTCCAACAGACTGTGAAACACCCGTAAACACCTTGTATATGATGCATGTTGTTTACATGCCTTTCCTTATGTTTCCTGAAAATGTGTGTATAGTTTCATTTTATTTTACATGATGGTAAATGCATGTATCCATATGTCTGTGTCTGTGTATATGTACGTTAGTGGGACCACCACCGCTGCCGGTGAAGGAGACGGACTCCCCAGCTCTGGAGGGCCATCCTGGAAGAACTTTAATTGGTAAATTAATGTTTTTAATTAATTGGTCTTTGACTAAATTGTAGTAACTGGTAAATAAGCATTTAGGGTTTAGTGTTAATGTGGCTCTGTAGAATCACACGTCAGCTCTGAGCTTTAATGAAGGGCCGGGAAGAAGACTTCAAATACTTCAAATACTTCCATGTGAAAGGCTTATTTGTCTTTGTGTGTTTTGTTTGTCTCAGAGAGGAAGAATCCCATTACAGAACAGGTTCCCAGTGCCATTAAGGAGATGTTCTCCAAGCTGATGGACAGTTACCCTGAGTTCTCTGGCTGTGGTGGAACATTGGCGGCATTCGTTACCCGGTCTCGTAAGCTTCAGCGCACACACCATAGCTGGGTTTACTTCATGGTGTTGTTGCATGCATTGTTGATCTTGTTTTGTTGTTACAGTGATTCTTTATTACTTACAGTAACAGTAACAAATATTGTATTGTCGGAGAGTTTGTGACATTCACAGTCTACACTAGTCTAATACCAATATATAGAGTTATGGGGAAATGCCACTCATTTTGAGTTAAGATCAGAGAATATCAGCAGACATGAAGCAACTGTCATGGTGTTTAGAAAAACATTTTCTGACCAAAAACACTAAGCTAGTGTCATAATTATCATTGGGTGTTACTTGAGTAGTGTTCAAAGCAACTGTGGTCTTAGTGGGCGATGCAGTGATTTATTTAGGCTTTAATCTGGTGACAGAACAGATAAGTAACAATATGCAGGATGTCTTTCATTCACAGTGCCAATTGACTCCATATTTACTTGCATTCCAATGTAAATGTAATCTACAACAACAAACTACCCTAATCAGCGAACAAGCAGTGAACCTACCCCAACAAGCAGTGAATCTACCCCAACATTTATATGTAGATACAGCATTGTTGCATTTTATGTTGCCCAAAGAAACTTGCATATTCATCAAATTATTTAGCATAGTTGTTGCCAGTGTCATGTTCCAAGTCGTTGAATGTACTATAAAGTACTAAAGACTCAGCTGGTCAAAACCTGGACATTTCTTTGTCTTGTCATTTTGAACTAAGTTCAAAAGTTACACTGAGACAAACATCATGATGCAGCATTTTAAAAGGTCTTATTACTGCTATAATAAGTGTCTGCTGTAATAACTAAAAACAAAGTACTTTTAATCAGAAATCATGTCAATTCAGAAATTATAACTATAGATATGGCTAAGGTATCCATGACCCCATGGCAGTTCTAGAGCATATGTCATTGTAGCAACATTTCAGACCGGTATTAAAAGTCGAAGTTTATTGTCCCAAATTAGTACAAGACACTGAATTGTGGTAACCACTTGCATTTTGAGTGCACATTCCCTGAAATAGTTACCAGTTTGTTTTAACCTCCGGTGTGGGGAAGGAAATTGCATGATGAATGTTTGCAGTGAGCGTTCCAGCACTGCAGCTGGGTCCATCCATTAAATGTTTTTATTTTAATTTTTTTAATGCAGCAGTGCAGTAATTTGGTGGGAAGCTTTTGACTTGTCCTGTTGGAACCGGACATGAATACGCAAGTGTTGCATGCTCAAAGCTGAGTATACACAAAATCACGTCAGGCTCTTTGGGAAATGTGTGTGAACGTCTGGGGTCATATTTGAGAAATAAGGCCAGGACATGCGTACATGGGTTCCTTGAGCTAACATTAGATGAACGTTAAGCGTCATAAAAATGAAATCATATTGGCGTAGTGGCTATTGTCTGATTATAGGCAGTGTCACACTCTATATAAAGATCACGTTTGCATCAAACAGCTGAGATGACCCAGGGAAAGGGTTTTAAAGCTTCCTTCCTGTCATTGTTGCTTTAGTTACAGTCTGCTTATAATCAGAACACACCCTTTTGAGAATATTGCTTGTTGTGAGTGTGGCTTTTGGGTTGATACTCGGATGTATGAGTTCCGGATGACCTTTCTGGTGTATTTCACCAGAAAACTATTGATCAGACCTATACACTGCTTACAAATAAGTCTTTCTCTCACAACTAGGGCACAATGAATGTCTTCAAAAGCATGACGCACTGTTGACGCATTGTCTGCAATGTCTGTAAATGTGAGAATGACCAGCCTTTGTCATTACGCTACAGTGTCAGTAGTTGGGGATCCTCCCTAATGGCAGAACCTTCCATGGTGATGGAAAATGGAATTGAAATTGAAATACCACTGAAAATGAACTAGGTGCAGTGCGCTAAGATAAATCAAAGACATTTTGGCAGAGGGTACAGAGGATTAACTAGTTTAACAATGTTATCTTTAACAGCCTTTGCATGTTCAACTGACTGAAGAGCAATGTGTTATTTAATTAGGAACCAAACAGTAGCATCTAAGAATTAGATTTTAGATATGAAACAAACACAAAATAATATTTGTTATACTTAGCACAATTGCTTGTGTCTTTTGTGTTGTATAGGGGAAAATAAAGTCTTATAATTAGCGTGTCCATCATATTCATTTAGTTTTTTTGAATAAATAAGTGCCGTCGTGTACTGGAGCCCCAGCTGGGTTACAGATAAGTAGATTTACGATTTGGGGAGGTGGCCAAGTTCTCACAGCCCTTTGATGTGACTACAGCCAGACAACACCACATCTACTCCGTAGTATGTTTTGCTTAAAGATAAGTTCTTGATTGCAAGAAATCGTGTATTTTGTTGCTTTAGCTTCTGCTTTCATGTGAATTAACACTGTGCTCTGTGTCCGCAGCGTTGGGGTGTGAGGTAGTGGCTCTCGGTACAGGCAGTTGGAACACTAAGGAGAGCTTAACACCTAATGGGCGTGTCCTCCACGACTCTCACGCAGTTGTCACTGCTCGTAGATCACTGATGAGGTTTACACATTCTTATCTTGGTTTCTTTTTGAGTAGTGTACTCGTCTCTTAATTCCTCCAATCAGAACGATAGAGTTGTTTTTTTTCCATTGCAGTGTATTAAAATAGAGCAAGTTTGTAATGTCCGTATCAGATTTTGTCACTTGGACAACTTTTTATTCATTGTTATTTGAGATTAAAGTGAATATTTGCTTTAGACCTTTAGATCTTGTATTGATCTGCTGCAAAATACTGTCAATGACAAAGGAGTGAACTGTTTTTGAATTTGTGATGTGTTGTAGGTATCTGTACAGACATCTGTTGCTGTTCTACAGTAAGAATCGTTCTCTGGAGGAGAAATCGATCTTTCAGCAGGATGAGAGTACCAAACTGCTCAGTCTGAAGTCTCACGTCACCCTGCACCTATACCTGAATCAGCTACCCAAAGGAGCAGCTCAAATACCCCCTCATCTGTGTGGATCCGCACGCATACTCCACACACGCTAACCCATGTCTCAGATCCTAGACACCATACTTCAGATATGCTCATGCTACTCACTTCTTGTACAGCTTTATAATAGGTTGCTTTGTGCATTCAGTATGAGTGGTATTAGAAAGTGAAGCCCATATTGATAATACATTTGTAACAATAAAAAGAACGTGCTGTAGTTGTTATGCTAGAATCCTTTACTTACTAGAAAAACCATTACTACTGTATTTTGTCCACTGTTGGTACAACACTTACAACAGTAGCTTGAACACAAAATACTATCATGGTATAATAGAATTTAATAATAATATAAAAAAAAAAGTTTCTCTCCTTCCCTCTAGACGACTGAACCCCTTGTCCATCGCAGCTTGGGAAGTAAATAATCAGATTGGCCTGCACGTGACTATCGATGGGAAGGTGTTTTCCGTATTCTCCTCCATGTTTGAGCTGAGCGGTTCTCGTGTAGTCAGCATGTCTGCTACTGACAAGATCACACAGTGGCAGGTTTTGGGTTTCCAAGGGGCACTCCTGAGTCACTTCCTCGAGCCTGTCTATGTCAGTACTATTCTCATTGGTGAGTATTGCGAATGAAATTAGTTTTTTTTATTATTTGATATTTCTTTCGGTGTAGCTGTGCCTTATATAGGGCGCTGTACGTTTTGCCGTGCATTCTTCATTTTCAGAAGTTTTTTCTCTGTTAGAAGTTAACATCTGGCACTATGTTGATATTATGAAGTTAGTTAAGTGAAGGTAGCAGAGTCCTATGTGATGTGTACATTGTCTTCACCTTTATTGACATCTTTCAGAAGTGATTCTATTTTAACCAAAGGGTAAATATATATTTGTAAATATATATATTTGTAATATTAAATACTGTTTTTGCAAACACTTATATGTTGATGTGCATGTTTAGTTACATACACAATATCCAGGCATGACCTTTTCTCTGATTGTCATTTTTCCAAGAGGCCATTAGTAACATGGGACAGTTCTGTAGAGAACAAGAGAAGTTACCATTAGTCATTTAATTTCTGATTATGTAAAGCAGATGGAAATTGATTGGCAATATTGAATAATTACCTATGGTAATACATAGTATATATTTGATTATAAAACAATCCACCTGTGTCCAGGTGCAGATGCGTACCTTGTGTCTTGTTTTCAGATGTGCGTTTTCAGTGGCTGTTTCTCTTGGCATGCGGCGTGTGACTTTAGGTGATGAGAGCTGCAGTGATACCCGTGGTATGGAGGTTGCAGTCAGCCAAAGAGTAGATGGCATCACCTCGAAGCTGCCCATGTATTACTGTGTGTACCGGCCACAAGTGATCCTGGTACCCCCAGTGATGCCCACAGATGTCCACAGCGCTCGGCGGACTCTGAGTCTCAACTGGACCCAGGGTGATGTCTCACTCGAGGTTGTTGACAGCCTAGAGGGCAAGTCTGTAGAGGAGTGAGTTTGTCAAATTATATCCGTGTCTATTAACACATTGCACTTTTGTAAGTCGCTCTGGATAAGAGCATCTGCTCTTAACGATTGTGAAATTTAGCTTTAGCTTTTTGTTCTTACTGGCAGTATTTGTAGTGATCTGTGACTAGGAATCTCTCCCACTTGATTTTGTTTTGCTGGTGTTTGTCAGCCTGCACTGACGAGCACAGCAGGTTCACCTCAGTCTTACATTTGGCGGGTGTGGTGGGTTTTGTTGCCACACTTAATATCTCACTCTGTCACATATGTTCTATGTCTGTGGGGGATGTTTGTCAGATATGCTTGTTTTGCCTGCTTTCTGAAAGAGTAAATTGAGTCTTATTGATTGCATGCTCTTATTTCTGCATGCATTCTCCATTGACCTACAGTTTAGACTAATTTCTAAGTATGAAAAATTGAAAAACTGATAACCTAAGTTAGAAGTGATTTTATTCAGTATTTTAGTATTGTTTTTAGTTTGTGTGTGTGTGTGTGTGTGTACACAACAGGTCTCCCTTTAAGAGCGGCCCTGCGCTCGCCAGTCGTTTGTGCAAGGCTGCCATGTTGAGTCGTTTCAACTTGGTAGCTAAAGAGACCCAGAGGGAAGAGCTGCTCACTGCTGTCTCGTACAGGGAGGCCAAGGTACTGCACCTCCGAATATATATATATATATTACCTGAACTAGTATAACAATAGCTTATTTATATAACATGTTTTAATTCCCGAGAATTGAATATGAGAATACTACAAAGAAAAACCATTAGTTTTTGTAAAAAAAAAAAAAAGATTAGCAAGATGTATTAACAATAGAGCATGTATTAAAGACAAAGGGCTTTAAGCATAAACAGTGTAGACCTTTCATGTAGACCTAAATTGGAAGCCAATGAGGACTGATGGATAGATACCTGACAGATATAACTCTAAAAAATAAAAACCCACATTATATTTGCAAAATACATGTCCAAGGGGCTGTATGAAAATAAGGAATAACAAGGGACCTAAGGCAGAGCTGTATGGATGTTCTGTAGTGTAACTGAAAACGTGAACTGAAACGTGGATAGGAGAGTTCATCGTTTCCCTCTTCACTAGATACATGTTCATTCCTCTACACCGATTTACAGTCAACACTGCACACACACATCCATTTTATGTTGTTGTAATAAATGATCAATGTAAGCTGTTATGTTTGAAGAAGTAGTTTGGCAGAAAGCCAAATGGACAATTGTTTTGCATTGTCAATGAATGACTCATAAGATTAAGAATTGATTAGGTTCTGATGATCCAAGATAAATTGTACTTCCTGTCAGTTTGTGTTTGTATTGGAATTCCAGATGATGGCAAAGCCATACCAGGAGGCAAAGAGTGTTCTGAAATCTTACTTGGCCATAAGGGGCTATGGACAGTGGGTGGAGAAACCACCAGTCAGTGACCACTTCACAATGTGAGATCATGGATTCCACAGACAATCCTCCTTCTGCACCACATTTGCAGGATATGTTTGAATCTCGAGGAAACCTTTTTTTTTAAGCAAATTATTTGATGTTACTGGGATCATATACAGGATTTATTCCTTTTGAATAAAGATCTAAAGAAAGGGTTTCTTCACATAATTTTGAATGGGATCTTTGAAGGGTTAAGTTAAAAGAATTTGCTTTGCAGAAAACGCTTTTAGCATGGACAGTGATTTACTGGCCTTTCTTGACGTGTATAGTAATTGTTTAAGGTTTTGGTTTGAGCTGTAAAATGTTTTAGTTCTGATGTTATGTACCTTGGAAGAGTAAATCCACATTTCCAAGGTACTTTGCTAATGAAGGAAAACACGCATTACTAATAAATAAACTCAGACTAATCTTGGAAATTGTTTCATCATTAAGTTTGTTTTTCAATATCAAACAAGTTCAGATGGAAATGTAATTTTATTCAAAGTTGTGCCTATTTTACTATTTTATATTTATCAGTATTTTTTTTTGTTTGTTTGTTTTTTTTTTTTGCACCAGTATGAAAAGTGAGTTAGGGGTTGCTTTATGAAGTGGTGATGTTACTTTCAGAAGGTGAGGGTCTGAGGCGAGCGTGCGTCCTCCTGTTACTAGTAGTACACAGGAAACCTCAGGGCTTCCTGTCAAAGGTGAGGTTGCAACTAGATGCTTTCAATATTTGTGTGAATGTAAGACTGTGCGTAAGCGACTATCTTAATCTTGCGTTTGATGCCACTTGATACTTGCAAGGGAAGGAGAGTTTGGACATACACGGGTAGCTCTGAAGATTATGGATCATGCATTGCTTCTTTTTCTGTATGTATCCAATATGTACTTTTTTCCCAGAGGGCCGTGTGTTTTCACTTTTGGCGTGCAGCTTTTATTCAGCTTCGTTATTGCTGATGTGCAGGTGTCACAGGGAAGCCGCTCTGTGGATATCTGTTTGGATCTGGGGATATCTGTCAGAGTAATTAGATTTAAAATAGCTTTGCATCTTAAAGATGACAAGCACATGACTTAAGGTTGAGTCAGGAAACTATGTGCTTATGTATGTGATTCCAAGTGTATTCAGCATTGTTGGGCTCAATATGTTCTGGCTTTACATAAATATACGTCTTATGTTAGTTATTGTCGCTCCTGTCAGACTGCAAGACAAAGTCCTGTTAATCCTGCAAATTATGATCACCTAGTAGAATATGCAGAATTGTGTGCTGAATGTTGAATGGGATTATGCAAAAAGCATTGAAGTTTTGTTAAAGGCTAAGCAACTGCTAAAAGGAAAATGATCACAACACTACACATCACAATTTATAATGTTGATGCAGGCAACATAAGTTAGCTGCCTGGCGACTTCCTGCTTACTACCAGTGGGTATTAGTGGTGAGATTTGCCTGAATAAATATAATAGCATAATAAACACTAGCATGGCATTATAGCTGACTAGAATTCAAACATAACTGATTTCCCAGAACTATCAGAATTTTTAATGTAATTGCAGCTGTGATCCTGTATTGCTGTGTACATGCTTGGAGCTAGTGCAGTTGTGCTCGACCAAGCGTCGGAACAGCTCAGAGTACCTGAAGTGTGTGATTGTTGCACACAGAATGCAAGTTTAATTTTTCATTGTCACACAATTTTACGTTATCTTTGTAAGCAGTAATGCACTTGAGCAGTGTGCTGCCATCAGTTACAGCATTTCAGCACTTTTTCAGTTTTTTCCAATAGTCTAGTCCTAGGAAATCCCCAACAGAATATTAAGCAGAGAACCAAAACGTGAAAGAAAACAACACACCTGAAGCATGTTTGCAAAAATATTTTTGTTCTTTTTTTGCTTTTTTTTTATATTTAAAGTGATAAAAGTGATTTTTTTTTATATTCTAGTGACCCTGACATTTCTGTCTGATAAATGACTAAACTTGCATTAAAGAATAAAATGATATTCTTACCCTATTTTGGATTGAAGGCATTAGCCAAATGTCAGTCATCTTAACTGCCACACAGTCTAATTAGACCCAAAATATGGGAGACATTTTTCTGTATTTTCTTTTGAGTGTGGGAAATTGTTGTATGCAGCTTACTATACTAAATCTTTTCCTTGAAAACATTTCCTGTTCAACATGGGTGGGTGTCAGTTTTGAGAAATCAACCTCAAACATCTGTAGAACTGAGGTTAATAAATACCAGTTGATGGCTGTTGTTTTATTGCTGTGCTGTTTAAATGGTAGCTACAGACGTGCTTTGAGCCTTTATGCATTCTGTAAACATTACACATTTCCACAAAAATAACAAAATAAAAGCCACTTTCAATCAGTGGACATGATTGTTAGCAGTTTTATAATCAAACAACAAAGAAACTTGATTTGCTTTGTGTAGGCATGCATGGCAGTTTCCCTGGAACTTGACTGCCATCACTCACAACGACTGAAACTAGGACTGAGAGGAGTGAAGACTACAAATAAAGTTTGTTGCCCAAAAGTTGAAAAGCATGGTAGAATAAAATGTTTTATCATTAGTTGGGAGTATGTTAGAGTGGATGCTTAGATGAGAATATATGCTAGAGCTCAATACATTGATTAAAGCTAAAGCATATGAAAGGACATTTTGGTAAGAGTGGGTGAACAACTTCCCTTTCCATGCCTGGGAGTCATAGCCATTTATAACCACACTATCATCATGTGACTAAGGGACTTCCCTTATGAGGTCACAGTGATGTCCACCTCACAGTGGAACACCTAAGTGTCAAGACTATTAGAAGAAGAAAAAAAAAGAAAGGAAACGAGGTCAGTCTTAAGAACTTCCCCTGCTACTAGGTAGATAACCTGCATGTATGAACATATACTGGTGATTTAAAGCTGTATTGTTCTGTTTTTTCCTAAGCTTATAAATGTTTAAATCTTTGAAAAAAATGCAATTTTAAATGCAATACCATGCAACTCAAGCTTTCAGATTTAATGTTTTAATTTCTTCTCAAAATGAGCATTTAAATATAAATTACAAATTAAATATTTAAAATAAATACATAAATATGCAAGTGCAGCTTATGTTAGATTTCTAGTGCTTTAAACATTTTGAACAAAGAGAACTTTCATCAAAGAATTTCACTGTCTTCATGGAAGTTACATTAAGTGACTCCAACTCCATTCAGCGAAACCTTGGTTTTTTTTTGTTATTTTCCTCTTCAAGAGTTGACTTTGCAGAGCTGAGTTTGTAGAGCCCCTCCAACAAGTCTTCAACGAATTGCAAAAAGTCTCTTGTCTGGTTGGTCTCCTTACATGTCCATGCACAGATAGAATTTGTCTAAAGCAAAACAGAACAAAGTATAAGCCTAAATATTGTCAGTATTTAATTTGGAATTTATAGCTGAATATAAAGCACCCACTGTACTGACCGTATCCGGAATTGCATGAAATATAGCTTGTACCCTCGAGGAGAGTTTGAATGCTCTTGTATTTTTCATAAAACAATTTTTTGTAGTTGCGTTGAGTTGGTTAGTTAGGCAGCGCAGAGCTTCTCTTTCACATCCACCCTGAGAAAGAGAAAGGCCAGGAAATATTAGCACTAGTTTGGTGAAACATCACTCTGTACTGCAAAGCACACCACTCCAGTTTGATTTCAGAATGAAAGTTGCACTTCAGCTGCGTTCAGATACTGTTCGTCCCTGTGTTGAATGGGTGGATTTCATGGCTTGATGTGAGCTCTCCGTGCCTCCCTAACTCATTCATTGAAGAGCTGTGACATCTCACTCTGCCTGCCTGCTGTGTGCTGCTGTGTTGTTACAACCACCTTCCTGTATGATTGATCTCACCTCTCTTTAGCAAGCTTGACACAAATCCTAACAAGATTGATGAAAAAAAAAAAGAAGCGAAGCAAAACAAAGCAAAAAATGTTTTGCAAAATATTGCATGAACTTTACGGAGCATCGGAGTAGCTGTAGACTATTTGATGTGGTTCCTGTTGTAAGACAAAAATGTGTTTTAACACAAAACAAGATATCTGAATGTAAATGAGTAAATAATATATACTATACTATGTATATTATACTAGATTGGTATTCAGATACTTACACAACTGAAATTCTTCAATCTATGAACTTCTTTAATTGTTCTATTTGTGATGGGACCCGCTGACAGGCAGTGCAGAAATTCTAGAATCAGAGCTAGTATCCAGAGTAGAGAGATCATGGTGTCAGCCTGATTAGATCCTCCCCAGGGTTATCTTCAGAATGAGAGTGGGTTATGGTCAAGTGTCTCTAGACGCTCATATTTATACACCGTAATATGTGTGCTTGTGGAAAATGAATGGGTGGGTTGAGAAAAGATATTGGCAAATAAAATCAGCTGCTATCGTTTTTTTCCCCTTTGATGACTCTTGGGATTTTCTCCTTCCCCCTCCCCACACCTCTGTGTATGAGAGAGAGAGAGAGAGAGAGAGGAGGAAAGAGAGTGAGTGTGTGGTCCATGTAAAGGGTGACAGAAAACCCCCCACTAGTTTTGCCCTTGAATGTTTTTTTTTCTTCTTTTTTTGTTGCTTAAGATGAAGATTAAAGTGACCATAGTGTACATTAAAGGTTTTGTTGCACATTTATGAAGTTTTGTCCCCTTTATAATGTTACCCTAGTTCTGAGTCCTGCTACTCTGGGTATGATGTATATAATATGGTATAATCTTTCTATGAATTTAAATTGTAAAAACATTTTATGTTAATGCAGTAAAAAGTAAAAGTTGCAAAAAGTTGCAATAATTCTTTTTGTGAATTGGCAAAGGCTGGATAGAGCATGGTGGTGTGGTGGTTAGCACTGTCGCCTCACAGCAAGGCGGTCTGGGTTCGATTCTCGGTCTGGGCTGCTCTGTGTGGAGTTTGCATGTTCTCCCTGTGCCTGCGTGGGTTTTCTCCGGGTACTCTGGTTTCCTCCCACAGTCCAAAGACATGCATCTTAGGTTGATTGGTCACTCTAGATTGCCCGTAGGTGTGAGTGTGTGTGTTGGCCATGTGGTGGACTGACGAACTGCCCATGGTGTACCCTGCCTTCGCCCGGAGATGCTGGGATTGGCTCCAGCCCCCCCGTGACCCCGACTAGAGGGAATAAGCGGTACGGATAATGAATGAATGGATAGAGCTGTCGGATGTTGTTCCTGGGGTCTGCTGGAGCCACTCCCCCAATTTGGGGGTCACAGCCCCTGGTACCTCTGCACCATAGTGTTTTTTTCATGTTCCTTGTGCCTGACGTTGCAATCACATGGAATTGGGGGAAGTTTATCACTACAGCCCTTTTCTGCTGTTTGTCCTTCACTATGATGTTCAATTGGTTAGCCATTACCATTTTAGAAGTTTGTACCTGGATGTTAGTTGTTCAGGGTGTAAAACAATTATCATGGTCAAAGGATGCGATTTGACTCATTTCCAGGAGGGCATGATAATAGGGCATCAGGTGAAGGGTGATAAATTTAGGGCCTCCCAGCAGCATAACGGTGGTGCCCCACGGGTCACAGAGCAATCAACGTGCCACA
The DNA here is from genome assembly GCA_020368025.1 of Brachyhypopomus occidentalis. Classification (NCBI taxonomy): domain Eukaryota; kingdom Metazoa; phylum Chordata; class Actinopteri; order Gymnotiformes; family Hypopomidae; genus Brachyhypopomus; species Brachyhypopomus occidentalis. Next base: position 2,427,341 of record JAGXOD010000004.1, on the reverse strand, counting down.
GTGGATCAGATGACCTCTTTAAGGAACACAGGAGCAACGAAGAAAGTGTCACAGGTCACCACTTTTTGGCCTGATACGTTTGGGCCTGTAAAGCAGAAGCATGGTTAAGCTCGTCGTCAACCTTGCCTCCACTTTGCATGGAAGTACCTTTATTGGATGCTGGAGGATTGGATGTTTTCCTGATCCTGGACCACTAATACCACTACATGTCTCTGAACTTCAACAGCTACTTGGCAGTCCTAGCACGTCATGTGCACCTGCACAGGTTGACATTCTTCCTTGACGGTAATGGGATCTATCACAAGATAATGCTCCACCTCAGTTTTTTAAGGAGCACAAAAAAAACTTTGGTGTCCTTCCTTGTCCTGCTAACTTGTCTGATCTCAATCTATTGGAGCACATCTGGGAACATATGGATCACTAGGTTTCATGACATGACAAGGCTACCCAAGAGTGATTTTTCCCACTGTTAGGTATGTGGTCATCATTTTCTGATATGACTTTATATTCAAAATTGTGTGACATCGTTGTGACATCATGAAGAGAGATTGTCTGTGTGTCTGGCAGCTTCTAAGAACCTAAAGGATTGTTTTTGCAGAGAGTTTTGTTTTTGCAAATTTTTAGAAAACAAAGTTTAAGAGATTGTATTGGCAAAGAGAACATACAATGTATGATGTAAAAGTATGTGGGCTCACCTCAAGCTGGCTCACCAAAGCTCTTTCCAGAAGCATCGGAATAGGAAAACTGTTTGTCTTGACCATTCAAGACATTTATGTAAAAAGAGATGAGAACAGTAAGATGGTTATAACTTGAAATGTCAAAAAGAGGAAAGAAGTATGAACAGGGATGAAAAGTGTGCACAATCTTTGTAAAAAACATTCAATATGAATAAACATTAGAAATAGATTTTGAAAAGCATGGTGGTGGTGGTTATAACTAAAATTGCATGAAAAATAGCATTCAAACTTTTTTTGTAAAGGTAAATAATAAGTATTAGGACAGTGAGTAGACTATGCTAATCCAACATAATTATATGTGTAAATGTGATTTATTTGATATTTTCCCAAACCCTCAGTTTGTAGTTGATCAGTGTAGTTAAAAATTAAATTGTCCCATGTAAAGGGTACTGTTTTTAAGAATCAGTAGAAATGTGTTACATTTTCCTGCCTTGTAAGTGCACGATTGTTATAGTGTAAATGTTAAAATAATTGTTTTAAAATATTTTCTAATGCTTTCTAAATCACCTAGCAACCAGCAACAAGGAATGCAGGTATCCAAGTGTGCAAAAGGCAACATATGTCAGTGAGTGAAATGCCCCTTTAAAAAAACAGAGTAGTACATCAAGAGTAGTTTATTTTAACTATGAAATGTCATGTGCAGAAAAATATATCTTGTTAATTAAAGTTAGAAATAATTGAATGTAGCAGAATAAAAAAGCCCAGCTGTGCAGGTGTCTGCATGTGTGTATATGTGTGTCACATATGGGGGTTTCCCCTGTCTTGGGAATCCCAGCTTAAGGTCTGACGCTTGTCATTGACAGTTGACAGCACTGTTGGCAAGTGTAGTCAAACCAGAGTGGAAAAAATGGAGAGTGTTAACCATACCGTTTCGTGACTTTGACTTGTCCCTCCTTTTACACATTTTGATCAGCTTTTTGACTTTTTTTTTATCATAAGTCAACAGTTTCTTTACAACAGTAAGTCCTTAACAAACTACAGGTGCATCTCAATAAATTTGAATATCATCAAAAGTTTTCAATGCAAAAAGTGAATATATTTGTATATAATATACACATATATTATATAGTTTCATGACAAACAGAGTGATCCACTGAAAACCCAAGTCATTACATAAGACCAACTGAAAAAAAGATTTTTAATTCAGAAATGTTGGCTACTGAAAAGTATGTACAGTAAATGCACTCAATACTTAGTTGGGGCTGCTTTTGCATGAATTACTGCATCAGTGTGGTGTAGCATGGAGGCGATCAGCCTGTGGCATTGCTGAGGTGTTATGGAAGGCCAGATTGCTTTGATAGCAACCTTCAGCTCGTCTGCATTGTAGGGTCTGGTGTCTCTCATCTTCCTCTTGACAATACCCCAGAGATTCTCCATGGGGTTTAGGTCAGGCGAGTTTGCTGGCCAATCAAGCACAGTGTGATACTGTGGTTATTGAACCAGATATTGGTACTTTTGGCAGTGTGGATAGGTGCGCAGTCCAGCTGGAAAATGAGATTTCCATCTCCAAAAAGCTTGTCGGCAGAGGGAAGCATGAAGTGCTCTAAAATTTGCTGGTAGACGGCTGCACTGACTTTGGTCTTGATATAACACAGTGGACCTACAGCAGAAGATGACACGGCTCCCCAAACCATCACTGATTGTAGAAACTTCACTCTAGACCTCAAGCGGCTTGGACTGTGTGCCTCTCCACTCTTCCTCCAGACTCTGGGACCTTGATTTCCAAATGAAATGCAAAATTTACTTTCATCTGAAAACAACACCTTGGACCACTGAGCAACAGTCCAGTTCTATTTCTCCTTGGCCCAGGTAATACGCTTCTGGTGTTGTCTCTTGGTCAGGAGTGGCTTGATACAAGGAATGCAACAGTTGTAGGAAGGAACATAGGAAGCCTTCGCAGGTGTTTTATGTTTTCATTCATTCATTATCCGTACCGCTTATTCCCGCTAGTCAGGGTCACGGGGGGGCTGGAGCCAATCCCAGCATCTCCGGGCAAAGGCAGGGTACACCATGGGCAGTTCGCCAGTCCACCACATGGCCAACACACACACTCACACCTACGGGCAATCTAGAGTGACCAATCAACCTAAGATGCATGTCTTTGGACTGTGGGAGGAAACCAGAGTACCCGGAGAAAACCCACGCAGGCACAGGGAGAACATGCTAATTATTCTAATCTAATGACTGGTTTTCTTTGGCTGTAAATCAATATTAACAGAAATAAACACTTGAAATAGATCACTCTGTAATGAATCTGTATAATATATGCGTTTCACTTTTTGTATTGAATTACTGAAATAAATAAACTTTTTGATGATATTCTAATTTATTGAGATTCACCTGTAACTTCATATATGTAAAGCAGAAGTATTATTGTAAATGTAGAAATGTGTTTTATTATTTGAGATTTCCCATCCTTTGGACAGTAAGGAAAGTCTATTTTAAGAAGATCTGAATATTCTGTCAATTCCAGTGAGAAACTGATTGTTTATTATCTACAAGGAATAGAATGGATGGGATTTTTTTTAATGCTGACTGACAGCAGTTTCACCTTACCTGAATTCACCTTACCTGAATTCACCTGCCCTAAATTTACCGTACCTATGTACTTTTAAATGCGACGTTTTGATGTGCTACTGTCAATATTTTAATTACTATAAGATAGTGTGCATCATGAAAACTCAATGACATCATTCAAGTGATATTTGATTTGTTCTACCCCATAGGTGCAGGGATGTAATATGGAACATGTGGTTTTACACCAGAATGGGACGCCCCACTGAGTCAGACTATCCACTGGATTCAGGTAAATGTTGCCTTTCACATTCTGGTGCACACTAAAGAAGTTTACCGAGATCCCTCTAACAGGATGGGCTCGTCCGCTTTCCAACCAAACTGTGACCATACTTTTATGAAGTACGACCACAGTATGGGCCAAAGGCATCAAGCGTAGACGACCCTAAACTCTGTGAGCGAGAGCAGAATGGTGGTAGGAAAAATGTGCAGAAGACAAATGCAGAGCAGTCATGACAAATCATTAGCATTTGGCCCAGTGAGCATGTCTCTACTCCACTAGGAGATTGCAGCCGATGAACATCTCAGTGTTTTTTAATCGTGTGGTTTTCCTGCTCTTTCTTAGTTTTCAGCCGGTAGCACCACCACCCATTAGCAGTCACCACAATGCACACCCAGCCCAACACAGAGCAGTCTTCTAGTTTAAAATACATCATAATAACTCTTCAGTCAGGATGTGACTGTATGACTTTTATTGACATATTTTTTGGTAGATTGTAAATATATGAAAAATATGAATGTGTGAATAACAAGAGAACCAGAGATAAAAAGCAAAAATGCATCAGTCTTTGCTTTTGTCCAGACCAAAGGAGCCAATGCACAAATATAAACATGAACTTTATATCACTTTTCTGAAAGTGGACACTGGGATATTCATAATGGTGATGTCAGAAAGAACAAATGGTACAGTCCAAACATTTATTTAAAATATATTATGCTGTTCATATAATCTTTATTAATGAATTAATCTTTATTAATCTTTAGTTTGAGGAAGCACTCAGTGTATAAATGGACTCTTCGGGCTTGCCCAATTACACCATAACTCACTTAATCTGCTGTTCACACTTCAGTCTTCAGTCTTCATTTAGGTGTGAGGAAAGAGTAGAATGAGAGAGAGGGAGGGCTGGCTTAAGGGAAAAGCCCTCTGGCAGCCTGTGGAAGCGTAGGTGTCGGATTAACAAACTTCATTCTGCCAGTTGGTGTCAACAGACTGCTGATGGCAAAGCATGTTGCATTTCCCTAGGGTTTCCACATGGTATCTCTAGCCATCCTAATCTAGTAAATTTGCTATATTTGGCACCTTTAAAGAATGATGCTATAATACAAGATGAGCAAATTAAATTTGAAAGGCTGTGTCTAAATATCTATTTGTTTATTTGTCTAAATATCACTTGATGAAGAGATCTTTAAGGCACTTTTTATAAAAAACTGTATTTTGACTCTGTGGTCTTTATCAAAGACTACTGTAATGCCAACTCTGTTAATGCTTTCAAATATTCAAAACATTCAAATCACAGACTGGTGTTAACAGCTGCGTAGAAGAGAAGGGACTGTCTATAGACTGTAGTTCTGCTCTGGCGATTGACAGGACAAGACATAATGGGTCAGGAGGTGGTGGGGATGAAAGACACAGGTGCTTTAACAGAGAATTTCAGACAGGATGGAAAGAGATGTAGAGTATGAGAAACATAACGTGTTTTCAAACATTAAAGCATGCAAATGACAAGTTCATATGGTGACACCAAAAAAAAAGAACGTTGAAAATGAGCATAATACACTTTTTTTCCAAAAGTATTCACTCACCTTTCTTGACTCACATATGAGCTTAAGTGACATCCCATTCCTAATATGGAATATCATAGGGTTCAATATGACGTTGGTCCACACTTTACAGCTAGAATAGCTTCAACTCTTCTGGGAAGGCTGTCCACATGGTTTAGGAGTATGTTCATGGGATTTTTGACCATTCTTCCAGAAGCGCATTTGTGAAGTCACATACTTACGTTGGACGAGAAGGCCTGGCTCTCAGTCTCCTCTCTAATTCATCCCAAAGGTGTTCTATCAGGTTGAGGTCAGGACTCTGTTCATCAACACCAGACTCTGCCATCCATGTCTTTATGGACCTTCCTTTGTGCACTGGTGCTCAGTCATGTTGGAAGACGAAGGGGCCAGCTCCAAACTGTTCCTACAAAGTTGGGAGCATGGAATTGTCCAAAATGTCTTGGTATGCTGAAGCATTCAGAGTTCCTATCACTGGAACTAAGGGCCCAATAATCCCCCCTCCATCAAACTTTACACTTGGCATAATGCAGTCAGACAAGTACCGTTCTCCTGGCAACTGCCAAATCCAGAAGCGTGCTTTACACCACTGCATCCGACGCTTTGCATTGCACTTGGTGATGCATGGCTTCGATGCAGCTGCTCGACCATGGAAACCCATTCCATGAAGCTCTCTGCGCACTGTTCTTGAGCTGGAGGCCACATGAAGTTTGGATGTCTGTAGTGATTGAATGCAGAAAGTTGGCGACCTCTTCGCACTATGCGCTTCAGCATCCGCTGACCCCGCTCTGTCAGTTTACGTGGCCTACCACTTCATGGCTGAGTTGCCGTCATTCCCAAACACTTCCATTTTCTTATAATAAAGCTTACAGTTGGAATAATTAGGAGCAAGGAAATTTCACGACTGCCTTGGTGGCATACCTTTTTTCACAGTTCCACGCTGGAATTCACTGAGCTCCTGAAAGCGATCCATTCTTTCACAAATGTTGGTAAAAAACATGCATGCCTAGGTGCTTAATTTGATACCCCTGTGGCCATGGAAGTGATTGAAACAGATGATTCCGATCATTTGGATAGGTGAGCAAATACTTTTGGCAATATAGTGTAGGTTCCCTTTAGAACATTTAACATTACATGAAAACAGAAACTAAATGTCAATTCATGTCTAAAGATCTTTCATAGATAACACCTAGTTGTGTTTCAAGGCCATTTGTCTCATACAGAAAATATACACAAGCATACATCTCAGTGAAAAAAATATAGTGCTGTAACTTGTGACTTTAAAATTATAAAAACAAATTTACAATAGTATGAATTAATTTAAAAATGCACAGTGAATGACATGCGAACTGGGCAAGCATGGAATGGTGCACATTTATCATGAGTTTTGATGGATAAGTTAGAGTCCCTGAGAAGGCCAACATAATATTCTGTAAGTGTGTACATGTTGAAAGTTGAGAGCAGCTCTCATCAGTGAATGCCACCTGCCTTGCTGATGTGTCCAGATTTCAAACTGCCATCGCAGATGACCCTGGTTGGTCATGTGCAGTCGCCTTTTGCTGGCATTGTTCAGATGAGGTTCACTGTGAACTTCAGAGGCTTGTCTTGGGCTCGCAGCATTTGATATATTGAATGACCACATTTATCACATATGAGCTGTCAGAGAAGGCAATGAAGGGTAATTAGCAAACAATGGCAGTGTTTGACACACTTCCGCCACAATGTGGCTTTCACGAGAGGCGGTCGCACTATCTCTTGCTCCTGCGCTTCCCCTGTTCCCTGGTGTTTCTGCTCGGCTTCTTTGTCTCGTCTCAGGACCCTGACGCTGCTCTTCGAATTTAACGAAGAAAATGGAATTGATCAAGTGGTCTCTCAACGCAATTGATACTCTTTTTCCACTAGGAGTCATGGGGCGGGAGAACCCGCATGTCCAGACGGAACGTTCTCGGCTGGATATGTGCTTGACTCGTGGGCGGCGTGGCGTGGTTTGTGTCTCGCGCCTCTCTCCTGGAAGATATTGAGGACGTGTACTTATTCGAACTTTGATCACTGGGTTTCTGCTGATTGGCCTGGGCGTTGCCCTGGTGTATCGGGAAATTAAAAGAGTGGGGTCAGTTATCGAACGCCCACGGAAATTGCCCAACATGATTGATGCGATGGGCAGAGCTGTCGGGACACAACAGGTGACTTTCGGTAAAAGCATGGATTCTATCATGGAGGGACTCCAAGCTCTGCATGTGAAGTTGGATCAGTTGGGAGACCGCTAACCTAAAGGAGCTGCTCGTGCTCCAAAACGGGCTCCTTGCTAAATTCTTGTGTTATCGCTTAGCTACATTGGCGCCCCAACAAATTTCTCCCTGAAGGTCGTCGTCTTGGTTACTGCTCCTTCCCCCACTCAAAGACTGTCAGAGGAGGGCTCTCGCCTTACATCGCGAACTCTGGCACAACTTGGGCCGGGCCTCTGGCTCCCCCCTGGCAGATGAACACGCCTCTCACTGCTTGATGTCTGTGTCTGATGCTTGTGCTGTGGGGATTTTTTGCATGCTCATAGACTGTTGTCCTGTTTGAGAACAATCTGTGATCATATTTTTTTTTGTCTCCTCCCAATGTTTATCTTTCTATGTTCTTCCTTAATCTGCGAAACGGCGGCGCGTTTCGATGCAGCGGCCGCTCCGAGGTCCCGGTGCTTTACACTGAGGCCCCGGGGGAACGTATTTCGTCGCCTTGTACTTGTACATTGTGATGACAAATAAACCTCCTTGATTCCTTGATTCCTTGAATGTCTACTGTGAAGATTTTTGTAGAAGTGCCAACATTCCAGGTGTGTTCCACATTCCACATTTTGGTTGTTGGGTGTTATCAAAAGGAACAGGATACTTGTATTTGGAACCAGGATATACAGTGAAACCTCAAGGGCATACCCCATTGAAGATCAAACACCTACCCCTTGGTTCAAAAAAGAATGTCTGAGTGTTTTTTTTTTGTTTTGGCAATTAAAGCATGAAACTCATTTGTTACAGTAACTGTTATGCTAAGTATGATCCAGAACTGTGCATTTACACACTAGCCAAAATGGGTGATTTCTTGTGGAATGATAACCACACCCTGCACAATCTGTGATGGTCTTCAGATACACTATATTGCCAAAAGTAATTACTCGCCCGTGCAAATCATTCATTGAATTCTGGTGTACCAATCAATGCCAAGGCCACAGGTATATAAGACCAAGCCCCTAGGCTTGCAAACTGCTTCTACAAACATTTGTGAAACAACGAGATGTTCTCAGGAGCTCAGTGAGTCCCAGCATGATAACCCGTGCAGCAGTCATGAAATTTCCTCATTACTAAATATTCACAGTCAACTGTCAGTGGTTGAGAACAGCAGCAACTATGCCATGAAGTGGTAGGCCAGGTAAAATGACAGAGCAGGGTCAGAGCAGGGTCAGAGCAGGGTCAGAGCAAGGTCAGAGCAGGGTCAGAGCAGGGTCAGAGGATGCTGAGGTGCATAGTGCACAGAGGTCCGCAACTTTCTGCAGAGTCAATCACTACAGATCTCAAAACTTTTTGTGGCCCTCAGATTATCTTAAGAACAGTATATAAATATGGGTTTATATAAATACATGCTCTTCTTCCTTACTAGTGTTGGCAAATGTCTGCTCCTGTCTGGCTTGCCAGAATTGTATTTCAGTGTCAGATTGAATGGGTCAAAAATGAATCCAGGTACAAAAATGATCTTCATGTTCATGGAACTACATTCCACACGAGTTTATAATGCTTTCAACTGCTTGGCCAGTACATGTTCTGCATTGAAATATGGGCGGTGGAGAGGGGGGGGGGGGGGTGTTTCCTCACACACATTAGGACCCCTAATACCCATTAAATAACATCCTGGCAGTTTGTCTGAATATCATCCAAGCTCATACAGTATATCCAGCATGTATTGTCACCTAAGTAAACTATTAATGGTACCAGGTGCCAGACGTAGGGATGAAAAGACACTGAATAAAATTAGAAAGCAACTGAGGATATATAGACAAATAAAGAATAATGCATACAAAAGAGAGCAGCACACCTTCCTGAAGGCATGAATTTTTGCCAAAAGGAGGTGGAGGTGCAGTGCCTAAGGGAACTTATTACATCGATGGATTCTAGGTAATCCTCCTTTTTTGCTTGTCTGAGGTGCATGTTTCTTTCTCCATAGTTTAATCTTATGTGCAAATTTACACTGTTCTGAAGACAAAGCAAACAGTACATAATGTACCATCATCAGTGGTGGACAGTAACGAAGTAAATGTAATTCGTTACTGTACTTAAGAAAATCTTTTCGTGTTTCTTTAGTTTACTTAAGTATACTTTTGTAACTTTTTACTTTACTTTTTTACTACATTATGCAAAATCTGTCGTTCCTTCAGGCTTCATGTGTTAAAAAGTAACGTCAAAACAGAAGAAGCGCGAAGCACGCTCACCAATCAGGGTTCCGTCCAACAGCAACGCAGCAGCGAAAAGTTCAGGGAGAACAGATCTCTACATAAAATTGTATACACGGTTAGTTATCTAACTAGCTAGCTAAGTATGCTATTAGTACACAACCGAAAACTGCCTTAGTTACGCACTCGGTGTGTAGCTAGCTAAGTTAGCTAGCTAGCTAGTTATTTGTTTTAAAATAGTTAATTGTATTTGGAGCTTCCAGCTAACTAAATGCGTTGATATTGTGAAATAATAAACATTCGAACAAGGGACTTTACATTAGAAAACAAGTTCTATTTTAACTCAAATACGTGGTTAGTGTACTTCGTTCACCACTGAACATCATGTATGAAAAGGTGCTATATAATTATATATGCCAAGAATGCTCCTGTGGTCATGAACTAGCCATTGGTGAAGCACTGCATTAGGCCCCCTACTGTACTCTAATGTAGCGTTTGAACATCTTCTAGTAAGGTGGATGGAGAGCATGTTGGGGACAGTGTTTGCTTAGGCTTTTAAGGTAAAAAAAAAAACTTGCACACTTTACTCCTAAGTACTGGAATAGATCAAAGCTATGTTTACTATTCTACCCAAGAAATGATGTCACTGACAAAGAATTATGCAATTTTTAATGGAAATAGATTGAGTTGGTCATTTTAAAATCATCTTAAGCTTAAAAATGTAAAACCAACAACCCTCCACATGTGAATTAGCATGAAGGTATGACTCAAATATGAAAGTGTATTTGTGGTGTATTTGCTGGGTGACAGGTAAAGCCCCAAACACTGAGATGCTGGTGTTTGTTTTTTAAAGACTTTTAATTTATAGACATGCCAAAAAAAACCCCACCCCCATCTCAAAACAAAACATGCAAATGAAATCTATTTATATTTTCTAAAAAGAACTTTCAAATGTATCTTGTTCTATACAGGAACATCTCAAGATCAAACACCATGTTCACATAGAACATGAGAGCGGTTTGAGAGGCATTATTGACATCTCTTTAAAGGACCGACATGTCAATAACCCAATCTTGCTCTTGCTATCCTTACAGAGGAATAGCTTAACCCAAATGGTGTATAAAAACTACTATAGAAGTACTACAAAACCAAGAGGCCGGAGGTCTCATATGCTGTGAACGATTTTGTGATGCTGTTTACAGTTTGAATTAGAAGACCCCTTTATACAAGGACATGCTCTGTTGTAAAGTCTTTTGTTTTAAAATAAAATAAAAAAATGTAGCCTAAATAATTGGTTCAGCTCCGTAATATCAGTGTGTTTATAAAATAATAAGCCAAAAATAAAAGCAGTCAGGATCACACTCAACTCTGTTTTAATGTTAAGGAGGCATAATAAATATAACATGAATAATAAAGTGTAAATGTAAATACAGTTTAAATGATAAAGATATGTTTTTTTAATTATATGTCTATATGGAAATTATGTATATTAATTTTTCTAAAATGATACATTTTACATTTCTAAAGCACGCACAAGCACGTGACATTGGAAACACTGGCAATTTAGGGGAAACTTGTTTCTTGTGGGTGAACACTTTGATCACTAGTGTTTTAAAGTTTTAACGGCTTTTATGCCCCTGCACAGTCAGGAAACTTTCAGTTTATATTTGGTGATCAGGACTTTCAGTATAGCTAAAGTGAGTTTGAACGTATTGTTACTGGATGAAGCTTCCTTTTAATAGTCATCTAGAAAAGTGGAAAAATTAGAGTAAGAGAGACTGAGGTCTCACTGTTGGGGGGTGGGGGGTGAGGAGCATTCTGGCAACCTTTGGAAGAGTGGGTGTCATTCTAATATGGGCAGATTGCTGTTCTCATGGAAAAGCATGCTATGGTCCTCCAGAGTTTCCATGAGTGTTATCTCTAGCTATCGTGCTGTCATTAGCAGCGGAATGTTTGACAGCAGGATCTCTCATTCATAATCATTCTTAGCATTTGCAATAGTAACTATACACAGGATAAGATATGATATCCTATGCTAAATCATTACAACTTCACATAGGGCCCAGCTCACTCACCTTATACCACAAACCACAACATTAACATAATGAAGTCAGGTCTTCAGGTCTGCTTCCTCTCATTAAATTCTGCTTAGCATTTATCAGTGTTCATATTTTCACTAGTGGTAATTTGCACAGTGATACTCTATAATATTAGCACCAGATTTCCACAGTGATTTTGAATTTTGAGTTTTTGAATTATTTGGTATATTACTGAAAGCCATTTTGGGCGATTTTAATGTTAACGCCATGTAACCCAAATCAATTTGTGAGTGACTTTATCTACTGGACTGTTTGTTCTGCTATGTTCTACTTATGAGCTTGGTCATACTCACTTTTAAAAGTAATTTATTCTTGTTATTGACATTGAAGTTGAAAAAATTATCTTCAACACATCATTATTTTGTCATATCTTTTTCCTGACCAGTCCTGCAATTCTAAAAAACATCAGACTGTCCAATATAATACAATGATGTCAAGAACTTATTGTCTTAAGTGTTATTAAAAAGACTGTACTCAGTTTTCAATAGGTCATAGCCTTGGCTTGTTCTCTAAAGTGTGGGGAGATTTACTCCATGTCCTTATAATCAGGATTGAGATTTAAAAAATTACCTCAGCACATCAGACCCTCTGATTATGACCGCTCAGCTTTTTATTTGAATTGAGTCTCCTTTTCTTAAAAAAAAAAAAGACTTTATATTTCACACAGTGCCGGCAATCCTGTGATATTATACTTTCATGTGCTTTAAAAGCTTATCTCTTATAAGTCCCTTATGTTTTATTTGTTTACTTAATTTCTGGCACTGACAAATGAGTTGTTACTTGCTGTCCTAGAAAGGAGTAGTGTGACTGACTTGTAGAATTTTCTCTATTCAGCTGCAATCACCAGGCAACGCTTTACAATGATCTTGCACCTACATTAATTAGCTATGTTATTATATATGCACTATATTGCCAAAAGCATTTGCTCACCCATCCAAATTATATGAATCAGGTGTTTCAATCACTTCCATGGCCACAGGTGTACAAAATTAAGCACCTAGGCATGCAGACTGTTTTTTACAAACATTTGTGAACGAATGGGTCGCTCTCAGGAGCTCAGTGAATTCCAGTGTGGAACTGTGATAGGATGCCACCTGTGCAACAAATCCAGTCGTGAAATTTCCTCACTCCTAAATATTCCACAGTCAACTGTCAGCTGTATTATAAGAAAATGGGTTTGGGAATGACAGCAACTCAGCCACTAACTGGTAGGCCACATAAACTGATGGAGTGGGGTCAGTGGATGCAGAAGTGCATAGTACGAACAGTGCGCAGAGAACTTCATGGGTTTCTGTGATAGAGCAGCTGCATCCAAGCTATACATCACCAAGTGCAATGCAAAGCGTTGGATGCAGTGGTGTAAAACACGCCGCCACTGGACTCTAGAGCAGTGGAGGTGCGTTCTCTGGAGAGACGAATCGCGCTTCTCCATCTGGCAATCTGATGGATGAGTCTGGGTTTGGCAGTTGCCAGGAGAACGGTACTTGTCTGAGTGCATTGTGCCAAGTGTAAAGTTTGGTGAAGGGGGGGATTATGGTGTGGGGGTGTTTTTCAGGAGCTGTGCTTGGCTGCTTAGTTCCAGTGAAAGGAACTCTGAATGCTTCAGCATACCAAGACATTTTTGACAATTCCATGTTCCCAACTTAATGGGAACAGTTTGGAGCTGGCCCCTTCCTCTTCCAGCATGACAAGCAAGGTCCATAAAGACATGGATAGCAGAGTCTGGTGTGAATGAACTTGACTGGCCTGCACAGAGTCCTGACCTCAACCTGACAGAACACCTTTGGCGTGAATTAGAGCGGAGACTGAGAGCCAGGCCACCTCGTCCAACATCAGTATGTGACCTCACAGATGCACTTCTGGAAGAATGGTCAAAAATCCCCATAAACACACTCCTAAACCTTGTGGAAGCCTTTCCAGAAGAGCTGAAGCTGTTCTAGCTGAAAAAGGTGGACCAATGTCATATTTAACCCTATGGATTAGGAATGTGATGTCACTTAAGCTCATGTGTGAGTCAAGGAAGCTGAGCGAAGACTTTTGGTGTATAATATTATATATACACCTTTCCTTGAAGATCTTGTACCTTTTGCTTATCTGTTGCCATTCACAATGAATCAGACAACCTATGTTTTTCACTGATATTCCTTTGCCTGTTAATGTTTACTGAAGACACTTTGGTGTTACATCAAGTCATGTTACCATACCTGCTCTACTAGGCTACAGGAACATTCATCATTCAGTTGCATTCTGAGAGCAGGACCATTTCTAACCAAATATTTTTTTAAGATTGAAAACATAGAAATAGAAAAGAAAATAGTTTACTGTTGTTTAGTGCACAGTTGAGTCATGACTCATACACTGTTTTTTTAAGTATCTAGCAGGCTGTTGTACCTCCTTTAAATTTCATAAAACGCAGAAATTCCCCCGTACAATTTGTGAGAAGGTAGAGAGCGAACCTATTTAACTCATAAAGCTCACAAGTAAGTGTGTATGTGCATATGAGATAAGCCCAATAGATAATAATGATCATTATCATTAGGTTTGATTTACTTATGAAAACACGACCGGTCTTTGTTGGTAGGAGTGCCTGCTTTTTTGAACCAATGAAAGGTTAACTTTGCTGTAGCCTGAGAGTCTTTTGCTCTCCTAGATACTTTGACTTTTAAACATTTTGGCAATAGTGACTTCGTGGTTAAGAGTTCCACTACAGGCGGTTTTGAGAATGAGGTCTTGAGGTTAAGCCTGATGTAACATGGGGAGCTACATTTTATCAATGGGTTTGTTTGTATCTAAATATGTTCTGCCTCCCTCAAGCTCCTGTGTGCAAAGAATCAAATGTGAGTCTGGGAGAGATATGGAGTTAAAGAGTGACAAGTGCTTGTTTGAATCACAGGTGTCGATGTAGTGTGAGGGTTGGGGATTTGAAGTGCAGAGAATGAGAGAGAGAGAGAAGGTGTGAGCAAGCGAGTGTATGCAAGGAGAAGGAGCATGTGTGCATGTGAGAGTGAGCGAGTGTGTGCACATGAGAGAGACACCAGTTTTGGGGGAAAAAAAAGTCCACTTCCACTTGTACAGTTTAAATAACGTCAAGGAGCTTGCTCAGAAAAGGTGGGTGTGGGGGAGAGATGACGCAGCTCCTAAAGTGTGTCAGGTAGCTGAACACTGACCAGTAACCCCAGTGAGGTCTGGTGGAAGGAAGAACATGGAAAACATCTGTAAGATGGTATCTTCAAACAAATAAAAAGTGACAAGACTCAAAACTTCACTAACGGGCTACATGTTTGAGTCAAAAATACACCCCCCAGCCTATATACACAATCTCACCCACACTATAGTTTTAAGGAAAATTCAGTTGGGGTTAGTCCCAAGCTTAGCTTGCCTTTGCTACCTTTTGCAACAGTTATAAGAGTTCAGCTCTGTTTACTGGACTTTTCAGTTCAGCTGTGTTTCATTCAGTGCTTTGATTGACCCACCATTAGGTTGACCCTGTTGTTTGTGCTTATGCACCGAATGGCAGTTCGGAGTACCCGGCCTTCTTGGAGTCCTTGGAGGGGGTGCTGGAAGGTGCCCCTTCTGGGGATTCCATTGTTCTGCTGGGGACTTCAATGCTCACGTGGGCAATGACAGTAGGACCTGGAAGGGCGTGATTGGGAGGAACGGCCTCTCCGATCTGAACCCGAGTGGTGTTCTGTTATTGGACTTCTGTGCTCGTCACGGTTTGTCCATAACAAACACCATGTTTGAGCACAGAGGTGTCCATAAGTGCACATGGCACCAGGACACCTTAGGTCGCAGTTCGATGATCGATTTTGTAATCGTATCGTCGAACTTGCGACCGCGTGTCTTGGACACTGGGTAAAGAGAGGAGCTGAGCTGTCAACCGATCACCACCTAGTGGTGAGTTGGATCAGATGGCGGGCGAGGATGCCGGACAGACCTGGCAGACCCAAACGTACTGTGAGGGTTTGCTGGGAACGCCTGGCAGAGGAACCTGTCAGAAAGGTCTTTAACTCCCACATCCGACAAAGCTTTGACCGCATCCCGAGGGAGGCCGGAAACATTGAGTCTGAGTGGGCTTGGTTCCGTGCTTCTATTGTCAATGCGGCAGATCGGAGCTGTGGCCACAAGGTTGTCGGTGCCTGTCGTGGGGCGGCAATCCCAGAACCCGGTGGTGCACACCGCGGTTAAGGGAGGCCGTCAAGCTGAAGAAAGAGTCCCATCGGGCCTGGTTGGCCCGTGGGACTTTGGAGGCAGCAGACAGGTACAAGGGGCCCAAGCGGATCGCTGCTTTGACTGTCGCAGAGGCAAAAACTCGGGTGTGGGAAGAGTTTGGTGAGACCATGGAAAGTGACTTTCGATCGGCTCCGAGGAGGTTCTGGCAAACCGCCAGGCAACTCAGGAGGGGAAAGCGGTTCCCGACCAACACTGTATACAGTGAGGCTGGGGATCTGCTGACCTCGACTGGGGATGTCATTAGGGGGGTGGAAGGAATACTTCGAGGATCTTCTCAATCCCACCACCACGTCTTCCATAGAGGAAGCAGAACCAGAGGACTGGGGGGTTTGCCCATCACTAGGGCTGAGGTGACCAGGGTAGTTGTGAAACTCCTTGGTGCCAAGGCTCCGGGGGTGGATGAGATCCGTCCTGAGTTCCTTAAGGCTCTGGATGTTGTGGGACTGTCTTGGTTGACACGCCTTTGCAACATCGCGTGTACATCGGGGGCAGTGCCTCTGGATTGGCAAACTGGGTGGTGGTTCCCCTTTAAGAAAGGAGACCGGAGAGTGTGCTCCAACTATCGGGGATCACACTTCTCAGCCTCCCCGGTAAGGTCTATGCAGGGGTTCTGGAGAAGAGAGCCCGTTCGATAGTCGAATCTCAGTTACAAGAGGAACAATGTGGGTTCCGGCCCTGGTCGTGGAACACTGGACCAACTTTTCACCCTTGCGAGGGTCCTAGAGGGTGCATGGGAGTTTGCCCAACCAGTCCACATGTGCTTTGTGGATTTGGAAAAGGCATTCGACCGTGTCCCTCGGGGATTCCTCTGGGGGGTGCTCCGGGAGTATAAGTGGGGGGCCCGTTGCTACGGGCTATCCAGTCCCTATACAAACGGAGCAGGAGTTTGGTTCGCATGGCCGGCAGTAAGTCAGACTGGTTTCCGTGGGAGTTGGACTCCGCCAAGGCTGCCCTTTGTCACCGATTCTGTTCATAACTTTTATGGACAGAATTTCTCGGCGTAGCCAAGTGGTGGAGGGGTTCGGTTTGGTGGCCTCAGGATTCCACGCCTTCTCTTTGCAGATGATGTGGTCCTGTTGGCATCATCGGGCCGAGACCTACAGCTCTCGCTGGATCAGTTTGCAGCCGAAAGTGCGAGATGGCTGGGATGAGAATCAGCACCTCTAAAACTGAGACCATGGTACTCAGTCGGACAAGGGTGGAGTGCCCTCTGGGTCGGGAGTGAGTCCTTGCCTCAAGTGGAGGAGTTTAAGTATCTCGGGTTCTTGTTCACGAGTGAGGGAAGGATGGAACGTAGATTGACAGGCGGATTGGTGCTGCGGCTGCAGTATTGCGGTCGCTGTACCGACCGTTAGGTGAAGAGAGAGCTGAGCCGAAAGGCAAAGCTCTCAATTTACTGGTCAATCTACGCCCGACTCTTACCTATGGTCACGAGCTTTGGGTAGTGACCGAAAGAATGAGATCGCGAATACAAGCGGCCGAAATGAGTTTTCTTCGCAGGGTGTCTGGGCTCTCCCTTAGAGATAAGGTACGGAGCACAGTCATCCGGGAGGGGCTCGGAGTAGAGTCACTGCTCCTCCACGTAGAGAGGAGCCAGCTGAGGTGGTTCGGGCATCTGGTTCGATGCCACCTGGGCGCCTGCCTAGGGAGGCGCTCTGGGCATGTCCAACTGGGAGGAGACCCCGGGGAAGACCCAGGACACGCTGGAGAGATTATATCTCTCGGCTGTCCTGGGAACGCCTTGGTATCCCCCCAGAAGAGCTGGAAGAGGTGGCTGGGGAGAGGGAAACCTGGGCCTCTTTGCTTAGGCTACTGCCCCCGCGACCCGGACCCGGATAAGCGGAAGAAAATGGATGGATGGATGGATGGATAGGTTGACCATTAGTTCTTTTGTGCTGTAGTTGTTTTGTAACATATTATGATAATCATCAGAACCTTTACTCTGACTATCAGTGCGATTGCCTGTACATATGTCCATATGTGTGTTCCTAAACCAGCTAATTATATGTATTATGTGCATTGTGTACATAAAAAATGCAGACATCTAACACTGACTCATATTGATTGATGTGGTATATCACTCAGTATGTGCAAATAAACCTTTATTAATTCAATGAAATCAAAAACCAAAACTCAAATTGAATTAGAATGAAAGCACAACTCTAACTAGTTTTTACTTGGAGAATGTTGATTTCTTTTTGATATTCTTTGTTACATATGCTAGTATCTCACCAACTTGCTAAGACAAGTCTGTGAAAAGCTAACATTACACTATGAGAATAAACTGAGTGACTGTGGTATAATTTGACCCAGATTTGTTCATCTTTCTATTCTGGTAATGACTAGAAGTTATTTGTCAAAAGGGTTATTTCAGCAAAGCAGTTAAGTTGTGCAAGACCACACTAGTCTGTTTGAGTAGCAAGACCACACTAGTCTGTTTGAGTAGCAAGACCACACTAGTCTGTTTGAGTAGCAAGACCACACTAGTCTGTTTGAGTAGCAAGACCATACTAGTCTGTTTGAGTAGCAAGACCACACTAGTCTGTTTGAGTAGCAAGACCACACTAGTCTGTTTGAGTAGCGGACATTATGCAGGTTGTTCGGATGCATTTTAAACGGGGTTAAAAGGTTGTGCAGCCGTTGTAGCTCTTCACCTGAAATCCCCAGCTGGAAATCACACACACGTGGGTATTTTGACCATGTTGCAAACGTATAGTCATCTTTGCAAAACACTTGGTGCACCTGTCAGCGTGGAGTGTTTTGAGACTAAAGCTAACCACATTTCATGATTCTGCAATACAAAAAAAAAAAAAAAAGTAAACCTGTTGATCTCTTTCTTTGCCACCCTTGCTATGTTTGCAGGCCACAAAATGTGGTTTGATTTGTGTGGTAACCATAAAAATCCCAAATATGTTATGTTTTGCTAACACCTTGGCAGCCTAGACTTAGCGAGCATGGCTGACTGTGACATCTGAGCGTGTTGTTTTGGCTCCAGGCTGGGACATGACTGTGAGAATGTTTATTCTTCTTTCTTGCTGACCTTGTAAGCTTGTCTGAGCTTTCATAATACTTTCACTTTCAGTATGTCAAGGCTCAGCTTCCCAGCCGCTCCACCTTCCAGCCTACAAGGACAGTTTAGCATTCTTTAGTATACTGACTCTTAATCCAGTTTAAATGAAATATTAATATATTAATATCGACCTTAAACATACAATTAATCAGTTGAATATTTTAGGTGTTATACAGCCCCTCACTTTCGTGACAAATATATATAATTAATCAACTTATGTATGTAGAAAACCGAAATCCATAAATCTTTCATTCTTGACTTCTCTTTCTTTTTTTTAAGCAAACACTGGGGAATTACTTTGTGCCTGCATGACTAATACAGGAGCCTAAATGTAAGTAAAAAGAAATACATTTTGGATATAGAAACAGTGAATAACAGCTGACTGTTAAATGAGGGTGTAACGTTAGGGATTTTGAAGCAGGACGCCACAGAGCTGCCGTAACACTCAATGTTTAATTATACAAATACGCTATTTGTATAAGTCAACATACTCGTACAAATACACTTTGAACAAAGACGTGCACAAGACACTGCGTAAACGCACATTAAATAGACGAACAATGCTATCCCCTGGTGATGATGAGATGAGCCACAGGTGAGACTGATGAACACACCCACACCGACACACACCCACGGAACTACACATATGGACTTAGATGATGTAAACACACGCCCAAAAGGAGGGATCCGGGAACGTCACCGTGACAGAGGGTTTTTCAATTACATATCAAATATCAGTTTTATCTTGTCTTTAATGTACAGGACACTAATCAGGTGAAATTACCATTGTGTAAAAAAATCTGGAGAGAATTATACAATATGTTATAGTTATTAATGCCAAAAAAGGGAGTTAAGTTATTAAACTGTGTGATTAAGGCTTGATTTGAGCTCTAATTTTGTTACATATCTGTCACGTCTGGTTCCGCTTCCCTCCGGTCAGTCGTGTCTTTTTTTGGTTTCCCCATGTGTTCCCATGTCACGCCCTGTCATTTGTAACTCCAACCCCTCATCAGTGTTTCCAGCTGTGTCTTGATGGGTCCTTGTTTAGTCTGTGTATTTTAGTCCTGTGTTTGGTCTTTTGGTTTATCGGTTATTGTAAGTACTGTTCGTCATTAAAGCTCCCTTGTGGTTTGCTTGATGATCTCTATCATACATGTTTCCCCGGTCCTATGTATTAGTGTTTGCCGTTACTGTTATTTGGTTAACATGGTTTGTGTTGTTTGATTTGTCTTTGCATCATGTTTATGTGTAGGTCTGATAGTTTTTTTTAGTCTGGAGGTGAGTGTTAAACTTGAACACCCACACTGACCAATATCGTGGCAGGTGGCAGTGTGATTCTGGGAGGGTCATACTGTGGAGTGTCATCGCTGACTGACTGACCTGGGCCACTAATACAATGAGGTCCCTGTAAAAAGTCTCTTAGTTTTGTTAATAAACCTTAACAATCTGCATTTGCGTCCTGCCTCCAACAACCCTACAATGTCTGTATAGCGTATTTCTCCAGGTACTTCTGGATTATCTCTCCCTCGCTCCTTGAGGTGGCAACCGTGGCAACGTTGGGGTGTGTGCGATAGCTCTGCCCCTTCCTTTTCCCCCGTGCTTACCTCTTTTCGTCCTGTCTTTGGGCTCATCTTTATGTAACGGGGAGGGGGAGGAAGGATGCTCCCCCCAGAATAGATTCATTGCCGTAGAAAGTAGAGCATTTAGCACTTCTTCACAAAGAATGACGATCACTAAAACACGAAGTGGACCCAACAAAGAGACGAGCAACTTAGCATGACGTTGACACACATTATATACTTTCAAATAATGAGACCCAACTGCGCCACATTATGTTGATGAGATGAGCCACAGGTGAGATGGATGAACACACCCAAGGAAATACATATATAGACAAAACATTTGACGCAGACCACACATATTATTGCGTATGGTCGGGAAAGGCTGGACACATGTGCGAGGATGAGGTATATGTCTTTAATTGATATATACAACCACAGGAGTAAAACATGCGCACAAATACAGACACCAGAATACCTGCACTAACGCTACAGACACTACAATACCTACAGTAAAACATGGAGTGCAGATGAACATACATCAACAGAAACATGAAACACTAAGTTACTTATATTAACTAAACACAGGAATACAAAACAGATCATACTATGACCCCAAAGCTAGAAACATAAAAGCAGCTTACAACCCTTGAAACACTGAAAGATCACAACATGACACAGACATAATGTGACACTAAATCGACTGACAAAGTAAGCAAACACGAGGAATAAATACCAAACCCAGAGAACAAGTCGACTTGCTCAGTAGTCACAGTGATTAATGGTGACATTCCAGGGGCCTTGAGGCTCCTCTTCTCTCAGAAGACATGTTGTGCTTTAGTAAATCTAACCCTGTCAACATTTGTGTGATTGTGGATTATTAACAGATTCATTTACAGATTAATTTACAAAAGCTTTAATGATCACATGCATATGTAGCATATGCATTATTATGCTGAACAATAACTTTCAGTACAGAGAACGGAAAAGTTTGATGTCTCAAAACACAGAACGGAAGCTTAATAGCAGTCGGTCCAGGCCTCAGTCGGGAATCACTCTAGACATCTTAACATTAGATTGTTAATCAAATGGTTTCCTGTAAGTGGAGAACAATCGCTCAAGATCCTGACTCTAAAAATACTACTGCTGTCTTTAGTCCTGGGAAATTGGTGTATGTTGTGCTTTCATTAAGGCTGACTGTCCTGGTACTTTCACTCTTGCAGTATCTGGTTCATTCAATACAATGGAATTTGTCAAGGATTGTTGTATTATGATCTTGGATGTTTTTTTAGACTTATCTTTACATTCTCTAATAAATTCTGTCTTTATCTTCAGTGTTACAACAACTGAATAGCCACAAACAGAGAAGCATGAAAAGATACATGGAATTGTAGAGTTTTTCAATTCAATAAATGTAGTTGAAAAAATATATAAATTGCCTCAGATATGAACAGTACTAGTCAAAGGTTTATGTACACCTTTGTATTTTGTATTTCGTATTATGTTGTCTAGTGTCAACCAGAGGAGGATGTGTTCCTCTTTCTGAGTCTTAGTTCCTCTTAAGGTTTCCTCCTCTTAGACCAAGAAGTTTTTCCTCACCACTATCACCTTTTATGTGCTGTACTGACACTTGGATATGTCTGTATATATATATATATATATAAGGCTACTTTGTGAAAATGGCTATCGTACAAAGCACAATATTAATATTCTTTGACTGATTGAGTTGAATCTGTCTATAATGTACATAACAGAACATTGCATAAGTACCTTAGTGTGTATTTGGCATTGATTAATGAATTAAACATTTGTCAACAAATGCTGTGAACAGGTAGCATGATTTAAATAGGTAGGCCTAGCAATGTGACGGTGCGGCACAGAAGAAGCAAGAGGCCCAGGAGTGTTTAGAGAATCTTTATTCTCCATGATTAGATCATCTTTATTGTCCATGTTTAGATCATCTTTATTCTCCATGTTTAGATCATCTTTATTCTCCATGTTTAGACTCGAGCTTCAAAGGAAAGAGCTGGCCAGGCAGTAGCATAGCTCAGAGTGTACAGGACCTGGACCTGAGGTCGTAACTAGCAACTGGGACAAAGGCAGATCTAATGTGTGATGCATGTCTGATGTATTTCCTATATTAAATACTGAAATATGTATATTTCTGATACCGTAGGATATCCAAACTTTCACTTAGGTACAGATTCTTTATACAAATAGCACTCCTGTCAATATCTGAGGACAGTAGTCTAAGTAAAAGTCACCACCAAGCAATAGTTTGATACGCTTCCTCTTCTCCCTTGCTATTGTTTTAATGTAAGAGAGACTAGGGATGGTTGGAACACCTATTTAGCACCTATAAGTCAGACTATTAATGTTAGACCTCTCAAAAGTTTACACTGATACATATAGTAAAAACCAATTCCTAATTAGGTCTAATGTGTTTCGTTGAAAATGTGTTTAGGTGTGGTTACACGGTCATGACATTACATAGTCATCTGCTTCACTTTCTACAAAGGCAAACTGAAACTCCATGTGGACATGTAATTATGCCAACACTTCCAAATCTGTTCATAAAGAGGAAAAGGAAGAAGCAATGCAGCGTGGAATTGTTTTTTTCTTTGTTTTAAAACAGGATGTGTAGCACGACCGGTTATGCATCTAAACTCATTCCAAAGGAAATTCATCACAAGCAAATAGTTGAATAGGAACTAGAACAAAAAGCCACTAGATGGCATCACTACCTTCCTGAATCAATTTGCCCTGAAACTATCTTTATATTTCCATTTCCCATTCATGCTTCTGCTCCCTCATGGTGTTTGTCTGTGAAGTTTATGAAGTGAGTGTATACATTATGAGTAGATAAGATCTCTGCATGTCTCCTATACACCTAATAAGCTGAGCGCACCTGTTGCTGCTATTCGCATTAGGTTGAACTTTTCTTTCTTTCAGTGTGCTGATAGAACAGAAGGCAATAGCATTCACCCTTTCTCTACAATCACACGTACTGTGGGGGGACATCATTTGGGCCAAATGCAATCCATCATGTGATTTCTTCACTGGTGGCAGCTGAGATGAGCTTGTTTTATTTCTGTTGGCAGAAAATTCTTACATGCTTCACAAACACCAGTGTCTGTATTTAGCTATTATTTTAGGAGGGACATTGTCATCCATTCAGGACCACTTTACATCATAATTACGTTGTTTAGGAAAGAAGCTTGATCACAGGTCTACACTCCTGTTTATTGGCTCAAGGTGTAGTCAATTTTTTTCTCTTTAGTAAAAACAAATACCTTGATGTCATAGTATTACATTAAAAGTGTAAGTCAAACTTTCAAAGATCCATTTCAGAGTGTGAAGAGGTGGCAGGTGGCAAAATCTACAGCTCTGGAAGGGAAAGTCCTGCTGACTCAAGGCTTGATGCTGAAAAGGAAATGTCCTCTGACCCGCTTTGTGTCCCATCTCGTCTCTACCCCACAACGTCAGTCTCCAAGACATTCCTGTAAGCGTTTGTGGGTGATAGCAACTGGGGGCAAGACCTTTCCCAGCTTCCTGAGACCGACCTACACCCTCACGCTCTTGTTCTCAAGTTTCTCAACGCCAAAAGGATGTGTCCCTGAGAGCATTCAACTACAGCTTGAGCCTCTTGGGATTGTGGCTAGACAGCGTGAGAGCGTGAGATCCAAGCCCTTCTGCTGGTGGAGGGCATGATTCTAAACAGATTTACTCAGTAGACAACATTAGAAATGCCTCATCTTCAAGAATAGCTAAACAACCAAAAAAAAAAAAACCAAACAAGAAAGTGCACCACCAAACAACAACTACAAAAAGTTTAAGCGGTAATAACATTTACAGTATGTTTACTTTCTCTACAGCCGTGCACTTGTGAAAAGCATGGTTGGCACAAACTATTTGTTTACCTTGAGATAAAAGATAAAAAACAAATACCTAGTGCAGAGAAGTATCGTGTAAAACTGAAGGTCTCCTCAAGAAAATTCATGGAAGAATCTAACTTTAATTTCATAATCTGTACGCAAAGGGTATCCAAAATCAAGGACTCTTATAGAGGTTACATATAGTGTAGCACACGATATATCAGTCATCATTGGTGTCTTTCATTCATTGAGTAGACAGTTGTCTAAGAATCAGACAACTTGTTTGATGTCTGAAACCATGGAAGCTTATTGTACTAAAAATGCTTTCTAATGTAAATGAAATACGACAAAGATACACAGCATCATTGATGCAAACCACTAGTCTTAGTTTGCACCTGTTCTTTTAGGTGCTAATAGTTCCTCCATGTAGAGAATCTTCAGTCTGCAAACAGGAGTGGGTGTGTGAGCTACAAGCATTAGGAGCCTCCCATAAAAAAAAAAGTGAAAATACATAAGATACTTGGATCATGGCCAAGCAAGCGCTGAAGACGGAGAGGTCTGCACTTGGTCCCCAGATAGCATCTCCAGGTTCCTCTCATGTCCTCTGTCCTATGCAGAGAGAGGTTCTCCAAACATCTTCACAGACTTGGTTGTTGATACGCTGTATCCAACTTAGCAACCCAGTAACACAAAGTCTTACAGAGTCCCAGGTGCTGGCAGTGTCTCTCACAGCCCATACAGGAAGAGCACAGCTGCCCCAGGCAGATGCTCGAGCTACATTGGTGCCTTTGAGCAGGCTGATCAAGAACATCAGGATGGCTAGATCCATAATCGCACACCGCAAGGGGCTCCTGTCTTTGTCCTAGCTCACACGAGCTCAGCAAGGTGTGTGAGAAGGTCCTTACCAAACGTTCAACTCTTCTTGTGAACTTCTGTTCATGTGACACTTCTAACACTGGTTTTGATTACTAATCTGTTTGCATTAACTATTTTGTATTATCACATTGTTTCTTAAAATAACATGCACATTGCATGCCAAACATGCAAAACAACATGCAAATTATGTTGAATCATAAAGGGAGCATGTGATAAAACATCCATCCATATTTTCAGCAAAATACTTTTAATTGCAAATAAATATCAAATAATAGAATATGCACATGAAATGAATACTAATGAATGCTGTAATACTCTGGGTCTCATTATGAGACATTTTCCATTTAAGAAAATACTTCAATTGATACATTTGAAGCACTTTTTGCTGGTTTAAGAAGGAATTCAACACAAAGGCAAATTAGTTTGTCTGTCATTAGTTTGCCTGTACATTAGGGGGTGCTATAGCAGCGTCTATCATGCCTTGGTTCCAGCCCTCTTTCCTTACCAGTACATAACATATTTTAAATAACTATGATGCCCTCTACTAAATGTCTAATATAATAATGCAACATTATAGTGCATTTCTAATCACTATACTTCTAACACAGTATTTTAAATTTGACATTAGGGCCTCTTCTTAAAAAGATTTCGAACATATCAAAAGCTACAAAATAAAATAAGAAATACATGAATAAATAGGCAATAAATAGATGGGCTGATCCGGAGTTCTCGAGACTGCCCAGGCTTCATGAGGTAGTGTAGTCTGCACATTCACATGTCATTGTCTTCAGACTCCTTGTTAATGGAGCTGACTGAAAGACTGAAATAGAGATTTACAGTGTTACGTACTGACACTTTCCTGTATGCTTCACAGTTTCCATTTTATAACTGACAAATTATAACGAACAACATTTTTATTTTTAGACTTGACGTGATGTAGGAAACATACTACAGATGAAAACTACGGATACGAATGAAATATGTTTGTTGGTAAAAACTAACCTTCTGGAGAAGAGACAGTAAATTCTTCAAAAATTCTTTGCTGTCAACCATTAGGTAGGAATCACAGGACTTGCATATGACATTCTGAAATAGATTGTGAAGAAGAGAGAGATCAGTATTAAGCATCACGGGAGCAAGTCTTGATGAACCAGTATTTTCCGTTCATAAGAGATGCTGGTCTCTAGCTGATACTCACATCTCTTTCTTTCTGAGAGCAATTGTCCACGCTTGTCACCTAAATGGAATGACAGCATAAGCAAATAAATGAGTGATGTTATTTCTTCTAACAATGACCTTAAAAATGCTAAAGCATTATAAATTGACCTTGTGGCCCCTTCATACATAAACACATTATAATGAAGACTTTCATTAGAATAATGAAGAGTTTCATTATTTTATCAATTTCATTGAAAAATGCTGTGTAAACAAACACATGACGTAAAGCCACAGACATGCTGTCTGAACTCAACTCCTACTGATTTAAGTTAACTGAACTACTTACGATGTTGCTCTTCCTCAGATTCTTCCAAAGCTTGTTTTTAAGATGCTTAGATGAGGTTTGAAGGTTTAGCAGCTGTGAGTGGAAGCATTGCAGGGCAGACAGAGAACAGCAGTCCTAAACAAACACACAAACAAACACATTCACATATCGCTCAACCATCCACGTAACTTGGATATAACAGCAGTTATCGTACATGCACACAATGTCTATATGTAGCTTATTCCTCTATAATGTATTCACTCATCAACACATGCTGTATATCATGTAATGTTTTGTAGTTATTAGATTTAGAAAGTCTGTTAGCAATCCCTACGAGAAATTCCCCACACTGATACTAAAACTGCCTTCACAGAATTTACATGGAAGCATCATTATTTCCACATGAAACTAAATGTATTTTCAAAACTCCCCGTGAGAATGTGCAGACGCATTCACAAAAACGACATTGTTCGCCACCAGTGATTGAAGACAGCACTGCCATTCCTTAACTTGAGCATGTAGCCTTAGCCTATCAAGCAGACATCCACTGATCAACTAAGACCCTTAAAGCCCTTTGGAGATTATCAGAGGATTCAGTACAGGTAAAATCTCCTAAAAAGTGAAACAACCATTCTAACAGCCACAGACATGCTGCTATCTGATTACTCATCAGAGTTCTCCTAAACTAGGCACACTTTCTCTGAATGCTTGCATGAGTTAGTCTCTGTTTGACTCTTGCTCACATATGAGCGAGAAATTAAAAGGAGAGAAACCTGAAAACTTTAGTGGCCTACAAAAATGTCCTAATCCCCTCTTATCTTCTGTAATGTGATGCACAGGGAAATAAGTTTGCCATCAAAGAATGAGTCATTGTATACTATCAGCCACTTTGCAACAGTGAATTAACATGAGAACTGGGAATAATGAGTTAAAAGAGCTCTATTTTAAGAGGTCCAATGTCCACATTTAAAAATGAATGAATGATAATATAAATGATACGTAAAAATAGATTCTGGTAATATTTTGCATTCTAGTCCATTTAAATAGACATCTCCTTACATACTGCTCACAGATGACCATTTGGTTAATTTAGTCTGCATCATAGTATCCGTAATTGTCAGCTGATGAACTTATTGAGATTTTTCTGCAATGCTGGAATGAAAAATATAAAGTCTCTTACCTCAATGTCATTGGTGGGTGAGTAGAGGAGGCTGTCATTTTGCTGCAAAAATGTAATAGAACAAAATCAGTTTTATGAATGGGTTGCTCTTTGTCAAAAGCAGCCATGATCCACAAATGTCTAATATGTAACTAACCTTCACTACTTTCATAAGTAGCATGACTTGTTTAATAGTACTTCTGAGATGGTTGGATTTATCCACGGCCGTCGTTGCTTCAACCCAGCATACCATTGCAAGCAGACCACACAGGACACTCACTAAAGTCATCCTCATCTTTACCTATGCTGTTCACGCACACTGATCCGAGCTCTAATGGATTAATGATGCTTTAAGTGGCTCATTCTGGCTACAGGTGTACACTTACCTTTATATAGGATCCTTCGGGACACAGGAAACCGCTGCTTGGTTGAGACTGGAAAAAAGGAAAAAAACAATGACTAATGAATTTTTCTTTTCCATCGACTCCGTTACGACTGACGGCCGAGAGGTGCGTTGAACGATGCGTGCGTGGGGGGTGTACGGATGCGAGTGTGTGCATGTGTGTGTGTGTGTATGTATGTGCATGTGTAAATGTATGTGTGTGTGAACCTGACCTAGACTTTCTGCACACTTGGCAGGAAACTACAAAGTGTTTTCAGTTCCTTTTCTCATTCTGAATCAGCAGTAGGTCTGTGTGTATGTGAGTGAGGGTATAGGAGATACATGCAGCTGAGTGTAAGTGAATGTAAAAAGGTGCTTTTTCTTTATGATTTTCTTCCCACACGACAATGTTGATTTAAGTAACAACAGGAAGTCCTTTTTCTACATGCTAGATAAAAATAGTATGTTTGTAATGAAACATTCCTATAAAGGGGGAAGATGAATGAGCTGGACTGAAAATGTCCATTGAGAACGTCTTGTGTCTGTGTAAACGAGTTTTTAAAATCCGATAGTTGTATTAAAACCTGCATGTTTTTACATCTCTTAACATGCTTTTTGGAATAATACAAGGCCACACAAAACAGTTGTAGCATTCATTTTAATCTATAAGTAAGTTCTCCTCCATTTTCTATGTATCTGTTTGTGCATTTACTTTTCAAGTAAATATGCATAAAAGATGTCATCACCACTTATATCATGTCTATGTCATCACCACTTTTGGTGGGTCAATGCCTCATTCATGACATAATTGATAGAACCAATCTGTCACCTACATCACAATAAAGGAAATGAGGTCACTTTTAAGCATGTGAAACAACCCCTTCCTTGTTTAATCACAGGACATGGTCTTTGCTCAACAGGAAGTGATGGGTGGAGATGGAGGGCTGTCATATGCCCATAGTGTCATCATCTCAGGGAAAAGCCCAGGTGACCCCAGGGCTGGCAAAGAAGGGACTCTGAGTGTGCAGTTGTGTTGGGGATTCCTCGCCTGACAGATGGAGTCTCTGTCTCAGATCATGGAAGGCAGTGTGCTCAGTTACAAACAAAATGACTCACAACTTTCCTTCTATAATCATGTCAGTACATGCCTGTCTGCCATGACCCTGCTTTTGGTGCATATGTGTTTAATAATAATGATGATTCTGTAAATCTGTAATTTCTGACTGATTTCTGAGACTTCCTCTGGCAAGAGTTTGTATGAACCTCTGTGGATAATGAAAGATATATATATATAGAGAGAGAGATTAATTCTGTGGCTGGTAGTGTTAAACACAACGGTTCTCTTGAAAAATGAAATGTTGAAATGTAGTCAAAAAAAATTAATATAATACAGAAGATGTGCCATTTTATACATTTTGTTTTTGAAACATGAACCTACAGGAAAATAAAGATTACAATACAATTCCTAGGTCAGCACTAGAGAAAACAAAGAGGAATCATTTAAAATAATCAATAAACACAACCCCACAAAAAACAACAATAACTCAGTGGAGGTATAGATTATTGTAGACACAAATGTAGATTCATGGAATAATCACCTAACGTCTGGTTCAGTTTTATAAAGAACTACACTATCCAATAAACCCTGAAGGTAGCTATAGTTTTTAAAGGTTTATATTACTTAAACATGAGTTGGGTTGTGCAAATTCTTATCAATCATGAGGTCATACTGAGGCTCTTTTGATGGCATACCAAATAATGTTTCCTGTCTATCAACACTGTCTATCAACTGTCATATCAACATATCAACTATTGCATAGCTGTCAAAAATGTACATTTTTGTACATTTACAGAATAAGGCTTATGGCATTGAAACCTTAGCTTCTGTCTTCTCTGTTGTATAACTGTTATCATAATTGTATTATTTTGTAATGGTGTGTACATAGTAAAATTTGAACATTTTAAAACATTATAACAAAGTACTGTCCTTTGGATTACCTCAAAGGAAAGAGGATCTTAAAGCATCTTAAAGCTGGGAAAGACCCAAAACAATGATTAAAAATGAATTTTAGTGTTGGGATAGTACAGGATTTGTCAGCTTCAGAGTTAGTTTCAGCATATTTCCATTAAAACTAAGCAATCAGTCTAAATCTGGGGCTGCTTTAGAAGTGGGCTGCTACACTGAATTCTTACTCACCATTTTTCTTTTAAAGTTGCTGCAAACCACATTATTTGAACATCAAAGATAGCAGTCGGTGCATTAAAGTCTGGGTTGCGGGTCGAAGGAAACCAACTGCTTATGTGTGTAGCTTGTGAAGCTTGTCAGTTTCATATATCTTTGCTTGAATTTGCTTTTCCCCTCTCATTTATGAGTAGACTATATGAAATACTAGGCAGCTAAACCGTCACTGTCTGAGGTCTAGAGAAACTACTCTACTCCTTTGTTGATGCTGCCTTAGTGGGGGTGTCAGCAGCTGTAAACAAATTATTATTGCAGCTTGTATATTGCGTGGGCTGCTTCACACATGTATGGTTTTGTAGTGGTCGAGTAGTGTTGTATAAAAATGGCACTTTGCCAACATAAACTGGCGTATGGCCCTAAACACACCAAGGCTTACTGACTAATCAGAAAAACTCAAGTGTTACTTTCAGTTTACATATCCAGGTCTGAAATGCTTCCTTTATATTTAATTATCTAAAATATCTGATAGTTTTCATTTAGCTTTGCACACAATTTCTTAAATGTAATTTTAACTTAGATACTTCATATAATAAGAATAAATATATAACCATACACTGTCTCACTGACTTTGGTTCACGTGCAATACTGATCACTATAACAACAACAAAAGCAGTTTATTATTTTTATTTTCATCATTATCATCAAAATTATTATTATTATTGTTATTGGGGTTGAAGCACGTGGTGTGGGAACCCTATTGTAATTGTTAGAATTTGTTCTTATTATTATTTTTCTCCATATAAAATGTATCATGTAGCCTAGGTTGTAAGGCCTACAAACACCGAACTTGGCAGAGAGGTGTAGTCCATTTGCAGGACTGCACTCAAGTGCAGGGACCCAAATTTACTTGATGGAAACGCTATGGTGCAGTATTTTATGTTTTATCTCCCACACCGTATGTCCTAGAAACGAAATGAATCTTTTCAGGTTTTTCATCTCGTCATGAGAATCTTGGTGTCAGAGTATTCACAGGTATCTCATTATCAATAATTATCAACAACATTATGCCATTTGCATATAATCTGGTTGTCACATGTCAATGAATAGCTCTGAGGTAAAGCTTAATTTACTTCAACAGCTATATCTCAACAATGCTTTCATCAATCTTCGTGAAACTTGATAGGCCAATGGATAATGACTTTCTGCCTACATGTTAATACTGGGCAACATTGTTCAATAGGGAGGTGCTATAACATGTAAAAACTGTTTCTCATAAACCATTGGACACATCAGGCTAAAATTTTATATGGCGCATCATAGAGTCACGTTCTATGAGGACACTCAATTATGACATCATCACTCAAAAAACATCGCCACCATCAGCCAATTAATTGTCATCTGCCATTTCACAGAGTAATGGTGTTGCTTTGTCATTTAAGCTATCTTTTTTTTCTTTATGTGTCATAATCGCAGTACGAGTTAACATCTTATGTATCTGTGTTACTGTTGAAAGGCCTTTAGCAAGAAGCATGTTGTACATCAGACTAAGTGACAAACACAAGAGACAAAATAAGCAACACGTTCTTGGACAGCATTCGTATTGGACCTGTATGCATCTGCAGACACACTGTATTCTAAATATGATATCAGTGTTGTGCAAAACACCACAAGTGTTTCAGTGATCAGGTTTATTCAGAGCGAGAGAGGGAAGCAGGCCGATCTTGCGGACATG
The DNA here is from genome assembly GCA_020368025.1 of Brachyhypopomus occidentalis. NCBI lineage: Eukaryota > Metazoa > Chordata > Actinopteri > Gymnotiformes > Hypopomidae > Brachyhypopomus > Brachyhypopomus occidentalis. The sequence continues at coordinate 2,395,175 of JAGXOD010000004.1, read as the reverse complement.
ACGGTAAGTGTACAGGAAGACAGCATGGCGTAGGCGGGGGATGGTCTTTCTGGGTGTCTCCGTACACTAGGATCTGCCCCATTAACATGGAATCTGAGGCACTATCAATGATCTTGACCCATTTATAATTCTAATTATAAATTCTAGTTTAACTATGTTTAGTCTGTTACTTCATATAGTGTATTTACATTTGTCCTGACATGAAGTAAAACAATTATGAAATATGTAAGATCCCATTTCCTGATTCTACTGGCACTTGTCCATGCACTGGGTTTGCATGAATGAAGTTTTCTTAAAAAACACCATGATGTCTGTGTTTATTTATATCTGTATATAGAGATCAACATAACAGGATATTCAAATTTAGGAATGTGTTTTTTATGATTAACACAGATTCATATCAAAGCTTAATACGGGCTAATTCATAAAGGCAGGGGTAAACAATAACAATCACTGAATCCAACATTTCTCTAAAATTATTATTGTTAATGAATACCAACAACAACAATAATATGCAGTTCTTTGTGAACTTTGATGAAATATATTTGAATTCTGACATTGCCTGTCTTGTAAACACTGATCCTCAGTGGATCACCAACAGAGCAAACTTGTGTAACACTACACATTATAAAAGATTGAAAGAAATAAGTGTTCTTGCATATCCAAATCAGTGATCAGTGTGTTAGGTAAAATGCTGCATGTGAGAACTCCACTGCTCGAACCAGAATATATCCATATTTTATTAGAGGAAGCATAAACTTTCACAAATACCGCATTATTTTATATTCACTTACTCAGGTTGTGGAGTTAACACTTAATCATTTAATTATACACAATTTTACTACACTGATACTAATACTCATAATACTAGTTAATGCTGTATGTATAGGAACCCATACTGAATATATTACAGTATCTATAATGTGTCAATCACAACAAACATCTAGCACAGTAAAATGCAAAGTTTAAATCTTTAGAGTACATACCATTTGGTGTGTTCAACAGTTGATCTCAACACTGTGATGGCGTACTGGCAAGTTGGAATAGAGGGGTCTAGTCTTTATGATGGATATTAGTGCTTTTACTGTACTTTTAATCTGAAACAGTGACACATTCTTGACCTTTAGGGGTTAACTTGCAGCCATTTGCTAGAAGAACTGTTGTTATGGAAACAGATTTAGGGGAAATCAAAGGCCAGCTCTTGTCCAGAGTGTTGTACGTGGGTGCATTATTTGCAACTTCAAAGCTAATTTTCCTGTGTGTGAGCTGGGGGTATGGTATTAAGTGGGGGCATACTTTCCCAAGACGTCTTTGTAGGTTTCCGAGAAGAGTTGAACTCCCCTTAAAGTATTTTTGTTTGTTTTTATTGTAATTGGTTATCGGTACCTGGCAAATGGTATGAAAAGGCCTTGATAAAAGTGAGATTCAAATTAGAACTGCAAAGGTTATTATTTTTCATGTGATTTATAATATCGATAAATAAAACAAGCATATGGTGAGGTATTTCAATACCTTCACACCTATACATTTGTTTGTAAACAGGAGATCATAAGGCAAATACCCACACCATGCATTTTTTTTTCTAATTTTAAAAGTTTTCATTTAGAATCCACTAAGTGACCAATATTGGAAATGCAGAGATAAAATGTGGCAAACATTCAGAGCGAACAGTTTGACGCACATAATTACAACAGTTCACCATTTCCTAGTTTCCATTTAGAGTTTTTTTGGTGTCTGAAACCTGCACACGGCACTTTCACCCCACACTCAGACGGCCCTCCAACGTCGAAACATTTCACAAAGTGTTCGGAAAATAAGCACCATGACAAAATTCCTGTTTATCACGCAGGCATAGGTAGTCTAGGCAGGTTTGAAACCGAAGTTTTTTGCAGAAGCATATGTTGTTCGTGTCCTAATGGTCGTAATATACATTTAATAGCGTCACATTCAATGTCTCAATGGCTTCATCATTAAAAGTTCAAAATCACTTTTACTGACACATTAGTCATCTCTGCTTGGTCTCAGTCATTCTATATCCAGTTCACTTCTCTCTGAGAAGCTGAGTCATCTTGGTGGTGCACCTTTCACTGGTGATGGTCTGCCAAATGACAGGAGCACCATGGTCTCAAATTTTGACATTTGTTTCTAAACATTTTAGAACATTTTAGAGTCCTTAAATAATAATATCCATTAGGGGGCACTACTGAACTAAAAGGTTTTCCTCTGGGCTTTTTGCTTATATGTAGTGTTACCTTTAGAAATAAAAAGTGTATATTAATGTATCTCTCTGGATTATTCAGATTATTACTCTCTTTTATTATTCAGTACAATGCACAAAATAGATAACAGAACTCTCCCAAAGGCAGAACAGATATGGGCTCCTGAATCTCCCTCCCTCCAGAGCACTGCTGGGACAGCAGCCAGAGCAGCCATGTGGGAGTCTGGAAACTACCCCAGGAAGGCAAGATCAGCAGGGAGCCCCTCTGGGTGGTAATTTGGCATTAGAGAACAGCAGTCAGGTTGCTCCTCATACCACTCTACCAGAGCATTCAAATCTGGTGAACCTGTGCTTTTCCAACCTGGAGGCGTGTGTTCCCTCAAGATAATCAAACCTGTCCATAAACTGATGTGCAGTCTGCTGTTTATACCGGCAATTGGTTAGTTCAGATGGACGCAGACATGAACTGTGCTTTAATTAAGAAACAAGAGCAAAACTGCAACGTATGTATGTAACACGCTGGCAAAAAACATGAAGGCAGAAACAACCCTAACAGCAGGTGAGAGGGACGCAACACGGGGATCTGAGAGAACCATCAAATGGGTAGTGCTCACTGACAGGAACGCTACTGCCATGGGACAGCACCGGGTTGGCCTCCCAGTGGACCACGTCTGCACTACTGTACAGGTATGAGGCAGACCTGCTCCAAGCAGAACCTACTCCTCTGGTGTAAGAGGAGTAAGCCTGCAGTGGTGACTCCTCCAAGCCTGTCCACCTGCAGTTTCAAGCAAGCATTTCACGCATGGAGGTCAAGAAGGGCGATCCAGATATGTGCAGCTGATGCAGTAGGTGCTGTGGGAAGAAGAGCCAAGCCCGAGTGTATCTCTGAGCCACAACCCAGGCCCCCTTGTTCTTGAAAGGTGACAATCCCCTAGAATTTTGTGGGTACAGACAGACCCTCACAGAGACAGACCCTCATAGCAACAGACCCTCGTACAGACAAACCCTCACAGAGACAGACCCTCACAGAGACAGTCCCTTGTAGAGTCAGTCCCTCGTAGAGACAGACCCTCACAGAGACAGTCCCTTGTAGAGTCAGTCCCTCGTAGAGACAGACCTTCACAGAGACAGTCCCTTGTAGAGTCAGTCCCTCGTAGAGACAGACCCTCACAGAGACAGTCCCTTGTAGAGTCAGTCTCTCGTAGAGACAGACCCTCACAGAGATAGACCCTCGTAGAGTCAGACCCTCGTAGAGACAGACCCTTTCAGACACAGACCCTCACAGACAGACCCTCGTACAGACACTTGTAGAAACAGATCCTCGTAGAGATAGATGCTCGTACAGACATACCATCACAGAGACTGACCCTCATAGAGACAGACCCTCACAGGCTTGCTGTGGCATGTGGTTTGCCACATGAGTTCAGCGGCGTTGGATGAGAAATTTAAACCCCAGGTTCTCCAATTCTCAATTTTACCCTGAAATATATATGTATATATAAGCTTTTCCTATCTGATAGAATGAAGTCTGTGACTGGAGATACATACATAGATACATACACCCTCATAGAGACAGACCCTAACAGAGACAGACTCTCACAGAGACAGAACCTCACAGAGACATACCCTTGTAGAGACAGACCCTCACAGAAAGAGACCCTCATAGAGACAGAGCCTCACAGAGACAGACCCTCATAGCAACAGACCCTCGTACAGACAAACCCTCACAGAGACAGACCCTCATAGAAACAGGCCCTCGTAGAGACAGACCCTCACAGAGACAGACCCTCATAGAAACAGACCCTCGTAGAGACAGACCCTCACAGAGACAGACCCTCATAGAAACAGACCCTCGTAGAGACAGACCCTCACAGAGACAGACCCTCATAGAAACAGACCCTCGTAGAGACAGACCCTCACAGAGACAGACCCTCATAGCAACAGACCCTCGTACAGACAAACCCTCACAGAGACAGACCCTCACAGAGACAGACCCTCAAAGAGACCAACCCTTGTAGAGACAGAGCCTCACAGAGACAGACCCTCACAGAGACAGACACTCATAGAGACAGACACTCATAGAGACAGACCCTCACAGAGACAGACCCTCATAGAAACAGGCCCTCGTAGAGACAGACCCTCACAGAGACAGACCCTCATAGAAACAGGCCCTTGTAGAGACAGACCCTCACAGAGACAGACCCTCACAGAGACAGACACTCATAGAGACAGACCCTCACAGAGACAGACCCTCATAGAAACAGGCCCTCGTAGATACAGACCCTCACAGAGACAGACCCTCATAGAAACAGACCCTCGTACAGACAAACCCTCACAGAGACAGACCCTCACAGAGACAGACACTCGTAGAGACAGACCCTCACAGAGACAGACCCTCAAAGAGACCAACCCTTGTAGAGACAGAGCCTCACAGAGACAGACCCCCGTAGAGCCAGACTCTCGTACAGACAAACCCTCACAGAGACAGACCCTCACAGAGACAGACACTTGTAGAGACAGACCCTCATAGAAACAGGCCCTCGTAGAGACAGACCCTCACAGAGACAGACCCTCATAGAAACAGACCCTCGTAGAGACAGACCCTCACAGAAACAAACCCTTGTAGAGACAGACCCTCACAGAGACAGATCTTTGTAGAGACAGACCCTCACAAAGACAGATACTCAATAAAGACAGACCCTCACAGAGACAGACCCTCACAGAAACAGACCCTCACAGAGACAGACCCTCGTAGAGCCAGACCCGCATACAGACAGACCCTCACAGAGACAGACCCTCACAGAAACAGACACTCATAGAGACAGACCCTCAAAGAGACCAATCCTTGTAGAGACAGACCCTCACAGAGACAGACCTTTGTAGAGACAGACCCTCACAAAGACAGACACTCATAGAGACAGACCCTCACAGAGACAGAGCTTTATAGAATCAGACCCTCATAGAAACAGACCCTCGTAGAGACAGACCCTCACAGAGACATACCCTCGTAGAGCCAGACCCTCGTAGAGACAGACCCTCACAGAGACAGACCCTTGTAGAGCCAGACCCTCGTACAGACAGACCCTCACAGAGACAGACCCTCACAGAGCCAGACCCTCGTACAGACAGACCCTCACAGAGACAGACCCTCACAGAAACAGACACTCATAGAGACAGACCCTCACAGAGACAGACCCTCATAGAAACAGGCCCTTGTAGAGACAGACCCTCACAGAAACAAACCCTTGTAGACACAGACCCTCATAGAAACAGACCCTCGTAGAGACAGACCCTCACAGAAACAAACCCTTGTAGAGACAGACCCTCACAGAGACAGAGCTTTATAGAAACAGACCCTCACAGAGACAGACCCTCATAGAGACATAACCTTGTAGAGACAGACCCTCACAGAAAAAGACTGTCGTAGAGACAGACCCTCACAGAGACAGACCCTCATACAGACAGACCCTCACAGAGACAGACCATCAGAGAGACAGACCCTTGTAGAGACTGACCCTCACAGAGACAGACCCTCACAGAGACAGACCATCAGAGAGACAGACCCTTGTAGAGACTGACCCTCACAGAGACAGACCATCACAGGCTTGCTGTGGCATGTGGTTTGCCACCTCTTAACAAGCTGAGTTCATTTGCGTTCAGAGTGGTATTGAATGAGAAATGTGCACACAGCATACACACTTCTGGCCACCAGAGGTCCTTATTCCCTGAATGCTAAAGGTCTTCATGGTGACTCATCACACTCGCCTGTGTCTTGTCAGTCATGTCACTGCACTATATAATGCTTCCAAAAACTTCTAGTACTTGCATAGCGAGCATTTCTCTGTCTGTATACCAAGCCATTTGTTGTTCCAGACTATTATTGTTGTTCCCTTTTGATTTTGTCGATTTTGCTTCACCTCGTTCCTATACTCTCATATATCTGATTTCATTTTTTTATCCTGACTGTCTGCTTTAGATTTTTGCCTCTGGGTTCCATCCATCCATCCATCCATTTTCATCCGCTTATCCGGGTTCGGGTCGCGTGGGCAGTAGCCTAAGCAAAGAGGCCCAGGTTTCCCTCTCCCCAGCCACCTCTTCTGGCTCTTCTGGGGGGATGCCGAGGCTTTCCCAGGACAGCCGAGAGATATAATCTCTCAGAGTGAGTCTTGAGGCTTCCCCGGGGTCTCCTCCTAGTTGGACATGCCCGGATACCCAAACCACCTCAACTGGCTCCTCTAAACATGGAGGAGCAGCAACTCTACTCCAAGCCTCTCCCGGATGGCCCGGACACCATGCGGAGAAAACTAATTTCAGCCATTTGTATTCGAGAGCTTTGCCTTTCGGCTCAGCTCTCTCTTCACCACAATGGTCCATTACAGTGTCCGCAACACTGCAGCCACAGCACTGATCCTCCTGTCATTCTCTCATTCCAGCCTTCCTTCACTCATGAACAAGAACCAGAGATACTTGAACTCCACCACTTGAGGCAAGGACTCACTCCCAACCCAGAGAGAAAACTCCACCCTTGTCTCAGTTTTAGAGGTGCTGATTCTTATCCCGGCCATCTTGTACTCGGCTGCAAACTGATCCAGCGAGAAATGTAGGTCCTGGCCTGACCACATCATCCACAAAAAGGAGACGCGGAATCCTGAGGGCGCCAAACCGAACCCACTCTGCCACTTGGCTACACCGAGAAGTTCTGTCCATAAAAGTTCTGAACAGAATCGGTGACAAAGGGCAGCCTTGGCGGAGTCCAACTCCCACCGGAAACCAGTCTGAATTACTGTGGTGAGGAGTGAGCACTGATGGTGTTAAAGAGAACTACTGCTCATTTATGTTATTTATCTTTTCTGCCAGCTTTGTCATATCATGTCATGTCATCCATTTTGTGTTGTCATCCAAGAACATGCATATACATTCACAAAAAAAATGAATGACAAACATGTCACACATCACACAATCCATCTGCTCTGACTTCATACTCCCAAGCAGATCTGCATCAGTCAACAGAGACCCTTAACACCATTCTGATTATAATTATCAGAGTATTCAGGACAGGTTAAATCTACGAAAGAGCGAAACAACCATTCTAACAGCCACAGACATGCTGCTATCTGATTACTCATCGGAGTTCTGCTAAACTAGGCACACTTTCTCTGAATGCTCGCATGAGTTAGTCTCTGTTTGACTCTGGCTCACATATGAGAGAGAAATTAAAACGAGAGAAACCTGAAAACATTAAAAGCCTTTAACAGAACTGACAGGCCCAGAAAGGACAATGAAAATCTAAGGTATAAAAAGATTAAAATAAATGTCATGTTCAGATGCTTTTGGTCATTATTATTTAGATTTTTAGTTTGCATCATTAAACCCATTACAAATACACCATACAAATTGTGTGTGGGTTGACATTAATATTTGTGTGTGTGGGTTGACATTAATATTTTCATGCATCACTGCGACATATATCCTGTCTCTTACCACCAGTGTAATTGGTGGTCAGGTGGAGAAAGATCTCATGTTGCTACAAAAACTCTAAAACCAAATCATTTTATTTTATGAGATGTTTGCCAGATATCCAGCATACCATTGGCAGCAGAACACAGGACACTGTGGAAAGCCAACATCATCTTTACTTATGCTGTTTACTCACACTGATGCTGGCATTCGTACTAGCTACACGTATACACCAAATATAGGATCCTGCATACAGGAAAACACTGTTTGTTGATGAGGATGATTAAACTCAGTCGTCATGGTGAATAATGATTTTTCTTTCCATTTCCAAAACAGTTTGAGTACTCAGACATTTATATGTGTGTGTTTGTGTGTGCACTCGCAGAAGAATCTGACCTATACTTTCTGTACCTTTGCAATGAATCTACACACTTTTCAGTTTGAGTCAGCAGAAGGTCTGCAAGTGATATACACTACCAGGCAAAGGTTTGGACACAGCTGACAGATTGTATGTTCTTTATAGTCTTAAAGGCATTATTAGCTAATTGTTTGTGCTTAAATTTGCTTTTAAAACAATTATAAATATTTAATAGTTAAAGGCCTATATATGATTTTTTCTAAAAAAAACATTATACAGTATGTAATTTAAATAATAATAATAATGAAATTTTAAACACATTTTAATTGGCTCCACAAAATATTCATAAATTTTGCCCATCATCCTACAAGTGCTCAGCATACATGATAGGGCATCATAGGTGCTCAGCATACATGAGAATGTGTTCAGGGCATCACAGGTGCTCAGCGTACATGAGAATGTGTTCAGGGCATCATAGGTGCTCAGCATACATGAGAATGTGTTCAGGGCATCATAGGTGCTCAGCATACATGAGAATGTGTTCAGGGCATCACAGGTGCTCAGCATACATGAGAATGTGTTCAGGGCATCATAGGTGCTCAGCATACATGAGAATGTGTTCAGGGCATCATAGGTGCTCAGCATACATGAGAATGTGTTCAGGGCATCAGAGGTGCTCAGCATACATGAGAATGTGTTCAGGGCATCATAGGTGCTCAGCGTACATGAGAATGTGTTCAGGGCATCATAGGTGCTCAGCGTACATGAGAATGTGTTCAGGGCATCATAGGTGCTCAGCGTACATGAGAAGGTGTTCAGGGCATCGTAGGTGCTCAGCGTACATGAGAATGTGTTCAGGGCATCATAGGTGCTCAGCATACATGAGAAGGTGTTCAGGGCATCACAGGTGCTCAGCTACATGAGAAGGTGTTCAGGGCATCGTAGGTGTCAGCGTACATGAGAATGTGTTCAGGGCATCATAGGTGCTCAGCATACATGAGAATGTGTTCAGGGCATCGTAGGTGCTCAGCATACATGAGAATGTGTTCAGGGCATCAGAGGTGCTCAGCATACATGAGAATGTGTTCAGGGCATCGTAGGTGCTCAGCGTACATGAGAATGTGTTCAGGGCATCAGAGGTGCTCAGCATACATGAGAATGTGTTCAGGGCATCGTAGGTGCTCAGCATACATGAGAATGTGTTCAGGGCATCATAGGTGCTCAGCATACATGAGAATGTGTTCAGGGCATCATAGGTGCTCAGCACACATGAGAATGTGTTCAGGGCATCACAGGTGCTCAGTTACATGAGAAGGTGTTCAGGGCATCGTAGGTACTGCCTCATGTATCTGGTTAAGAACACCAAGAGCGTCCAGAGCATCAGCCCAACCTGCTCAGGAACGGGCGTCTCTGAAGAACTTTACCATCTACATCTATTAAACTTGTTTGGTTTAACATTGCATAGTCAAGTGTTATTTCATTATTATATAACTTCACTGTTTAAAATACTAACAAGAAATATACTAGGTGAAATAAACTTGTGCAGCTAAGAGTAAGTTAGTGTAAAAAGGTAGTGACTTGACAACTATGTTGATCAAAGGCAACAACAGGAAGTTCTTTATGATGTGCTCTTGACATTTCACGTTTATTGTTTTGCACTACATGATAAATGACAGCTCATCACCTTTTGGACATTAATGTGAATTATGTAGGTGGGGGGGGGGGGGGTTGATTTGCTGTCAGTTAGCCGAATCCTCCTCTCCCCTCATTCAAAGACAACACAACACAAGTTCAAGATAATTTTTTCATCCAATCAGTAATCATTATTTTAATTGCATGGAGCAGTAAAACATGGATTGACGAGTCTGAAACAACCACAGAGCCGTCGTAGCAACAGCGCATGGCAAAAACAGCTAAAAGACACCAGAGTGCATGCATTCAGTTAATCAGAAAGTCTCCCATTTAAATTGCAGATGGTATTTCTGTTTCTTACCATTTAAAATTAGGCCATTAAAATTGGGCATGCTAGGAGCAGGTGCAAAAGTTGCTTATGACATTTTAATGGACATTTGTGCAATATAAAACTTCAAATATAAAACCTTCAAATGTAACAAATTTTCCCACCTCCACCCTACTCCTGTTCCCACCTCCACCCCTACTCCTATTTAATGTAAATGTAAATGTGCCATATTTGTCAATTGTGATTTTCACCCCAATCGAAAATTTGTCCTCTGCATTTACCCATCTGTGCAGTGAGAACACACACACACTAGGGGGCTGTGGTGCACACATGCCCAGAGCAGTGGGCAGCCCCAGCCCAGTGCCCGGGGAGCAGTGGGGTTAGGTGCCTTGTTCAAGGGCACTTCATTCATTGAACCCATGACGCTCCGGTCACAAGACCGGTTAGGTCACAAGGCCCTAACGACCAGACCATGACTGTTCCCACCTCCACCCCTACTCCTGTTCCCAACTCCACCCCTACTCCTGTTCCTACCTCCACCCCTACTCCTGTTCCCACCTCCACCCCTACTCCTGTTCCCACCTCCACCTCTACTCCTGTTCCCACCTCCACCCCTACTCCTGTTCCTACCTCCACCCCTACTCCTGTTCCTACCTGCACCTCTACTCCTGTTCCCACCTCCACCCCTACTCCTGTTCCTACCTCCACCCCTACTCCTGTTCCCACCTCCATCCCTACTCCTGTTCCCAACTCCACCCCTACTCCTGTTCCCACCTCCACCCCTACTCCTGTTCCCAACTCCACCCCTACTCCTGTTCCCACCTCCATCCCTACTCCTGTTCCTACCTCCACCCCTACTCCTGTTCCCACCTCCACCCCTACTCCTGTTCCCACCTCCACCTCTACTCCTGTTCCCAACTCCATCCCTACTCCTGTTCCCACCTCCACCCCTACTCCTGTTCCCACCTCCACCCCTACTCCTGTTCCTACCTCCACCCCTACTCCTGTTCCTACCTGCACCTCTACTCCTGTTCCTACCTCCACCCCTACTCCTGTTCCTACCTGCACCTCTACTCCTGTTCCCACCTCCACCCCTACTCTTGTTCCTACCTCCACCCCTACTCCTGTTCCCAACTCCACCCCTACTCCTGTTCCCACCTCCACCCCTACTCCTGTTCCCACCGCCACCCCTACTCCTGTTCCTACCTGCATCTCTACTCCTGTTCCTACCTCCACCCCTACTCCTGTTCCTACCTCCACCCCACTCCTGTTCCTACCTGCACCTCTACTCCTGTTCCTACCTCTGTTCCCACCTCCACCCCTACTCCTGTTCCTCCTCCTGTTCCCCTCCACCCCTACTCCTGTTCCCACCTCCACCCCTACTCCTGTTCCTACCTCCACCCCTACTCCTGTTCCTACCTCCACCCCTACTCCTGTTCCCACCTCCACCCCTACTCCTGTTCCTACCTCCACCCCTACTCCTGTTCCCACCTCCACCCCTACTCCTGTTCCCACCTCCACCCCTACTCCTGTTCCCACCTCCACCCCTACTCCTGTTCCCACCTCCACCCCTACTCCTGTTCCCACCTTTATCTCAGCTCCTGTTTCTGTGCCCACCTTTACCCAGGCTTCTTCTCCTATGTTTGTAAGACAATAAATATGGAATTGCCCTCAAATGCTCTCAGTTGCATCTTGCTTCTAATTGTTCTGCCTTACAGCCATTTAGAGAATGGTCCACCATCCGTAATGAGCAGGGTAGAGGGTTTCCTACAAAGTGCATAGCAATAAATGGTCTACAGTCAGTAACCGTAACTGTGCACTCATAAAATGTACCTAATAAAGTGTCCATTGATTGTAAACGATAGCTATTGCTAATATAGCGGTTGAGGAGCATGACCACGCTTTGTGATGCATTAATTGTGGTTTCAGGAGAGTATTGGAGAGGAGACATGGAGGGGACAAACTGGAGATATCTTGAAAACATAACTGTAACACAGGCATCCCTTATATGGAGAACTGTAGACAATCACTATAGACAATGCCACAACTCTAGTCTTTTTGCAAAGTATTGCCACAGTTTTCTCTTTGCATACAGAGTGTTTATAGTATTCCTATTTTTGTTGATCTACTGTGTATTTTTGGATTGTGATTCTGGTGTGTTCTTTGGTTTAATTTGCCTGTGTTTTACTTACTGCTGTTGGACATATTTTTGTCTGATGGTTTTTATGAAGACACTTTGGTATACTGTGTATTGCTCTCTGGTACTTTTTCTTATTCTCGTTTGGTTTAGCAACGCTTCTGCAAGCATCTGTCTGTTCATGTTGCATAACAATAACATAATATGGAAAATGTGTCCATAGTACGGCATTCACTGCGGTGCTATGGAAACTCAGTTTTCGAATAAGACATATGCAGTGAAACCACCTTCCTTGTGTAGCTTGCCTATGCAAGAACCATCTGGCTTAAAAAAATTTTTAGGGCATAAAACTCTGAGACGTGGGTTGAATGAAACTGAATGTTTTGCCAAACTCAGCTTTACAGAGTTTCACCTCTCCTTTAATGTCTTTTTTGCCCATCACTTATAAGATACATTGCCTAACAATAATGCAATAACAATGTGACAATTTTAACAAAAAATATTCTATTAACCAAAACATGACTTCTCTGTGCTTGATATCTCACTTCTGGCATCAGCTTGCAATTCTAAACAGTTCCTTAGTTCATTGGTTCCACCTGTATTTACTTTATGGATTAGCCATCACACATGTGATTTTGTAATGGTTCATTAGTATTGAATAAAATTGCAGACACCAACTGAAACTCAGTTGTTATTTTCAGTTCACTGAGTCATGCTGAAGTGTTGTTTATTGTTTACAGTTATTATTGTTTCAGCAAATACAGTGCTCCATTTATTTTCATTTACTGACCACGTATTGCAAAATAAAATAATAAAAATATATATTTTTAGGATTAAGTGGATGTTGACCCCTAGTTTAGACTTTGTTTTTAACATCTTCAATTTCAGGAATGCTTCGTTTTCACACATATTTTTCACTATAATTTGTGTGCATCTTGAGTACTGTTATGTCTCCAGATCTCAAAAGTCTGAACTAAATTTTACCAATAGTTCAGATATAGATGCTCATATTTTTTCCATCATCTTACCACAAGACGTTAAACACAAGAAGCAAAAGGAATCAGCGGCACACCATACTTATAAGACCTCTACGCATCTGCAAACCCAAGTCATTGTAAATATGATATCTGTCTTGTGCAAAACACCACAAGTGTTTCAGTGATCAGGTTTATTCAGAGCGAGAGAGTGAAGCAGGCCGATCTTGCGGACATGACGGTAAGTGTACAGGAAGACAGCAGGGCGTAGGTGGGGGATGGCCTTTCTGGGTGTCTCCGTACACTGGGAATTGTTTGTTGAGATGATTGTACGTGAAATACATGTCTATCAGCAATCTCGTCCTGTTCATAATTTTAGGGGTCTTCTAATAACTTGCCCAAGATGTTTTGTCCTGAAAGACAAAGTGTCAGTCAAATAAGTTTGAAGTAAGCTTGAAGTACGCTGTTAGATTATGCTTTCCTGATTTTATTAACAATTGGTTCTTATTCGATTTGAGAGAATAAAGTGTTCTGCATCTACAAAAGAAAAATATGTGAAGATCAGTTAATAAGCAGTATATCAGGGTTTTGAATATTTATTCAATATTTATTATAAAGGTTCTATAATTAACCAACAGAACAATGTCTGAGATTTAGAATTTGGACCATCTGACTCTCCAAAAGGAAATATAGGGGTTAATGGGTTAATATATTTAGACAGGCTGGCACATAACAAGATTAATGCAATTTATGTCATTATTTTTAATTTTTATGAACACTTCTCTCAAACTTGATTCTGGTCTGATTGTTATCATCATGATTACTAATACTAATACAGCCCGGTTTACATTTCTGTGTCACGGGCGAGGCTTGTAACAGGACGCAGCAGGATCATTTAAACACGTAGTGAATTTATTGACAATACCGGCTGCACACGCAGCTTACACACAAAACGACAGTCACTCAGAACAAAGACGAGCACAGGACATTGCGTAAACGCACATTAAATAGGCAAACTACACGATCCCCGAGTGAGAACGAGACAAGCCACAGGTGAGACCACTGAACACACTCACATCTAACCACCCCCACGGAAGTACATGTATGGTCATACTTAAACGCAGACAACGTAAACACACGCCCAAAGGAAGGGGTCCGGGAGCGTCACCGTGACATTCTGGCAATTAGCAGAAGTTATTTTCCTGAATGACTTGTAAACATAATTTGCTGCCCACACAGGAAATTGTTTTATAAATCCCAGATAGTGCCATAATAAGAGTGCTAAAGCCTAGATAAACATCACAAGATACAGAGATAACAAATTTCAGTAAGTGCAAATATGGACATTTCTAAATGTATTACAATTTTTTCTGCATTATTTAGAATATGTAGACATAAAAACTAAAAAAACAAGTACAATTGTTATTATTAAATAATGATATCATTTTAAATATTTCATTCTCAGTGGATCAGAAAGTAGCAAACATTCATAAATGTACTCATTTCCAAATACTTGGGAAAAATAATGAGCACCCGTCAACTTCACTGTGTACTAATTTTTCACTCGATAGTTTCTAATTTTAGTAAGAATAGTGACAAATTGCAAAAGCCTCTGTGTATCTCTGCCCTGATTGTGTGTTTATAGTACTAGTATATACCAGTTTAGCATCTTTTTAGACACTCGCCTCCTGTCACTGCTGCTGTCATCTAAAATGTCTTAGAATGTTGCTTTGTTAACAAGATAAACTAAAGGACTGTTCACTTCTCAATGAGCAAATTATACACGAATAGACAGACCTATTCTACTGAGCCTACACAGACTGAATTGATTATAAAAGGCTACTATTAACCTATTGCAGTGTGGAAGTAGGAGAGACCAGGGGGTAAGGGTGACAGAGGTATGTCTTTATTATCCATCTCAAACAGAGTCCAAATAAACAAAGGAGCACGTTAGTATGGTAACTACTCCAAAACACATCTTCTCAAGGCGGCTCAAACAGACGTAATGCACAGCTGGGACCTGTGGGCTTAAGTAGGGAAAGCAGGTAATAGACAACAGGTGTATATGGAGATGAAGAGGTGTGTTAATAGATTGGTGACCGTGAGCAAGGGAGTGGAGTTTTATGAGTGGTACATACCAAGTATATTCAAGAGCTGGGTAGAACTTGGAGAAAGAAGAAATGAACAGTTGGAGCTCTTCTAATGAGCATGTAGCAATACCAAAAATGTCATTGTGCATCCCAAAAATTGTAAGGGTACAAATCCAGTGTATTTAAAAAAAAAAAAGGTTTCTAAACAAATCCAACCAAGAGGTTAGCATAAGATGGTCCCAGTTTAGTACCCATACTGGCTCCTCTCACATTTACAACATCATGTTCAGTCTCTACAGTGGCATTACCTTTAATGTTCAAATTCACTTTTACTGACGGATTAGTCATTTATTTGGCCTCAGCCTGTCATTTGGTTCAGAGAGACTGAGTCATTTTGGCAGAAAACTTTTCACTGGCAATGGATTGCCGATGCAGTGCACTACTCTTGTAAACTGCAGATCACTTTAATGTCATGTCTAAAAGGCCAGGAACTCATATCGGTCTTTCATTTTAAGTAAAGGTATATCAATTTGAAAACATGTTTTGTCCTGCAAGAGTGTATTTCCTACTTACAGATTTTCTCTTATAGTTTGAATTGAATCCTGAACTCTATCTCTTTTAGCCATTTATTTCAACCTAGAATGGGAATCCAGTTCTCTTCCAGTCTACCAGGCACAGCTCACACCCTGATTAAAATCTTTCACATGTAAGACACATATCGTGTACTACAAGCAGTCGACATTCTCTCTCCGAAATGTAGGTTCATGGAGTTTCATGTCTTGGAGTTGAAATCGTTTCAGACTTGAAGCCATGTGTGTTACTGGTCTTTCAATTGTCCCCAGCCATGTCTGGCATCTAAAACAGTGTACTGGGGTGACATGATAATGACTCAAGTATTTTAAACATGTATGGTCTAAGCAACATGGACTTAGCAACTGTAAGGTTGCCCCCTATAGAAACACACCTGATATGTAGTTTAGGCAAGCACATTTTTAATTTTTGTAGACAATATTGTACAAAATGTGTATAGATTAAATAATTTTTACAAACATATTATATTTTTTAAAAATGCTCCAAAAAAGAGAAAATCTAATTTGATTCAGCCTGCTGCCACATTGAAAATAAGAAATAAGAACCAATGAGACCAAAAAGCAAGAGACAGAGAACAGATTTACAGTTTAGTACAGGTTTGTCTTCTTCATTATCCTTAAGAATTCCTGTTCATTGATTTCCCCATCCCCATCTCTGTCTGCCTCATCAATCATTTCCTGTTTATGTGGAACAAAATGAGAAAAAAATTAACCCTGTTTCAGCTGTTTGTTCTTGAAGGCACCACATCAGTACACTATAAACACATTCCACTGTGTTGAGTTTACAACATCAACTTGTTGAATGTGATGAACTCAATGGTTGTTTGTATAATGATGTGAGGAAATTATTGTTTGTTTTTATCTACATATCATTGTTCCTTTAAATTGAATGGTTCTTTCATATGACCAAACCCACCTGTAGTTCTTCATCTGTGAGGTTCTCTCCAAGTTCTTTTGCGACTCGTTTCAAGTTTTTGAATGAAATTTTGCCTGTTCCATCATCATCAAACAACCTGAAGGCTTTCAGAATTTCTTCTTTAGAGTCTTTTTCACTCTGTATCAGAAATTAATTAAAATGAGAATTATGCAGAGATTCTCAGAGAAGACTGTCCTGGTTTCGGGCACATGCATAAGACATACAATACAAATACATACACATGCATAATAATGTATATTACATATAATGTATATTACATATCAGAAAATTATGTTTATATTGTTTATTGCACCTTTTAGCATGTTTTAAGTTGTTTACTTGATATATTAGAAGTTAATTAATCTTTTTGTTGATAATTCATTGATTAGACGATTCACCATTTTTTGAGTCATCATTGAAAGAAAATCGTTGAAGTCGATTGTCCCTGAGCCTTCTTTATCAATGTCAGCAATCATTTTCTTTATCTCCTCCTTCTTTGGCTCAAAACCAAGAGCTCGCATAGCAACCTGACAGGAAAATGGCAAATGACGATCACTAAATCAGAATCACTGAAATAAAGAGATTTTATTGTTTTACAAAATTTGTTTTTGATTATCCCACTAGTTCTTCTGTGTGAAAGAAGAGCCATGGTCCATCCACAGAGCCATGGTCTCATGTTGTTTTATCATTTCAAGTCTCAGAACTAAAGCAAAGTTTGCATAACTGTTCACCTTAGGAGTTCAAGACTGATAAGCAGAAGTCATGCTGTCCTGACCTACTCATGCTTTTGCTTTTCTACAGACAGTAAGTAGATATACAAGATATTTTCTTTTACCAGATCAGATTTGTGGATTTAAATTATGGATCACGGTTTTGCCAAAGTAAAAAAATTTATGTGATACATACTCGGATTATAAAGTCATAGTCTAATACACAGTCACAGCCTAATACAATTGCAGCCTTTAACTAGCTCAGCACCCTCTGCCTATGTTAAGAATAGTCTGACACCCAAACAATATCTAGGTTTTGTGGTCAGAAACGTACCAGTAATAAATACAGGTTTAGAAATTAAAAATAAGGTGAAGAATCTTAATAATAAGATTAAGATAAAGTGACCAGTGAATGTAAGAACAAAGCAATTTCTAATAACGTGTCTCCTAAGTGTTTGAAAACAATATGGCTAGAATCAAGATCTACAATCTAGAATCAAAGGGGCTTACATTCCGAGAAACATTACACACCAACATTTGATTCTCTTACCTTAAGCTCCTTAACGTCTATGGTACCTGAACCATCAGTGTCAAAGAGGTCAAACGCCTCCCGTATCTCCTGCTTTTGTTCCTCTGTCAAGTCAGGTTTTGGACCCGCTTTTTTCCGCTGGTGTGCGGTTGCACTGGGTTTTCTGAAGCTAGAAGCCTGTATAATACATAAATCAATAAAAAAAATATTTTTTTTCAGTGAATTACTATTTTGTAATATTTTTATACCGAATGTGAATGTTGGAATATAAGTATAGAATGCAATAATGACATTGTTAGCTAGTTATCTAACCTAACTACTAAATAAATCATACCAGAGCCGAACATCAAGTTCACTTCAACTAATAAATTAGCCATCTTAAGTTAGAAAATACTACCGAGAGACTCAATTTCCTTACTCAAAACTCAGGAAGTGCTGGGATTATCACATTTGTGAGTGTTTTAAATGTGACTGGTAAAATAACTGTCAACGCAACGTTATCTAACTAGCCTAGCGTGCTGGTTGTGGACATTGTATTCGCTATGCTAGCTAGGTAGTAGTTTACTGTCAGAATCGCTATTCACTCTTAGGTTAGGTTAGCTAGCCAACAAATGCTAGCCAACATTGTGTGTCCTCGGGGACTATTAGCCACTAGTACAGTTTCCATATTTCATGCAAAATGAGGCGAAGTAGCAATAATTTCATACTTTGAGAGACTGTTTTGCAATATTATATTATCCAATCGGCAGGTGACATACGTTTTTTTCTAGGTAACTAGATAGGCAGTGTGTAGTAAAACTTGGTTAGGTTATCATAACAGTCTAAAGTTACCTCTTGCTAACTTTGTAGCGAACATTTACAAGGGTTTCAATTATAAGCCTGAAAAAGTTGCGTATCTTAGCTTATATTGCATTTTCAGCAAACAGAATCGTAACTTCTTACCATCCTGGATCTGAAATATCCAAACGATGTTTGTTTACAAAACCAAAACAAAACGTATATATGCCGTTGTTAGGTAGGTTAGCTATGTTAGTAAACGTTACCCGTAGGGGTTGGACAACTTCTAATGGGTGTGGTCAAAAATAGACTGACAACAGAAATCTTGAATAGAAAGGACGATAAGGTGTATAAACGAAACATCGATCCAATTGGAAGTATGTGGGCGGGACATGTAGATGTCACGTGAATGGCGGTTCGTTTAGACGCTGTCTCTTAGTAACAAGTACGTGGTACTTGTCTGCAATACGCATGCTTCTATTGACTAAGGTTGATGGCAGGTTTTGGACATGGTTGTGAAGGTTTGTGTTGTGTTTAATATCGATCAACAATAGCTATGTTTCAGTCTCCATCTGTCGAAGTCTAAAATTGAACTCAATTTTACATTGGGCATTTGTACGTTTTGACTGGTTTCGACGTGCTAGCGTGATTGATAACATGCTAAAAATTGTTAGCCAGATAGCTTGCATAAGTTAGGTGTTAGCTAGCTAGTAACCAACAGGCACGAGTTTTAACAAAATAAAAAAATAAATGTAATAACATTTATTTTAAATGGTGAGGTAAGACCAGTTTTCCATTCCTACTACAACAGTACTCGGATCTGATTTTCATGAATGTACTGCTGCCTGTGTCATCTGTTTTGACAATTAGACTATAGCGTATTTAACAACAATAATTGTATCTATTTATAAACATAGTTTATAGCTAGCTTGCATTACAATATGTACTGAATAGCCCTCAAGTCCTCAAATTGTTAGGTTTTACAGAATGTTTTATGGAATATTTGAAGAAGAAACTATGGTATGTCGAAGTAATTGTAAGCAGCTACATAACTACGTTCCTGAATTTCTCCATTGGTCTCTCTCTGCTCCACAGATGTCACTACTGGGATCTGCAGCAATAAACCAGGGTCGTCATATTGGGCTCCAGCAGCTAGAGGCCATGTCCACCTCTTCTCATTCTTTTCTGGGCCCCAACAAACGCTACAAACTAATCCAAGATGAGGCGAGCGGGGAGTCCACACTGGTCTGGTCATGCTGTCGTTTACTGGAACAGTTAGAGCTCAGTGATTCTGTGGGGCAACTGCTGACCGAGTCCACTCGGGCCCAGCGTGAGGCGCTACACTCGGGCACTGCCTCACTGGTCTTCCTGACTGGCATCTGGAGCAGGGTGGCACTGGAGTGCCTTCACAAAGGCATTTCCATTCCACACATAATGGCTGGCATGTCCAAAGGCTTGGAACTGTGCGTGGAGGGCTGTAGGTATATCGCTGTGACTGTGGAGGTGGTCTGTAAGGCTGCTTTACAGAAACAGAAACTGAGGGGGATGAAGCAGGGCAGTTGTGATTGTTTGACTGCTGCGATTGGCTTATCCACAGAGCCTTCCCTAACTGCAGGCGACAGGGAAATAACTCAGGACACTGTCAAGACCCTGAACGAAGAACTTCAACTTTGTTCTGTTAAAGAGAAGCTTCCTGCTAAGCTCAGAATAAATCTCAGACACAGTCGCCATTTTCAGTCAAGGGACAGCAGTGAGGCAGAGGGAGCACGATCAATGGCAACCTTATACACGCAGGATTCAAAAGGTTCTGACCTGGTCCAGCTGGCAGAAGCTGTTAGCCATGGATGCGAGACTTCCATGAATTTAGTGATAGAGGCTAGTAGGATTCAGTGCAGAAACAGCTCTGAAGATCAGAGCTGCACAGTTCTAGATGTTGATAGGTTGGCTACATGCCTATTGCCAGGACTGTCTGAGGAGAACTCTTGTGTTTTCCATGGGTATGTCATATTGTTGTGTGCCGAGCAGGCATTAGTAGCTAAGCATTTTGAAGATCGGGAATTAAAAATCAGCATTGTGAATGGTGACCTGAGTGAACATTACTATCATGTAGGTTTTAACAGGTCTAAAAATGTCACAACGGTTTGTGATCTATCTCACTTGGCTGAAGTCAGCCACAAGAAGGAGTGGATAGACCAAGCATTGAGAATAATTCGGAACCTTAGTATCGACATTCTTCTAGTGAGTGGAGTGGTCACGCAGCAGCTGAAAGATCACTGCCTCAGTCACAACATTCTGGTTATTGAGCAGGCCAGGGCATCCATTTTGAAAGCCTTTTCCACGACTACAGGAGCTCTTCCCATCTCGTATGTCACACAGCTCAGTGAGCGATGCGTGGGTGCCGGAGTCCGAGTGAACGTGCTGAGAGAGTACCGCGGGGCAGAAAAGACCCAGAAGGCAGTGGTGAGCATCGATGCCTGCGGTATGGCTCTGGCTACTGCGGTCCTTGCTAGCTCAGTTCATGCCAAGCTCCAGAGCCTGGAGGATCAGTTCTGGAGCTGCGCTTATCGGGTGCACCATGCTCTGAAAGATGGGAAATTGCTGCCTGGTGCAGGTGACACGGAACTGCTGTGCATTCATCAGCTTTACAAACACATGAGCAAAAGCAGCCCTGAGAAGCAGGAGAGAGGAGATGAGCTTTCAAAGGACAGACAGACAGAGGAGACAAGATGGGTAGCACCATACGAGCAGGTGGTTCTGCAGCTGATGGCAGAGGGGTGGATAGACTATATCTCTACTCTGTTGGTGAACTGTGGTCAAGTCGTGACCAAAGCACAAGCATGGACCTACATCGCCCAGCAACTAAGGCACTGGGAGAGCAAGACTCTGCATGTTCCAGAGGTGCTGGGGGCTCCTCTGAAAAGAGACAGGTACATGGACACGATGCAGGGAAAGAGAGGGACCGAAGAGAAGAGGATGCTGGAAAGAGAAAGTGAAATGGTGGAAGTGTATGATAATATGACTGTAAAGTTTGAGACTTGGAGGAGAGCTCTCGATCTAGTGTTTTTGGTCCTCCAGACGGACACTGAGATTATTACAGGAATAAATGACAGTCAAGCACAAGATAGAGACTTTATGTTTCTTTAACAAGAAAAGTTTAGGTCATCCATTTTCTTTTTTCCCCACTAAGTACACTCATTATATATATATATATATGAAGCACTTTACACAACTGATGACTTCTGTACAAAAAGCATCTTGTTTCCCTTGGAAACCTTGTGAACTTCACTCCAATTTTTTATCATGACTACAATTTTTATATACATGAGAAATTCAAAATGTCATATTTGTCCTCTAACATATATATTTATTCCTATATTAGAATCAGGACAGGGTAGACAGTAAAAACATCAGGTGTATTAAGAGTAAGACAATAAATACTCCTTAATACTTTGTGAAACAAAATCCAGATGGAATCCCATGTATTAAGAATCTGTGGTAACAGAATTACTTTGCAGACTTTATTGTAGTGTCTCTGCATCTATCTAACGCAAATGTGACAACTCTCCACAGTTAAATTCCTACAGAGCATCTTGTATTCTAGTTTACTTCAAAAGTAACGGTTTCTTTTCCAGTCATAATAATAATTATAATAATAATAGTGTATGTAATACAAGTTAAAGGTTTTTTTTACTAGAATTGTCATATTTGTTTTGTTCATGTAATTAGCATTATTCTTCCTGGTCTTAATTGGGTACCAATTCATAGCTTGCTGGGATAATTTTGATAAACTAGAGATCTGCTGAGTACGGCAAAGGTTTGACCAGCAATTACACGCATTTACTAGACTACATTTCTTTTTCATTTAAATTAAAAGGATTTCTCTAACACACCTAAGTGTTTTTATGTGCTTTATTGACTGTGCTAAAGCAGGAACATCTCTAAATGTGATACTGGGGATGTTTTTAGGTGCAACAAGTAAGTCTGAATTATTCTGCCAGCAAACGACTGTATGATAATGAGTACATTCCCCTTATATAGGTCCACACTCTACAAACCTATATTCATACAAAAGATCAATTAGAATAAAATGCAAATTGAACATTTTTGTTTTTTCTTATTTTTAAACCATGGAATGGTTAATGTAATATTGCTACTGTTTTAGGCTGGGAAACTGATTGGGAATGGTCAGATCAAATTATATTAGAATAGATAAAGCCTGTGTTCTTTACCCAGTGTCTCCAACACTAACAAACTAATTAAGTTAATCATATTTCTAATAATTAAGATCTTTGTGGGCTCAGGTGTGAGTGCTTAAGCAGGTTGCACCATAGTGCAATGCTGTGGCCCTCTTGGTTCAGCAGCGAAGCTAGATGCTTGGGAAACTATTTTACCGAGGACATAAACAGTGTTTTTTCCGCTTGTCACCACTAAGTGGAGCATTTTCACAGTTTCATTAAATCTATAGCCATTATATCATACTGTACAGCTTTCAAAAAAGATCAAGAGAAAAGAAAGGGATTTCTTATTTAATACCATTTTTGATATGATTAAGTTATGAAAGAATAACATTTGATAGACATTAAAATATGATAAAGTAATAGCAGATCATCAAACTTAAAATTGGACTTAATATTAGAATATTTAGTTTGAGACGTTCGATTGAGAAGTAATAAAACAACATATTTGTTAAAGTCATCTGAAATGTCAAGAACTCGGTAGACACAGACTAACGGTAAACGTACTTTTACTCTGAAATTTTTCCCCGTGTGCCACCATTTTCACCATATCGTCGTAGCTGCTGCCTTCATGTACTCCTGTCCATGCAGATAAACAGAAACGCCAGACAAGGAGTCTGTTGAATTTGGTATGGTTAGACTTTATATTTTTAGGACGAAAGTGATCCAGAGGTAGAAACTACGAATTTTGCCAGCAAAGATGTGGATTACTCCGGAGGAGGTATTGCTCGCTAATGCACTCTGGGTTAGCGAAAGGGCAAATCCTTTTTTTATTCTCCAACGCAGAAAGGGACATGGAAAAGGAGGCGGCATCACTGGTATGTATTCCTGCACACCAGGCTACTCAACCTCTGATTTGTTATTGTATAAAAAAAGATGTGTTAATGTCTCAGCTAACCTGGCTGTCTAGATACTTGCAAGTCTTCTCGCAGCATTTGGCTTCCAGGCTAATCGTCAGAGCATTACTGCCTTGCTTTTTTTTACTCACAAGCTAGCAGGGCGTTTTGATGTTTTAAGAGATGTTGGCGCGGAACGACAGCTTCCATTTCCCCTCCAGCTGGCCAATATGAAAATGTATTTTAACGAATATAACTCTTAAAGTCAGCTCCACTCTTCCTACACATGATGTCAGTCACGGTAATGTCATGCATCTTGTGACGGGGGTGGCTCCTCTGCCTTGTTTAGCTAGCTAGATAGCGCTGATTACAGGAAAAAAACACGAATAAAGACATTGCCAGATGATTCAATATCCCCACTAGTCCGCCGTTAAGTAACGTTAACATGTTATGTTGCTGCGAGAGAGACGGGAGCGAGCTATCTGGGCGTGATGGCCAAATCAGTTGTCCTTCTGCTCCATCATTTTTGTTAATTCACTCAAGTCGCCCTGACTTGGCCTTTAAACTAAACAGTGAAACATGACTTCCTACTCCAAGCGCTTCGTGTAACACGACAAAGACCGATATTTGTTTTTTCTTCGCAGCGTTTAGCCAGTATACATCTGAAACGATATAAGCTGAATTACACCAGGAACTATCGAGTTTAATGTGTGTTATTGTACAGGTTTGTTATTGTACAAGGTTGGTCTCTCTAACCCAGAATTATCCTCAGGTGCGTTTGGATGAAGCTAAAGTAATGGAGGTTCTTGAAAGCTGGGTTTGCTGGAGCCAGATCGTTTGCCCTGTTCGGACATTTTCCGTGTATGCTGTCTTCACATTTGTTGCTGTTTATTAACTTATTTGCGACCTGGGGACCAGAGTGCAGACGTTCATTCCCAAACGAGGGACATACACTCACGGCAGAAGCTACAGTTCTGACTAAAATTCCAGTGAATCACACAAAATAACCTATTCAGTAAGACATCTGAGTCACTACACAAAATCGATGGGTAAATTGCGGGTCTGTATGTAGTGAATTAACTGAAATATGTCGGTCGGCTAAGGAGGGAGCTACATGCTTTGCAGTTAGCACAGTGTTATTGACTCGCACGGTGAACTTTCTACTCCACATGACACTTTCCAGCTTCCCTGAAGTTTACCTGAAGGGGTTAACAGATGGGTGTTACTTTTGAAGAATGTAAAACAACCCAGTTGTTCGCTTTGTTTTCTCACTCTCTCGGACGTTTCTTTCTCCCTCCCTCTCTCTCCCCCAGGTCTTCTGGTTGGGACGCTGGATGTTGTGTTAGACTCCAGTGCCCGTGTGGCTCCGTATAGAATCCTACACCAGGCCGGAGACTCACAGATTTTCTGGAGCATCGCCTGTGGTCAGTGCCGAGCTTCTTTTGAACAACAGTCAGAGTAGCTATGGTTACCCAAGTCTGGCATTTGTGTGCATATTGTTACTGTCCTGAAACCCTCCAGAATACAGAAAAATCATCAGTTTCATAATGCATCAAACTGAACATCACACATTTTAGAACACTTTTAAAAAGAAACAGGCTAGCACCAAAGCTACGCAACACTTTCATAAAGGACCTTAAGGTTCGCATGGGAAATTTCTCTTTGCACTTAAAACCATGTGACCGTACCTAAACCAAGTGATCCGTTTCTGTTGCTGAATTGTATGGCTAAATTGATTGTGTATATATGTGTCCTCAGGCTCATCTCGCAGAGAGATAACCGAGCACTGGGAGTGGCTGGAGGCTAATTTACTGCAGACTCTCTCTATCTTTGATAACGACGATGACATCACCACCTTTGTCAAAGGCAAAATTCAGGTGAGCTTCCACTAGAAGTCTGATAATCACGTTCCTGTTGTACTTAAAGTTGCTACCAGTTTAATGCTTGGAGCGGAAGACCAGTATAAGCCCCAAGTGTGTCTGTGGGTCTGCAGGGCATCATTGCCGAGGAGAACAAGGGCCGCCAAGCACAGGAAGATGAGGATTGTGGGAAGTTTCGGGAGGCGGAGCTGAAGATGCGGAAGCTGTTTGGAATGCCAGAGGAGGAGAAGCTGGTGAACTATTACTCATGCAGCTACTGGAAGGGCCGAGTGCCCCGGCAGGGTTGGCTCTACCTCTCCGTCAACCATCTGTGCTTCTACTCCTTCCTGCTGGGGAAAGAGGGTGAGCTGGTGAAAGGGTAGGGGAGGACGAAAGGAGGAAATGAGGGCTGGAGGGAAGGAAAGTGATTCTGTTCAGTTAGCTTAGAATGAATGGAGGAAAGCTCCGCTAATTCTGTAATTGCAAGTCAATGTTTCAGTTAATGTCATCTTACTTTCACTTATGTTAATGATTTCAATTCCCCAGGAGTGTCAACTCAGATTGAGGGGAAAAAATGTTCCCTGTATAGGGTAAGACTTTCTCTCTCTCTCTCTCTCTCTCTCTCTCTCTCTCTCTCTCTCTCTCGCTCTGGGTCTGTATCTGTAGTGACGCTGGTGGTGCAGTGGACTGATGTGACTCAGTTGGATAAGAATGCCACACTGCTGTTCCCGGAGAGCATACGTGTCAGCACCAGGGACGTTGAGCACTACTTCTCCATGTTCCTCAACATCAACGATACCTTTAAGCTGATGGAGCAGCTGGCTAATATCGCCATGCGGCAGTTGCTGGACAACGAGGGCTTCTCTGCCGACCACTCGCTCCCCAAGCCATGCAAGACCCTCAGGAACGTCTCTGCGCTCAAGAGGTTAGCCACTATATGAGGAGCTCCTGAGAGACACAGTGGAGTTTTTGAGAGCTTGTCTTGAGTGTTAGTTGAGGGAGGGAATGACTCTTTGTTGCTTGTTGTCAGGGACTTGGACGCACGGGCAAAAAACGAACGGTACCGAGCTCTGTTCCGCCTGACACAGGACGAGCGTCTGGATGGCCACACAGACTGCACGCTTTGGACACCCTTCGCCAAGATGCACGTCGTTGGACAAATGTTTGTCTCCAATAACTATATCTGCTTCGCCAGCAGGGAGGAGGACCTGTGTCAACTCATTATACCACTCCGAGAGGTGAGCTTTCTTGCCCACATACGTGCACACACACCCAATCTCACTCAAACTGGTTAGCACTTGCCAGCTTGTACAACATTGAACAGTGGTGTAATGGCCGTATAATGGGGCTTGAACATGCATACTTACTCATTTATTTATTATTCATTTGTCATTTATTCTCATTGCTTAGAAAAATCTCTCACACAATCTCATGCAATCTCACACACTACCCCTCCAAAAGTGAATTTATTTAGAGAGGACTCACCTTCTCATATATCTTAGGGAAACAATGCACAAAGCCAACTGTATCATATTACATAAGGTGTCTCCCTCTTGTTCTCACTCACTCACTCTCACTCTCGTTCTCTCCTGCGTGTTCTCTGTCTAGGTGTCTATAGTCGAAAAAGCTGACAGCAGCAGTGTTTTGCCCAGTCCGCTGTCCATCAGCACAAAAAATAAGATGACCTTCTTGTTTGCCAACCTCAAAGATCGGGACTTCCTGGTTCAGCGAATATCGGACTTCCTGCAGCGCACTCCAGACAGGCTCTGTGGCCTGACTGGACAATCTGTGAGTCAGTCAAACACTAAGGGAGGGCATTAGTCTCTTAAATCCCCTATGTATGTCTCTGCACCCACACATTAACTGTTTTGGCATTGGAGGTTAATATCAGCTTGAGTCTGTGTATGGCTTAACAACTCTATCTCCATGTAAGACAGAATGTTTCTTCTGACTTCACTCTGCCAGGAAACTCCAAGTCCCAGCACCCCGCCTGCTTTGCCACTGACCCCACCAGTGCTGGGGGTGGGAGAGCTCCCCCAGGGGCCACACTACAGCCCCAGTCTCCCTACCGCCAAACACAGCCTGCTGCACATCTACCAAAAGGACCGCCCTGAAGACCTGGGACCCAAAGCGGTACACACAGATCCAGCACCCCTGAACCCCCACCATCACCTGTTAACATAACTCACAAATACTATGAAAGTTGGCATATTTCAACCTGAAGGGCTATTTCCCAATTACTCGGCCTGGTCTGTATTCATCACATTTAAGTTTACAAGCAATATTTTCTTGGTGTGAAAAACACATTATTATTCAAACGTTGTCCACAGTTGAAATGCAGCAACAAGACTGTACAGCCACTGGGATCAATTTACTCTCATCATCCTCCCATTGATACCTTTCTCACACTTTAGGGGATTCTTTGCCTTAAACATAACAGTTTGAACTCCCTTGCATGTTAGGTACTCCAGGATATTCTGAAAGAGGATTGTTTTAGGTTGCTTTGGATATTCTGCATGAAGAGACCCCCTCCATGCTTTAGACTACATATTTATTGCATTTCAGTTAAATAATTGAACAGCCATCCATTCACTCATCTTCCCCTTTGCTCATCAATCAGACCAAAGAGAAGATGAAGGAAGAGTCTTGGAACATTCATTTCTTTGAGTTTGGGCGAGGCGTGTGCATGTATCGCACATCGAAGACAAGAGACCTGGTCCTGAATGGAATCCCCGAGAGCCTGAGAGGAGAGCTGTGGCTGCTTTTTTCAGGTAATTGCGCTTCCCTGTCAGCAGGGGGTGCAGTCATTTTTTTTATCACCTCTGCCACATTTGAAACACTTTCTTCCTGGAGTTTTTTTTAGGATTAAATTTGGAGTAAATTGCATGAAATATACTGAAATGGTATCATCTCTAACTACAGATGGGTACTTTAACACTAAGTGGTGAGACTGTTTAGCACAAAGTAGATATGAGCACAATACAGTATGGAAAATAATGTCTAGGAGAAGTGTAATCAGGTCCCCTTTGTCGTATGTCATGGAATTTGAAAAGCAGAACAGAAATAAATGTGCTCTGACCCTTTAAGATGCTATAAACAATATTCGCAGTACCTGTTACATTCAACGGTTGTAGCCACTGTAATCTGCAACCCCTTAAATCCCATACCAACCATTCATACTTCTCCAAGACCTCTAGTCACCACCACCTATGATTTGCCCGTGCACACACAAAAAGAATGCTAACAATAAATTATTTATATAACACTTTTCCAGAGCTCAAGGTCATTTCAGAGCTTTAAACCAAGTGAAGCAACAGTGAACAGTTAAGCACTAAGGTACTACAGTACATTGACAAACAGGAAATATTGTGCGCTCGTAGAACAAGTTGCTCATTGTTTAATACGGTCTGTGTTACATTTACAGTATTTAGCACACGCTCATGTCCAGGTGACTTGCGGAGGCATTCTGTCTCCAGGAAGTAACACTTGTGCTGGTACATTGGCCCTGAGTCTAGGAAGATCATTTGTGAGCACCATGTGACTGTGCAGGGGAGAATGAGTTGATTGTTATCAGTATTGTGAGGATGACAGTTTGGCTAATTTGGTAGCTTCTGAGTAACTGTGATGAGGGCATTGAGTGGGTTTGAAGAAAGGCTAGAGTTCAGTCTGGTTGAGGTAGAAGACTGATTATACACATGTTCCAGGGTTTTGGAGAGGAGAGGAGAGATGCCAGTCATAAGCTGCTGACACTGGAGCTTCAGGGAAGTAGCAGCCACAGATTGTCCTGTGAGGGGAAGTGAGGAGGAAGTTGTCAGAGCTTTAGGATGTGCATATGGGCTCTAACAGAGTACAGGGGGATGTCTTGGCAGTGCTTGTGGGTTTTCTTCTTGAAGAGGAGATGACCGTCTGGGTTTTGGGGATGAGTGAGAGGTGGTTGAAGAGAAGAGAAAATGGCATGGGGCTTGAGGGGGCCTGTTGTAGGTGTTTCCAGTTTCTTTGTTGGATGACTTTGCAGCTGTCCTGTTTGGGGTTGGAGAGGATGTTATGGAATGAGTGGAGATTATCAAGAGATTTTTCTTCGCTACCTTCTCTCAGCTGCTTAGAGGAGAGTCACTTGGATGATGAAGAGAGGAAAGTGATAGTAGCATTTTCCCCTGCTAGAGGAGAACATGGCTGTGGACGCTGTAGGCTTTTTAGGATTGTGGAAGCCATGATGGATGATGGAAGGATGTAGTGGATGTTGTGATGTGCGGGAGCCTGTAACTGAGCGTGCCCTGGTCTGAATAGTGGAGAGGGGATGATGTGGAGTGAGGGGTAGCCCTGGGGAAGAGCAGAGCCACTACACTTCCCTCTTCGGCAGTCTGAGGAGTGTTCAATGACTTTAACCACTTTTGTTGCTGTTTAGACTTTTTTTTCTCTAGAGTATCTGTTTTAGTGGTTATTAGGGTGTAAATGCCCCTCAGGTTTAAGGCCTGTGTAAATGCCCCTCAGGTTTAAGGCCTGTGTAAATGCCCCTCAGGTTTAAGGCCTGTGTAAATGCCCCTCAGGTTTAAGGCCTGTGTAAATGCCGACTTTGACTACAGCTCTTTATTTGTGCTGTTGTCTCAGTGATTGAGATGCAGTCATGGCAACCACCACATTGATCTGCACTTCTGCCCTCAAGCTTTCTCCCTGATCACTGGATGTCCTGATACAAAAACAAAAACAGGCCCCTCATTTGCAACACACACTGATTATAGAAGTTTGCTCATATAATCACAAACACCTTTTGTGTCTTCACAAATCTGTAGAATGCTGGGATGAAGCAAATGGATTGGCTTGTTTTGACTTGTTTTGAGTCTTTGGTGACCCTCGTGTACCTCATGTTCTCTGCGTGTTTTTACATTTTCTTGTTCTCACGTAGTATCTTGATATTGTTATTATGCCCCCATTAGTGTTTTAATGGGCTTGGAGAGCCCAATGTTCCTCATGTAGCTTTATACTAACTTAATCACAGATCTGACATGGTACACAGAGTAGTGAAAGGTTGTTGCATTGGCAGAGACATGTTTCTCTCTCACCCTGTCTCTCTAGGTGCTCTGAATGAAATGGCGGCTTACCCAGGTTACTATGCGGAGCTGGTGGAGCAGGCGATGGGTAGATGCACGCTGGCTACAGAGGAGATCGAGCGAGACCTACATCGCTCTATGCCTGAGCACCACGCCTTCCAGAACGAGATGGGTATCGCTGCTCTTCGACGGGTCCTTACTGCGTACGCCGCCCGCAACCCGGGGATTGGCTACTGCCAGGTATGAAGACTTCCACAGTGTGAATGTATACACATTAAACTCAATTAACTTCTGCTAGCTACTAAGAGACATCATTATAGTACATTGGAACAAAAATGATGTGTTTGCACATCTAATGAGTCTTTTTATCTGTACATAGCTTCACAATATCTAAAGTTTATTATCTAAGGAGTTATTTTGGCTTCGGAGTCTGCAGTGATACTTGATCTTATTGTTTTGCTGAGATCTGCACTGAGCAGTGTGGGACGGTGGAACCTCTCCCATCTCAGGACCAAACGTGTACAGTATGGTCTCAA
The DNA here is from genome assembly GCA_020368025.1 of Brachyhypopomus occidentalis. Taxonomy (NCBI): domain Eukaryota; kingdom Metazoa; phylum Chordata; class Actinopteri; order Gymnotiformes; family Hypopomidae; genus Brachyhypopomus; species Brachyhypopomus occidentalis. The sequence goes on along the minus strand of JAGXOD010000004.1, from coordinate 2,363,945 downwards.
TGGCCCTACAATAGAAAATAAAGATGTTCTATCATACAGTGTACAATGGGGAGTATGTTGGCCTAAATACTCAGCATATGGTGTTTCAGACTCTGTGTGTGTGTGTGTCTGTCCGTCTATCTCTGTAGGCCATGAATATAGTAACGTCTGTGCTGTTGCTCTACTGTACTGAGGAGGAGGCGTTCTGGCTGCTGGTGGCCTTATGTGAACGCATGTTGCCTGACTACTATAACACTAGAGTTGTAGGTCAGTGACCACACACACACACACACACACACACACATACACACACATGGCACAGTAACAGTTGAATATGTATGTGTATATGATTTGACAGCATGCTTATTTTAGTATACTTACTATGGTTGTAGATCATTGGGGAATATACACACATACGCACCAAATGTATAATGAACAGGATTTATTGTAGGATGCGGCTTGGCTGTAAATGTCTGTGATTGTGGTCAGTCACGTGTGTGTGTGTGTGTGTTTTAGGAGCACTGGTGGATCAGGGCGTGTTTGAAGAGCTGACGCGCGAGTGCTTGCCTCTGCTGTATGAACACATGCAGGACCTGGGCGTGATCTCCACCATCTCCCTGTCCTGGTTCCTCACGCTCTTCCTGTCAGTCATGCCCTTCGACAGTGCTGTGCTGCTCGTTGACTGCTTCTTCTATGAGGGCATCAAGGTCATCTTCCAGGTGAGGGTGCCTGTCTTGCGTTGTGATCCACGACAGTTGCTGACTGGGCCGTCCGGCGTGAGACTGCTGAGCTGGTGTAAACGGTGTGGTGAGGGTGACTCGTACTGGAATGACCCTCCCAGTAAGGGCTGTGGATCCGGCCACACACCAACAGCAGAGCTTGTTGGTTTCAGTCAGAAGTGTTAGAGCAGATAAACAAATAAATAAAAAAGTCGTCACCACACCAATCACCTGGGCTAGCCTGTAGCCCTGCTGAACCTCTTCTGGGGATTTGCTATCAAGATGCACATCGCTGACAGGTAGTGACTATTTATCAAGTTGTGTTTACATGATTAATGGTCATTAATGGTGATTACAGGCAGCAGTCAGTCAAGAATCAGGTGGCAGTTAGTGTTGGTGATGGATGTTGGTGATGGTGGTCAGTGTTGGTAATGGATGTCTGTTATGGAGGTCGGCGTTGGTGATGGATGTTTGTGATGGTGGTCAGCATTGGTGATGGATGTTGGTGCTTGCGGTCAGGGTTGGTGATGGATGTTGGGGATGGAGGCAAGGAGGCAAGCATTGGTGATGGAGGTCATCGTTGTTGATTGATGTTGGTTTTGAAGGTCAACGTTGGTGATGGTGGTCAGCGTTGGTGATTGATGTTTGTGATGGTGGTCAGCGTTGGTGATGGATGTTGGTGATGGTGGTCAGTGTTGGTGATGGCGTCTTCTCTCTCTGCTGTTTCAGGTGTCTCTGGCTGTGCTGCATGCTAACATGGAGCAGCTGCTAGCCTGTACAGATGAGGGAGAGGCCATGACCATCCTGGGAAGGTCAGTGGGGGTTGGGCTGCACCTCAGACACCACTATCTTATCGACACAGTAGAGCTTTGGACTGAAATGTAACGAAGGATCATTTGAAGAACGGAGGTGCTACAAGAGTACAGTTTGTTGGTAAACGTGATATGTACACGCTGGATTTAAAAGCAGTGACGTAACTTCTAAGTTAGGAAAATGGTGTTAAGTTCCATTCTGCCTCTTCCTCAGATATCTGGATAATGTTGTCAACAATCAGACAGTCTCCCCACCTATCCCACACCTGCACGCCCTGTTGACAAGTGGCGATGAGCCGCCTCCTGAGATTGACATCTTTGAGCTCATTAAGACGTCCTATGAGGTGAGTGGAGCGCTAGGCGTCATGCTCTTGCCCGGTAAGTGGAGAATGACTCTCTTCCTCTGTAAGCTGATCTTTCATCTTAGACTCATCACCACCCCCATGCTTTATGTTGCTCATCTCTTTATGTAGAAGTTTGGCAGTCTGCGTGCTGATGTCATTGAGCAGATGAGATTCAAGCAAAGGTTAAAGGTCATCCAGTCCCTGGAGGACACGGCCAAGAGAAGCGTGGTGAGTTTTTGTGTTTGCTCTTTTAAGGTTTTAAAGATGCATTTTGTGTGTGTTAAGTAATACATAGAGTTGTATTACTCAAGAGTCAGGGTGGTCTTTGGACAGTATATTTACTGTCTCGAACTCTGAACTCTGTATTCCTTCTCGAGACCAGCTGACAGCATTGAATATCTGATACATGGACAAAACAACGCAGAAATCATATAACATTTCTTGTGACAATAATTGTCATTAAGAGGATGTTTCTGAAGTGTCTGCTTTCTGTCGGTTACAATTACAGCACATTAAACTTCACATTAAACTTCACATTAAACATCTCCAAGAATGCCACCATATTTTAGTCATTACATTAAGCATGACTTTCAGCATGTGTGCCGTGGTGAATATCATGTGAAGGATTCTCACGGAACAAGTGATGACCGAAGTGAGCAGGATTCATTAGTTCCGCGTATAAACTCAGTCACGTTCTTAAGATTTGTATTCTTATACAGCGTTATTAAAGTGTGTGTAGCTAATGTTCAGGAAGTATTGTGGGTTATGGTAACTATGGTTTCTGTCGCTATGAAAACGTTCGGACAAATGGCCCAGGTTCATTTTCATTGTTTTGTTTGTCACCACTGTGCATCACTGATCTGTGTGAGGAAAGCAGTCTTCCCCCCTAAATACTTTAAAAACATTTTATTGGAATAGATTTACAAGCAGTCCGACTCACATTTGTCTGGTTATGTTCTGGGAGAGACCCCTATCATGCTCTGCTTCTGGTCCATCACTGGCCCCATGGTTGGTCTGGACTGGTCTCAGGTGGGTTCTGACATGAGTTGTGTTGTAACGCAGCTGCTGCGTTTGCTTACAGGTGCGGGCCGTCATGACCGAGTCCGCCTTCACCATCGAGGAGCTGGAGGAGCTGTATTTTCTGTTCAAGGTATCTTCAAGCTCATGGTCTGGTCGGGTTCGTGTGGGTGCGTGCGACACTCCCATGTTCCCACATATCCCTCCTCTTCCTCCTCCTCCTCCTCCTCCAGGCCAAGCACATAATGAGCTGCTACTGGGGGGCGAGCAGCAGTGCTGCCGAGCGGCACGACCCCAGCCTGCCCTACCTGGAGCAGTACCGCATCGACTGTGGCCAGTTCAGCCAGCTCTTCAGCACGCTGGCGCCCTGGAGCTGCGGCCCCCACACCGCCACGCTCGCCGCCCGCCTCTTCCGCCTGCTCGACCAGAACAAAGACTCCCTCATCAACTTCAAAGAGTTCGTCATGGGCCTCAGTGAGTGTTGATTTGTTTAAATGATGTTAACGGGATTATGAAGCCATCTCGATTGTATTTTACAGTGATAAGCCAAAACTATCGAACATTTCTAATCCGGCTTATATTGGCAAACATTAGCATGAATTGAGCAGATCTTTCTAAATGTCTAAACAAAATGTTTTTCAAAGTTTTTTATTTTATATTCCGAGTTTTATTATGGCTGTTGTATGACTACTCTGTTTGGGATGTGCCGTTAACTTATCTTGCCTCTCTCTCACAGGTGGAATGTATCATGGTGATATGACTGAGAAACTGAAGCTGCTGTACAAATTACACCTGCCTCCAGGTACAAACCAGGCTAAACATGCTTATGCTTGCTGATAGTAATTGAATATTTTGGCCAGTGAGTTTCTGACTCCCTCTGGACACTCTAGTTAGGTCTTTGCTTGTCGTTTACCAGTAGAGATGTTACCCACGAATACAGTTGGAGCTGCTGACCATATTTTTTTGGACATGTATTGACTGTCTCCTGGGTCTTGGGCCACCTGGAGAGAAGGTCTCCAAGGTCTGCTGAAGGTGGAATATGGTGACCTCAGGGTGTTCACCCTTCACTAGTCTTTAAAGATGGGGTTTTCGTTAGTCTGATTTCTTTGTGTGTCTGTGATGTGTGGACCAACTTGCACTTTACCAGCCCAGCTTCCCAAAAGGGAGAATATCCCAGTCAGACATACGTTGGCCTTAAAGTTGTTAGTCTAGACTCAATATAATGTGATGTATTAATCCACATTGGTCTTATCCCAAAACCAGATGCGTTAAATCTGTAGACAAATCTGTAGATCAGATAAATCTGTAACATATGAATGTATCATCAGTGTGTGTGTGCGCGTGGGCAACTGTGTGTATGTGCGCGTGCACAGGTGACTGTGTGTGTGTGTGTGCGCGTGGGCAACTGTGTGTATGTGCACGTGCACAGGTGACTGTGTGTGTGTGTGTGTGCGCACATGTTGGTCTAAGACTGCTGTCAATCATCTCCCCCCTCCTGCAGCCTTATGCCCTGAGGAGGCGGAGTCTGCACTTGAAGCCACTCAGTTCTTCACTGATGATGACATAACACAGGGTAAACACACACACACGCTCATCAAAATTGTTGGGGTGGGGGGGGGTCAGAGAGAGCTCTTTTAATGTCCTGCTCTGTCCTTTTCTTACTTTAATCTTGAAAACAGCCCTGGGTTTTATTGATCCTGTGCAAATTGCCAAGTCAGTAAATACTCCGTAATATCCTGTGGAAAGTACGTTTTCGTGCTTCTTCTCAAGCGTAGGAGTGCTCGAGGAAACGTTTGCTTGCGTTATGTACTTTGACATTTACTAGTTTAAGACCTTCTCAGAGGAGAAATGCTCGTGGAGGTAAATTCTACTACATGTCAAGTAGCCTGTTCATGTTAAAACCCCAGTTTTTATGCTTAGCATTTTTCATATGTGATGTGTATAGGGTTACAGACAGGTCAGTGAAGAATTTAAACCTCCTGGTTCATAATAGCCATATTTAAACCTTTGTGGAGATATAATGTTTGTGGTTGAGACCATCCAAAGTTGTGTATTACACGCACATTTTTTGTGACACCAATGCGTAAATTGAGCTGCCACTTCCCTCAGTCATTCATACCAAGATTTTGTATCCTGTGCGAAACGGACATAAATATTACAGTCTCCATGTAAAACGAATCCGAAAGGGGCTAAAGCATAATTTCCCCCCCTTAAGATTTCTGATTCATTTTCTTGTAAAGGAAACTTTTGGATATAAACCCACCCTGCATGTGTGTCTGCATGAAATGGTCCAGTCCTACTAATCAATAACAGAATGAACATTATTCTTTGACCAGTCTCATTTTATCTGTTCTCATTGCTCTGTGTGCTCCTCTCTCCTTTTGCTTGCATCATTCTCTCCTTTGCTCTCTTCTGTCTTGTTGCTTGTCCTCTCCAGATCTTCCCTCCTTGTCTCATCTGGACTTCCTGGTTCAGGAAGTGATCTCAGGTTTGTGTCTGTGATGTCATTAAAAAATCGGGTGTGAGCGTGAGCAAGATAGATACTGATTATGATTGATTGTGGCTTATAGCGCTTCCTTATATTTTAGGATAATTTGTGTTGGTCCTCTGCTTCATTTACATATCTCCTTCTAGTGTGATTATACAAATAAAGCCTCCTATATACATAATTCACAATGCATATTCCCACTTGGGGTGTGTTTTTCTTTCTCTTGTCACACTATAATGAATAAACATTCAGATCACTTCATTTTTTCCCCAGTTCAGCCTTTCTGATGGACATTTACATGAATGTACTAACACTAATCCTAATAGTATATCTAACAGACACACCCCCTGCTGTCCTTATGGACACTCATGTAAGTGTTCTACTGTTACAGCATTATAAACATGTTCCTTCTATAGGTGAAGAAGTGAAAGAGGCCAGGGAGACAGCTGATGTCGGAGGAGACTCGGAGGAGAAGAAAGGTACATCAAGGTTTCCACTGCCTTTAACAAGCTCCATTTCTAGTCCAAAAGCAGCCCTTTTTGGCAACTTCTTAATTATGTGACCATCCATGATTTTGACTGGTTACAGCATTTAAAAAGCTGCCCTGGTCTTTAGTTATGTAGCATGCTATTTGTAACTGAAGACCATTACCTGGAAACCGTGGCAGCTGTAGCATTTGTATTGTTAGCTCAGCACCATCACAACAGTTTTCCTCAGCTGAGCTGCTAGCAGTAGTTTGTTTCCTGACAAATGTTTAACTGTTTTCAGAAGAAAAAGTGAAGGACTATAAATATTACCTGAGAATGTGGGCTAAAGAGAAGGAACCCAAGAAGGAGACTATCAAAGACCTGCCAAGAATGAACCAGGTGCGGCAGTACTTACTAATGGTTCTTGTATCTTGGACATTCGGTAGTCTAGAATCTAAACTAATGGCTCTTACAAAAGGTATCGCACCTCTACTCACATTTTGCTAGTTGCTAGGCGGTCTTTAAAGAGCTATCTTTAAATAACTGAGGAATTCTGGAATGTTCTGTGACTCTGCCAAAGGTTTGGTTCAAATGGAGAAAAAAAGCACTCGTGTTCTCCAATCAGGAGCAAGATTTCTTCTGACTTGTACTGAGTTTGATTACAGTTGGTGAGGCAATAGGTGAGTGTCTGGTGTACAAACTAAAGGGCAGAGGGCTGGCAGGGGGAAAGAGTGCGGATGAACAAATAGCCACTTGGCACTCTGTCAAAGTAAACGAACCCAGTGCTCGTTTCTACAAGGGCCGTTTGAAGAAGAAATCAGGTTCAGCATGACACTAGGCCCATTCAAAGGGTGGAGTAAGTGCTGTTTGGGTAATAATTGTTCAGTTTATCTATTCTGTTTAATCTAGTCTCAATTTAACACCAAGATCTCTTGTAGATTTTCTGGATTAGAGCCATTGTTTTAACTCTTGCATTGCTGGAGGGAACAATGAGCGTGTTTTTAGCTTCTGCTGCTCAGTGAAGGATAAGTAGCTGTTTCCTGAGGTGAAGAATGTTGTCCAGTTCTCCAGTCACCAACTGAACCAATGAGTCAGCTCAGCCTAAGATTCCTTATTATGTTAGATTGAGTTCTGCTAAGTTATCTTCACCTGAAGCAGGAGTTGAGGTTCACAGCAGGTGGAAGAGTAGTCAATGTTGGTACATGGTGTAAAAATAAGGGTTACACTCCATGAAGGCTCACGTGGGATGCTAACCATGTTGTATGATGCTTTGTTTTGTATTTAGGAGCAGTTTATTGAGCTGTGCAAGACGCTCTATAATATGTTCAGTGAAGACCCTCTAGAGCAGGAGCTCTACCACGCCATTGCTACGGTGGCCAGCTTGCTGCTGCGTATTGGTGAGGTGGGCAAGAAATTCACCAACAACGGTAGCAAGAAGTCTGACCTCCAAGCTCCTGCAGGGGACGCGAGCCCGCAGCCAGACAAAGAAGACTCATCTGGGGAGGCTGGATCTGCACAGTCCCTGGTTTCGAAAGCCCTGGCAGAGGCCCAGTTTGAGACTCCTCCTCCACCAACGAATGGCTCAGACGAAGAGGCCAAGGATGACACGTCAATCTCGTCTTACTCGGTCGTCAGCACTGGCTCTCTGCAGTGTGAAGATATTGCAGATGACACAGTTCTCATTGGTTGTGGAGGCGGAGTGGGTGGTGCTGTAGGTGGGAGCGATTGTAGGCGAGGCAGTGCGGTGGATGCTGATTGGTCGATCACATTTGAGCAGGTGCTGGCATCATTGCTAACAGAACCAGCTTTGGTCAATTACTTTGAGAAGAAACATGACATCGGAAGCAAGATGGCTGTCTGTAAGACCCAGCGAGCCGTAGAGAGACAGATGAGTTCATCAAGTGACCATGAGCTAGCTCAGCTCTCCACCTGAGAACGCACGCACGGGTTTGTAAAGATGTAGACCATGCATACATGTCTTTTGAATGTTTGCTCAAGGCTCCATTATTGATTGTACAGAGATTTGACTCTCGTGACCTCTAGTCCATGAACGCTCAGTCTGTTCTCATTGCCTTCACACCATGTACTGAGTCTCTACACTGGCACATTTGCTCTGATGGTTTGTGTCCTCGTGGGCTGAGTAGTGAGTACAGCTGGCCTATTGTTTGAGTTGTCTGCTAAGACTGCACCTGGGGTTCATACAGGCTAACATGAAGTTTATTTTGTTTTGGGTTTACCGACAGTTGGGTCAGTATTGGTGAACAGAGTTTACCATTGGAACAGGGATTACAGCATGTAAAACTCTCTAGGTGTTTTCCAGTTGTGTGTCAAAGCCAAACTTGAAATAATTCTGACTAAAATAAGCATGATAAAACATTTTGCCAACGCACAGTTCAAATCAAAGTTTTTGATTTGAACGTTAAGAATAATTATATTCCATATTATGTGCAAGTTTCCAGATTGAAAAGTTGTACCTATACTAAATGTGTCTCATTCAGGCAGCAGGTTTTTGAGTAGGAAGCTTTCTTTGAGAAAATAGTTTATTGAACTACAGTTCCTACCGACCCTTTGTCCTTGTCTGAAACTACACTTCCACCTTCGTCTAAGGTGTGTGTGTGTGTGTGTGTGTGTGTGTGTGTGTGTGTGTGTGTGTGTGTGTGAGCTGTCAGCTTTCTCCTCCAAAGTACATTGTTGCCTTACTGAGATGATGTGGTGTCCATGTGGATATTGAGGCACAACAAACAGGATGTTTTTTTTTCTGTTCTCTTTTAATTGTTCATCTTGTTTATTGTAATCAATTCTAATTTTGTTAAAAGTTCAGTACTCAACAGCATTAAGAGACTCGGATACTACATTAGATTTCACACTCTAGCTTTTATATAATTTTAGAAATGTGTTGCATATAGGTTTTATCTGTAATATTTTCTCAACACTAGCACACTAGGCAGGTACAATTGCAAGTCATTATTAAATATATTATTAAAGCATGATAATTACATTTGCAAAAATTCACTGTTGTCTTGCCTACATTTGAGTAAGTTAGGACATGTCCATTGGCCAGGCTAAATAAATCTAGAATCAGGTGCAGTTCTCTGTCTCTTATCCACCTGTCCTGATGCATTCTGGGAGATGTTCGTACTAGCTTGACTGAGACAGAACCTTATATCCTAGACACTTTATCATTGCTATTAATTATTATCTAATTTAACATATATGCAACATGTGTTAAGCACTTGCATATAGTTTTCTTATGCTGTTAATAAATGGCTATTTTCTTATAAAATGATTTTATTGTTTAGTATATGTAAAGATGTTTTTCATTGTCACATTGCTATTTTTTCTTTCCATTTTTTCAATTAGTAGTTTGTCCACTGTTTAACTTTGTACTAAATAAATAGCTTTAATACAGACCTCACTGCAAGTCAGGCAGGTGTTTTAAATGGCCCCAAACTTAGGCACTAATTGTAATTGTGTAGGATGCTACTGTTGTTGTGATGGCATTTGCAGACCTTAACCTGATGAAGCCTGATTGAGGTCAACGGCAATTACTATAAGATGCTTTTCAGTTATTTGCTTATATTAACATTCCTCATGTAGGCGTTTACTACAATGCAAATCTGAATCGAACAGTACCATTGTGAAGATCTAAACAGTCTGCTCATACCGTCTATTCCCTATAAGTCACGTCACATCTCCTCCACTAAAATGTAGCATATTTCTCTCTCTCTCTCTCTCTCTCTCTCTCTCCCTCCCTCCCTCTCTATCCTAAGTGGAACTGCTTATGCCAATGAAAATGATGCCTCGATTCCAACCATCATGTGTTTCACAAAGACATTTGCACCTATTTCAAGTTGATGGTGGAACTGAGCACAGATTTTTAGTGTTTATCCAAGTTTGCAACACTGCTTGACTCTGAGCGCTCATGTTGACTCTCTTGTTCAGCCCCTGTATATCCCTCAGGTTTTGCCTGCCAACAAGGTGCGCTACTGGCAGAAACGGTTCTACATTAAACTTGCTTCACTAAGACAGGCTGGACTATGGGAGGATTAGGGATGCAGAAGAAAAAGCAATGGCTTAAATGATCCATTGGAGTGGATTTTTGGCAAATTGAGTTAAAATAAAGCCTGCCATGAATATATATACTACATGGTAATTTGCTGTATATAATCGATTAATCCCTAAATTTGTTAAGCATGAGCAAATGTGCAATGTAATGCGATCCCTCCCAGCAGGCACCACTGCGTCCAGCCCGTGCCTGTGTCCTGCATTGTAAATGAATTTCACCAAACCTTGGTGAGTGAATGCTACTTTCTTACCATGCTGCTATGTGAAAAGTAATCAGCATTATCTGCTAAAACTGCTTATTAATGTACAAACTAACACTTTGTCCGTTTACTTCCTCATCCTGAATTTCACACATAAGTGGTCAAGTTTGTCTCAGTGAAAAACTATACAGTCCTCACAATATACTTATGGTATTTAATGCATATACTGGTTATTTACTCATCATAAAGTCTGTTTTTAAAAATTGTCATTGAACTGTACTGTATTATACTGTGTAATAAACAATATATAAGCAAATCAATGTGACTCGTCTACATGTTTGTGCAAGACCTTTGAGCAAGTGTGCAATCATGGTGCTGTCAAATTGGAAACATTCTTCTTGCAGTCTGCAGCCTAACTTGCACTGTGCTTTGTGTTATCTGCAGTTCATAATGTTACCTCAGGAATTTTAATTATTTAAAAATCTAAACAATTTTAAACAATGCTTTTATATACTGAAAACTCGTTTCCTTTATTTATGGATGCAGTATCCATCGAGAAACATTAAAAAAAAAAAGTTTCTAATAAAATTACTTTGTAGTACACAAACCTCTTTTCAATAAACGGGGTATAGTAATAAACGATACAAACGGATATCACAAACAGTATAAACTATGATGTTTAAACATTCATGAACAACAACCGTAATGGCAAACTATATTGTAACAACGCTACCAAAATAAAAGCTCACGAACCCTCAACTTTACATTTGGACTTCACCAACTTTCTTACACTTGATCTTTGACCTTCGAGGGGTTCAGTGTAATGCCTTCCTACCAGAACACTGCTAACAGAAATGTGTCTAAACTCTGAACAGGTACCATGAAAAAAAAGAAGAAATAAAGGTGCATTGCTATAAGAGCAGGCCTAACACAACTGGCTCTTAGCCAATACGTGTTGGTTCTTAGTCTATATGTGTACTGTGGTGCTAAGCAGGGGTGCCCACTATCAAAATACATCACATCAGGATAATAACCTAATGATTTTTCTAGGGCCCCTGTCAGTCACAGGCCCTTTTCATTCTAACTTTATCCCACATACCGCATGCCTGGAGCTGTAATAAGTCGAGTGGTTCAGTTTCTTTCTATTCGTCCTTTAGTGTGCTCGGCTCAGCTTTAGGAACTGCGCTGGGATCAGTGTAATAAGTGTGTTTCATGGCCTGTATGCATGTTACTTTCAGAGCCCAGCTATTAGCACTGAACTGTAATCAGTAGTTACTGGTCCATATGCTTCCTTCTTGATAAAGCTCGGTTATAAATGCTGTTGTGAGATCAGAGGTTATTAGCGTGGATGATCTGCTGCAAAATGCTGTCCACATCTCCCGTGTCATAGCTGATGCCCTGCATGTCCAAATTGGGAAGGATGGAGGAGAGAAGACCCACGACGTTCCGTCGGATGGAGCGCAATCGCTCCAGTGTGATACTGTGGAGAGAAAATGGTGGAGCAGAGAGCTGAGGGTGGAGAATCACAGAGTGAAGAGCTGTAGAGATGTGTTTATGGATAAATACTGATGAAAGTTTTAAAGGATGGAAAGAAATTAAAGTAAGTGAGAAGACTTACATTAAGAGAGACTTATGCAGCTGCAGTATTTTTAGAGTATGTATACACACCTGTCGTGAGTATTAGAGGGTGTACTGGTGCTTTGATCTCTCCTCTCCCTTGTCTCTCTCTCTGCTTGTCTCACTTTCTTTAGGAGCTGTTCTCTCTCTCTTTTCAGTTTATTCAGCTCTGCAGAGAGAGACTGGTTTTGGCTCTGCAGTTTGGCCAGTGTTTTACTCCAGTGTAGGTCATCTGTAGAGCTTACTGGTACCCCCTGCTGGACTGGAGGATTGGTGTTTATCTTTGAAGTACTTTGGTTGTCTGCCTGAAGTCCCGACTTCTAACAAAGACAGGAATGCATAATGTTGATATTCTACAAGAGTTTGCATTTCTTGTCAGTGTTGAGGCACTGATCTAATCTTTTTGCATAACGTTTCAGATATCTGGAAATATGGACATAGCATTTGAGTGAGTGCAGAGTAAATTTAGTATTTGACATACAAAGGCAGCATTCAGTTCTCACCTTGGTTGCCATAGAAGCATTTGCCAAGGTTTCAGTGCCTGAGTCTTTGCAGGCATTAGGGTGAGCTGTCAGGGTGTGAGTATTCTGAGCGGAGGGATCCAGGCCCAAGCCTTCTGCTGTAACCCCCTCCACGGCCAAGCTCTGCACCTCCCCTTCCACCAGCGGAGCCGCGTCCATAGTCGGGTCTTGGAGGCCGAGGAGCCTGCGCAGACGTTTTGCCTCCCTTTCCAGCTGAGCCAGCTTCCCGGCAAGCGATGGCCGATCCACGCCCTCCACCGGGAGCGGTGACACCGGCTGCCTGCTGGTTCGGCTGAGGGGAGGCACCACCACTGTTTGAGCTGGGGAAAGTGGGTGGGGCCGAGCCGCGGGGGACTGTGGGACGAGCAGGTGAGGCCAGCCCGGCGCACCTGCGGTGACTCGAGGATGCTCTTTAACCTGAGGCTCTAGTGCAGTGCAGTGTGGGTCCACAGGACCCTGGCTCACAGGAGGGTCCACAGGACCCTGGCTCACAGGAGGACCTGAGCTCTCTGGAGATTCTGTTGTGCTTTGAATTCTGTCTTCCTGATTCACCGCACTTGAGGCCTGGTCTTTGCTTCTGCTCGTCTCTGGGGTTTCCGGAGTTTTCTCTGTTGTTGCTGCTGTTCTTTCCTTTTCAGTGGAGAGTTCGGTGGCCTCAGAGCATTTTGGAGATTTGTTACCTGCTTCATTTGTTTTCCATGGTGCTTTTCTTTTGTTGCTAAGATTGAGAAAGTAAATATTACAATGATCAAGTGTCAACGTACAGCCCCGGACCCCTCCTTTCGGGCATGTGTAGATGTAGTCTGTGTCTATATATGAAATTCCTGTGGGTGTGGATGTTGGTGTATGTGTTCACCCATCTCGTTAGTCCATTGTGCTACATGCGGTGCTCATTGTGTGTTAAGTATATATTGTGTGCGTGCTCGTCTTTGTGAGTCTGATACTTCTATGTTCAACGTCTGATACTTCTATGTTCAACGTCAGCGTTACGCTGCAGTATAAACTATAATAAACTACGTGTTTTTCTGTATACCTGTCTGCATCCTGCCTCACCTTGCCTGTTACATCAAGTTGTTGTAAATTATTATTGTGATGAATATGTTAGGCCTATTGACTGAGTAGAAACTAGGATGGAACAGATTGTACTGTAATTGTACCTGTAAAATGGTATGGCACAGACTGTACTGTAATTGTAGCTGAAAACTGGGATGGAACAGACTGCACTGTAATTGTAGCTATAAACTGGGATGGAACAGACTGAACTGTAATTGTAGTAGTAAAAATGGGATGGAGCAGTCTGTATTGTATTTGCTGCTGAAAAGGGGTTTATAGGTGTAATGTTTTCTGACCCGTGTGATCGTGACAGCTCCGGCGTAGGTGGCGTGGAGTCGATTTCCTTGTCCTCAGTGTCTTTGTCCATCATAATGACAGGGTCGTTCAGTCTGATCTCTGTAGGGGACTCAGGTGTCTCACTGCCTCCTGAATGAGTTTTACCTCCCTTAAATGCATACACATTGCATACAGTAAACATGTACACCTCTGAAACTGACTTCAGTGGGATCATGAAACTAGATCTCTTTTTATCCTCCTCTATCAGGCATTTTAATGCTATTGGACAAAGCATTAAAGACACATCTGTTTGCATTGCCAGTTGTTTCCATGGCAACAATGAAACGAGGAACGAAAAACAACTGATGTACATTCTTGGAACTCTACAAGTCCCAGGGAAGGAATGTTAAGATTTAGACGTCTACTTTTTCGTATATAAACTGGTTCCTCTTCCTACTAATTCAGAAGCACTTTACTTGCACAGCTGGTAAAGGACCTCTGTCCAAAAAATGCCCTGTTTCTCCGGAAACCTTGTATACTTACTATTTTGAATATCTGTATATTATCTGTATACAGCACACTGCAGTTACTTTCCTGGAATCTTCTTTGGACTGTCACACACACCCTTTCTTTCTCATAATCTTTTCTCTAATCTGAGGTCTGAGGTGAGTTTAAAACAGTCTGCATGTACTCTGAGCTAATGTGAGCCTGTAGATTTACGTTAAGAAAAGCAGTGAGGCCAGCCGGCAGAAACAGACGCAGGGGCTACGAGCATAAAAAGAAACAGGGAAACAAACAAACAAAAACCCAAAACCTACTTGTAGTGTGACTGTCAGTCAGTGCGTGAGACACGGAAATCTTATGCAGATATATATGCAAGGACATGGAGAGTATATCTATGAAAATGTATAAGTTACAATATGTGTTCAAGCAACAACACTCACACCGGTAAAACGTGTGTAGAGTATTAAGATGCACAACATACAAACCAGTTGCCACTAATAGCTAATGAGCACTAATATACTGAATAGTATAGATGAAGGACTAATATCCCAAAGCGTGCCACAACGTCTGTGTGTTTTACCCACAAACCATGCACAGACCTACACACAGCCTGTGGTTATCATCACCTAACTCGCATTGTTTTTTGGATTTCCTTTTCTAGACATTTACAGTAAAGTTCCTCATCAGTTTTCTGCAGAGAAAGAGACCCAAGGAAATTGTGTGCATGTGTGACGAGATGGCAGGCCACAAGTGTGAGTGTGTGTGCTTATATGTAGATGGTCTGATGTTAGTTGGTAAAAAAATCTTAAGTGAGTAAGCAAGTCTCGCTTAAGAACATAATCAAAATACCAGTGTATTCAAAATAGTTTCACAGAATTTATTTCAGTGCAAGCATGTGTGTGTGCACTTTCGGGGTGAATGTCCTCACCTCCCCAGATTTTCCTCTTCTTCTTTTCATCTGGCCCTTTTCCCTATATGCACAAGGCAACAGAACACACTTTAAACAACAAACCAGTTAAGCTACAGGCAAGATCACACAAGTGTGGGGCTCTGGCTTTCATTAGCAGATGTCATCAGATCCATTACCAGTACTGACAAGGAACTCAGGAGCAGATGAGATGAAATGTCATACTGATGTATGCTTATGACTATACTATTATATGACCTTAACGTGTGAATCATGAAAAGGGTTATTTTTAAAGGTTCTTTTATCGAAACACAAACACACAGAATACTGTTCTCAGTTCCTCACTCAGTATGTGGCTTAACAGTAACACATAATGCTAGACTCTGACCAGACTTTTTTGTCTCTCTGTCTCTCTCTCACACACACACACACAGACGTTGGGTGTTGCTGAAAACTTTACTGTTTTTTGTGTGTTTTCTCATAGCTGCGTGTCAGCTCGTCCAGCACCTCCTCCGGTTCCTCTGGCACTAAGCAGCTCCTTTAAAAGATTAGCACAAAGTCAACTGCTACCACTTCACTGCTTGTAGCTCAGAGTAAACTGCGTACATTTTAATCCTAAATCAGTTTATGAGTGCTGTGGCTTTCACAGCTTGAGAACTACATTATATTGCCAAAAAGTCTTCGCTCACCTTCCTTGACTCACACATGAGCTTAAGTGACATCACATTCCTAATCCATAGGGTTCAACATGACGTTGGTCCACCCTTTGCAGCTAAAACAGCTTCAACTCTTCTGGAAAGGCTTCCACAAGGTTTAGGAGTGTGTTTATGGGGATTTTTGACCATTCTTCCAGAAGTGCATCTGTGAGGTCACATACTGATGTTGGACGAGAAGGCCTGGCTCTCAGTCTCCGCTCTAATTCACGCCAAAGGTGTTCTATCAGGTTGAGGTCAGGACTCTGTGTAGGCCAGTCAAGTTCATCCACACCAGACTCTGCCATCCATGTCTTTATGGACCTTCCTTTGTGCACTGGTGCACAGTTATGTTGGAAGAGGAAGGGGCCAGCTCCAAACTGTTCCTACAAAGTTGGGAGCATGGAATTGTCCAAAATGTCTGGGTATGCTGAAGCATGGAAACCCATTCCATGAAGCTCTCTGCTCACTGTTCTTGAGCTAATCTGAAGGCCACATGAAGTTTGGATGTCTGTAGTGATTGACTCTGCAGAAAGTTGGCGACCTCTTTGCACTATGCACTTCAGCATCCGCTGACCCCACTCCGTCAGTTTACGTGGCCTACCATTTCATGGCTGAGATGCGGTCAACCCTCCCATTTTCTTATAATACAGCTGACAGTTGACTGTGGAATATTTAGGAGCGAGGAAATTTCACGACTGGATTTGCTGCACAGGTGTGATCCTATCACAGTTCCACACTGGAATTCACTGAGCTCCTGAGAGCGACCCATTCTTTCACAAATGTTTGTAAAAACAGTCTGCATGTCTAGGTGCTTAATTTTATACAGCTGTAGCCATGAAAGTGATTGGAAAGTGATTATTGATTCCAATAATTTGGATGGGTGAGCGAATACTTTAGGAAATATAGTGTGTCATTTTTACCACAGCCTATATATTTCCTGAGCCTTTGTTGTTTGAGGATAAGTTATGGCAGGAGTTATGTTTCGTGTGAACTATGGTGGAAAGGTTTGGGCAGGCGAGGTGGTAGGCAGAAGGCCATGTGAACTCTGACCTTAGGCGTGAGATGGGGTGCTGACTACAGGTGAACGGGCCAGGGACGTTCCCTGAAAACAGGTGGGTGGATATGCCCCTCCACTTCATACAGGCCTCACACTGAACCCACGTCACATCCCTTATGCAGACAGAGAGGAACCGTTAACATCATTAAAGCTGATATTTTAGGGTGTCTTATCACAAGTGCTTCAGTTAGCCATGCTGACAGCTGCTGTTTCCTTTTCAGTAGATTTAGTGATAAAACACTCACCTCTTTTCCTCTGGCAGATGTGACTCTGGCTTTACAGCCTCAAGAACTCTGAGGTGTGTGTGTGTGTGTGTGTGTGTGTGTGTGCATGTAAGTGTAGAAGACAGAAAGTGCAAACAATTTAAATGTGTGAAGTCTGTGGTCTAACAGTAAAGTTGACTGCTATATTAGCAGTCCGTTTTAAGACAGACTTAAAGTTCCGCCTTCTCCGTGTTCTCACCAACCAAGAGAAAAATAAAACTGAAATGGACTAAGTTCTCACTAAGGCAGATTTCAGCACTCTAAGTGCAAAAACATTAGACATTGTCCATCAGTTTTTAAACCATGATCCATTTACTGACTGAGAACTGAACATTTATGTTACATCTTGTGCCATTGAAGAAGAGTGAAGGAGAGGCCTTGGGGAGCGAGTGTTGGGGAGCAGGTGTTGGGTAGCGGGTGTTGGGGAGCGGGTGTTGGGGAGCAGGTGTTGGGTAGCGGGTGTTGAGGAGCAGGTGTTGGGTAGCGGGTGTTGAGGAGCAGGTGTTGGGTAGCGGGTGTTGGGGAGCAGGTGTTGGGTCTTGGGGAGCGGATGTTGTGGAGGAGGTGTTGGTGTTGAGGAGCAGTTGTTGGTAGCGGGTGTTGAGGAGCAGGTGTTGGGGAACAGGTGTTGGGTAGCGGGTGTTGTGGAGCAGGTCTTGGGGAGCGGGTGTTGGGAGCGGGTGTTGGGGAGCGGATGTTGTGGAGGAGGTGTTGGGGAACAGGTGTTGGGTAGCGGGTGTTGTGGAGCGGGTGTTGGGGAACAGGTGTTGGGGGATTCAAGGGCTCTGCAGCAATGGCCAGTGAAAGGACAAAGACTGTTTGAGCTTGCAGGCGTCCCATCCGGAGTCACACAAGGGTGTGACTGATTTATTTTGACTCATTAGACATGTAGTGGATGGAAGGTTGTCTGAGAGCAACAACACAGACAGCGCAGCTTACAGTTCCTCCTCTTCCTCCTCCACATCGTCTTCCTCCGTTTGCCCGTCTGCGCTCTTCCTCTCCAGGGCTCGGAACGCACGCTCCTTCGCCTTCTTTTCCTTTTTCTCCCGCCAGTAGTCGTTGAGTTTCAGTCCAAGTGCGGCTAACGTGAGTCTGACAGAAAGACACGGACTATGATTAACCTATCATGAGTCTGACGGAAAGACACTGGCTATGTCAAATGTACTGTGGTCACATCAGCTTCTGCAGCTAGATGTTTAACAATATAATTCCTCTACAGTAACAATCTTTTATAGTGACATTTTTACATATACTTTTACATATACTTTTTGGCTGGCTGACAGATATTGTCTATGTAGACTGAAGTCTATTATACGGAAGCCATGCAGCGAACGTACAGGAACGTACAAACTGCTGGTTGGCCATGAGCGGCAAGCAGCTGAAACTATTTTTGCGCTGTGCAGATTCCATTGATGAGGTGGAGCAGCGCGGTTACAGCGTCTGGTGTGAAACGGGCTGGAGGATGAGAACTGAGGATAGGGATCATTCATTATACCTGTATTCTTTGGTGTATTCAAAGTCCTGCTTGTTGTGAGCTGGTTTCAGGAAGTTACACTCAACAACTCCGATAACCCCCACTCCTGACCTTTGCCCTGAAGACTGATAGGGAAAGGAAAGAAAAAACATTAATAAAAAAGTATTGAAAAGTCCATAATTACGTTCTGATATTTTCAGAAGAGATCCGAGATGTCTCCAATGGTTGGTTCTGTATCAGGCACCTTGATCTGACAGCCCACTTTCTCATAGGACTTAATGAGTCTGTTGTTGTGGTACATCATAATGCCATAATGATCTTTGTTCTTACGATTGAACCCGAAGGTAATCTTCACTCGCTCGTTCTCATTTTACATCAGTTAAGAGAAGCAAAAAAATGAAAAATCTGATGCACTGTAACTTGAAAATAAAATGACAAAAGTTAACAACACATTACATACTGCCATAACTGACAGTGCAAAGTAGTGACAAGAACTCAAGCAATGATTTCTATATATATTTCTTTAATAGTGTCAGGACTTTGGAATTTGCATACGCTATGAGTGAGAGATCTATAAAAGGATACAATGAACTGTGGCTTGTAAACATCATTCTCAATCATGGACAGACTCTTGGTCACAAGTTTGGTCTGGACTTTCTTTTGCCTAAGGATGATCTGAATTCTTGGCTTCAGGTACAGAATACTGAGATATGCCTGAGAGGGGAAAGAGAGGCAAAAAGGGAAACACAAAAAGTGCATAAAATTAAATTTTTTACACAGCATTCAATCCTGTGGGCTGATCTATCTCCATCTCAGTGCTGTCATCGGTTCCTCCTTTCACACCTCTATCTCGTCTCTCCTCGTTCACTCACTCTGAGAGAATAGTCCATTTCAGGAACGATGTGGTCAGTCCTGCGAGGACCGAAGTAGCTCCTCTTCCTTGTCCTCTCCGTCTCCTCTGAGTGGATCTCTGGCAGGCGGAAGTCCTCCTTGTCTGTCTCAAAGTCGAACTCCGGCTTCCCGTCCTTGTTCCTGTCGGTAGGACAGGGACAGGGACTCAACCACCTGCTTGCTTGACCTTTTTCATTTCATTCTTCCAAAGATGTCTAATGCCTGTTGCTCTACATAGGAGACTGCCACTTAGTCAGGGTCTTTCCCGGATGCATGCTGGTGGGAAGGGAACCATGGAACCCCACCATCTACACACCAAACCAGCAGGACATCTGTGGAAAACCTGCCAGCTGCACTTACTGTGGTTTCAGTAAGATTAGAACTTGACCTCTGGTTCAGGTCAAAGCAGAGCATGGGTGTTAAAACAAGAGGAGCTACATGATAGTATTAAAAGCATGAAAAATGACCAAAAAGTAACAAAAGTAATGAAATTACTTTAATTACTCTAACCAGGAAATTACCTGTTGATACTTTCCTATTAACTCCACACACAATTTTCTGTTGTATTTTTTGGCTGCCATGTACAGGCTTTATACAATAGACTTCATTCATCAATCAATCAGAGCAATATAAATATTTTTAGTTAGTCAATACATTCTGATGGCAAAGCACTTTCTAAGTCGCTCTGGATAAATGCCCAAAATGTAAATGTAAAGACTTATTGCTGGTAAAAGAAAACTCTCCCTTAGAGCTATAAATCAGATTCATGAAGAAAGGACAGAAAAAAGGAAAAAGCTAGCTTACTCTGGCAAAGCCAGCAGGTCTTAATGGAGTGTAGAGCGCCTCCTGTTGAAATGTCACATACCTGCGTATGTTCCAGATGAGGATTTTGGTGCCTTTTTTGCCAGGAACTGAGTCCAGCTGTTCCTGCAGTTCTGATTCTGATTTGAATAGGGAGTGAGTGAGTATAGCCCTAAGACTGGCCTCAGAATCCTCGGTTATGACCAAACTCTGTGAGAACCAAAGTTAAGGAGTCGTGGATAAAGAGAAACTCACATGTCCACACGCATTTATGTTAAATGTCTTCTCGAAACACTTGAAGACTCTTCTGCATTAGCACTGAAGAGGTGGAACAAACATCTACTGTCCCTCACTGCTTTCAGCTAAAGACCCGCCTTTTCAAAAGACACTTGACTGAACTCTAATCCTGTACCTAACAGTTTCTAATGTGCGCACACACATGTATCACTATATATAATCTCATTCTTCCACATTATATCACTGCATGTTATCTACTATCTCTGCTTGGTTTGCCATTACTTGCTTGTCTGGCTGGATCCGGAGGTCCCCACATGATATTATTTTGGTTCTTTTCCAACACTCTCTGTTGCTCCTCTCAGTTGGAATTGTGGTTGTCCGGTTCATATGCCCTGTATAAGATCCCTGCCCCTCAGTTGTCTCTCTTATTGTACGCCACTGGCACCAACCCTTCTTCCATCTCTTCCATCTGTTCTCTCCCAGCTGGTGTTTAGATCTTGGCTGGAGCGCTCAATGCATTGCGAGTTTTCTAGTCTTGATGTCTCTAGTTTTCAGCTCTACTTTTGGCCAGGTCCTCATGCTAGATAATGAATATCTGGTGATGAGCAGTAGAAACATGTCTGTGCCTTTCATTCAACTGGCACTGCAGAGCCCGTCTTACTCTGTGGAGGTACTTGGATGTTGTTGTCCTTGTTTCTACGTCATTCAATTCTCTCTGTCAATTCAATTCCCACTTTAACTCCTTTTACTATCATCCAACCACACTTCTCCATCCCAAATGATATTCCAGTGCCCTTTCTATAGATCATGGTCAAGTGGATCTGTGAGTCAATGTCCCTTTCAAGCTTGGAATACAGCTTGATATCCATGTACAAGAGGCGGATGGTGGTTTTGCTCTGACAGGAGTTCTGCTCTGATGGTAGTTCTGTTAGTTCCTTTACTCTTATGGTAGTTCTGCTCTGATGGTAGTTCTGTTAGTTCCTTTACTCTTATGGTAGTTCTGCTCTGATGGTAGTTCTGTTAGTTCCTTTACTCTTATGGTAGTTCTGCTCTGATGGTAGTTCTGCTCTGAATCTGTACCTGTACCTTATCTTATTGATGCTCTTGAAGAAATGAGGACTGCATCCCCACTTGGTACATACCACACTTAATGGTCATCTGGTCAGTCGGTCCTTGGACTCCTGTAGGACAGCCCTATCCTGTTATTAGCCCCTTCTGAGCTCGACCCCCTGTGTGTATTTTGTCTGACAGGGTTTTAGCTTAATTGGAAATTAACTGGAAAAGGATATTGGTCTGTTGGTTGAATGGGGCAATGGGGACTATGACAGCCTGCGCTTTAATGGCCTGCAAGAAGGTCTGTGAAAGCATGCCTATGCTTTGGCATCCTCCGTTCTTTGTGAAGATTAGAGCATCACGACCCAAACGCATGGAACCTGACTTGAAGCCATTCCCATAGACTCCTATGGCCTGGTGACTAGACTTTCCCGATCCTTTATCTGTAAAGCCAAAACTAAAGAAGCAGGGTGGGGGAGTAGACAGGTGACAGACAAAGACCCAACTCATTAACATACAACTGAAAACACCATTAAAGGAGACAGGGTAAAGTTAAGGCAATGGATATAATAATTGATTAGACACAGAACTCTGCACCGGCATGCATGAGAAACAGAAGCTGAAATATAACAGCTAAATATATATGGGTAATTATTAGATGTCCAAGTGTATCCTGCTCAGCTCAAAGATTTGTAGGAAACAAATACGCTTGATGCCCTTGCAAGGCTGTGACCAAACTGGCCAACTCCCTCAACCTGGGAGAGATCAAACGTTCACTGCCCTTATCTGATGACCTACCATAGTCAAAATCCTCATCTTCACTGGAATAAGTTAACAAAGTTTACCATCTTAGAAAGAAATTCATAGAGGGAAAACACTTTACGTTAAATGTCATTTATATTTAATGTGTTAGCGTAAGTCTCTAGTATATTTCATACATAATTAAAAACGTATCAGAAAAAAACTTCGTGGAACATAGAAATAAGAAATCTTTATGGTCATAAACCAAACTGCTTAAACTCCTTCAGGTGAAAATCAACTGCATCTTCCAGTTTAGATAATCTGTGTAATTACAAAACATGTTCAGGTGGAATTGTGCAACTATGCACTGCATTACTTCACATTTTAAAATGAGCAGAAATGCAGTTTATTTATAACAACTTAACAAAAGTTGGTAGAAATGTAAATAAACACAAAAATCTTGCAGAACAACATACCAGCACCAGCAGGGACTACACATAGAATTAGTCCTACTGGCCTGTGCATACACACTTGTCTTCTGCACTACACACTATGCATGGCATTTCATCTGAATGATCATCAGAAGTGATGCTCAAAGCAGGAGACAGAGGGCCAGTTGTGGACCCCCTTGCTTGTTACCCACTCACCTGTTCCTCACCTGTTCCTCACTCACCTGTTCCCCACTCACCTGTTCCCCACTCACCTGTTCCCCATTCACCTGTTCCTCACTCATCTGTTCCCCATTCACCTATTCCCCATCCATCTGTTCCTCACTCATCTGTTCCTCACTCACCTGTTCCTCACTCACCTGTTCCCCATTCACCTCTTCCTCACTCATCTGTTCCCCACTCATCTGTTCCTCACTCATCTGTTCCTCACTCACCTGTTCCTCGCTCACCTGTTCCCCATTCACCTGTTCCTCACTCACCTGTTCCCCACTCACCTGTTCCCCACTCACCTGTTCCCCACTCACCATGTTCCCCACTCACCTGTTCCCCATTCACCTGTTCCCCACTCACCTGAGCATTTTATGGAGTTTGTTGGGTGTCATCCCACTTCCATTATCTGTGAAGCTGAGACACATCTGCCCCTTCAACGTTACTACATCAATGCAGATCTGCTTGGCTGTGACCCCAGGGTCAGATGCATTGTCTATTACACAGAAAGGCAACAAATGAATGGACTATAATTATAACACACACAGGGTATATGGATAAATGATCTGAGAGGTTACAGTACTGACAGCTCTATTACACAGTTAAATATCTTCAGAGCCCTGCAGGGAAATATTTGTTTGTAGTTCAATAAATAATCTGGCCTAAACGTTAGTGATCGGTTAATGCTTGTCCACAGTCACAGTTTCTAATGTGTAATGCAGAGAGACAGAGAGATGGTCATGTGGAAATGACCTCATGCAGTTCCTCTACACTAAAATTGAACACTTTAAAAACTACTTTTAAAACTGCTAACTGTAGCATACATCGAGCAGAGTGAAAGTAGAAATTAGAAACTGGGATAGCTAGTTGTAGCAGCTGTATAGTATAGTAGTAGCTTAAAAGCATGAGGCTCTTCCCCCAAAGCACTGTAAAAGACATGCATCTGGGAAACGTAGCCCTGGATAATCTTTAGACACTATAGCCAGATGATTTGGTGAAACTGGATCGAGACTATTATCACAGACATGGGAGAAAACGAAAACGGGTAAAGAAATAGTCAACAAGGAAGAATCTACGCACGTGTGTATGTCGAGCATAGGTACTTTATTGTCTACAATAATTCTTTAATTAAAAAATTCTATATTACTGCATATTAAATCAGCCAATAATAAAATAAACACACCAATACATCTGAACCCATAAAAACGCGCTGCGGACGGGTCAATGATAAATTAAACATGCAACAGGTGCGCTGCTTCTGTCAAGTAAATGCTTCTTTTGACTTTTTTAATGTCCTTTTGCGGAAGTAGATCTACTAACCGAAACACTGAAACCTTGGTAGAAATCAGTTTTATGCAAGTTACAATCTGAAAATCTTACCTATTAACTCTGCAACAGCACTGAACGGCCAAGTGTGACTGGTTGAATTGCTGTTCAGGTATGATGGACTCATCTAGGACGAAATAAACACTTTTGCATAACATTGCAAATGACTACAGAAACTTTCACAGTATACTTTTGTGTCAAGAATACGCACAGAACTCAAACGGATCCCATGCTCGCTAAGCTTCGCCATTTTCCCAGCAAACAATAGGCACGAAAACACGTCACATCAAAATGAAAGCAAACAAAACCCACGGAACGCATGAAACACGTCACCATAAATTAAAGTTATTTCGCAAACGCCTAGAATCTTCCTCCTAAGCGAGCTCGCACATTCTAGCAAGGAAGTCGTTGGTCTTCCTTCCTCTTTCACTTCTGCGGTAGCCTCACCGCAGTTTTCTGTCGGTGTACGTTAGCAAAATAAAAATACAACAAAAATCCCTCTGACGTATTGCTTGATATAGACCGTGAAGCATTAATTGTTCGTATAGCGTGTTCCAGAAAAAAAACAAAACTCAAATCATTCTCAAATCATGTTTCTCACTCTGCAAACGCTTCACAGCTCAGATACGTTAAACAAGTATAATTCTGTATATAATTCTGTGAATTGGAAAATCATACATGCCTATTTTAGTTTTGGTATATTAAACACGTGCATGCTGCCTACCACTGTTGTAACTATAGAATGTTAGTTCACACATTATTTATCTGAACTATGCAAACCACCAGACTAAATGCTCTAATTTGACAACTCCTGGGGTTTATGTGTGACTTCTGATAGGCAGCAAAATAGTAGCAGAATGAAACAACCATATCTCATATAGGACTGAGAGATGACTGCTGGGTCATCATTACCCAATCTTCGGTCACAAGGAGGGAAAACCAGCAGTGGCCTTCAAAAGCAGAATTTTAAATTTAAAAAGTAAATAAAGGGCACAGATTTCTACCAGGGTAGACAGAAAGATGCTGCAGCTACGAATGGTTCCCTCTCAATGCCTGTGTAGAGTTTCTAGCAAAACACTGGGAAAATTCTACTTTTTTTGGTTAAATTGCCAGACTGCCTATTTATACAGCTTACATGGAGCTTCCTTTGGTCACATCTACCTGGGAAGTGATGTGTGGTGGGGGAGACATCATATGGTGTGAGCTTGTTTCTCAATACCCAGCCTGATCTATAAACCGGGTGATCAATATAATGCATGGTAGCATCTTGAATAATAGATCTGAATGGATTGATTGAATGAATGAATTATTCAACATTATTGAAGTCAACAATAACAATAATAAAAGTTTATGTTTAAGTGGTATTAAACCAAGTGTTAATTCAGGGGTTAACCTGAAAGTCTGGTAGTATTTGATTAAAGAGGGCAAGAGGGCAAGAGGGCAAATACCACATCGCACCGGTCACCACTGCAGCTCACAACACACGTCTCTGTCATGTCACACCTCTTCACCTGAAGGTTGGATACATACACCTGTTGTCAATCACACCAGGGATATAAAATGCTACAGGTTCCTGCACCATGCTACACTGCCTTAGACCTACTACTATCCTGACACCTGTGTGGTCAAAACATTTTAGGATATGTCACACACATTGCTTAGTTTTTTTTTAGTGGTAAGTTGTGAACAAGTGTGGTCTATGTTAGTCCCATATATTTCATTTCCTTGAATGGTAATTCATTTGTTTAAGGAACGCTGACCTGGAAGCTACTGGAAACGTTTAGAGTTGTGTACAAAGGGTGTGCAGATTGGCTACACTTCTCTCACGCATGAAACATGCATCTGATGTTTAATTCATGACTGAACCATTTCTGCCTTTTAGTTTATTAATCAACACTACCATCTCAGTTGATTCTCTCCTGTCTGTTTGTAAACATTTTGATCTACCTGTCGACTGAATCACTGAGAGGCCTTTGTTCGTTTCATGACCTTTTTTTAATGACACAGATCAAGACGTCAACAGAGAGGAACAAGCCCATTTTAGGTGAGGCACCAAGCCGGCCATGGACCACTTTGAGTCGCCTTGTGTCAGTGGTGAACCTGGGGACCTATCACAACTACAGCAGCCTGTGACTGGGATCCAGAATGTTGTGAGAGATTTATGTGGCAGTGCATACCTGCCTAACTGGGAGGGGTATGGACTTGGGGAGAGGAGAGGGTGCCTTCCAGATCCTGCACCCGAATACCCGGATCTCATCTTGCCATTCCTTTCAGATTATTCCTCCCGGCTTAAGCTTTGTGGTTTGCGGGCCCCTTGGGGGGAGGTGCTGTCACGTCCTGTCTGGCACTCAGCCTAGCATGAGGCAGTGTGTGTTCGTACACCCCCATGAGCACCAAACACATCTCTGCCACATCAACACATTTCTCTGCTCCCCTTCACCCGAATACTGATTGCATACACATGCTGCCAATCACACTACACAGCAACGTTTAATTAGCTCTTACAGTGTTCCTTTGTGACCAGCTGGACGCGTCAAAACACTGTAGGTGTTAATACAACATTGTTTTTTTTTCTGTGCACGGCTATATGAACACGCAGGTTCCTACCACCAGTATTTCACATTAACTCTTCAAACTTCAAACGCTGCACCTGCTTTCTACCTACCATCTCAGTTCAATCGCTCTACTCAGTTCATCTCTGTTCCTGTGATCTGGGTCCTTTTAATCTCCTTTCATTGAGCAAACTTTGTTCATTTCATAACTCATTCTTTAATAACTTCTGCTGTTGCTCACTGCTCGTGTCTCATTCCCCCACGAGCAGATACCTAAAATAAATACATTAGTGTTCCACAGAAGTGTGATGCGCCTATCAAAGAAATATCCCGGAGTCGACTGTGCAAATATTGAAGTAGCGTGGTAGTCAAACTTTGTTCCTATGTCCGTGCTGCGCAGAAAGAGATCTGATGGAACACAGAGGTACTAAAAGAAGAAAAGGACTAAAGAGGAAAAGCTGGGGACAAACCACGACACCTGCGTCTATGTTTCACAACCATCAGAGTCAGTCCTGCAAATACAAAAATAAAGAGAGCATGTCCCCACATAAAGAGAGCACTCAACAGGACACTAGTCTGGTGAACCACAACGCAGAACAAACCAATAGACACCAAACAAAAGGGAGTAGTGATAATGCAACACAGCTGTGGTGTGTGGGACAAGAGAACACTCTGGAAGAACCACTCAGGAGCACACTTTCTCTCTGCACCCAATTAGAAACCAGCCGGCATATAAGAGCAGTGGCCTATTACAGGAGACGTCAGGAGGAAGCTCAGGAAATAAAATCAGTAATTCAGTAATAATAATAATAATGACAAAGTAATAATAACATCAACAACAACAATAATAATATAGTAAAAATATTGTAATTATTAAACTGAAGGAGACGTAAGACTAAGCCCTTGTCTAAACATTCACTAGAAATGGAAGGTTACTAATGGCTGTAGATAAGCAGTAGATAAGCAGTAGATAAGATGTAGATAAGCAGTAGATAAGCAGTAGATTAGCAGTAGATAAGCAGTAGATTAGCAGTAGATAAGCAGTAGATTAGCAGTAGATAAGCAGTAGATAAGTTGTAGATAAGCAGTAGATAAGATGTAGATAAGCAGTAGATTAGCAGTAGATAAGCAGTAGATAAGCAGTAGATAAGCAGTAGATAAGATGTAGATAAGCAGTAGATTAGCAGTAGATAAGCAGTAGATTAACAGTAGATAAGCAGTAGATAAGCAGTAGATAAGCAGTAGATTAGCAGTAGATAAGCAGTAGATAAGCAGTAGATTAGCAGTAGATAAGCAGTAGATTAGCAGTAGATAAGCAGTAGATTAGGCGGGAGTCCCTGAGAATGAGAGGCACAGCCTGGAAGCAAAAGAGCTGTTTACAATGAACAGTACTGGAGATGAAGGGACAAGGAGATGGAGGTTGAAGTGATGGTACCGCAGAGTCCAAGAACACAACTCACCAGCTGGACTACGTCTTTGTGGACCGGTGCCAGCAGATCTTCCTCCAGATCAGCGTGAATAAAACTAAAGAGCTGCAGGTGGACTTCTGTGGGTCAAAGTTCTCTTCACGTACCCCACTGAACATTGACAAGGGACACTGACATTTGTCAAAACCTGTAAGTACCTGGGTGTTCATCTGAACAACAAACTGGACTGTACTGACAATATGCGGGTTCTGTACCAGATAGACCAGAGCAGACCTCCACTGCTGAAGAGGCTGTTTGTCTGGAATACAGGGTGCACCTCTCCATTCTGTCTAGAACCCCGTGGAGGCCGCAGCCATGTCCCACCCACAGGAAGAGACACATACTGTTTCCTGTCATGTTTTTTTACCTTGTTTTCTCATTAATGTGATTTCTTGGATTGGTTGTTCCCACTTCATGCGCTTGCATTGCTTATCAGTTTTCCCTGAAAAACAGTGAATCTACCCGTGATCTTTTCTGCAAGCACCTGTACAGTTCAGATTCCTTACACTGTGCAATACTTTAATTTCTGCAATAACACTTGTAATTAAAGTGTACAATTTTGTTCTGATTGCTTTTTAAAATAGATGCTTATTTTATGTTTTACATGTCATTTTATATTTTGTACCCTCTGTACCTTTTGACTGCTTTTGTTATGCCAATTTCCTGTACATCCGCTGCTGTAGCAATGCATATTTGCCCAGGAGGGATAATTAAAGCATGTCCTGATCTGTCCTATCCTGTCAAGCAAACATTGTGCAGTGTGTGCCCTAATTTGTAGATGGGAAAATCAACAATGTGAAATCAAAACAAAATGAAAATTTGGCAGACAACAGATCAGAATATTTAAAACCTGAACAACAATGACAAGCTCTTTCGCTATAAATTCAAAGCATACTATATAACATTGACAAATGCACCCTTACAGTCCAGTTGAGATGGTAGCATATCTGTAGCCTGGAGAAGAAAGCATGTTCAAGTTCAAGAAACTAGTCTGATCTCTGCTGGAGCACATGTGGAGGGATGTGAGAGCAGGAACAACTGCTCAGTGCTTCCATGTACTGATAAGACTGAAAGGATTAGAGTCAGAGGTGTTATGCTTGCTAACAAAGGAGGGTGAAGCGGCAGGTTCAGAGCCATTAATGATACAGCGAGATAGAGAACGAACTCTGCAGGATTCTGTCCCTAGGATGTTAGGCCACAGCAGTTATATTGTCGAGGAGAAGGAACACATACGATCAATGACCTGCTGCCAGGTGCACTTAGATAACAGAAGATATTCGAGTGATTTACATGAATATCTTGGGTATTGGTCCAACTATCTGCTTCACTGGCTTGTCACAGGTGTTTCCTAATGAGCCAATAAGGGATGAAAAGAGCTACTCTTGAGACAAGCTTGACTCAGCATACGACATTGGGAAACACCAGGAAGACGAATGAACAGGGACAGTTTTCATAGCTGGACAGTCAGGGGAGTGGAGCAGATCGTGACAGATCCAGCAGTCAGAGACGTTTATGGGGTCTCTTAAACTGTGGATTGGACTGTAACACGGAGCGACAGAGAGGTGGATGCAAACGCTGAGAGGAACGAGATTTATTAAGAGCAAATGTAGTTTCTTCTGCCATTAGAATGACCTGGGCTCTTATAGCCAATACACAGAGTACCAAATAATATGACAAACAAGAGAAAAGCACAACATGATACATTTTACAGAAACCAAATACTAAACAGGACTACAAAATGAGTGGATAAGCCATAATCCCTCAGTAAAGCTCAAAATGGGAATTGTGCCAACAAGAAAGTTATAGTTAAATCCTCGCAAATATGTGAGGGTCTAATGAAGGAGGCAAAGAGAGCACAATACTGGGGTATTAATATAACTAGTGCTTCCTTTAGAATCAGTGTTGGGGTTAAATGACTGAAGGGTGCGGGGGATAATAAATGGGAGGACCTGTGAAATGGATGTGAATGTATTGTTTATGACAGATGGTACCAGGAACATCCCTCAGTTATTTTTCCTAATATTGGCACATAAGTAAGCACTTGTATACACAGTTGGTGAATGTGATTTCTAATGAGAGCACTAGAACCACATGTATGGATAGAATACTGGAATTGTCACAGGTGAGATCAAGCCAGACTTCAGCGTGTTCTCAGTAAGGATGTCATCAGCCTCTACCAGGGGCAGAATGTCCATGCTTGCTGTTATGGTCGTCTCTCTCTGTTATATGTGTAGTCTGTTTATTTGTTTCAGGTTCAGTCCGATGATCTGTTCCAGGGTTTCGCACTCATCGTGGAGGAATCAGGTGACCCCGCCCTTCTCAGACCATATAAAAGGAAGAAGGAAGCAAGCTGTTGGCTTTCCGCTCATCTTGGTACTTTGTCATTTCTGTAGCTGTGGTTACTTGATTTAGTGTTTGACTTCTGCGTGTGACTATCTTTGCACCTCGGCCCTGAAACCTGGTTGCTGTTCTGTTCATTTGTATATGGTATATTTCTGTAGTGTTTGCTTGTCTGTGCACACGGGTAAGTAAGTAAGAAGAGGCTGCCATTTTGTTTGGGGTTGTGAGATTGTCGCTGTGTAGGGAGTTGTAGTGTGTTCATTTGCCCTTTGTAAGTGTAGTGTCTTTGTAGAGTGGCTTTTATTTGTGTTTGGGTTGTATGTCTGCCTATTTGTTCATTGTACAGTGGTTTGCTACAATTCCCTTCACACCCTGTTGTGGCCTTAAGCCCACATGAATTTGTAACACTGCAATGTAATCAGGTTTGATTCCTCCACCTCACAAGAACAATTCAAAATCCAACACATAATCAGAAAAGCAGAAAGGATCATTGGATCTAGTCTACCAAGGTGTCAGGGCATCAGCAGGAGGGTGAGGTGCACTGGCAAAGCAGCTGTCCCTGTCCTCGACATCACCTCTACCAGCCATGTCCCTTGTAGACTCAGGGTGATCAACCAGACATGCTAAGTGGAAACAACTACAGTTTGATCAGTTGTTGCAACCCTTGCTCAGGGACATTGAAGTGGTACCTTGGCTGCTGAGGCCTGCTCTCATGCACACCAATGGCTATCTACCCCCCTCCCCCCCCTCCCTCCTAGGTTAAATAGCTATCAGCAGTCTGCATGCTTGTCATGTCTGCTTCTGGCTGATACATGTATGTTTTGTGTTCCTTTTCATAAAGTGATTCTAATTCTTCAGTGTAAGGGATTTTATGCTTTTTCTGTCTGACCCTTCATTTGAACATGTTTTGATTTAAACTGAGCTGAAGCCTGGTGACATCTACATCTAGAGGCGATAACAAAGCCTAGCATGCAGCATGTCTGGGAGCTCTACACAATATTTAGAACTGCATCACAGGTTCTATTACATACTTGTAAAGACTAGGATGTGGAGTATTCTGTATTTGGGTGGTTGTAACCTGCTGGATACCAAAAGCTCACACTGCCCCTTCAAACCTGATTCTTCTAGACTTCTAGTGGTTGAATGTTAAAGACCTACCAGGCAGTCAGTGCTGATTATACTTATTTTCTCCAACAGGAAATGGCTGTTTAGTTATTTTGGTGATAAATTAATATAAGGAGATGACTACTTGAGAGCCTTTATACTACACACAAAGTTCAGGTAAAACAGAGAAGCAGCTACATACTTGAGATCAGTCAAACTTCATTACCAGGCACAAATCTGCTTGAAAGTTTCTGAAGATCTAAATATGCTTTGTGCTAAAGCATGTTTCACTGGACAAAAGACAAAAAAGCAGCTTGCTAAATTCATAGAGGATCTAAAAGAATGCAGTGTCAAACCTTGAAGTATCCCATTCATAGTTGTCTGTCTTCATGTAGTAGCTCCAAAATGACACCCTCTGATACCTTCATTTTAAATCCCTGTGCAGGGCTAATTTCAGCTCTTCAGCAAGAATAAGGCAAAGCACCTAACATCCTCCTTTACTTGAGCAAGTGAGCTTGGTAAAACCTCCCAATTGTGGTGGTGAAATATACTGTACCTCTCAGGACTGTGTGGTCCTGCACAAATGGTGATTAAGTGGATGTCAGCTGTACTGATGAATAGAGGTCAAGCCGATGGGCATCAAAAGTGAAACTGCTTTCAGGCCAGCGGCCACAGGGATGTTCCTTCCAGTTGGAAAACGGTCGTATTAGGTCTTTGCAGTGTAATGTTTAGGCTAATAAGAATAAGTGTGCCAGGTCCAGACAGGACCAGTTTGTGCATCGAAAAAGTCAAGTCTACCCTCACCAGAAAGCCACTGCCATCACCACAACTGCAACCAACATCCAGGGAGGAACATGTGCCCAGGATGTGAAAGTTAACCGATTTAGACAGTGGGGTAGTTGTATGGGCACTGAGTGTGGTCATGTGTCACTAAGGGCACCAACCTTGTGTGTAGTTGACACACACACCCTGGGAAGAGTTCAGAAAAAGAAAGTATGTGTTTTTATGTGGCACTAAATTCCACAGAGAATATCTGAAAAATGTTGAAAACAACTGAGAACAAACCTGAAGAATATTTGAAATATTTGTCATTTTATTGAGACCCAAAATAACTTTGAACCAAATTCATGACCAGGCTCCACTCTCTCTCTCTCTCTCTCTCTCTCTCACACACACACTGGTAATCAAGATTTATTTTATTTCTTCAACCAAAATCATCAGTTTCTCAGACATTATATATTCCTCATTTTTTTATTTCACAAACTTTCTAAAGAAC
Source organism: Brachyhypopomus occidentalis (assembly GCA_020368025.1). NCBI lineage: Eukaryota > Metazoa > Chordata > Actinopteri > Gymnotiformes > Hypopomidae > Brachyhypopomus > Brachyhypopomus occidentalis. Next base: position 2,331,044 of record JAGXOD010000004.1, on the reverse strand, counting down.
TTTTGCAAACCACTGTGTTTGTCGTGGAAATAACTAAGCATTCAAAACATAATAGATTCTCACCTAATGTATTGAATGCTATAGAAAATTGAAAAATTAACTTTATTCGACTACTGCCATTTGGACCACAGTGCCACCTTCCCCTCTCTTTCTCTCTGCAGCCGAACCATGTGAACCTCCCACCCAAGGTTCTTTCTTCTCTGTGGTCTGCCCCTCAGACTCTGGTACCAGAGAACAGCCCCCAGCGCTGATCTCCAGTCTCACAGCGCTGCAGCTTCTCTGTCCAGCCGTTTACGACGGCGTCGTAATCCTCCTGGGAAAGGTCCTGTGTGCAGGCAGAATCAGTTCAACGCTACACGCATCATGTTTATGCTGCATTAGGTGAATGTCACACATTTCAACACATGAGTACTTTACTTTTAGAGTACTTGGGAGTATTTTAAAATGTCACCTGCCGAGGTTTGTGTGTGTTGTTTTTTTGTGAAAAATGTCCTGACTAAGAAAACCAGATAAAATGAGTGGAAATATTATTTCATCATCATTATAATGTGCTACATGTTTAATTTTCAAAAACTAGAATTACATATAGGCAATTACATGTACATAGGCTAAAACAAATTTGACATATGTTCAACCTTGCAAGGTATAATCCCAAAAGTGTGTAGTATGTGTCCATGTTTTCATTCACCTCTATAAACTCATCCTTAATCCCCTCTGCCCTCTTCAGCTCATCTTTAAGCACTTGAATAAACTGGGCAGTTCTGTCTTCAGCTCTCACACCACTGAACCCTGCCTCTTCCAAGATCTGAACACACACATGCAAACACATAATCTGTGAAGAATATTATTGTGACATTGAAATCAAGTGATTTTAGGTTAGGTGTGTACAATATGGACAAAACTGAGAAATATCTTACACTTTATTAAATCTAAGACGGATCAAGACATTCATAGTGTGACAGGCGAGGAGTGCAAAATAAAAAAGGAAGCGATCATGCCAGCCTCAGGGAAAAAGGAGGATTTATTGAATAAGGTGCTCAGCACAAAACCCATGACATGATTCAAACAATAACCAGCGGTCAACTGGTACAAAGACAAGACATATATAGATGGACAAACGGGCCTCAGGTGCTGGGGATTATAGTAGGCCCCGCCCACCTGAGGGACCAACACAACACAACAACAACAGGGCAACATAAATGACTGCCGCTGTGGACAGAGGCAGCCAGCAGGGGGCCCCCGTATTGTGACACATAACTCACCATATCTGCATCATATTTACACGTCACAACCTTCTGTTATATTAATATGGTAAGGGCAATATTACCATAACAACAAATAATATACTATGCAATCCTGCTTTATAAAACATCAACATTAGTAATCACTACAATCATTACCAATCATTACAGTCATTTCCAATTATTACCTTATTTCCTCCTATTTATACAGATTTTATTTTGCTATGATCTGAACCACGTTCATGATGTCGCTGTCTACACGTAACCATGGGAAACTCACAGATGGCGCAAATATCCTTTTAATTCAGTTTTGTGTGTTTGTGTGACTGCACTACTGATGAACCCTTAGAAGTATTACAAGTAGTATTATATGTTTGTAATGGTGCATCAACAATCCCACCACTCCATACACTGTAGTGTGCTAGAGGACATACAGGGTGTCTCCACTGTCTACGGCTTCATCACCTCCCTTCAGCCAGGAGCTGGCAGTTAGTTATAATGCAAGAACCCTCACAAAATACCACAAAGAATCAACATTTTCCTCCTTTTCACAGGATATTCAGTAACTGCTTCAAATAAGACTGCTGACATATAGTGTACTGTATAGCTGACATATATATGTGTTCCTTTCCTATGCAGTGAATCAGATATATTATTTATTAGTAAGAAGAGCAAGACCTCATTGTGAATGAGTGATCTTGACCCACGTGGGTTCATTGATCATTGTGTGGGCGTGGCTTACCTTGCCATATCTCTGTGGTGTACACAGGATGTAGCCTCTCTGGTTAACGTAGTCCTGGAAAGCAGGAGTCCAAGGCTTCTGACCACAGCAGTAATCACTGATCAATACCTTGCCACCTGGCTTCAGCCATGTCTACACACACACACACATACAAAAATTATTTCACACCTAAGTGAAAGAAAAATCTTCGTGAACTTAAGGTTACTGCATTAAATAATCCTTTTTAAAAGTAACCAGGAGAGGGCAGTGTTGTTCACTTGTTTTAAATGAAGCTCTAGCTACTGTAAAGTTGTTTAACACACAAACTCACATGAAATTTCCTGAAGAGCTCAAGCTTGTCATTGACGTGTAGAATAGTGTCTCTGCTGTATACCACGTCAAAGGAGTTCTCTGGAAAACTTCTCTTAGTGGCGTCTGACACCTCGAACTGCACCTGAAGTGGAGAGGACGCTCCAGCTGCAATTGAGTGCAGACATCTCCAGCACAAACATGCTCCTTCAGGCCGTTTAATCTAGTGTCATTACAGAGATGACACTACTCTTTGTGCTCCCTTTGGGATTATGACTGTTAGGCTAAAACATGTCACTCACCAGTGGGGTTTTCTCCTGTATTAACCTCTCCATGGAAATCTCCACCATATTTGCGGACAGGTCCAGTCCCAAAACCTCCACTCCAAAGTTCTATTGAATGAATAATAATACTGAATAAAGGGGAGGAAAGACAAGATCATCTTTTTTCCCATCGTCGCAAGCAGAAATCTTGTCAGTGTCAGTGTCTCCATGACTCACCTTGGCCATGTAAAAATCTCCGCCCCCTATTCCACAACCCACATCAAGAACCTTTTGCCCTGGCCGCAGATTCAGCAGGTCGACAAACTCCTGGAAAGTTCAAGAGAAGATAAATCTGAGCTCACTTAGCCAGAAAAAATAACAAGCAAAATGTCATTTAAAACAATCAATGAAGCTAAGCTGTATTCAGAATGTACGACTGGTACTCGACCAAATCTGGCATGACATTCACTAAGACAAATGTGAAACATGTCTCTGGAGATGGTAGTTTATTAAGTGTATTTACAGAGACATTCAGTCTCTTATTTATTGTATTCCATTTCTGCACTCTTATAATGTATACAGGCTGTTGTGTGCGATACACAAAGTGTCTGACAGTTCCTCCACAAAGAGCATTATAACTGTATGTGAATTAGCAATGAAAACTATTCACAATAACACCATGGAACCCTGAACATCTCCCAAATTTTGCATTAGAATTAATATTAGAAATTTAGTAGAATCAGTATACTTGGAGTGAAACTTTTCAGTCACTTAAATATTGCACCTAATTTCCGAACAAATGAAAGCAAATATGCATGTCTATCATATCTTTCCACTTGAGCATTGCAAAAATTGTTATATTAGAAATCATTTCAAACTATACAGCCAGGGCAACAAATGCAAAAAAAAAAAGTTCTCTCTCCACCTTGAGCTTTTGACCTCTGACCTCCATGGCTGACCTTGGTGGTGCTGGCTCCACCTGAGCTGACGTAGCCAGAGCCGAAAATCTTCTCATATCGCAAGATGCCCCTGTGTGTGTACTGCTGGCCGTCCAAGAACTGCTGGAAGGTGATGAAGCCGGCAAGGTTCTGCTGGGGCGCGTCCCACCGAGCCTTCTGCATCAGCCAGCACACCTGGTTCTGGTTCTTCTTCACCTGGGAAAGGGAAGGAGAGAAAGATCAAGAGAGAGTGAGACAGAGAAAGGGAGAAAACACGATCATTTTAACATTACCAATCCCTTCAATACTGCTGGTTTGTCCTTGAAAAGAGTGGCAGTATTGATAAAGGGATCGATCATGACTTGTTACCTTAACGTAGGTGTGCACAATCCTGCTCAGAATTGTATCAAAGCCGTAGGTGATAGTGCTGTTTTCTCCTGATTCCTCAATTGTCACGGATGTCATCAGGTGGTTGTAATGAGCAGGAGAACGGTAGTGGGTGGGGTTGAAATCTCTCTTACAGTCACCTGAAAAAACAAAATACAGTTATGGTAAACGTGGATTTGGATTATTTGTGATTTTTTAATTATTTGGACTGTTTGAGATTTAGAAACGTCATTATCGCACAGTAAGAAATATATCCCAAATAAGAAATATGTAAAGAAATACATAATGTTAATGGTTCTCCAGGTCTGTTCACGTTATGATATGCACCAGTGGAAAAATGAAAGCCCAGTGCTTGAAAAGCAGTATAATTCACGTACTGCTTTTCAAGCACTGTGCTTTCATTTGTCCTGCTCTAACTCACCTGTCTCTGCTCATGGAATGTATGACCCTCACTACATATCATGGATTTTCAGTGCTAGATTGGTACTGATGATTAAGATTAACCTGACGGATGGAAACAGGATTCCCTGAAGAAGAGGTGCCCTCCTGGGCGGAGCCACGACAGCATCTTTTTTTCCAGTGAGATCAGTTCTTCTTCGCTCAGATACATCAGAAGCCAGTTAGAGAAGATCAAGTCAAAACTAAGGGAAGGAAACCAAACTTTCAATTTACCCAGCTATCTTCTTGCCAGATTTTGGTATACATAATTTCATTTATTTATTTCTATAATAAATATGTTAAATGCTGAAATAGTAAGTGTGTGGACATGTTGTAAAATCATTAAAGCTCAATTCAAAGGACTCTACCCACCTATTACTGGACAGCTCTAGCTGTGTGACATCCGCTTGAATGAACTTTGCATTGCCACGGTGACTGTTGTCTTTTCTGTTCTTTTCCACAAAGCTCTCCATAAAGTCTACAGCTGTCACATGATTCGCCTTGCCAATGAGGTGACTTGTGTAGCGCCTGAAAAGGTCAAAGGCCATGTTTGATAATGCCACAGTGGATAATGGGGAAGGGGAAATGTCTGTGGTAATGTAATGAATGCTACTCAGTGTTATCATAATCATAGGTCGTGTTATAGGTTATATTGTACAGGTCGCGGCGCACTTGGTGGGCGGGTCATACAAAGTCATAGTGATCATGCGCAGTAGCGAGCAGGTCATCCCCAACCCGGTGCCCCGGCATTCCTCCCTGTGACCCCGCTGATGACCAATACCACTTCCGCATTCCCTGGCATTAGCGGCTAGTTGACGCACGGCTCACCCTGTACAAGGAACCTGTCATATCCCTTAGCATTCCTGCTGCACACTTCTGGGGTAGCGATGTGCTAAGCAGAAAACGGGGAGGAAGGTGAGATGACTGGTCTGCCAGCCGCGGCCGGATCCAGCCGTGGGTTCACCAGCACGTGCTGCTGGAGACCAGTAAATGCCCCTTGCCAAGGTGTCCGCCTCACTGTGCACCCTCGATCTGGCTCCGCGTTCGGGTGAAGCAGGAGCGCAGGGTGCCAGCGATGAACTCCAAAAGGGATTTATTCACAAAAGCAAACAAGAGAAAGGGCTCCGTGGTAACAGGGACGGGAAAGGGGCTCGGCAACAGTCTCTATGGAGGACATAGTGATGCTTAATACACAGCATCGAACTCAGGCACCTTTGGGCTTTAAACAGGATAAAGGATAAATGAGGAACAGGTGTGTTTAATGGCTCGGTAAACGGGTGAGTGGAAGCGCAGTTGTGTGTTGTGACTGGTGTGGGTGGTGAGGCTGGTTGGGTACCAGCTGGGACACATGACACCAGTACATGTTCTTTCTTGTGCAACTTTAACTCTACTACAGTCTATCACAGTGGCTGCATTGTAAAACCCAGACCTGCTTGCTTCACCTTTTACCCATAAATATAGAATGCCAAAGGATGTTAATATACTACTATTTTGTTACTATCAGTGAATATAAACAAACAGGTTACCTATTTGAGTGTTGTCAAAGAGGTGATGCAGACAAAGTTCATGGACTACCAAAAAATTGTGACGTGTATTATCAAATATTAAACATTACTGAATCATCTTTATAAATAAAATGGTGTATGGCTAGTTATAGCAACTGATGAGCAGTACAAAAAAAAAGAAAAAGGTATATTTATATATTTATATCTCTTAGACATATTTAATACTCAAGTCACTATGCAGTACCATGAAGCAACATTTTTGTGTGTGTGTTCAAAGAATAGGGTTATTTTTATAGCATTGCAGTGTTTCCACACTCACAACTATTCCATTTATGGTGATATTAGAAGTGACCTTTCACATGAATCTAAGAACAGTTTCTGTAGTATTTCCATCGAAAATGTGGATAAGGGAGGATTATACAAGATCAGTGTAAAAAGAGCAGCTCGGATCTCCGAAAACACGATTTCACATGTGCTCATGCGATGTGAATTTACAGAGTTCCAAAATGTTTGCGACACCTTCCCTCCTCACGCAGCTCTTCACACAGACATTAAGTGTTAGTTTATTATACACAAAATGTAACCATGACCAAACACCCCAAAAAAGTCACAGTAAACAAAGCGCCAGGAATCTGATTACAAGTATCGATGCAACTCTGGTGCAGAACTGACCTGTGCTAAGTAGAGGTCTATGACATCTGCATCAGGACAGTAGTGTTCAGTCAGGTTCACACACTGGGGTCTGAGCTATGTGTCAGTACCGACGTGGCGCGGAGGTCACTCACCCAATCCCGGCTCCCAGCTCCAGGACGTCGAGCCCGTCCAAGCTGGGCAGCGTTTCCAGTATCTCAGGGAGCTCCTGCTGGGTGAGCTGCAGGGCGTTGGAGTCGAGCATCATCTCCTCTACCGTGGCATTCTGGGAATGCTCCTTCCAGAACTCAATCATGTAGGAGCGCTCTGTACCTGCAAGATCAGAGACGTGATCAGAGCATGCCAGGACACAGTCCACAGAGTAAATGAAGAGAACTGAACATTCAAGCCATCATGTAGTTCATGGTGTTTTAATAACATAGAGTTTATAGAATATATTTGTTGAAAAGTCAATATCCATATAAAATCGTCTACCACATCTACATGAGTGATATTAAATTAGTGTCTGGTCACATGATACACTTTGTTAAAATGATAATCAAACACGAATCTGCATATCAAAATTAAACTCAAATGGTCCTTTTGTTGAGCATGTTAGACACACTCACAGTCTTTTCCCAAAGGATGCACAGAGATGCTTTCAGTAATTATCATGGTTAAAAAAAACATTTTACAACCTTTGTTATTATGTAATTAATAAACCATAATTTCACATGCTTCATTAAAGTGTCATTTTACAAATTTCAGATGCAAACCCCAGTATGGCACAAATAAAATTCCTGATGCACTGATACAGCCTATAATACAATAAAACACCTCATTCTGATCTCTCAGATATTTGGAGGAACACCAGTAATATGATTCTTTTACTGTTTATAAATTACACTGACTTTCATTTCATTCATTTCATTAATACATTATAATCCCATGCACTGTAATATATTTACTTATACAAATTTCAGGTGCAAACGTAAGGCAACACACTACAGTGTGGCACCTGTGAAATTCTTTTTCTACCATTCTGGTGACAAACTGCATTTACTTCCATTGTCTCTTACCTTTGTCCATAATTAGTGACGGAAAAGTTCAAAACTGCTATAAAATGTATAAGTCAGTAGTGTTAGTTACTATACGAAATATTAAATGCCCTATAATGTATGTTATTTAAAAATACATGTAACAATAGAAATGCTCCTTTATTACAACCGTTATGCTGAAATAGCCTATCTGTTTCCCTTTAAATAGACAGCCAATGTATGACCGTTTCGTTCCAGTCTATAGTGGCGCGTGGTGCACAGACTGAGCTGACCATTTGGAAGCGCGGAAAACGATTGGAGGGGACAGAGAGGTGGCGTATGAATAAACATATTAAAGAAATCTGAACGTCCCATTTGTGGCGTGTTCCCGTATATGGCTTACCTTGCTCTTGGACTGTAGAGGCTTTAGGTCAGTGGTATGCAAATGTTGACCTCCGATCCAAATCTTGTTCCGTACTTTGCAGTACCTTACAGCCGATTAAATTATTAATGTAACTGGACGGGTACTTTGTCGTCACACCTGACTCCTAATTAAGAATACCACAGGACGCGGACTCTGAGCACTGTGATTAGAATACCACTGCTTTAGGTGTGGCTCAGAGCGCAGCGTGCAGGTGGGAAGTTCTGAGCTCGTCTTGCCGATGACCACAATCTCTGATTGGTGAGAACAAATAAAGGAACAGGAACAGACAATTTAAAAATTTCTCAAATTATAGTAGTGAAGTAGTCGTAATGCTGGCTAATAATGGTATGCTGTTATCTTCTTTCTCTTTTTTTTATTAAAAAGGGAGCCAAATATTTCTAAGTTTGACGCGTGCTGTCTGCGAATTACGCAATATTGCCTCATGCTTTCGACTGTACGGCTGGGTCGTCACAATAGAATTGATGATGACATTTTAAAGGGACGTCCCATGTCAGTTAAACTATTCATTTTGCAGGTTCATCTCTATCTGTTGCTGAATGTTTTCTTTCATCTCGAAAACTGGTTACGTCAAAAATGGTCACATTTGTTTCTGATAATCATTTTATACTAATTGTAACTATATTTTATAGACTATTCATTATAATTATATTTTAAGTCTAAACCAGATAATAAGACTATTTTGTAATGTATAATAAAACTATTATGTAATTTCTAGAAAATGTTTCTAGAACATTGTACAACACGTTGAATAACTGTAACCCAACATGCTGTATTTATTTCATACAACCCACCAGCGGCTGGGTACAGTAATATTATAGCCATACTCGTGTATTATGTTTTTATTTATTTATGTATTTTTCCTTTTATTGGATTTGGTGTGGGCTGTTGCAATGTAGAGCACAGCTGTGGTTATCAACTGTATTGAACTGAATTTGTACTTGTGTTTGATGCACTTTAATTTAGCCATTACCGCCCCACTCATTTGAGAGGTCACAGGATATATGAGGTGAAGCGGAAGATGTGGGGTGTCAGCAGAGTGTGGAGGTAATACACACTGTTATGACAAAATTTCTTAACCAACTACAGTTCGAAAAGCAGTTCTGAAAAGCTCTTTTAGTATCTACAATCAAACCATCATTTGTACATGTAAACCAACAAAATAAAATTATTCACCAAAACCGAATGAGTGTGGATCAGAGAAGCCAGGCTGTCAAAGAAATGGTCAGCAGCAACAAGTAAGTTTCCATTTAGAAAAAATCATATGAGAATCATGCACTTAATGCCAACCAACCCCCAGTGAACACAGTTGGTCAGTGTGTAAAGGTCAAGTGTCTGGTCAGACATGTTACCACTGGTAGTGTTTGACTTGATTCCAGGGACACGCTTCCAAAGTCCAGTGTCATGGTAACCTTCCCTGCAATTAAGAGTAATGGTGCAATACAGTGCTACAAATCATACTTCACAAAATCTCTCTCCCTCTCATTCAAATTAGCTATGCAGGAGAATACTACACAAGAGAAACTTAAAGCTGTATTGGTAACATGTACACCTGCTTGCTTCTCTGTTTTCCTTTGTCATTCTAGATTTGATGTGTAAGTCTTCATCCAGAGCAAGGCGAGCTAAATGTACAGCTGCCGTTCTGTTGCTAGACTGCCAGTGTGTAGGGACGTGATTGGACAGAGCCATCAATGTATCAGTGTGGAGGGACGTGATTGGACAGAGCCATCAATGTGTCAGTGTGGAGGGACGTGGTTGGACAGAGCCATCAATGTGTCAGTGTGGAGGGACGTGGTTGGACAGAGCCATCAATGTGTCAGTGTGGAGGGACGTGGTTGGACAGAGCCATCAATGTGTCAGTGTGGAGGGACGTGGTTGGACAGAGCCATCAATGTGTCAGTGTGGAGGGACGTGGTTGGACAGAGCCATTAGTCTGCCAGTGTGGAGGTACATGGTTGAACAGAGCCATTAGTGTGCCAGTGTGAAGGGAGGTGTTTGGACAGAGTCATCAGTCTGCCAGTGTGGAGGAACATGGTGGACAGGGCCATCTTGTTGCACCTGCCCCGATGAACCTGCCACGCTTTGGTCACATGTTTGAACATGCACCATGACTTTCCTTAGCAGTTCATCAGTTCACTTTACTCACAGGATCATCTTTGTCACCCAATGTTAACACTAGATGGCAGCAGATTTTCTGTGTAAAAGGCTGCTCTCTGTGTACTTTAGGTGCTGCACAACTAATAGGTTAAAAAGTCTCAGATATTTTATTCTCTATTACCTATGTGTCAGCAACTGAAAGTCACAGAAGAATGTAGTTTCTAAACAATGTAAACTGAGGACTGTGATTTAGATTTTTTAGATTCCAATTCCTGCCATTTTGTTTTCATTATAACTACATGCACTCACGCATGCACGCACACACACACAGGATGTGTTGGCCTGAAGGCAGCAGTTTAATTAGTGAGTGCAGTTTATTGGTGTCATTGAAAGAGTTGTAGGTAGCTTTGGCATGCAAGCGGTACCCTACAGCAAAAACCATATTGCACAAGACAAAGCAGTGATGTCCCCACCACTTTAAGTGTCTATGAGTATTTTATGTGTGGAAAGGATGAACCACTTAGTTTAGTGCTAATGAGATAGAAAAACAAGAAAGATTACAACACACCCAAACTTTGCTGCAGTTGTTGCAAGCCATGAGAAAGGATATATTTAAACTCATTTTGGTATAAGGGCTTATAGAGACTACATTGATTTCTCAGAACATTTCTTGTCAGAACCTGACATGATGGCTCTTAAAGATGGCTCTTAAAGATGCACACAACACGTACGCACAAACACACAGACAACACAAACGCGCACTTACCCTGACCTTTATGGCACCCCTAACACAGGGGGGGGAGAGGTCTCCATCTCGGAAGGAGGGGACACCCCTTTACTACGCCCCTCACTGGAGGAAGGGGGCCCCTACCGTCTCCGGAGAACACTCTCGAATCCCTGGTCAGGGCCTCCCGTAGGAGCTGCGCTTTCCGTACCACAGACCGTGGCACGGGACCCTCCATAGCCCCTCCCCCAAACACCCTTTGGAGGAGGAGCGTACGGGGAATTACATAAAACAATTCACAGGCACGCTAGAACAAACACAAACACGAGGTGGGACAAACACAAACACACACGCGCACTTACCCTCTCACCGGCGGGCTTCACACCCTCTCTCAGCTCACCCCAGACCTTCTCTCTAAGAAGTCTGAGGGCTCCAGGGCAACCCCTTCCAGAGGGAAATTCTGCCCTTTCGCAGCTCACCCCAGGCCACCTGTCCAGTGAGCCTAGGGGCTCCAGGACAGCCCCCTCACACTCCCGGTAGGGCCTCCTTCCGTTGCTGCGGCCTCTGTACCACAGACAGTGGCACAGGACCCTAATATAGCTCCCCCCCAAAAACATATTTAGGGAGCCTTAAGGGAATTACATGTAAACACGAAAGACAAACACAAACACGCAAGACAAACGGCAGACGCACCTTCCACTCACTCAAGCCCGTAGTCACACACATCTCACGCATGCACAAACACAAACTACGGGCGAGCACATTAGTGAGAAGGCGCCGCCCCCTTGGAAGAGAGCGCAATCAGGTCTCTCGCTTCAGTCACCGCCGTGCTACACAACGTACTATACAAACACACAAACAAACAAGCACGTAGGCACGACGGGACAAGCAGTTTGCAACCCAGCTCTCCTCCACATACATTCAAACAACAAAAATTCACGTAGACAAACACTTACCACGAGGCATGATCACAAACGAAGGAGAAAGCATGAAAGGTGGCTGGTTATTCTGTGACGGGCAGTGAGTGCGAACGAAAAAGGAAGCGATCACGCCAAGTCTCAGAGAAAAAGAGGGGTTTAATGAATAACGTGCGCAAACCAAAAACCCGTGCACTTGACCCCGATTAAGGATATAATAACCAACAGTCAACTGGTACAAAGACAAGGCATATATAGACAGACAAACGACCATCAGGTGAGGGAGCTAATAAGCCCTGCCCACCTGAGGGACGCACACAACGCAACAACAACAGGACAACTGCCGCTGTACCGTAGGTGACCGGGAGGGGGAGCCTCCCTCACCGTGACACACTTTGTTTCTCTGTGGTCTGTGTTGAATGTTAAAGCTTATCATGTGACCATTATTGTAGACAAGCTAGTAATAACATGTAGAATCTATTCCATGTAGATGTTACATCATGGGATGAAGGTCATAGTGAAGTTTGCCCAAGCCCAACTAGGCTTACGGTCATATTATTTTATGTAATTCTTACATCAAACAAGAAACAAAAACCAAAAACAAGGAGGAAAAAGGTAAACCATGACTCGTGAGATTGGCAATGATGCTTCTGTTGTGGTGTTGTTGATTATGGCACAACAAGAAAGCACAGCTAAATAGAAAAAAACAGACATCTGCTTTGAAGGGTTTTCTCAAGAGATACGTTTTTTTTTATGTTTTTCTTTACTTGATGTGGCAAGAGGTTTGTTTGTCAGCTTCCGTGAAGCATAAAGTCAGAATTCCTGAGATTAAGAATGAGCATTACCGGGGTAGTGCAGCATTATAAGTGCATGTCCAAGGCCAAACAGACTCTGATGCACATCTCAAATTTGGACCCATCCCTACGGCTTGACAAACTGGTGTGACTGGTCAACTAGATGACATTTGTAAAAAACATCTAATAGTCACATATACAATGTTTGCACAGCGCATTTCAAATTAAAATGTGCAGATAGATAGATAGATAGATAGATAGATAGATAGATAGATAGATAGATAGATAGATAGATAGATAGATAGATAGATAGATAGATAGATAGATAGATAGATAGATAGCTGTCTTTAAATAGACTCACACACAGCAAAAACGCAGAAAAGGGACTAAACACAGGAGATGGGGGAGGGAGATAGAATACATACACTTTACGAGGACAAGTAAGACAAAGCTCAGAAGGACTAAACTCAACCTTCACACATAAGTAAAACTAAATGTTTGGAGGTGCATTTTCTACAGGTTCTGATATGTGGCAGATAGCACACACCCCCCCCTCAAGGATCCATCACCACAGTGACCCAAACAGCATGAGTGTACAGGAATGCACCACTTGGCACCCTCATAGTTTTGGTGTCGTATGTGTTGTGTGTGTGTGTGTGTGTCATTCGCTTGCTGCTGGTGAGTGCTGGTATCCTCATGGTGACGTCTGGTGAGCTGATGCACGGTGTGGAGGTGGTGGGTCTTGGCGCTCCCTGCCCTGGGTGCACTGTCCTCTGCTGCCAGCGGACGCAGCTGAACCTGGTCAACTGCAAAATGGGGGAGCAGCATGCCGGCACATGACATGATGACCATTCCAGTTGCGATGGTGCTGAATGGTGACCATGGCTACCTGAGTGGTGAGTCGTCCAGTTTAAGTGTTCTATAAGATTATTGCTTTCAGCAGAGAGCAGCACAGCCCAAGACCAGAAGCTCAGCTGGCCGATAAAAAGCCAAGTCCCTGTGGAGTTCCTCTGGCAACCCCAAACCTGCAGATGAACTGCTCAACCAGCTGTTCACAGTCTTTGAACTGCATGAGCCATGTTAGTGAAATGTGATTGGTTCACAGGATGAAGGGGACAACATAGAGGTACGGTCGTCACTACAGTCATTACTCTTCATCTCTACTCTCTCCTCATCACACAGTAGTTGTACTCTGGCTTGCTTAGGCACAACTGTAGGCAGCGACATTCTCAACCCCATCTGCATCTGTGAGAGGATGGACCTGCTCAGCTCCACTGGCAACATCCTAACAGACATACACCCTACCAGGACAGTTGTTTTCATGTTCCATGTGCTTTGTTTCCAAGCTTTATCATTTATATCTCTGCCCCTAGTTACTGGTTTCAGGTGTTTCTAGTTGAATTCCATCTTGTTAGCTTGTGTATATATACCTCCTCTGTTCAGTTCATGTTTGCAGGCCAATTTATTATTATTATTTTTTTATCAGTGAGCTCTGCTAGTCTTGTGTAGCCGTGTTTCCTGTTTTATACAGCCCCAGTATGTGTTTTGTACGCAGTCGGTTTTGTTGTATTCATCTTTTGTAGTTTATTTGTTGTGTTTTGTTCATCGTGCCTTCCGATGTTATTCACATTGGTAAACTGATCTTGGACTGTTCTAGTGACTCTGATTTTGGATTAGCCCCAAATAAAACTCTTCTAAGCGCTAACACATTAGCATAAATCAACATTTTTAACTACAATATCAAATGTAATTCAATACAGAGCAGCAGTTCAGCACTGCCTCCTGAGAATCCTGGCCGTACTTGTGAGGCCTTGAGAGCCACAAAATATACTTAAAAGTTGTATATATGAAATACTGAAGTACCCAGCTTTGAAACAGTCAGTCGTTTAAGGGAATTTGCTAAAGATAGCAATTAAATAATAATAATAATAGTATTAGCAGTAATAGTATTTATATAGCACCTTTCTTTGACTCAAGGAAGCTTGTCTTTGAACACAGGGTATAGTTGCACATTATGAACAGGGATATAATGGCTAGGGACAACAGTAATAAAGAGTTATGTTATTAGTTTTAATACTGGAGTGGAATAAGGGTTTGGGCAGTGAATTTCAGAGTTTTGGGGGCCATTCCAGTGAATGCTCTGTCACCCGAGGAGGACAGATGACCTGAGGGGGAAAGCAGCATTGTGTCAATATCATAGTGAGGTATTGAGATGTAAGACCAGAAAGAGCTTTATGTGTTATGAGAAATCCTGAATCGGGTGGAGTGGGTGGAGTTGAAGGACAGTTGGCCTGACATAATCTAAACGTGAGGATGTGACCGTCCAGGGCTGTTTTAGTGTGCTACAATATACCTGCTCATTCGAGAGACTACATTGTGTTTCTTTTATTCCATTTATGTAAAAAAGCAGCTTCCTCATGCCTCAGTAGGTCCTGTTATCACACAGCAGTGTGATTTAATTGGGATTTGACACTGGGAAATGTTACCTATGCTTCACTTAAGACTTCAGTGTTTCTCTCTCTCCTCAGTTCATTTGTGCTATTTCCTTTTAGCTCTCTTGATGTAAATACATTTTACTTTTATGTTTTATTTACATTTTTATGATGGCCTAGTATTTGGTATATTACTTTGTTATAGGCCTAGTCCACATCAGGAACACCAGACACAATTCCAATAGACAGCGTCGCTATGAGCGAAAGCACAATCGACCTGAATAAATGATAGTGTCCGCAAATGGCTTTTGCTTTGTAGTGACTACCATGTCAAACCTTTATGTGTGATATGTAGTTATATCACCAGAGCAGAATCTTCCTGAGGGAACATTTTATGAAAAACTCACCTTTTCTCTGCTTGTACACATACGTTTGGGTACCTGGAATGCCTACCAACCCACAAATTGAAACAAGACAAAAACAGTTTTTGGACTGCCTATGCCAGAAAACATGGAATAAAATAAACCATTCATATTTGTCTTGCCTTTCTGCGTCATGATGGGATTTATACCGCTCCTCATCTGAGTCTCTACATACGGCTTGAAAACTACCTTTTTTTTGAAGGTTTTTTTTTGCAAGCGCCAGACCCAGAAGCATTACGTCGAGGCTACAAGCTAAGAATGGGAACTGCTGTGTTGTGCAGAGACCAGCACAAGTTGTTACATCAGTCCCCAACCTCAGAGAACAGAACAGCCGAGTTGGATGTCCCAGCTACATTTGGCAAAAACCTGTAAGTGTCTGCCAACCATTTTGTGTCTGATTACAATACAGACCTGGCAACTAAACTTTTCCTAATAGAAGGATCAGCTGTCCGTAGACGAGAGAATTGTATTTAAACATAATCTTCGTTGGCCGTTTAGCTAATGCTAAAGCCTGAGGTAATTTTCTAACAAGTAATTGGCATTACTTGCTGCAGGATCCACAATAACATTAACGATGTTTGTTAGCTGAATGTCTGTAAAATTAGTTTTAATTTATCAACAAGTGGGTAACGTGAGACTAAAAGTTACAAAGTGTACCACTCAGGTAATTTGGGGGGGGGGGGGGGGTCTCCTGAGACACCTACTCAGCGTCTGACTCTGGGTCAGACATACACGGCTGGAACCATGTTAATCTCTCAGCTCGCGCTCAACGGTTGTGACGGTTGGGCAAGTCGGCTCCTGTCAACACATCCTGTGGAAGACGTGGGGTGGGCCGAGAAGTGACTTATTATCATTTAAAGAGACCGCCATTCAAAAAGGTCGCTGTGAGCAGGTCTGTTTTAGAGGGTAAGAAGGATATTGTGCTTGATCCTTTTGACGGTATGTCGTAGACATTTCATTACGATCACGAGAACTGTGTTAACGTGTGTTAAGAGGGTAAACTATGTCGTTTTATAGAGACTACTGTAACAATCACAACTGTCCCTGTTCCTACTGACATTTCCATGAACAGCATTTCTTCAGATATTACTAAAAGTGCTCATCTTAAATACCAGTACAGTAAATGCTTTCACCCACCTTTAGCTTTCAAAAATGAATTGTCTGAGAGCCTTAAGTGACCTAATCACAGCACATGGTCTTATTTTACATGACTTGATAATGAAGGAAAGGAAGATGTAAAATACACCAGCCTATAGCTAATGAAAAGAGAAATGGCAGAGGAAAGATGGACTGGAGAGATGGACTAGAGAGGTTCTGTGGGTGAAGTTGTTACTGTACTGTTTTTTATTCAGTATATATGAAGATGTTCACATCTTCATTTAATGCTTAGCATTCAGCTCACATGCACTCAGCCTTACCCCCACCCAACACACACACATGATACACCAGACCCCAGAGCTGATAAATATATATATATCATTTCAGTGTGAGGGAATATTTCATGATACGAAATACTGTGCCAGACACACACATCTGTCAGTTTACAGACCCTTTCCATCCCCCTTTCTCTCTATGAGGTCTGTGTGTGTTTATGTGTGTGTGTGTGTGTGTTTCAGGACTGCAGCTGTAGGTGAGCCCCTTTTGGTCTGTAACAGCTTGTGTGTGTTTGGTATTCTGGATACGGTCAGGATTTTATAGCTGCAGGACAGATGATGCAGAAAGAAGCATCCAGAAGTATCCTGTGTGTGTCTGTGTGTGTGTGTGTCTGTGTCTGTGTGTGTGAGTGTGTGTGTGTGTGTGTGTGTGTGTGTGTGTGTGTGTGTGTGTGTGTGTGTGTGTGTGTGTGTGTGTGTGTGTGTGTGTGTGTGTGTGTGTGTGTGTGTGTGTGTGTGTGTGTGTGTGTGTGTGTGTGTGTGTGTGTGTGTGTGTGTGTGTGTGTGTGTGTGTGTGTGTGTGTGTGTGTGTGTGTGTGTGTGTGTGTGTGTCTGTGTGTGTGCGTGAGTGTGTGTGTGTGTGTGTGTGTGTGTGTGTGTGTGTGTGTGTGTGTGTGTGTGTGTGTGTGTGTGTGTGTGTGTGTGTGTGTGTGTGTGTGTGTGTGTGTGTGTGTGTGTGTGTGTGTGTGTGTGTGTGTGTGTGTGTGTGTGTGTGTGTGTGTGTGTGTGTGTGTGTGTGTGTGTGTGTGTGTTTTTTTGGTCAGATGGTCTCAGTCTAATTCAGACTGGCCCTGGAGAGTAGGGAGGATGGTGAAGTAAACACGCCACTGAGGAAACGCACAGCTCTAAGTCCAGTTCTGTGGGGGTGTAATGTATTACAAGTTTATTGACTGAATAAGTTCTTAAAGATGCTGATTCCACAGATGACCTCTCCCTAGAGACACATTTGCCTCATATCACTGCACTCCAGTTTCGTTTAACATGCTCATTTTTGCAGTTTGTTTATTACTATAAATAGGACAAGAGGTTCGTTTTCAACTAGCTCACTCACAAACACGAAGGACACTACGTCCTTTGTGTTTGTGTTCAGAACATGGAAGTGGCACCGGAAGAAATGTTGGTGTCTGAGGTCCGTGTGTTACCTCACAGAGCAGAACCACTGCACTGAACCTCCAGACTTACATGTTGCAGGAACCATATGTTTAATACTGAGATTAATTCCATTTGAGGCCAGGGTGTTTGCGGAGATACTGCTGCTACAGTATCCAGATATCATTGCACTCACTGTTAAACATATTTTTCCTTAAACACTGTCAAATGGTCAGTTCTGGAAAGGCCTATGCATGTACATAAACTGAAATATATGTTGTATAATATTATGTAATCATTGTTTAGTGCCTACACTGAATATGTAGAAAGGAAGGTTTTATTGATGGATATTGTAACTTGTACCTGTCTTGATGTAGTGTTGGGTTGATGCTATCTGTAGATACCATGGAGATGGTATCTCTGTGACATCCTTCCAGTGTGCAGGTGTGTTTTTGAATTCATAAACACATCTGAATAATCTGATTTATGGCAAGCGTCAACAGTTACCCAGGTG
Organism: Brachyhypopomus occidentalis; assembly: GCA_020368025.1. Taxonomy (NCBI): domain Eukaryota; kingdom Metazoa; phylum Chordata; class Actinopteri; order Gymnotiformes; family Hypopomidae; genus Brachyhypopomus; species Brachyhypopomus occidentalis. Next base: position 2,312,711 of record JAGXOD010000004.1, on the reverse strand, counting down.
TTTCTTATTCTTTCTTTCTCTATGTCCTCTGCCTGTGAGAGATATGATTCTCTTCTTTCTCTCCTTTCCTCCTTTGTGCATTCAGCCCTGTCCATCTGAAGGTGGGATGGTAAAGAGATGCTGCGCGGCCATTATTTACTGCTGTCAGACACTTCTGACACACACACACACACACAAATTCAGTATTATTCCTCATTAATCCTCCTTTAAAGCTCAATCTGTGTGTAAACCCTGGGGAGAAACCTGCATTCTTCACCATATTATCCCCATTCGAATCCATTATCTTACTTCTATTTGAATCCTGTACACTAGCACTGGTAACATGCGTCATTAATGCAAAAGAAACAAGGTGATTACTATATAGTGCACTCACATTTACCCTGATCTTTCATTCGTAAATAGCAGAACGTTTCATACATCATCGTGTTTATGCAAATCTGCTGTGCATTATCTCCCTGCCTGCCTCTCTGCAGTGTCATTCATAAGGAAAGTGTTATGAATGGAGTCTTCTTCTTTTTTGCATCTGTTTTTCCTCATCCTTGTACTTCAGATCGTCTTGATTCTCTCCATCTGCTGTTATCTGTCTGTCTCTGTGTTACTTGATCTCTCTCTCTTTCTTCTTTTCCCCATCAGACAGCGTGCTGATTGCATATGCATGTGTGCTGGGTTGGGGTGGTGGGGGGGGCATGAGCCGGGCTGGGGTATCCTGCTTTGGCATGTGCCGCTGGGCTTTCTGCGCTGCTAATAGCGACTGATCAAGATGACTGTTCTGATCAGAAAAGCCTGAGCAACAACAAAGCAGAATCCTGCTCAAAGGTGGCAAACGTGCTGGTGTCTTTCTGACACCCCTGCTGCCCTCCCTCTCTCTCCCTGTCTGCCGCACTTCATTATCTGTTTGCATGTGTTTTCTTTTTCACCATGATAAAAGAGTTTTCTGATCGGAGATGCCTAGTTGTCTGTCTTCTTGCATAACGTAGGGATGTTTTGTGGGGGGATGGGAGCTCTGGCTAACAGGGAGGGGGGCATGTTTTTTGATTTTCAGTATTATTTTTCACTAGTTCATTATGTATTATATGCTCAGTATATAGAGGAAACGCTTATGTGTGGCTACCACAATACCTGGAAATGGCTGTAGTGTCTGTGTCTATCCACCAGTTTGGGTTTCTCACCTGAGGTCAGTCCTCTCCGTAGTACCACCTGAAGCACAGGGTTATCACACCTCCTTACATTTCATGATAGTTTATTGCACCAACCGCTCTGTTTGTCCATTTGTCCACAAGCATGAGCATGTTCACTAATGCTAATTCACTGGACACCTGTTTTCATGGATACCTGTATTACTCTTCACCTGTTTTCCTATCAAACAGTTTTCATATGACAGTGTTTTAAATACATTATGAAATGACCTGTTCCATAAAGTGTCTCTCCTTCAGTTTACTATTTTTTCTACTTCAATTTTGTGAAAACTAACCTGTCCTTAATACTTTCTGTGCCCTGGGTCCTGCTGCAGAGAGCTTTGTTCATCAATACCAGAAACACATAAACACATTGTTCAGCTCAAGGAGAGCTATACCGGTCTAATGCTGAGGGCAGTACTGTATTTTGACCATTGTGTGTTATCACTTTTCTGTGAATATGAATGCACACACAGAGAGAGGACCGGAAGATGTGACTGTGATTTGTAAAAATATTAGTGAGACAGGGAGTAGTAAAGAGGGCGGAATAGAGCAGGCAGGAGAGGAGGGAAGTAATTATAGATAAAATGAGAAAGTGCAGTACTGCATGAGAGTGTGAGAGAAATGGAATGGTATGTGGTAGGGGGAAGGAAGGGGGGGGGGGCAAAGGGGGAGAGGCAGATAGGAGGGAGGCTATATAGACAGGCGGCAGCTTTAGTGGTGGGGTGTCTTGGCTTGGAGGGAGCTGTCCACACAGCAGTGCTGAAAGTAGATCACTGCTCTGCGGTATAGACAGAGTGGAAGAGAGAGAGGAGAGCGACGAGGAGCAGAATGGAAGAAATGAAGGAGAGAGAAGGCTGAGAACAGCGTGCTGCACTTTTCTCTTTAATCTTTATTTTTTCTTGAATTGCCTGGTTCATTAATCGTTCTTTACCTCGCTCAGGGGGGGAAATAAAAGTTAGGACTTGTGTTTGCTGATTGGTTCACTTCCATCTGTGCCGTCTCTCTGTCTCCTTCTACCTTCTGCGTCCAGTCTCTCACGGAGAGTAAGAGATTGTGCTGAAATCAGTGGATCGGGAAACAGATAGGCATATCTCTATTTCCTTTTTTTGTTTTCACTAAAGGGTTCAGTCACCGGAGACCACTGGACTCAGAGAATGCTGGACTGGAACTCCTCAGCCTCCGTCACTCTCTCTTATGAACTCTATATGCTCTTCACACTTATCACTTTTTACTGCAGCTTCTTCCAGTAATTATTTGACCATCTTTCGAAAAGCTTTGTGGCTCTTTATACTTTCTGTCCCAGCTTTACACTTGATATTTTTGTCCAGACCTTGTGGTGCTGTTTAGACTTCTAGCACTCTTCATTTTTTTTTTTCCTGCACTGGACTGCTTCTGCTCCCAGCCTTCACCTGTTGACCTTTGGTGACACCAAGTGACCGAGAGTGACCTTGAGCGCAGGTGAAGATGTCTGCCTGTGCCAAGTCCTGCAAGCATGGGCTTGTGAAGTTTGCAGTGTGCATGTGCAGGCTGATGACGGGAACGCTCATACAAGGTATGAACACCATCATCACGTTGTCCTGCACAGAGCAGACTGCATGTTGTCTTAGAATATGTTTTGCTGGAATCAGTGGAGCTGGACTGGCTTTTTGTTTGATGTTGGGCACCATTATGCATTTCTATTTCTTATTTATACTCAGTATTCAAATCACAGTTCTTAAGGTCCTACGGATTTGCTACCCTCCCTTTATATAGCAATCAGGAGTGAAAACAAAGTGGCATCTATATGAAACGATGTTATTGAAGGTTAATGGAAAATAAACTGGTGAAGTAGCCTCCTCTTAAAAACACTTGTACTCTATCCAGACCATCACAAACATTACATTTATGGGTCACTGAAAGCCTTGACTGAATTATTTTCTTTCTTTCTTTATTTCATGCTCTCTCTCCTCCCTTCCTTCCTGTTCTCTCTCCTCATTTTTATCCCACAGAATAGAGCAAATGGTTCTGTGCTTGTGTGTGCATGTGTGCGTGTGTGCATGTGTGCGTGTGTGCGTGTGTGCGTGTGGGCATGCAGGCATGCGTGTGCGTTTGAACTGTATAAAAGAATAATAGGAATTCAAAAGCGACACAGTCATGTGCATGTGTACATTTGTTTACATTCGTACATTCACTTGCAGTTGTATTTTATGTATATGTACACATTCACCCTGAATATTTAAAGCCAGGTGATTCATATAAGTACAGGTACATATGCAGGAATGGATACACCATAAGCCACCTTTTAGAAAGCATCAATCTGTACAAGACAGAAATGGTCACTGACTCGCTGATCCACCTGACCAGAATCTACAGCAAGCACAGGGAAATGTCATTCGAGCTGGAGAAATGTGGTTGGCTGATGGCAAAAAGAGGAAAGGTGATCAGGACAGAGGGAATGACTAAAGCCCTTCCCCGACTAAATGACTAAAGCTTCCGGGCTTTCAGTGCTAGCAGCGGAGCGGCTTACCGGAAAGCAGCGTTTGAAACGCTACAGGGAGTTATGTCAGAATGAGGCCAGGCCATGGATGGACCTCTGAACCAGGGGTGTCTCAGGAGACGTTTGGGGTGCAGAGTGTAAAGGAACCATGACAAAGGTCTGTGTTTGATGTGTTTGTGTCCTGCGGATTTCGTGAGCAAGGCCGTGTATAGCTGGATGGCTTTGTTGCCCACCAGACGACCATCTAAAGCTCAGACTCGTGGGGGAGCAGGGAGAGTGTAGAGGAAGGGCCAACGTCTGGCCTCCAGCTCGCCAGCCTGGATGTGGCTTGGGAATCGACAAGAGCGTGGAACACATTACATGTGTGTAGAGTTACTGGTAAGATGATCGTCTTGGTAGACCAGTCTGGTCAGACGTCTTACAGGGCAGGCTTGGTCCACCCTCCTCCAGCAAGGGAAGACTCCCCTGGGCAAGACTGCGGTAGCCTGTGTCCGGCGTCGCGACCTTCAGCTGGACGGTCAGATATGGCCCCGAATTACTCTGCGGACCACTGATGGTGTGTAGCTGCAGATGCCTTGTGTTTCCATAAAGCAGAGGCACCATGTTGGCGAGGAGAGAAATCACAGTGGCTGCACATGCTGTGTTTGGGACTGGGTGCTGAATGAACACAATACAGGAACAGAGCAGGAGAAATCCCCTTCATCGGCCCACTGTTCTTTCACACTTCTCAGGGTGGTGCAGTGTTGACAGGAGCAGGGGGCAGTAGCAGGAGCTGGTGGAGCCTGTGCAGCTTCATAAGGACAAGGGTGGAGTATTGCAGCTGCTGCGCTGTATTGTGTTGTATTGTCGCATGGTTTTGTGTTGTCAGCACTGGCTGAGAACTGAGCGAAGTTGCAGTGGTGACCCCATACCAGGCGGCCCTGATCACACACGGCCTGTATTAAGTGAGCATCTGTGTCCCTCGGCTGAACCTGGTCCCTTACTGCTTCTGTATTGATGCCTGTGATGTTTGAGGAACACATGTAAGTCTAAATTCTGAAGTCACTCAGTCTGAGAAACACGAGGTGCAGTCAGCGTAATGACTTTTGTTACACTCACGAAGGCTCAGCGACTCAGCGACGGCACACTGACTAAAGCCACAATCGGGGCTAAATACCATGTGTGTCATGGTAACAAGTGAGGAGAGGCACAACCAGGTAACGCAGTTCTGCAACAACTCTGCCCATGATCCAGCAACCACAGGCTGTACATCATCTGGAAGGACGGGTAAAATTCACTGTCCAGGATGAGAGACGAAACATTCACGCATACTTGCAAACAATGTCCCCCAGGGGATGTGCTGCTGATGGAGTGTGTCAGTCTGATGGGGGACATGGGTAAAGGGAAGGAGGAGCCATGGCTGGACGTGCCACCGACACAAGGTGGAGAAGGCAGGAGGGACAGCTCAGAAGCCCTTATCATGGCATCACGAGAATAAGCACCCGGTGAATCAGATGTATCACACCAGACCCGAGACACAGGCTGTGCAAAGGAGCCCCTAAGGCAATCCTGCACGTATTGGCAGGACGCAGGATGCTGGAGGGGAGATATGCTGAGTCAGAGGGATATTGAGCAGGGAAGTATGAAAGGAAGGCGAATGAAAAGGCTGCCATGTCAAAATGGGAGGAGCCTCAGAGTGTTGGAGATCTACAAAGCCATGATCCAGATCCAGAGTGACAAACAACTAATGGTGAAATAATCAGATGTTATTGCAGCATAGATGCAATGCATAAAAACATACATAATAATAGCAACACTAATAGTAATAGATTTGGCAAACCCAAGAGATGGATATGTGAAAATACTCCAAAATACAGGTATCACCAAAATATTTTAGCATTAAAAGAGTCTGAAAGTGAATTTGAGCATAGAAAAAGATTTTTTTTTGCATAAATCACTTTATTCACACACATACTCATCTTTTGTGTATGGGTGTAGCTAGAGTGCATCTTCCCTTAAGAGAGATAAAGTTAAACAGATATACTGTAGCTGTGTTTGTGTGCAGGTGCTTACCTGCATGTTTATGTCCACTGATTGTAGATAGGTCTACATTTCTGTTTTATAACTGAACATCATTTATGTTGACCTGACAGTACTGAGTATGTATGTGTATGTGTGTGTCTGTGTGTCTGCATGTATGTGTATGTGTATGTGTCTGTGTGTCTGCATGTATGCGTTTGCACGTGTACATGGACCTGTACATTTTCTTTTACAGTCACCAAAAGATATATATGGTATAAAATGTCCATGGATTTTGCTTGTGTGTCTGTCAGCCATGCGTGTGAGAGAGAGAGACAGGAGGAGGACAGTGGGCTACCTGTCTGACCTTCCTTCCTCATGCTTTTCCTCAAGGCTGTTTCTCCTCACCTCTGTCACCTCTGCTGCCTTTGCCATGGTCACTGGGAACCCAGACATTTGTAAAGCTTCTTTGAGACAGTGGGAGACATTGAGAGAGAGAGAGAGAGAGAGAGAGAGAGAGAGAGAGAGAGAGATGCATGCACACACAGACACATACATAAACATGCACACATCGTATTTTGTGTATGGATGTAGCTAGACTGCTTCTTCCCTTAAGAGAGATGAAACAGAGAGAGAGAGAGAGAGAGAAATGAGTGAACAAATAAAGGAGAATAACCCAAGCTTTGGCAATACAAAAGGTAAAAAGAAGTACAAAAATATATGGGCAGTGATGCAACGCATTGCAATAAAAAAACTGAACATATAAAAAATAATCAAGCATTTTTTCATTTGTCTTTTCATAGAAAATAAATGTTTATATTTCTTAGATTAATTATTATAAGCTATGACCCACTATAAATACAGGCTGTCAATGTTTAATATAAATGTTTTTACTCTGTGTTTAATGTCACGATCCGCCCTGCTCCTCCTGTCATTTCGTGTCTGTTTTGTTAGCCATGTGCTTCTTAGTCCCGCCTTGTGTTTTGTATCCCTGCCTCTCATTATCCTAATCAGGTGTCTCTTATTAGTTCTGTTCTATTTAAACCCTGTGTTTTGTCTGGTATGTGGCCGGTTATTTTGAATCGTTATCTGGTCTCCGTTTTGTACTGTGTATTCTCAGCCCCGTGTTTGTTCGTGTTCTAGTCTGTAGTTCTGTTCCTGTTGGTTGTCGTTGTTAATCATGTCTCTTCGTGTAGGTTATGTTTCTATGTCGGACTCCCTCGATGATTTGACCCGTGCCTGTTTATACGACCCCGAATTTGGATTGCCCTTTTATAAATCTCGCTCTCCTCAGCATTTGTGTCCGCCTACTTATTCTCCGCCGATCCCGGCGTTACAGTTTAATCTCTGCTTGAACTGATACAATCTTAAAAAAAATCACACACACAATCTATTCATGCATTTGAATAATAATAAAAAAAATTATATTACTTTTTCAGAACACATTTAGCTTTATTGTTTGATCATAGGTCCAGTGGCTATAGTCGGTGTTGTCTTTTAAATCTTTAAATCTTTTAAATCTGTTGTGTTTGTCATGCTTTGTTTCAAGTCTTAGCTGAGGGGTGAAGAACAACTTGATGCCTTGCGCCACCTTGTGGATGACTAAAGCTATTGCTTTTTTCTTCAAATTTGAATTTAGCATCCTGGATTTGATTCAAATGTATATACATTTGTTCCCTGTTAGCTACAGTTCTTCTGTAGCTTCTTTGTTAAGAAAATTTGCCTGCATTTGAAATCTGCTTCCGTGAACTTGACTCAGGCACATTTTCCCCTTTAGGCATTTTTTCTGATAGGCTATACTATCTGATAAGGCCTCCATCTGTATCTCTTAAAGATGAATTCTCACACTCTGAATCACTAATTCAACCATAAGTGTACCGTTGCTACCTTTAACCACTAGATGTCAGGCTTGTGTCTTTGCAAATTGTAGTTTTCCTGCTGCTTTGTTGTTCTTAACAATATTAACATTCATTAATTGATTCATTTGCTGAGTTTTTTTCATAAGTTGTTAATTCAGATAGGGCACTTCATACATAGAAAAGATTGCTACATATCTGACATGAAATTAGCTACAACACTAAAAACATTTCATCCTATACCTGCATAAGCCATCTTTTGAAATTGTACTATCCTAACTTTAAAGCGTTAAAAAGGCATCAGATTCGTTGTCAAGCTCACAGGTCTCTTAACAACTACACATTCTCATTGCTTGCCCATACAATCCATTTCCTGCAAGGATTCTGTGCAGTTGCAGTTGACGTATGTGACCTACTCAAGTACTATGCTCAGTGTCATCCTTACTTAAGTCATACAGCAACCAAACTGGAAAGATAGAGAGATTTCTAGAAGAATCTAAGATGTGTGGATGGCGGGATGTGTGTGTTTGGGGCTGGCTGGAGGTGTGTGTGGCTGGAGGTGTGTGTGTGGGGCTGGCTGGTATTCAGAGTGTATTGTGGAATGAGAGCCTGAGAGAGAGACATATTTGTGTATGTGTGTCTAAAATGATGTTACATAATTCTCTGTCTAGCTGTAGGGGGCTGTGTGTCGCTGATATTGAAATGATAATTAATCATAATTAATGATTCAACTCACACTTCAGTCCACGCATGGGGGCCATATTAATTCTCCATATGTCTGGGACATTGTAACCTTGAGAGGTGTTTGTGTGTGTGTGTGTGTGTGTCTGCGCATGTGTCTTGTGAGATATTGTGAAGAATTGTTTGGGTGCTGATATCCTCTTGGGCAGGGGACTGGAACCTAGCTCAGGCAGCTTGTCTCAGAGAGTTTCTAAAACATCTGTGTCTCCTTTGGTACAGAGGATGAATGACATTCTAGAAAGTTATTTAGGGTCACACAGAAAATATTTTTTGCAGGCAGTGAAAATGTTGCAGAGTATTCAGGTGTCTTTGAAATAAGGTGAAATCCCAATTTTCTTTTTTTTTGACTGCTATTACCTACTACATTTGCCACAAATGTCTTCTACATTCACCACACACACAAACACACACACACACATTTATCTATGATATGTTAAAGATCAAAGAAATATCAAATCTTGGCCAAACACGCACACACAGGTCTATGCTATACCCTCAGGGCAAAGTAAGTCCCCTTTTAAAACATTTATAATATAGTAGTTAATATTTAATGCCAAATTAAATATGAACAAAAGGGAAAGAGACTCGTATTGTGAAGTGCAGGTTGGTTCTGTCAGAAGAGTGTGTTTTAGATCACTCCGCCCGTATCATGGCTCGCATGCCTTTAGTGTGGCTTTGCCTTCGCCTTTTCTCTTTGGGCATTTAAATGTGTCTGATGTAACTGTTATCTTCTGCACACGCTTCAGCCTGTCCTCTTATCTCCAGTCCGTTATCATCTTCTCTGGGTTTCTCACTAACGGGCTCTGTCCTGCACTGTCTCTGTCGCCTCCTGGATGAGCGCTGGCTAAACTTGCTGTATTATTCACTCTCTCTACCCCTGCTGGCTTTGCCTCTGCTCCCTTTAAAAGGTCACTGTGGTGGTCTGAATAACCAATGAGCATACGTGTGAGTGTGAAGGTGCCTGTGTGTACGCTTGTGTGTATATATGTGTGTGTGTGTGGTGTGGGGCTCTCCCAAAGGTTCTGGTCATATTTAATCAAACCTTGCTCATTTTAAATTCCTCTTTGATATGCCTTCCATGTTGGATCCTTAGACGTCCAACCCGTCTCCTGCAAAGTGGAATAGCATGTCATAATGGCACAGTAACATGTAACACTATAGACATGGACAGCCATGCATTACACAGGGCAGTGAAACACATCTTTGGAACCCAGAAGGTTAGCCAAGCGTTTTCCCTCTAAACCTTCCAGAGTGTGTGAAAATATAATGGATTGCGCATTGTTACAGAATGAAAATGAACTCTATATAAATGGGCATAGTTCAAGGATAAATTAATGTTCCATGGCTGTAATGTCAGCTTTTGAAAGCAAGAAGCATGAGTATCGTTCATGACTACTCTTGGTAAGTAATGATATATAACGCTATACAATAATAGCTAAGTCCTGTAACCTGTAGCAGCTGTATGATTTACTCTGCAGCAGACTGTGTGTTTATCTAACAAGTTCATTCATATGGTGACATAGAGCTCAATATTTTCATTAGAGTGTCTGCATAATTAATTGCCTGCAACGCCATTCATTTTAAGCAGAAGTTATTGTGTGTAATGTTTATGAGTGTTAGATGAACACTTGAATGTGGTATGCCATTTTCCAAACGGCTCTTAACACAGTGTTCAGAGTAATGACAAATGTAGCACTGGAAATAATTAGCATCTAAACTTCATTAAAATCAGTAACATGATGGTACATTAAACTTCACCTTAGAGGCAATGGTGGCGAAACAGGACCCTCCCTAAATATATTCAGAATAATAAAACACGGTGAAAGGCCTCGTATAGAGTTGAGCAAATTTGTTAATACTGAAACGGGCCTGTTTGTAAAGCTCTTTAGTATTCACTCTCACTCTCACACTGTTCCTCTCTCTCTCTCTCGTTCTCTCTCTCTTTTCACCTGCGTTACATCAGTCTTTCATCCTGTGCTATTCTTTACTTGTCCCTTGCTCATGATTCCCTCTTTTTTTTAATCATTTTACATTCTCCTCTATATCTCCTTCTCTCTCTCTCTCTCTCTCTCTCTCTCTCTCTCTCTCTCTGGTTCAACCTTAATGGCATTATTATTGACTTGCAGTGGGCGTGGCTCTGGCACTGTTGTCTTAACCAAAGCCACGTAGGGAATAGCAATGGCCTCTGGCTCAAGCCTGCACTGGATGGCTCCTTCACACCACGCAATATGTAGAAGAAACTCCAGCAGGTGGTGTTTTAGTGTGTGTGTATGTGTGTGTGTGTGTGGATATATGTCTGTGTCTGTAATGAGATCATTTATATGCATATTGCAGTACTCGTTAGTAGGTGACAATATTGGCTTTTATGTAGTGAGTGTAAACAGAGAAGAACTGGAGAGCTCATATACATGCTGTGATGGCAAGGCTGAGATAGCAGCACTACTTCAGCAACTATCATGGCCCATAACGCAACCTTTTGGGCTGCTTCATAGCAAGCAGAGTTATCAAGTGAGAGGTTACAGGTTTGAGCACACATTCCTGTTAGATTAGCATGTGTCTGTGTGTGGTGGGGTGTGGATGTGTGTCTCAAGGAGTTTGCAAACCTTTTGGAATTCTCTACTTATTTACAAGAATAGTTCTTGAAATCTGATCTGATCTTTTAGTCAAATGCAACTCTAGTGTAATGTAGTTTAGTAAACTAGTAAACTGAGGGGTGAAATTCAAACGAAATCTGTTTATTTATTTATATACAGGAGATGCAGTCTGCATTCATAATATGAATTTAAGCATTTTAAAAACCCTTTGGGGTTTATATGACATAAGCCAGCCTAAGATTATTTTAGACTGAGGGTATCCAGTCTATGTTTGTTGACACATATCACAGCTCCAAATCTTCTAGCTAGCTCCATTGATCATCAGAGCATTATTAAAACAATTTAATTGAAATTCTGCATTGAAAGATGTTTTAGAGCATCAAGTGAAATGTCAAATATGGTTTGAATTTCAGCTGACTTACTTTATCCACATTGATTGACAGGGCCTCTCATCTTCTGAGGCGAGCTCTTAAACTGGGCTGAAGGTTGAAGATAGCAGAGGACCAGAGATAGTTTCTTTGCTTTCTTTCTTGAGGAACCTTTTGTCTGCAATAATATCTAGAATGTTTTTCATCAGAAATAATGTAAGTTTGTAATTTTGCGTAGTATAGTAATCTACGGTTGGTGGAAAATAGCCCTGCATTTGTGCATTTGATAAGCAAAATGATGAGGCTTGAATGGTGTGTTGTGTTAGCTAAATAAATAGGACATTTGTATGTTTTGGGCTAGTGAATACAAAACCTGCAAACCTGACATCCCTACCACCAGTGCACACAGATATTTGCACACAGATATTTCAACAAATGGAACTTCATATGTGACAGATATTATGTGAATTATTTGCAGAAATAAGACATTATATTTAGTGTGACGTTGAGGAAGCAGCATGAGCCGTGGTTGGAGCTGGAAAGGTTTTAATGTCCATTGTGACAAGCAAACATAAAACAGCTCCCAACAGGCAAAAATGAGGAAGGCGCTCTAGGCGCTAACATAACGTCTGGGGCACCGTAAGGGTGCAAACACAGTCACTCTTGACAAACACGGAGGGATCCGCCGATCCAGGCTGTAGAAAACAGAGTCTCTATCACTCGTGGCGCAAGGAATACACAGCACTGAACGGCAGGACCTGCAGGGCTAAATAGGAAGGGTTAATGTGGAACAGGTGCAGGTGATGATTGTCAATAAACGGATGACTGTGAACGTGAAAGTGAGGGCGTGATTGATGGGGAGTGGGTGTCCTGAGCCCCCTGAGCCCAGGGACCGGCCTGCCATGACATTTAAGTTGAACTGGTTGGTTCATTTGGTCACATGCAGTCACATGACCATTGAAGCCAGTTGATGGATTAGTAAGTTACATTAATTAGTGAGCGTCTGAGTAAAAAGTTTCTATCATCGTGTATGAGTTTTATCCATCATGGATAAATGGTTAGGAACAGCTATGCTTGGTATCGCCTTGCACCGGTCCCCCCGAGCCCTTTCTGCCTCTCTACCCTCCTAGCTCTCTCCAGGGTGGAATGACAGTGAGGGTGGCACAGGGGTCTTCTGACCCTTCATGTTGCTTCATCTCTCCCATCTTAACATTTCATAATTTGATTTCCATGCTCTTACTATATTATTTCCCAATATATTTCACATCATTGTAGTCTATCCATTATCGCCTCCTCAAGGTAAATTCATAGTAGGTCTAGGTGGCCCCATGAGTTGTTTCATAGTTAACCAGCCTTCCATCAGTCATAGCACTCTCACAAAGCTGAAACTATTCATATCATAACTTTGTTTCATTTATACTCTTCCTCCTTGTTCTTACCCTAATATACACCTACGTTTTGCCGCAACATCCACTTCATCCCTCCTTCATCCCTGGTTTCTACCATTACTGCATCATGTGCTATTATCTTCTCTAGTGTTGGACAATGCTACCTTTCATATTCTACTCTTTTTTGACATCCTCAGTTAACCGACTCTTCTCCAGACCAACAAGCTCTCGTCTTTACACTTCTTTGCTGTCTGAGATGCTTCATAGCAACCACAGACATTCTTTCAAGCTCTGGAGGAAAGTGGAGAAAATAGAAATTAGAAACAGATCCCCTCCAATTCCATGCCCTCCTCTGGAAGTTCACTTCTGATGTAACTGCTGCAAAGTCACTCTTTTACAAAGGAATACTGGAAACATCTTCATTGGACTCCACGTGAGCTCCATGTCATCTCCTCTTCCCTCCCTCCCTCTCTCCTGCCCCTCCACTCTCATACATTACCCCAAAGAATATTTTTCATGATTACATGAAGCTCATGATTACTGTACATACTGAATCATACAATTTTCTTATTATCAGAATAACATGTACTACATCATACTGTTCATAGTTCTCTTGTAATCAGAATGACGTAATTATTCTTCCCAGGATAAAGTTGAAATAAAAACATCCTATCACAGCCTAAAGTCATTTTACACTCATATATTTTCTACCTTCCTCTCACTATGATACCACTCAAAAATTATTGATGCACATGCCACCTGAAAGACCTGGATGGTGCCCTCTCTTCATTCCTCTATTCCTCTCCTTGCTTTACTACAGAGGTATGGACCATGAAGGCAATCAGCCAGTGCCTTGAGTTGCCCAATAACATAACTGGCCGTACTGCTCACTCTATGGCCTATAATAACCCTATGTTAGCATACAGACCTGCTATCAGTGCTGCCCATTCCTATTATCTCTCTTCTTATCAACAATGATAGTTGTAGGCCAAAGTGAGTAAACAAACGTCTCACTCCTCCTACAGTTACTGTTTTCAGCTCTGCTAAGCTATTCAAGTCATTCCTTCGGTGTCCTGTGTGCTAGTGAGCATGGCTTCCTCTGTCACCCAGGACACTGTGGCACTGTTGTCTGTGCTGGAGGCAAGACACACTGGAGCACATGCAGCAGTAGGAACGGACAAAAAAAAATCTCTGGGTGACTTCCAAAGCCATCAGTACCCGCTATGCAGGGGCTAGTGGAGGAGCGGCTGTCTGCCAGGGAGTTTGGGTCAGAAGCATATAGCCCCCCTGCCAAAAGAAGAAATAAAATTCCATGGATGCCACCCCTTGAGTGGTGCAGCCAAGATAACAAATCTTGTGTGCTCTAAACAAATTTAATGTGCCATCAGGCAAGCCTTAAAAAAGTGCTAGCAGCAAAGAGAAACTCAGAAAGTCCAATGGGGGCCGTGTCCCCCCCCAAATGGAGGATGTCTTTGACCAATGATGAGACCTTGTTCCCATGGTGTGAAGGGAATTGCTCTTCCCAGTGAGGCAACGCTGGGGTTGGTTAAACTCTTGTTGCTGTGGGCAAGCAGCCAGGCCCCCCCTCCCCAATGATATATCCACAAACCAGGCCATTGCCCACTTGCTGCATCCTTTGTGGGTCAGTTATTCAGTGATACGAGGCAGGATGCAAATGTTTGAAGACAGGGAGACAAGAGGCATATACACATTATAGATAATAAGAGGGAAACAAACAGGTGAATACAGTGAAGGGTGAAGATAACAGAACGTGAAGCAGGGCGGATACTAGACGAAACAGAAACAAAAACAAAGCCACATGGTGCTAGTTCCATGGAAACCTCAACGGCAGAGAGAGGAAACCATGACAACAGTACTGTGCTTTCCTGTTTTACCTCCATATATCAGACAGCAGTTTTTCACCATTAATAAAGCACAAATGTTCTGTCCTTGGCACTCTCCTATTCATAATTTACATTCATTTACATACTTCCCCATGGTCATGTATTCATCACCATGAGCTCAGAAATCACTGCTGTTCTGAAAATGCATAGATCTATATTAGCTCCAGCTCCACGATCCTCTTTCCTTCTCCTTGTCTAATCAGCTGTAGCCGTGGCATCCAGAACTGCATGAGTTCTAACCTTATACAACCTTATACAAATATATATAAGGATAAAACTGATGTTTTTATAATAGGTCCAATAGTTACTACTAGTGCCTACTCTAATGTATATTTTGACATTGATAGAGCTGTTCACAATCTTGATATCATATTTGACATTTCACTCACTTTTGAATCACATAGTGCATCTTTTGTGCCTGTCTTTCACCATCTCCATATCATTGCTGCTGGTGCAGTGCCCCCTTCACTGGAGCCAAACGTTTCAATAGACCATTATATGTTGGAAAGCAGTCAGGCTCTTCACCGGCATAAATTGCCACATTACACCTGTTCTTCATCATCTTCCCGTGGTTATCAGTTCCACTCCATATTCAATACAAATTATTGTTCATGACTTTAAAACCTATGCACTTCATTTGATTTGATGGCGGAGAGTTTAGTGTCCCTAACAGGCCTTAAACTGTTTAACAGTTTAGTGTCCCTAACAGGCCTTAAACTCTGAGATTCTCTCACACAAACTCTCTGTGATCTCACATCTGTTTCGGCAATTAAATGCAAACTGTC
The DNA here is from genome assembly GCA_020368025.1 of Brachyhypopomus occidentalis. Lineage (NCBI taxonomy): Eukaryota > Metazoa > Chordata > Actinopteri > Gymnotiformes > Hypopomidae > Brachyhypopomus > Brachyhypopomus occidentalis. The sequence goes on along the minus strand of JAGXOD010000004.1, from coordinate 2,297,423 downwards.
ATGGGTGATGAAAAAAGGAAGGAAGCAAATACAAGTCTCCAACTGACGTGTTTAATGAAAATGAGTGAAAACAAAACCGCACATAAAACTGCTCTAAATACAAGCAAAGAAGTAAACAAGTCTTCAAAGTAAACAAGGCTTATATATGACGTAAAAGGCCATGGGGAGGGGCCATGACACCAACTCAACACTTACCTCTTTCTTCAATGCTATTTTAAGTGCTTAAAATTGAAAATAATTTTCCATTATTCTCCAGAATCTTTTTAGGACATCGTCACCTTAATCACATCCATTATAAATGGCTGTAGAGCAGTTGGTACCTGTTGCTTTCAAGACATGGTTACATGCCTACTGAAAAAAAATAAATAAAACTCACATATACAGTACATGCTTACTATTACTTCTTTCCCAGAGCAGACTACAAGATCTTAACCAGCGAGCCTTCAATTTAGCACCTTCCAAACTGCCCTCATGACAGCTACTGAGAAGCATCACGTTGCCAGATCAGCCAAGCTTTCTTCAGTCCTGATCCTATTATATTTCAGCGAGATGAAATATTCTTGTATCCTTATTCCCTTGTCTTGGCATCACTGGCTCAGTATAACAGTGGTCTGTCTCATCCTACCTGCAGACCTGTTCCTATCAGATAACATGGAAAAGATCCAGCTCTTCTCCTTGCAGACTCTTTTGTGTGCCGCAAGGCTCAGTGTTGGGGCCTCTTCTCTTTCCGCTCTACCCACCCTCAAGGAGAGGTCATATCCTCACGAGGTTTCTTCTCCCACTGTTACGCTGATGGTACTTACATCACATAAAACAACAAAGGTCTTTATATACATTGTTTTGGATGAGGGTATCTGCTAAATGCTTTAAATGTAAATGTACGTGGAATTCATTGTCATCTGTGAATGATTGCAAACCATCCAGACCCAGAGGCAGCAAGAAGCACTCCACCAGTCTTACAGACACTCCACCAGTCTTATAGACACTCCACCAGTCTTACAGACACTCCACCAGTCTTACAGACACTCCACCAAGCTTCACAGCTGGCATGACATTTAAGTGTTTGTACATTTGCACATTTGAACATTTGCCAAAAAGTCAGACTTATGTTACTGCACAATTTGTTAATCTGTGAATCATGCAGCTTGACTAGCAAGCTTGATCCAGTTTTCTTTGTGTCTTTGTGATTTGTTTTAGATAAACAAAGACATTATCAAGTGCAGGAGAAGCCCACAGGAGCGTTGCAGACACCCTAGGGATTTTTGTCACATTTTTGGGAATTGTGCAGAATGCCCTTGCACTGCTTGGTGTAGGACACCCACTCCTATGGAGCAGCAGCTGTGCTGGATGTCTTCCGTTTGTAGGCGATCAGACTGAGTGTACACTGATGGAGGGTCTTTACAAATCCATTTGTAACACTTTCCAGTTTTAAGAGCTTTGAAAACTTCATCTGAGCTCCTTTAAAATCTTTGGGCTGTATTTCACTCAAAATACTTAATATATTTTTCCAGTGATTACAGTCATTGTTTCAACCATTTGTTCAACAGAGATATGGCAGTGTGAAGTACTCTGTCTTTTGTTAAGAAATAATGTTGCATATTGCATGTTATATTTTAGACTTCACTTCTTAAAGGTTCACAAACCTTCTCTTCCAATTGTAAGAGTATAACCGGAGTAAATTCCAATGGAATTTGTCATAAAAGAATAACTGCCAATTGTGACCAAATAAACGCTAGCAGGAACGACTGCTTTGTGCTACTTGTATGCCAGGTACTGTTTCATTGTAGGTGTACTGTACGTTTCATATTATTTTTGCATAACAGGGAGTATGTGCTGGATACTTATAAATAAGGAGGGAGGAATAGAAGAGAGATAGTAGAAGTGGAGAAGCACAGCAGACTCTTCGTCTCTGGTAGTGGGGGTCGTATTGGCTGTTCACCACTGGTATTGGATATAGAGGGGGCTGTTCACCTCTGGTTGTGGGGGTAGTGGGGGTTCTGCACCTCTGGTAGTGGGGGTAGTGGGGGCTCTTCATCTCTGGTAGTGGGGGTAGTGGGGGCTCTTCACTTCACTGGCTGTAGTAGCAGTGGGGGGCTTCTCACCTCTCTAGCTATAGAAGCCTCTGCTGTAATTTCTGCTCAAGGATGATGAGAGTTACACATGCACACACACACACACACACACACACACACACAAACAAACACAAACCAGGTTTTAAATTTCAGCGCAAAGACAACCGATCATGTGCTATTTGACAAAAGTGACCATGCCTCATGTGCACAAGCTCACAGACGTCTCATTTCATATTTATCAATCAATTTATATTTATTTATACCAGGGTACTTGTCTCCATCCAGCAAGCCTCAGAGCATTTTTCATCTGCCTCTCCATCCGTCTTTCTGTCCGCGTGTCTGCTTGTCGTCTTCTCTCCAACTTGAGGACGTGATTTCTTCTAATAAAAAGAGGGAGATTTTGAGTGACATGGAGATTTATATGCACACAAGGATGGCAAGACGACGTAAGAGAGAGATACTGAGAGAGGAAAAGGATGGTAGAGCGAGGGAAGGGGATAGAAAAAAGAGGAGTGGGGAATAGAGGGAGAGAGAGAGAGAGAGAGAGAGAAAAGAGGACAGTTAAGGAATGATGTAGAGCTGTAGCAGACAGCACACACACACATACACTCACACACCTACACACATACACACACACATTCTCCACAACAGACACACACAAAGCACACACAGGCGCAGGATAAGAGGTGAATCTCAGGTGGCTCCTGGTAGACGGGGGAAATTCAGAGAATAGACACGCGCACGCACAAAGGCAAAACACTCTCTTCCGACAGGCGTGTCAGAGACCGTAGACAGCAGGCATGGGGCTCGTCGTGGGGACTTTTTCGATGCAGAGCAAACAGGTGGACTATCGCAAAGGTAAGAGCAGCTTTCCTAACGCTTCAGCCAGCCCAGCCGACAGTGCGTCTGTGGGTAGGAGTGTGTTCTCTCACATGGCTTGGACATACAATTCATACTCGTATGACAGTTGCTGCGTTAGTGTGCAAGTATAGCAAATCACAAATTTTATAAGTATGCGTGAGCATGAGTTATCTCATTTAGAATGTGCACACTTTTTAAGATCAAATAAACAGCATTATTTAACAGGTAACACTGTAGGTGGGTGTACAGTTGGAGACGGTGGTGGTTTGCTGACCACACCGCCAGTACTGGCTGGGTTTTATGCAACAGAGCACTTTCAACACACAGCAGTCCCGTTGCCATGCCGTCGCCTTCGCTGTGACAGTGTCACTGCTGTGTGGGGAACAGTCCACCTCCTAGATAATATCAGTCAGAAAATGTGGTCTGTGGTCAGAAAATGACCGGCGATTAATGGTACGGAGGAATGCAGACTGGTCGTGGGGTGTGTGATAAGGAGGCTGGTGGTCTTAGGGACAAGGTGTTTGTAAGGAGTGGGTGGAGAGTGTAAATATACATCAAAAGTTCTTCTTGGTTGTAATCGTGTGTGGATATTCGTTGTGTGTGCGATATGAGAGTGGGTATGCGTATGTGAATAAGTCTTATTCATTCACAGTAAATCTCGCAGCCTCGTAGCTGTTGGAGGAGGTGGTGTAAATATACTATGTGCTGTGACTATAAAAGGTTATGGTATTTCACCGCTCTTCTGTTTAACACTAAATCACCTGCACTGAGTGTGTGTTTGTGCATGTGTGTGTTTAAAATATCTGATATTAGCCTCCCTCCTTTTCTTTACATAGTATCCAGTAACCTCCTCTTGTTGCATGTTTGCATGTCGTTGACCTATTATAACAGTAGAAATAAATCCCCCTCAAATGTTCCTTATAACAGTGTCATTAAAATATAATTGACACTATAAATATAAAAAAAACATAATTGACATCATTTGAATCTAGTCTATTGAAATGGACATTTAACTGCTGACTCAACAACAGTGTAGTTCCCTCCCATTGACTCAGAAGGAAAATGCATAGGCGCATAACCGCTAAAGAAGAATAGTGGCTATTTTTAAAGGACTGGCTACCAATTGTACCCTTACCATTATGAAATGGTTGTTTCCCATAATTGTAGACAAATTATAATAATGACAATACCTGGAACCTTTAGTATGAAGGTTATGAGTCCGTTACAGCTTCCGCCGCATTTAAACCAAAAAAGCATTCCATTTCATCATGCTGGCCTTTGTCTATTTTGCCTAGTTTCATAATGTATCTAACCTGAAGTCTCTTAATCAGAACAAATAGAGTGTGTCTGTGGGTGTTTGGGTAAGGGAGCGTCGATTTGTGTCCACTGTTCTTCTGAGGAGCTGAGACCTCCAGACTCAGCCGCCATTCTCTGGATTCCCCAGCCCGAGTGTCCCTGTAAGCCGTTTAGATCAGCACTGACGGAAAGAATGAACAGAGATGATTCATACAGGTGAGGGGAGAAAAGAGAGGAGAGGGGGATAGAAAAGTTAAGGAAGAGTTACTTTCTGGGCTGTTAAATGGTAAAGAATTCAAATCTCTCTCTCCCTCTCTCTCGTTCTGCCTCTCTCTCTAGCTCCACCTTTGGACTGTTGTAAGAACTGCAAATGGGATTTGTAAAGCTGTGAAGCTAGCAGCCAGCCACCATGTCATACATAAGGCATGTCTGATTCATTCATTACATAAGGACACATAGTTCAGTGTGGGGGCCGCCTATCAGGGTGCCCAGCTTTAGAACAGAGAAGGAGCGAGTGGGGGAGGGGCCGGAGAAGGGGAGAAATCAGGTCATTATAGAGAGGATGAGTGGAAGAGAGAGAGGAGAGCGAGAGTTTAGAGAGGTGAAGAAGAGTGAAATCTAGACAAACTAAATGACACAGAAGTGCTTGATGGAAAGCAGTGTAATTTTAAAGCATTGAGAGAGATAGAGAAAGAGAGAGAGGAGGTAGATTATCTGTCCTTGGGGACTGTGTGGTGATAACATGTTTTTTCATTAGTTTGTATAATAGACGGAAAGAGGATACAAGAGGACAGATGGAACATCACATTAATCTATTAGTCAATTGATGGTAGCAAATGCACAAAAACATACATTCATTTCATACAAACATAAAAAATCACTACAGACCATATTGTTTCATGGTTTCTCTCTGTTTATTTCAATTGTTTTTATTATTTCAACAATTTTATTGGAGGAATGTGTGCAGTAGAATTTTGCCAAGGTAGCATTTGAGAAAACTGACATAATTAAACATATTCAGTAAAAAAATTAGGGACATTGTGTAAACGTACATAATATGGACTGAAATAAATGAGACAGAAGTGTTGATGAGACGAGCCACAGGTGAGACGGATGAACACATTGGACCACGCCCAAGGAAATATATATATGGACCTTAGTAGACCACACCTACACACACCCAGTGGGAGGGGCTCGGGGCTGTAACGTGACAATTAGCAGTGATGATAATGATGACGACGACGATGATGATGTAGATGAATGAGCATTAATAAGAGAAACATCGCCAATGAAAATAATACCAATAATGCTATAAATGACAAAACACAATTACAATTTTAACATGGTGCTAAAATAGGACATTTCATAAATTTATTAGGAGTAGAGCGCTTCTTAACCACTGCATCTCATGCCATTTTAGTAAATATTTAAGCATCTTGTGCCATGTTGATTCATATTTTAGTGACAGTAGCTTTGGCCTGTCTATAGAATTTTTTGTTTCTTTGTAAGCTTTTATGTTTGTCTCGTGTAAGGAAGAAACTGCCTTCATGTTGCCGCCTCATATGTCACATGGAGAGCACACAGTCTTCTCTGTATTGGTAACCAACCCTTTCATGTCTGCCCTTGGCTAGACACCTGAGCTTGTGGTAGGTTAGGATCTCCGTCGGCTTTGAGGCTGTGATAGTCGGGATGCTATCACTTAGGACTATGATATTTTAGGACTATGATAGCACTTTGCATCTCTTTAAATTGTAGTTTCATAGTCCCAGTGTTAATACGTCGTATAATTCAATAATACTAACTGATTCTTTAGTTGTCACGTTGAACTGTAAACTGAATGAGCAGAGGAGTTAGAGTTGTGATGGGGGAGTGGGCTGATACCGAGTCCAGGGGTCGACTGCAGGTAAAATATATGCAAGATCTCAAAATTCTAAATGCATGGGACTTTCAAGGAGCGATGAGGACATTCCCACAGGAAACCGTGGCGAGTTATACTTTATGTACTAGAGAATCTCACACCTGATTGGTCCTGAAGCTGTGTCTGATCTCTAATCCTAATCTGGGATACAGTGTTGTGCAGTAGTACGGCTGGACTTCACAGGAAGCTGCTGAGCACATGGGCTTAGGGGGCGGGACCAGAGAGGAGCATGGATGTAGCCTAGAGTGGATTCACTCTTCCAGGCGGAAGTCTACGTGACATTATATCAGATACGGTATTGTCAAAGCATGTTTATTCTGATGAGTAAAGTTATAATATTTAGTTATTTGCATTATTTATGTCATGTTATTAATTTTTATTAAGATTTATTTCAAATTGTCTTATTGAAATGTAAATCAACTGCTCATCTCTCTGTCTGTGATACATTTTCCAGGTCATGCCCTCTTTGAAGTCATTTCTTTCTTGGGTAGCAGGCTAATCACCATGAAGAACTTGCCTAATGTACTGTAGTCCTGAATGGCCTGGTTAACCTGAGTTATTATTGTTCTCCCTTTGTCTCTGCTTTGTCTGCAACCAACTTCCTGTTTGAACACTTCTTGTCGTTGTAAGGCAGTAGCGGGAGGTTTTCACCGGGCGAAAGTCCCGGGTGCAGCTGTTGGTTCTGAACACCTGACAAAGCCAATCAGCTGTTCAGAGACTGAGACCAACTACTGCAGAATGAGAGTGTGCGCTTGCTTTGACCCAGCTACACCGACACTTTGTAGATAGGTCTGCCTGCCCGTGGGTGTAGGGCATTAGGTCATTAGCTGTTAGCCTCTGTGATATATCCCTATTATCACTTCTTGCTGACTTGTAACACTTTTATACTGCAGCATATTAGAGCGAGAAGGCGTGAACAACATGGCTAATGGTCCGTTCTCCAGGAGAAAAGCTTTAGCGCATGGAGTAAAATTTCTGTTGTTCAGTGTGTTGGGAGAGAATCATTTATTGATTTTGTATCAGCACCGTGCAGTAAATTTTCAGTATGTTGTAGTAGAACTACTGGACTTCAGTTCTGGATCCAGGAGGCTAATCAGGCTTTAGGATTACAGGCTTTAGGATTACAGTAACAGCTGGATTATTCATTTAATCTGGGACATAAAACACTTTATTATTTTATTACTATACTTGCAGATTATTCTATTATATATGCATTTACATATACATGTTTACCCATATAATACATATTTACAGACATATTTACACATATAAAACATGAATGACTCAACACCTCAAAAAACAATAAAAACAAGTGTGTGTGTGTATGAGATGTGTGAGTGTGTGAGATGACTGTGTGTATATCTGAATGTGACACACACAGAAATAGATTTCTTCAGAAGTGAGTTTTCTTTCTGAACTGATTGTTTCAGTAATTTTTCACCTTCATCTGCCTCAGATATGTAGCTAACAAGAGACTTAACAAGAGACTTGGCCTGTCTCCATCTCTGCAGCTCTGTGTCCTATTTCATTCATGTAATAGCAATAAAGTAGTGAGTTTCCCAAAGCCATAATGGACCATTTGAAAGTATTAGTAATATTTCAGCCTGTGGGTCTATTCTGCACCTCAGCTGTAGGGTAATGATGAAGCTGAAGGGGACAGATGACTATCTACTGCACTCTGTACTTCCTGTGGTTGTTGATTTAACACTGCTGAGTCTCCTCACTCTATGTAGACAGCTGACTTTGAGCTCATGGACTGTGTGTGTGTGTGTGTGTGTTTGGTGGGGGGGGGGTGTTTTTGTGTGTGTGTGTGTAATTGAACATGTCTTTTTCTTGAAACTCTAAGGTAAATAGGCAATGTATAAGTAATGACGTGGTAGCATGGGGAAGTATTGGATGGCAAACATCAATAAAAAGCAGACTCCGCATGTGTCATACCAGAGGTGATAAATGGCCTCGTTCCAGTGACTGAGCTGGTCCGCTACATCTCCAGTGTGAGGGGGAAGCTGTGGGGATATTTGTGCAGCGGGTGCAGCACCCCCCGCTCCTTCCCTTTTCTCCCCATGGGGTGCAGACAGCTGCCTGTTGACCAACCCAAGTCAACAGGCTGGTCTGTGTCTGCTAGTGCGTCCGCTAGTGCGTCCGCTAGTGCGTCCGCTAGTGCTGGCTGGCTGAGAGTGGGAGCAGATGCTGAGGGATCCAGTAGCTGAGCTTGGCAACCTTTGGCTTGTCCACTGGGAGCAGGTCCAGCACGAGACGTTCCCTGCCCGGGAGACAGTGCCTGGCGTGTGCCAGGACTGATGTTCGTGTGCCCCCACTACAGTGCATGTGGAGCTGTGTTCGTCCTCGTCTCGCAGGGCCTGACCTTTACCGCCCGCTCCCGACAGCCGCCAGTGTCGCCGTGGGTCTTCCCAGCCGACGGGAGGGGCTGGCCCAGGCTCCCGGAGTCACTCTGCTGCACCCGGCCTCCGTGCTCAGGGCTTACTGGAGGCCACTTGGGCAACCCAGACACGAGCACAGATGGCTACAAGGGGCAGAAGGCACGCAGGAGGGTGTGCACACCTGGGCCCGGGCACGTCCCTGCTTCACCACCCCCCCACGCATGGCGTCCTGGGCTCACGCAGTGATGCGAGCTGCTCCATGTCTCCAGGAGCACGACAGCATTCTTCCTCAACAGCCAGAGGTCAGCAGGCTCCATTCTGTCACTGTCACGCCCTGATTTGTGACACCTTAAACATAATCAGCCTCTTGCACAGAAGCAGGGCCATGCTGTCCTGTTTGTGCAGCACCAACTCACACCTGACACTTGCCTCCTCTGGGGCTGTGGGGCAGAAGCTGCCTCAGGGATAATGTACGGTGGCAAAGCCAGTCTCTGGTGTCCTGACACCAACGTACTGGGGGATGGTGAGGACCCCGGCTCATTTTAGGAAGGGACAGAGCCACCTGGAAGACATGACAGTGAACGATTGCCCATAATTACTTGTGTGTGTGTGTGTATATATATATATATTCTTATATATTATATACATTAAAGCAAAATCATAGAATAGTATAATATAACTGTTTAAGGATCCAAAATTCTCAGTGAATGGGAATCTAATAATAACAGATTACCAGACTCATTCATCAGAGGGAATGTGAGAGGGGAACAGATATGAAGAGATAGTAAAGATGAGAAAGGTCCAAAAGGCCAGAAGGATCTACAAGAGCACAATATATCCTGTGCTGTCTCACAAAGACACACACACACACACACACTGAATGGAACAGTTCCTATTTGTTGCCTCCCATCCTCTCCTTTCTGAAGAGGAGATATAGTCATTGCTTCATTGCTCTCTTCATTTCTCCTTCTATCCGTTTGTGTAACTATTACTGTCATTCATTCTGCCTCCCCACCACCTTGTAAATAGGACTAAAGTGTTTCTATCCTACTTGGGCAACCCGTCCCGTCCTTAATTAATTTATTACATTTTTTTTTTTACTGCCTTTCATTTTGCTACTAGGACTATGGTACATAGAAGTGCTGGTGGCTGAATTGTCTGTAGACAGACTCGGCCAGCAGAATAAGGAGTGAGACCCCCCTTCATCCAAACCCAACAGGCAGAAACTGGCACCACTCAAGGGGCAAGTGTGTTGCTTTCATACACTGCTTCTCCAAATGTTTTGTCGTGTAGCGGAAACATTTTATTCCGTGATCCATAAGTAAGTGCTCGCATTGCACTTTATTACATTTTTCATGTTTTATGAGAATTCTAATTGGACTGCACTGAATTATTAATGAGGAGCCATTGCAGTAAAGTCTGTGAAGAGATTAAAGGAGCTCCAGAGGCGTCCCAGAGTTCCCGGGTGCTCCTGCTCCGTGGAGGAGATCATGCACACCCTCCCAATCTGCAGGACACGCCCACCTCCCCTTCAGTGAGACCGCTGACACTGAAGGAGGTGTAGGAGCGACAGATCGCAGGTTCAGAAGTCAGAGAGGAAGGGCTTGTTCGTTTGTTGTGGATCACATGGTGGCTGTGATGTAAGCGCCCAGCACATCGAGATTATGTTTTAGATGTGGCACGATGACGATGTGTTGTGAAATGATAATCTTCTACACTGCATAAGTCTGTGGATTTAGGAATCATTAACAATCTGTGTTTACTGTGTTTTCAGATTAGCATCAGCAGGATTGGTTACACATATATTCAGGTTGCCGTGGAGAATGATTACCTGAGTTTAATGAAACTGGCTCATCCAGTAGTACATCTGAAATACATCTGAAGTCATTTTTCATTTTTAATCGTAATACATTGGAAGAACAGGTTTGTTAAACTAGTCATGTTTCAGTGCGTGAAGTTATGACCACATTTTTGTTCTTTAAATAACTGAAAATGTCTGAAATGGTTTATGCAAAGCCCAAATTTCCATAAAACATCAAAATCATTTTCCATTTTGCCAGTTGCCATATCATTGGTCCTTGGATGGAATGTGAAACCTTAATGCCAAACATTATTGCATTTTTTCCATCTTCCCCATTCCACATACTCACATACATTCCACATACTCACATGCATTCCACGTATTCACATACATTCCATATACATACATTCCACATACATGCATTCCAAATACTCACATACATTCCACGTACTCACATACATTCCACGTATTCACATACATTCCATATACATACATTCCACATACCCACATGCATTCCAAATACTCACATACATTCCACGTACTCACATACATTCTACATACTTATATTCCACACACTCACATACATTCTACATACTTATATTCCACACACTCACATACATTCTACATACTTATATTCCACACACTCACATACATTCTGTTCTGCTCCTGTTCATCTGTCATGTTCTACAGAAGTCCTATATTGGCTTGTCTATATAAGCTGTGTATGTGTGTGTGTGTGCGTGTGTGTGTGTGTGTAAAGTGCCTCTCTGATACTGATTCACTCCGCATGATGCCAACACTCAACATGAAGGAGGGAGAGAAGGGAGGGGTGGAGAAGGAGGAGGGGTGGAGAAGGAGGAGGGGTGGAGGGGTCCAGCATCCGAGACAGAGGAAGACGAGGAGAGCCTAGCGACGGCTTCAGGCGCAGGGAAAGCATGAGGGAGAAACGGAGTGAGAGAGCAGGAGAGAGAGAGAGAGCGAGAGAGAGAGAGAGCGAGTGACTGAAGTACATGTGACGGCGTTCCATCCACTCAGACACGCTTGTTTCCACGGTGACAACATGGGTGCTGTGGTTGGCACATTGACCATGCAGACCAAACAGAGGAGACCATCAAGAGGTAGGTTACACACACACACACACACATACCCAGATAAACAACGTCTCTAGTGCACCATCAACAGATAGCATCAGCATACAAGCACAGACATGCAGGACAGGGAAGGGAGCTGTTATGCACTTGTCCTCTCGCTGTTACGAGACTTCGCATTTTAGCCAGACTCATGCAACAAGTAGTTTGTGAAGCTCAAGTGTGTGTGTGTGCGTGTGTGTGTGTGTGTGTGTGTGTGTGTGTGTGTGTGTGTGTGTGTGTGTGTGTGCCGAACTCCATTGACGTCTGCCATCTGTTGAATAGCCGTTGCTTTACACAGGCGATCACACATTTGTTTTCATCAGCGAGGGAACATGTGTCTCGGGAAGAGTGCGTGTGTGTGATGTCTGAAGAACACATGCTTTGGGTATTTATCACTCTACTCACACACTCTCTTCCTGCCTGTTACCTTGGAAGCGCTGTTGTCATGGCAATGTGCATATCACAGTGTTGGGGTGTGCGTGTACGCATGCATGCGTGTGCATGTTGTGCTGACGGTGTGACTGTTGTGAAATATATTGACTGTTGTCTCTGATATTAAAATATACATGAAAAATTGGATGAAACAGATACAGGCGTAAAAAAGGCAGAGTGGAGTCAGAGAAGAGACATTCGTCACCTGTTGCTCTGACCCCACCTGTGAAGGCATAAAAATAATAACATGAAGAATCTTGAGTCTGTTTTATGAATACAAGACACAATAAGAAAATATGTATTCGAGTGACATTCGAGTGCGTGTGTGGTGTATGTGTGCAGCTAGTGCCACCGTTGGGGAGAATCTATGAATGAGGACAACAACAGACACACGTAAACCCTCCCTGTAACCTTGGCAACTACACACAGCATATTCCTATGGGTGTGTCTCTCTTACCTGTCTAACACCCACATATGGCACAAAGTAACCAGCTCAGCTACTCTCAACAGATAAACAGACTGGGTGCTGAATCAAATGTAGCTCACATTCACACAATCAAACCAGCATCACTAGTACCTCCAGAAGGAACGCACAGTAGTGGCAGAAGGCACTCTGTCCAGCCATCTTGGATTTCTTTTAAGGCTTTAGATCCACCCATAATCAGATCAAGTCCTGATTGGCTAATGGCTCATATCATTGGGAAAGCTCTGCAGACACACCTGGGTAAGCAGAGTGAAGCTTGAGAAAGGCAAAAACCTACATGTAACAATCTCTATATTCAAGTCTGTGTGCCATTTTCTCTCTCTCTCTCTCTCTCTCTCTCTCTCTCTCTCTCTCTCTCTCTCTCTCTCTCTTCACCTTCATGTGAAAGATGGGATTGAGATTGGTGATTAAGAATTAAGTAAGACAGCAGCCCTGCGGGTCTTGAGGAGGAGAGTGAAGAAAGCTCTGCACAACAGGCTGGCCATAGTGTAATGAGGGGGGCGTGTCCATGGTGTAGTGAGGGGGGCGTGTCCATGGTATAGTGAGTGGGGGCGTGTCCATGGTGTAGTGAGGGGGGCGTGTCCATGGTGTAGTGAGTGGGGGGGCGTGTCCATGATGTGGTGAGGGGGGCGTGACCATGGTGTAGTGAGTGGGGTGTGTCCATGGTGTGGTGAGGGGAGCATAGCCATGGTGTAGTGAGGGGGGTGTGACCATGGTGTGGTGATGGGGGCGTGGTCATGTTGTAATGAGGGGGGCGTGTCCATGGTGTGGTGATGGGGGCGTGGTTATGGTGTAGTGAGGAGGGCATGTCCATGGTGTGGTGATGGGGGCGTGGTCATGGTGTGGTGATGGGGTGTGGTCATGGTGAGGTTAATGTTGTGTGGTCTTGGTGTGGTGAAGGGTAAGGAGACCCACATACCACTCTGCACTGCCTCTTCACTCAGGGCTGGAGTTCTGAGACAGAACATGGGTGGTTTGCTGTGAGGATTTAAGTCCTGGGCTCGGAGACTAACATGCAGAGGCGTGGTTATGGACGCTTCGGGAATCTTCTCTGTTCCAATTTCTCTGTGGACTAGCATGACTTTACTGTCTGCATTGCTTGTGCTCACGCTGGATCTGCTGCTGGTTCCCGGGGACTCTCACATGAACAGGCCACATTTCCACTGCTCTGAGAGCTGAATGGTTCTATATTTGAACACGGGTATTCTCGAGCTTGGAGAAGGACGCTAGCAGACAGACATCAAAGCAGCATGGATCCTGCTCTCATTACAAATCATGTGTAATCTGATGTCAGTCAGCACATCTGACTGTAGAGAATGAACTCCTTCAGTATCTTCATATGTCACAGAGGAATTTTGCAGATAATCATGACATGCAAAAAGAGAAGTGCTTTGTGTTGTGAATGTGTATAGTATGTGCAACGTATGTTCATCGGCAATCGAAACACGGACAGATTAAACAAAATACAGCAAAACAGCAGATTCTTCTGAATGACAGCTCTGAATGACAGCAAGACCCCGCCCCTCCGATATCTGAAGCACAGGTTCTTTGGCTGCGAACCAGCCAATAGATGGGGCCAGAACAGTTCTGATTCTGCTGGCTAAGAGCCAGTTCTTCTGCAATGGAACAGAATCGCACCAGGTGTTCTGTACCAAGTACAGTACCAAGTTCTGTAGGTGACTCACACGGTTCATAGGTGTTTGGACTTTTTCTGAAGCCAGACATGATAAGAGGACATTTTTTTATCAAACACTTCTATATATTCTTGTTATTATGTAGTTTGTAATATAGTGTGTGAGGTTTGCTCAGGTCAGACCTGCGCAGCCCTTTGGTGAGAAATGACTAGTCGTTGACCTAAAGCAGCACAGATTCGCTTTGCTCACTGACAAATGGCAAACGTCTAATCGACAAACGTCTGCGTCTGAGCGGCGAGACCCAACAGAGGCGAGCACGGCCCAATTACTCCAGCGCCCCAACCACACCCCCACCCCCCCCCTCACGCATCGATCTGGCTGCGTCTCCATGGCAACAGGCGATTATTACTGATCAAATCACAAGGTGGCATGGCAGTAACCACAGGTTGCCACTCGGGAGACGATGGGATCAGTGATGTGGTGGTGCGTCAGGGGGGGGATTGCTGGACCAAGAGGGGCGGAGTCTGATTGAAGGCTTCAGGAGTGGGAGGGGCCTCTGTGCACTGCCCCTCTGCCGTGACACACTGCTGAGCTGGGTGGAGATATATTGGATTGTGGCTGGTGTGGTGTAGCTGTTTCTAGGCCTTTCCCAAGGTTGTTGTGGGTGGGGCGGATTTGTGTTTTCTTGTGATGGTCATTTGCTCCGAGCTTTGTTTTTTCAGAAGTCTAAGGGATATATTCATCATGAGTATGTGTGGAGCGTATGTGTATGGACATCTGAGTGTACGTGCACAGGGATTTGTGTGCGTGTGTGCGTGTGTGTGTGTGTGTGTTTAGAGAAAAAAAAATTCTTTGTGGTCTCTTGTGCGGTAGCAGTGACTTTTTCTCTGGTGAATATTTCACATCTTCAATCACATCTCACTCTATGCCCCCAGCAACATCTCAATCTCCCTCTCTGTTTCACTCTCCATCTCCTTCACACAAACGCTCTTGCTCTTACTTATTCTTTCACTTTCTCTCTCTCTTTCTCTCTTTCTCTCCCTCTCCCTGTTGTACACATACACATGCACCCACACATTCTCTTTCTCTCACTTTTTTCCCCCTCATTTTCCATTCACACTTTCTTCTCATTCTCCATCTCCATATGCTATTACTAGTCCTTCTGTTCTCTTATCCTCTTCTCTTCTTTTGTGCTACTCTGGCCTTAAAAAATCATAAATCTCGTCTCCGTTTCCCTCGTTCCCGTCTCCCCTCACTCTCTCCTCTTTCCCTTTTCTCCCTCCGCTCTCCTGCTCTTGATAGATAAGGACTTGAGTTCATTCTCATGAAAGTGCTTATTAAGTCCTTTTTGTAGGGCAGACTTAATGGGGCTATTTTGTGTGTGTAAGTGTGGGAGGCAGTTAGTTGTGTTGGACAGCCTTTTGTTGATGAGGGTGTGTGTGTGTGTGTGTGTGTGTGTGTGTGTGTGTGTGTGTGTGTGTGTGTGTGAGTGTCTGTTTGACTGGTACAGTGTAGACATCAGTGTTATCTGTGTAACACTGGTGTTATCTGTGTAACACTGGTGTTATTTGTGTAACACTGGTGTTATTTGTGTAACACTGGTGTTATCTGTGTAACACTGGTGTTATTTGTGTAACACTGGTGTTATCTGTGTAACACTGGTGTTATCTGTGTAACACTGGTGTTATTTGTGTAACACTGGTGTTATCTGTGTAACACTGGTGTTATCTGTGTAACACTGGTGTTATTTGTGTAACACTGGTGTTATTTGTGTAACACTAGTGTTATTTGTGTTCTCTCTGAGTTCACTTCCTTCCACACTGCTGATGGGGTGTGTGCACATGTCTGTGGGTGGGAGGGTGATTGTGACTGAGCAAGTGTGAGCAAGTGTGAGCAAGTGTTCAGGGTGTATATGGGGATTTCTCTGGTGTGTAAATGGGGATTACTCTGGTGTTTAAATGGGGATTTCTGTGGTGTGTAAAAGGGGATTTCTCTGGTGTGTAAATGGGGATTACTCTGGTGTGTAAAAGGGGATTACTCTGGTGTGTAAATGGGGATTACTCTGGTGTGTAAATTACTCTGGTGTGTAAATGGAGATTACTCTGGTGTGTAAATGGGGATTACTCTGGTGTGTAAATGGGGATTACTCTGGTGTGTAAATGGGGATTACACTGGTGTGTAAATGAAGATTACTCTGGTGTGTAAATGAAGATTACTCTGGTGTGTAAATGGGGATTACACTGGTGTGTAAATGAGGATTACTCTGGTGTGTAAATGGGGATTACACTGGTGTGTAAATGGGGATTACACTGGTGTGTAAATGGGGATTACTCTGGTGTGTAAATGGGGATTACTCTGGTGTGTAAATGGGGATTACTCTGGTGTGTAAATGGGGATTACTCTGGTGTGTAAATGGGGATTACTCTGGTGTGTAAATGGGGATTACTCTGGTGTGTAAATGGGGATTACTCTGGTATGTAAATGGTATTACTCTGGTATGTAAATGAGGATTACACTGGTGTGTAAATGGGGATTACACTGGTGTGTAAATGGGGATTACACTGGTGTGTAAATGAGGATTACTCTGGTGTGCATCTCGCTATGCAGCATCATTTCTAATTTATGTATGTATAACTATAAGAAATGTGTAACTGTTTTATCAGTATGTTGAGTCCAGTGTTTATACTCTTTTAGACATAGAAAAGGGAAACTTAAATCCCTGTTTTGGTGGATTTATACTGAATGAAACACATTGGGAGCGTTGTGGAGGCTCCTCTGTAGGAGATCTGCTTCTCAGAGCTGAAGGGTTGCCAGGAGGCGCACGTTCCCAGTACAACACCATGTAACTGATTTCACACCGCAAGCATGATGTGATCCAAGTGGTAATTAGGTGCAGACACGGAAATGGGAGTGTGTGTGTTTGTGTGTGCACTTCCACTGTGACTACAGTATTGGCAGTGTTAATCTAAAATATGCCAGTAAAATCTCTGATCATATTTTTAACATAATAATAATAATAATAATCAGCGAGTGAAAGAGAATGTATGACAGACTATGGACTATAGTAGACGCCCTGGCAACATAGTGAACACAATGTTGAGGATACAGTTTGAGTTTGATCTCCACTGTAATGAACAGTTTATGCTAATTTGGATTATGCAAAATAAGTATATTATAATACAGATTACTGTGAGCAGGACAAGTACTGCTAGAGAGAGAGAGAGAGAGAGAGAGAGAGAGAGTGAAGTGAGAGGAGGTAATGGATAGACCAAGGGTTACACTGGGAATATATAAATTATATGAAGTATAATATTAAGGATATAATTCTAGTAGATGTATGATAAGAGACGTTGGTCAGGGGACCAATTGTATTTGATCTGTTTACAGAAGATTAATAGTCCATTTGAACACTCCTAACTGAATGCTCAGATAAATCACTGGATGATGAAAAGGTTAAATTAAGACAATTAGTCCAGCTTTTTCTAACGAAGAGTGGCAACTTAAAGGTGGTAAATGACTGGGGCAGCTCTGCTTTTACTGATACTTAAAACGCCACACTTTTAGTGCTGGAAATAGTGTGTCAAATTCCTGATTGAAGAGGGGTGTTTTAAATATTAATATTTATTTATTAGTTGTCAGCTACTCCCTGGTTGTCAACTATATGAAGTAAGAGAACTGTGATGCACTGAGACGGAGATGTAAGTGTTATGGTGAAACAGTTCATAGGAAAACTGTCAAGCATGTGGTAATGCTGACTAAATCTGTTTTATAATATACTTACACAGGCACAATATAACTGTATGTCTAGAATTCAGCTGTGGTGTTGGCTAGTATTGCTATAAACAGCCACTCAGGAGTTGCTCTGCCCTAACCAGCTGATGCTGTATGATGATTTGGCCCCATCTAGTGGTCACTGCGCAGTATTGTTGAAAGATTTATGACTTTCATTCCGTGTAAACCATGCGGACCACGTGCAAAGACAATACTTTCAGTCTGAAAAATTTAACACTGTCATTCAGCATTCAGTAATGTTTCTGCGTTTGTGAATCTGCACACTGGCCTGCATACATATTGCATGTGATGTGTATGTGGGCTGTGATGTACATTAGCGAAGTGTAAATATATATATATATATATATATATGTATATATATATGTGTGTGTGTGTGTGTGTGTGTGTGTGTGTGTGTATGTATATATATATATATATATATATATATATATTTTTTTTTTTTTTTTTTTTTACGTGTTTTGTTTTATTGCATGTGGACACAAACACACAGGGACACACAAATGATGACATAAAACATCATTTAGAAGCCCCATAGATTCCAAGTTGAAATAGTTCAGAATTGTCCCTTATGCTGTTTTGAAGTGTCTTGTGAGCATACACACAATCCAAACACATCCATGCTGATTACTGTTGAGTAAAATAAAACAACTTAAAGTGCATGCGTCAGGTTTTCTTGAGGTGAACAAGGGGAAGAGAAAAGAGAAAGATGACCCCCAGGGAGGAAGAGAGGAAAAAAGAGAGAGGAAGAGAGAGAGAGAGAGAGAGAGAGAGGGGGGTGGTCTCATTAGCTATTGTAAAGAGTTTAAAGAGGAGAGAGGCACTCACCACTGATGGAAGAGGAAGTGGAGGGACAGGTGCAAGGCCTGCGAGATGGATGACGGAGACGTGGACAGCTTACACACACTGCTCATCATACTGATGCTCTGTGGCCTTCTCAAACTGCTATACGTTATTGGACTGATACATTCTGAGGGTGAGTTAGCTAACAAACACACACAAACACACAAAATCTAGAGTCCTATCTCCATATACCAAGAGCAAGGGCTTCAGGAATAACATCCATCAACACCAGTCTTTATTAACCAAGGCATTCTATAATAGATAAACTCAGATATGTGTTATATAATATTATACAACATATAAAATAAAGTATATTACAATACACTATGTGTTATGCTTTGGCTATATATGGCTTGGTTGCTTGTCAAGCCAAATTCTTTATTATTCTTATGTATATTATTCAAAATTACATTATGTAAATGCATATCTTGATATGTTTTATTGAGTTTTCTGTATATATGTAAAAAAAAAAATTAAAAAAAAAGATTTTTGGGGTGTTTATTTTGTAGTGTATATTTTGATAAATATGTCTTGCTTATCTGGGGAAACCAGATAACAGGACCATAAAATACATCTGACAGAATAAAATGCTTTTCACTGCAGTCTATTTTTTCATTTTTAAAAGTAAAAAGAAAGGAAGCCTACATAACTTTAGGTTATTGCTATTTTATTACTATACTTGCAAAGTATTGTATTATATACGCAGTTACATTCAGTATACAACCCATATACAAGCCTCAAATGCGTCAAAAATGGCTAGCCGTAATAGCATGTTATATAGATTATGTCCTGATGAAGACACTGCACTGTATTTTGACCGAAAGTGCATATACATCACAAGTGTGTAAATGTATTTGTCTGTGTGTGTGTGTGTAGGTGCATTTCAGTGTGTATCTGGGAGAATGTGTGTCACCTCATTCCCCTCAGCTCCATTACCTTAATATCCTAGCCATTAACACTGCGCCTCAGGCTGTAAGGGTTGAGGACACTCGTGTTTGGGTCTTGTCCTGAGCCAAGCAGTACAGCTGCTTCTCTCCTGAGTTCACACTTTCCTTCTCAATGTCCTCTCGCTCTCTCTTGGCTCTCTTGCTTTCTCCCCCTCTCTCCCTGTTTCTCACTCTTTCCCTCTCCCCCCTCTCCCTGTTTCTCACTCTTTCCCTTTGTCCCTCTCTCCCTGTTTCTCACTCTTTCCCTCTCCCCCTCTCTCCCTGTTTCTCACTCTTTCCCTTTGTCCCTCTCTCCCGACTTCTCACTCTTTCCCTCTCTATCCCTCTCTCCGTTTCTCACTCTTTCTCCCTCTCTCCTCCTCCCTCCATTTCTCACTCTTTCTCTCTCTCTCCCCCTCTGTTTCTTGTGCTGTCCCTCTCACTCCCCCTCTTTTCCTGTTTCTCACTTTTTCCCTCTCTTCCCTTCTCTCCCTGTTTCTCACTCTCTCCCTCTCTCTCCCTCTCTCTCTGTTTCTCACTCATTATGTCTCTCTCCCTCTCCTATGCCTTTCTCCTTTGTCCCTCACTCCCCTTTTCTCCCTCTCTCCCCTTTTCTCTCCATCTCTGCAGATAAGGTGGATGATGATTTGGAGATGACGATGGTGTGTCATCGTCCCGAGGGGCTGGAGCAGCTGGAAGCTCAGACCAACTTCAGCAAGAGAGAACTGCAAGTGCTCTACAGGGGCTTTAAAAACGTGTGTTGATTGCAGAGGGCCTCATCCAGCTCTGCTTCACCTCCCCACGCACCTCCAAACCCTAAGCATGATTTTGGTCATGTTTTGGTAGGATCTGCCCATTTCAGTTAACTGGTTACTTCTAACTACTCCATCTTTCCCTCTATCCTGTCTTTCATCTTTCAGGAATGCCCCAGCGGTGTAGTCAATGAAGAGATGTTTAAACAGATCTACTCCCAATTCTTTCCGCATGGAGGTATGTCTAAATGTGTGGCACAAAAAACTGAAAAGACTTTGTGTGTGTGTGTATGTTGTCTTAAAGTACTCTCTCTGTTTTTCTTGTAGATGCGAGTACATATGCTCATTACTTATTCAATGCCTTTGACTCAGGTCACAGTGGCACCATTAAATTTGAGGTGATCGTCTCTTTCGCTCTGTCTCCCACTGCGGTGGCCTGTTCCTCTTTTATCCCCCCTCATGACTGTAGGTCTTCTCACTCCCTTTCAGTCATTACGGTTCATTGTCTCTTTCATCTGCACTTCTTTTCATTTCTCCATATGTCTAATGTCACCGTTTAAACGTGGCTCTGATTTCTTGCGTCATTATCAGCTCCTTCACTCTTTGCTCATGAGAACCTCTCTCTCCCTCACCCCACAGGACTTTGTGACAGCTCTGTCCACCTTGTTAAGAGGATCTACGAGGGAGAAGTTGCAGTGGACGTTCAACCTGTATGACATTAATAGAGATGGCAATATTAATAAGGAGGTGTGTGTGGGGGGGAAGTGGAATTCTAATTGGTGTGTGTGTGTGTATGTGTGTAGGTGGCTATGTATGTGTGTATATGGCTGTCTAACTATGTATTGTACTGTACAGGAGATGACAGACATTGTGAGTGCTATCTATGATATGATGGGGAAGTATACCTACCCAGCTCTAAAGACAGACACACCCAAACAGCACGTGGAGACGTTTTTCCAGGTCAGAATCAGCCTGTCACATGCTGAAGATGCCATACACTATATTTGTATTTGCGTGTTTATATACATACAAGGACATATATGTGCACGTTTATATATATGAGACTTTATTTAAATATGTTTTTCATACATTGCATTTGGGACACTATTTTCATTTATATCTACAGAAAATGGACAAAAACAGAGATGGAGTTGTTACTCTTGATGAGTTCATTCTGTCCTGTCAGGAGGTATCAGTGATCCTCTCATGCAGTAATCCCTGTAATCCTTAAGCCCCATACTCCTTCCCTCTTCTGAGAATTACTGTTGCTGATGAAAGCTGCCCTCTAGTGGTACGTATAGGTAATGGTAATGTTAACAAAAAACGTGAAACGGTAGGAATTTGCTGTGTTCCCTTGTGTTGCCTACAGGACGACAACATCATGAGGTCCTTGCAGCTCTTTGAGAATGTGATGTAAGAGGAGGACCAAATAGAAAGAAGGAGGAAGATGAGCATAGAGACGAAGAAAGACGAAGGCGAGAAAAACGAAAAAAGTGATGATCTTTCAACAAAAGTGATGATCTTTCAAATGCTGTAACTCTGTTCCAGAGCGAGAAGAAAGGGGCTAATGCAATTCAAATTGCCATGGTAACCTGTAGCACCCGTAGCTGGACCTCAGTGCTACATCGCTATGCATATAGCAATGCCATGTTACCATGACAATGTTCTGATTGTCAGGGAAACCTGACCTTTGACTGTCAGTGGACCCTTTCACCCTTGTTCCTGTTATTCTGCATCATCATCCATGCTTACCGTTCCAAGTCGTCAGCTCAGAGGCTTGAGCAGGTTGCTTCACTCGTTCATGTGTAAGCCCCATTATGTGCTCCAGATAAAGAAATCGGAGGATTGAGAAGACAGACAGCGTCCTGATAGTGTCCTGAAATTCTAGAATATTGGAAGTCAGTCTTTTGGCCCGTTTACTAATGTTCCAAGCAAAGGCAAAATTTGCTTCAGGAAGAAACTAGGAAAAGATAAGTGACTCAATAAAGCTCATGCAAGCTTAAGAAGTTCTCCAGGGGCTGGTCATGTAAGTGCTGCGACTAGGATACAGTAACTGGTCTTACAATGATGATGCAAACCTCTTCTTTGTTAGAATGACAGGTTTGCTGGGTTCTCTTTTGGTATACACATGCTATATGGGGACTTCAGCAGGACTATAAATAGGTCCTCAGTCTCTTGTCCTCAGGTGGCCTCATCCTTCAGAACCGCTCCGCAGGTCTGCTGCTCCCACAAGCCCAAGTGCAGGGCTTCACCATACGTGGGTGGTAGATACCACGCATTAAACACCAAACTCCCCGCTGAACCAATAGACCCGAAATGCAATATTCTAATAGTTGATTGAACCCCTTTATCTGGTCTAAAGATAATAGTTAGATAGATAGGCTAGCTTGCTTTATGTAGCTGTTGGTATTTCAGTACATGGAGAGTAAGTGAGTGTAGATTTAGGAGTTAACAACATAGCCTGCAGCTTATTACCAAGTTTGATAGCTATAGCTCCAATTTTGTGACAGATTTTAAAATTCAGATCTGATCAAATACTCCGGGCCTTCGCAGGCCAGCCAAACTATTAATAAAGCATGACTGACACCAATCAACTTTTGAATTAGGTCATGAGTCCAGTATGCTATCTGTATTTTATATAGGCATTATTCATCTATTCTTTTCTGTTGACCAAGTGGGGTATTAGTTTTATTCTATTCCTAGAATGTTCCATAAGACTCAACTTCTGTCTTGGAGGATTCCTCCCTATTCAAAACCAACAGTGAGAACCAACAGTGAGCCTCTGGTACTTCATTGAACTGTATCATTATCTTTGTGGAAGAACAGATTCCAACATTTCTGCACTGTTTCTTGCTTGAAATGTCAAATTAGGTCTGGTGTGTGTTTCTGTGGTCTACGTACTTTTGTGCTACAGTATTATTATGTCACATATGTGTCAGCACTTGTTTGGCCTTAGGGCGAGACATCTCTGTCGCCAGATTGGTCGGTCTGTCTGTCTGTCATTCTGTTTGACATTATCAGCTAGAGGGGGAGTACATTTCGGAAAGACCCACCTACCTAATTCAGTGGTCTGTCACATTTGATAGGCAGGACTCACAGCCAATTAGTTACCAGTCACTGTGTGCTCTTTATATTAGATTATTCTACCACATTATAGTAGTTGTACTAATTATAAATGTTGTATTGTGGGTGTGTTTTCTGTTTTATGGCATGAAAGCTGTGAATTTCCACATATTGGTACTGCTCAGTAACCACATAGCCATACCTCCACACACTGTGATGTAGATGAACAGAGAGGGGGGCAAACCTTACAGATGCATGAGAGTGCTGACATCTACAAAGACTTGAGAGTATGACAGAGATTCAAGTTATGAATTAGGATAAGCCATTGTTCCGTTTTGACTTCACAATCACTGCTGAATTTTGTGAGCACTTTAATCAGTCAATTACCCAGATCAATTATAATGAAAAAATTATGTGTATTAAATTATGATAACTAAAGAGTCCCTGTCCTCGATATTCCTTTAGTAATAATACATTTGTTATGGATTAATGTGTAATAATATAATCAGAATGCATTATGTGAGATTTTCAATATGTGAGATTTGATATGAAAATGCAGTCTTAAGTACACCCTCTTTGAATTCTTGGGTTTTTACATATCAGGAAATAAATAAGATGGACCTTAGTGGGTCTTAAAATTCAGTAAATACCACCTCAGATGTACAACAAGCAGATTTCTCAGTCATTTAACAATAATGAACCCAAAAGGGATCATCCATAAAAACTCCATGAGCTACAATCCATGAATAAATAGCCTGTAGAACCACTTTTAGCAGCAGTAGCTTGAAGTAATCATGTTCTGTTTAACTATTAGTCTCACACATCATTCTGGAGGAATTTTGGTCCACTGTTCTTTATAACATTGTTTCAGTCCATTGAGGATTGTGGGTATTCGCTTATGCCCAGATCTCGCCCGAGCATTTGAGCTGGGTTGAGGTCTGGGTGTTGACTAGGCCATTACAACACCTTGACTCTTTTTCAGTCGTTTTGTTGTAGAATACCCATTCTGTGCTGGGATGATTATCTCGTTGCATGACCCAAATTTCAGCTAAGCTTCAGCTGTCGGATAGACAGCCTCACATCTCACTCTAGAGTACTTTGGTGTACAGAGAAATTCATGGTCGACTCAGTCCCAGGTCCTGTGGGTGCAAAACAAATCCATTCATCACCTCCACCACGTGCTTGAGAGTTGGCATTGGTATGAGGTGTCGTTGATATGCTGTGGAGGCTGTTGGTTTTTGCGAAAAGTGACACTGTGAATTATGGCCAAACATATCGACTTTGTTCATCAAAACGTAGCTGGAACTCTTGGGGTTTCTTTGCAGTTTTTCTAAACATTGCTTGATCTGACCTTGGGATGGATTTGCTGGCATTACCACCCCTAGAAAGATCTGAAATGCTTTGAACTTGTGAATGATCTCTCACTGATGGTCTTCAGAGTGTTTGGAGATGAACCCTTCAGACTGACGGGCAGAATTGCTGATCTCTAAGATCATTGCTGTTTCCTCTTTGGAAACACACACCTGAATGCTTCTGCTTTTATGGAGGTGCTCGTCAAGGTTCCTTCAGAAGCAGGAAGGGTGGACTTGATCTTTCACATACTGCTTCTGCGTTTTGGCCCAGTTTTTCTTAAAGAGATAATGGCCTGGTGGAATTCACCATGTGTTGTTATTCATCTGAGGCTGCATTTACTGAAAGTGCTAAGGACCAGATTATTTTTTTTAGTATGTCCTGATATGTAAAACCGTAGAACTAGTTCACATGAGTTTTTCACATGAGTATATATTCCACAGCACTCTAAGCAAACTCAGCACAATTTATTCAGATCAATATAGATATTGATCAGTAATAATTATGCTTGATGTTATTGTTGATTTAAACATGTATTCCACTCTGATCAGTGGACTCTGTATAAATCTGTCAACTCCGCCTAAGACTGAGAAATGGGTTTTAAAACAGAAAAAGCAAATTTAGCAGCTGAAACACACGCTTTGTTTTCTAGGCACTTATTTGAAATATTTGGACAAGCAGCATTAGCTCTCTCATGACGGACTAACAGATTATAGCTGTGGTGAGGAGGATTCACTGATCTTCAGCTCCAGAGTGAAACTGTATTAACTGTATCCAGATGATGTCTGAACCGGACATGAGGTCTAATGACGATTACCAAAAAGCAATGAGTTCTTCATCAAACCACAGGAGTGCACAATACACACAGCCATACGTCCACTCACTGTGACAGGAATGAGCAGGAAGAGGAAGAGGAAGAGGAAGGACTTCGCCCATGTTTCCCTCTTCCCTGTGTTCTGCTTACATTAAACGTTATTACATTATGATTTATGTTCACAGCTGATGTAACAGTCAGAAAATAGACTTGGCAGATTGCTGAAGACCAGTTTCTGATTGTAGAGCAGACTGAGGCAAATGAGAGACAGACAGACCAACATGCAGGCAGATGGAGACTGGAAGCAGACTTTCTTGTTGCTGTAAAAATTGATATTTAACAATAAAATTTCAAAGAATAACACTGATTGTTTATTTATTTTACAACTATTTTGCTTAAATTATTTCACACCAGATAAACATTTGTCAAAAGATCTTAGATCATCTTAAAACAATAATGAAGAATTTTATTTTAGATTTTGTAAATCTTCATATACACATTTTCCACCCACATTCCGGACATTAATACAGGCCACATTTGTCAGACACACAGTAATCCTAGTGCAGAACTAAAAATGACCTTCAGGTTCTGCTGACACTGCTAGGCAGCTAAGCGTAACCATTGGGAGGAGAACTGATGAATGATGGACACGTTGCCTCTCAAAGACAAACGAATCCCAGGACCAAGTGTGGATGGACCAGGTCATTCTTGGGCTTTGCTTCATAACGTCCACACGCCAGTCTTACAGACACAAGTTGGGCTGTGGCGGGTGGCAGCACATGTACTGTCACTTGGTATTATTGTCATTAAACATGCGTCAACTATCGGGAAATGAAATGGTGAAGCTTCTAGGTGTTGTGAGTAGAAATGTACGCTGTTCTCATTTATATATAAAAGCACACGTTACTGGATACTCCACAGTTCAAAAACTGCGGCCAACAATGGGACAAGAGCTTTTGCAGACTTACAAAACAGTAGATGATAAAGATTATAATAGTACAGTAGACGATCATCTTTGTAGGGCTGTTTGGACATTGTTCTGTTTTGTTTGCTTGCGTCAATGAAAGGTTAGAAGGGCTGAATGTGACATTCAGTTATTTATACTTGTTGTCCACCATGGGACTTTTTGTGAATGTAAACCTTGTTGTGTCCTATTTATAGTAGCAGTTTCCACTGTATTCTGCATCTTTGTCTGACTGCTGTGAGGTTGCCATAGAGAATTAATATAACTGTCATGATGCTACTGAGAAAAGTCATTTTCAAAGGGGGTTTATGACCAAGTCACATGTTAAGGTTAATGAGTACAATAATTGGGCAATTGGGCAAAAGATCAGCACAGAAACTCTAATATTTGGTCCTTTGATATTATTATCATAAGGTGATCTGATTTTAGATCAGTGTAAAAATGTATACATGAAACATTTATTGGTAGCAAAGTCTCCTGATGCATAATTTGATGCAACACCAATCTCTCCAATTGCACTCCTCCCAAAACAATGGAATACATCTGAGCTTGCATTCAAATATATTTAATATTTTTTCTTACAAATCTGTGCAGATTTGACGATTTCCAAATTTTGTCTCAGATTTCCTGCATGCACGTGATTTGTAGATACCAGCATCTGTACAAAGCCTTTGTTACTACAACTGCATTCCCATGTTTTTTGAAGGCCTTGACGGCCCATCACGCTCGCTCAGGCCAGCGAAGCTGTGGTGGCCAGTTTGCTCGCTTTATTTTGAGTCCATGGCTGCAGGTTCTGCAGCGCGTAGAGAGAGGAGTTATGCACACAGAGAGGATCTTCACCAATGGACTTTTGAAGCACATCTGCCTGCAGCTGAAGCAGCATCCGATTGGCCTGTTGGCGCTCCGCCTCCCTCTCCTCGGCTGTCTGTCGCCTGGCGAAGTTTTAGAAGATTTGAAGATTTGGAGCATTTTAACGAATTTAAATATAACTGTCAAAACAGCTAGTCTAATTTTATCCTTTAATTTGATAATTTGTAATAATTTGCAATCCAAGTTCATCCAGGTAGAACAATACAATTAAAAAATTTAAAAAACAGTACAATTTGGCCTACATTAAGCTGCTAAAACATCTATTTAAAAACAGTTTACATTAATTATTAGTATTAGTATTAGCAGTATTATGAATGTAAGGGGATTTTGTGTCGGAAAAAAGCAAATCACATATATTACATGAAAAATCGTGTAATACATCCACTCACCTCCATTTAGTCCTTCGGTTCTGGAACCACGTTTTGACTTGAGCGTCGGTCATTTTCAGCGACTTTGCGAGGGCTGCCCGTTCAGCGCTGGCAAGATACTTCTGCCGGTGAAAACGCTTCTCGAGTTCGCAGATCTGCACGCGGGAAAATGACGTACGCGGCTTTTTCCGTTTTGGTGGTGTGCGATTCTGGTAAGGGTGACCTATGCGCCGAGTGATGGTAAAGGGAACGAGAGCTAGGACCGAGAAAAGAGAGACAGATAAGGTCAGACAATGTGGTATATACTTCATAACACCAAATTATGTAGGCTATTCCAAAATGTAAGATATTGGATTGTTTAAAGAATGTCATAATACGTCGATAGTATGAGTCATTTTCCTTAGTTAACAGAAACAATTTTAAGAAATACTTTAATATGTAGCTAAGTAACATGAATGTTGAAATGAGGCCACAGTGTTTGGGAAGTCGTACATTTGGGCATGTTTCAGTACTTTTATATGCGTTTTTGCATTACATGCCACATGTTTAAGGCGCGCGTTCACAAACACGACTACGCCGTGTGTAAAAGCATTTAAAGAGATTTCAGTTTGTGTAACTCGAGACGAGACGTGGTGACGTGAACAGAATCAACCTGACCCAGCAAGATGGCCATGCGCGCGATAAGCCTGTTTCCCACGGAGGCTTAATCTTCTACTTTGAGAACTTTTAATACAATCGCGAGGAATGAACAGATTCATTTAAAATGCACAGTTAGCCTACAGTAAAACAGAACGAGGA
The DNA here is from genome assembly GCA_020368025.1 of Brachyhypopomus occidentalis. Taxonomy (NCBI): domain Eukaryota; kingdom Metazoa; phylum Chordata; class Actinopteri; order Gymnotiformes; family Hypopomidae; genus Brachyhypopomus; species Brachyhypopomus occidentalis. The sequence goes on along the minus strand of JAGXOD010000004.1, from coordinate 2,268,877 downwards.
TCCGTTTTGCATGTAGCATAAAGGACACTGGAATAATATAAATATCATGGACATCCACACACAACTCATTACAATAGTCTGCGTCGTTTTGACAGACGTGGGGAAAAACGGCACAGAGTTTATTTGCCAATATCTGATTTAGTCAAAACGACGCATAGGCGTATGCTAAAAGACTAGGCCTAACTACGTAATTTACCAAAGTAGCACACATGTACCAAGACTAATTAATGTCCACAGTTTATAGCCTATATCTGGGTCACACTATATAGTTGAAATATGCTCAGTGGACCATCATTAGCCGTCTTTTATGTAGCCAGAATTCACTGTGGACTGTAATACAATGCTGTGAAACCCAAGGTAGTATTGATGCCGGCTGAATAGCTCACCACGTGACGCCTCACAGCTGCAGGAGTTTGCGGGATACACCCTCAACACGTCTACAGAGCCTACAAACTTTACTGTCACGAGTGAGTGCTTATATTTTTATGTGATAAACCCGTCAGGACACCATGAGAACTCCAAGGATTTTGATATTCGTTTTGATCATCGCTCCTTGCGGTTGGATCTTGGACCTGACAAGCACAGTAGCGCCGAACTGGCGCACCATCCATAATATCACAGGACAACCCCCTGATTTAGCACTGCATCAGGGAATATGGGACATTTGTAGATCTTTCACGGAATCAAAGGATGTTCTTTGTAACCACGAGGATACCGAATATTTCAATAACCAAATCATTGAGATCGCCCGGAGGATGATGGTGGCATCTTTGATTGTGACTCTGGTTGGTCTTTCTGTGGCGACGATCGGAACCCACTGCTGGACCGACGAACCAAGATGGACAGTAACAAGTCTTGGTGGACTTTTCATCTTTTGCTCCGGGATTCTGGCCATAGTTCCCGTTGCATGGTACCATTATATACTAAAAGACATCAATTCACCATCGACCGACATTCGTGTGGGATATTGCATAATTTTGGGCTACATGGGAGGTATAGCAGAAGTTCTTGGCGGAATCGTGATGATCGGTGCTATGCTCCGATGCTATGCCGTCAAGAACCGGGGCGACAGACCTGAAAGTACAATTGAACAGTCTAATACATATTCAATGCGTAAGACCACCATACCAAGCGTCAGTATAAACAGAAGTCGGGCGAGTAGTGTCCCATATTCTATAGAGTCACTTAAAGAAGAAATCGACTTCCCGCGAGCGAAGAGTACAATCACTACGTCATACACACTGTGAAAATATATATTATTTCAGCTTAACATCCGTGATCATACTTTTTTAATGTTATGATATGCCATGAAGATGAACATTTAGCCTATGCCAATGGTGGAAAGATCTGAACCTGATTACAAGTTCATGCTTTAAATTCTGATTTGTTTTTTAAACAAAGTTGTTCTTGTTAATTAAATTAAATACAGTGTATTATGAGCTTGAAAATAGGCTGAGGGAACGTTCATTCAAAACGTGAATGAATAAACGCGTCACAGTGGATGCGATTGTCTCGTAATTCGTGAGTTTCGTGAGCGCCGAGAGCTGTGCGACAAGTGCCTCGCGACAATGCTGCCACACAATCAACCCGTATTTATGGAGGATTGCCATGTTACCATGCTTCACAAAATCAAGCAGAACCAAGATACATTAACGAATATACATATTCGATTTTAGATTTTAAACATGTAGCTTATATTTGACTGTAGAGTTTGTCAACTGAGAAAAAAGTCTAACCTACATACGGATGATGTCATTTACTTATTATTTAAAGTGACCGTAGGCTATATCTGTCATTAAAAAAAGAAAGCTCTGTACAGTCCCACGAGACTCATCATTTAAGGCATATTACGTTTTTTTAATCTATAAACATATAGTCAGACTTGCTCAACACCCATTATAGACTTTCTTAGTTTATTCCCATAATCTGCCTTCTTATTTTAGTTAGTATAGTATAGTTTAGTATATTAGTTATGTCTACATTAAATTTTGCAATTCTCTTTCTGTGTATCAGTATTAAGTGCTGTATAGGTTTTTTTCAATGGTATTTGTACACTCACCAATTTATAGGTACTGCTTATGTTTTCTCTGACTACATAATAAGGATATTTCTAAGTGTCTGGGATAAGCGAGTATATAAAATGTAATGGAAATGCACTTTGATATTTGTAGTTTATTTTAAATAAGGGTAAGTACAGATGTACATCTTTACAGTACATGTACAACTTTGACCGTGAAACACGAAAAGTGGGAGACCACTTTTTCCTCCAATGCTCTTAGTCATGAAAAAAATGTAAGTCCTAATTGAAAATGATTGTACATGTGATGTAAATGCGACATTATAACAATGCCTCCGGGACGGGAATATTACCTTTTTCCAATAAGCAAAATAGTCTAATAGGTTATGACAATAGCTCACATATTCCTTTGAGACAAGCGCCTTGCATTTTTGGACAAAAGACTTCCTGGAATGCCTAAACATTACCTGGAAATTGAAAGACTTTTAACATGTAATTACTGTCTGGCCTCTAGGGGGTGCTACGGAACCCCAGCGTAAAATTAACAGTAAAATTAACATTCTATGCGAAAAATTCAACGGGCTGCTCAATGGAAATAATTAGCCTAAGCATTTGCAAAAATCTTCCTGCCTTCACTTTAGTCTCATTATATATCATTATGACTTTTGACACTGTATTGCTTACATTATACACACTCTGTTGACCACAGGGAATTTTATTCTGACCACAGCTTCTTCAAAAAGCGCCTTCTTACCCCGTCACTAGAGACTTAAAAATATTTCTATTTAGTTTTTACAAGCAATAATGCATAAGAAGCAATTTAGGCAGGCATGGTGATTGGCCAGGAAGAAACTGCTAATTTTTAACATTTTATTTCACCCCCAATCAGGGTGAAATAAAAAAATGTAAATTTAAGAGCCAATTGCACGAGAAAAGTAGATTCGATTACTATGACTGTCTGTTTGAAGGACTGCACCAAACGCCTCATAATCTGAAGATGAATACAACCACACAGAAAACGCCCAGAAAGTTCTTTGATATTTCTTTGATGGTGCCTTAATTAAATGCACCAGAAGAACATGGTAGTCAGTACTCAAATTAAAGCTTATCCATGCGTTAGCCTAGCGACAAGAATAGAGAAATAAACGTTCTGACTGCTTGCTTCCTGTAGCTATTGTACGACTGAATAAAACATTTGATACAATTATTATTAATAATAAACCTAATAATAATAAACCCAACAATAACAACAATAATACTAATAATATTTAATTGCTATTATTATTTGTATTATTACTATAACCCCACCACGACCAGCACCATCATTATCAACAAGCATAATTATTATTATTGTTTCTGATGTTGGTGATGATGATCGATGATCGTAGTGGGGTTATTAATGTCATTGTTAATTACACTGTTTAAAGTACAAATGTCGGGTGCATACATATCTAAGCTTCAATATCCATAAATATTTGTTTTAAATATAATGAACTAGAAGAACATTGACACTATAATTATTAATATTTATTGAATTTAATGTTACTACGCATGCTTTGCTCTGAATGTAGAGCAACCTTAAACTTTTAATTCAGTCAGTCACAAATGTAAATTTAATTTAAGTATTTCAGCAAACATCTTCAGTTCCCATTTACCTGGCAGTCTGTCTTTGGCGAACCTGCGGTTATTATCCACCCAGGGGAAGCAGAGCGCCCCAAAAGCCGGTGCTGCGCTCACCATAGGCGGCGGTATGCCGGCAGCTAGTGGTCTGTGAGCGGGGACCCGAATCACTCCCCTGTGTACCAGAGTCCTGTTCGCTCCGTACAATCCCGATTCCTCCAAAGAGCCTGTAAACGTCGACAATGTTGCGGGCAGTGAAGTTCTAGGCGCTGCGGTACCTCCGGTAAGGCTACCTATGACAGAGCTCTCCGTTCTGCTCGCCGAGCTACTAAAGACCCTTGCCGGACGACCACCCTCCGGGTCGCAGGTTCCCAAGATTTGTTCGATACCGAAACGGATGGGCTCTTGAGAGGTTTTATAAGCTTGATCCGGCCTTGAACTTTGCGTACTTTCCATGTCCCCGGTCCACAATTGGAGAGGTGGGTGATCAAATGAAATCAAATCATGCAAAATACGGGGAAGATGCACTACTTTTAAATTCCTTTATGGCCATTTTCTCATGGTTTTACCGTTCATCTTTCATGGACTTGCAACCTGATCCGCCACATCAGTACTGCGCGTCCACAAAGACGTTTCAGCGCGTTTCCACACGCGCTCGGATCTTATTCAACCGTAGTTTTTCCCTCGTGCTATACTGGCCAAAGTCACCAACTAGTGTTCCCATTGGTCGAAAACGTCAAACCCTCATTTGGCTATTGGTTAACGTTTGATGACTTATATAGATTAACGTCTTAATATAACAAAATATGGAAGTATGTCTTACTTTTAAAAGTTTTTTTATTAAGTTTCAGTTTATATTACGTTTTGACATTTCTTGCGGTCATTCTCAGATGATAACTGAATGTAGTACATATGCGCAAATGCAAAGTCTTCTTGTAGGAACATATTCGGGTATATATAGTATCATAGCAACATATTCCTGTTTGGGAATTTCCCTGAGTGTCTTTATAGTAATAAACAGTATATTTCTCTATGAGGATTTTTTGCAGTTGTGAATTTAAACAAAATTATACTTTGGAGAAGTGATCTATAACTCATGTATTGATTTTCGAGCAGAAACTGGAGAATGTCTATAATAAACGTGATTCCAGTATTCATTCTCGCCAAATGTAGCTACTTGAATGGGTCTACTACTTGAATAGGTCTACTATTGATTCGTGTCACTTTTGACAAATATCGTAATGCCACTTGACAGATACAAGCCTAGAAGTACACGCGTATATTGAAATTGTCCTCATATTCTGCCGTATGCATGCACCAATCTACCATCATAATATGGATATTATTTGTTGGTAAGCTTATTTTCTTTCTGAGCGTGCTGTCGCGCGAAAGAAAGTGGTTGCCGTGGGCAGTATGACATCAGGACCCGCACTGAAGATCTCACGAAAATGGACTCTTTAATCGCATTTAGGGTTGGTCTAGTGCAGTGAACAGAAAAAGGTTTACACCCCCACGGCTTTATAAAGTGACTAACTTGGACTGATTTGCTTGCAGCTCCAGAACTTCTTTAATTTAGATATATTTTTTGTCTTTTCGTCAGGTTTAACATTTAATTAAATTTTACAAATCTATTTCGGGCTTAACCAAAATTTCATAAATAACTTTTTCCGTTGTAATATTGTTCAAATTTAAAAGTGTTGATACCATCATAGAAGCGACGACAGTGTCTCAAATCACCAACGCGCTGTTGTAGGCTGTTGCATCTGAACATCTCTGATACGTAAATAATTTTTTTGGACACCATTATATGAACTCATCCAGACTATCTGGCAGTGACGCTTGACTCCCCGTAACGTTCCCTTGGCCGCTTCTCGATGCCATATGTACACAAGGCGGTCATCCCTCGCGGATATATTATTATTTTTTTAGATTTGTGTGAACTGATGTTTCCTGTTATTTGTTTTTCGTTTGATGATTTTTTTCTCAAATATAAATTGTCAGCTATGAAAGTTATTTAGTGCGCAAAATAATTTCCATTAAGTATTTGCGACCAAAATGCATTTCAATCTCAGTCTTAATTTTCTGTTTATTTGCACTTTCTCTTGATTGCGTTATTATAGTTTTCACCACGTTTACCGGCCGATATTATCAAATCCTGGACCTATATGAGTGAAGCGTAGGGTGAGGACTACAAGAGGCTGTGCGTCTCTCCGCATCCTTTATTTAGCTAAACTGAAGGTTAACAGACAACGAAATGTGACACACACACACACACACACACACACACACACGGAGTAGGGAAAGAAGAAAAGTTTTACTTAGACGAAACTTTCTTTTGCAACATATAATATCAGTTATCCCTTGAGGTGATATTCTTTCTTCAGTTGTGCTTCTGATCATCTTACTTGCACGTACGTCCTATTTTACCATGTCACAGTCTTTCATAAATCTAGCCCCGAGGACAAAACTTTATTTTCAGCTTACGTTACATACTGCCGTTGTCGTTGTCTTAATGTCATTGGTGGACCTCTATTAATACCCCGTATGTGCAAATGCCTTGTTTTTTATTACCAATATTTTTCACAATTTGTGTAAAGAGAAGTTAATCAATACTAAGCGGAAACTGGCGCCGCTCTCCAGAGAATCAAAGGCATGACGCGCTGGAGATTATTGAAGATCACATCAATCATAGCGTCGACACATTAAATGTTCTATTCTCCCGAGAAACTGAGACGTTCAAAATGGAAAAAGTAAAGGAATAAAACTGAACGATTTGTCTAGGAAATTACCCTAGATTTACATAATGGGGGTTCTGGCTGATGCCCCGCGGGCGCTGTTTTTATTGCGCTTGTCTGCCATGTTATCAATTTCTCCAACTTTTCTAAAGAGCTCGGTCTGACACACGCGCGTAGGATTCAAGGCACGAAGAGAAGGAAGAAAGAACGAACGCAGAATTAAGTAATCGGGGCCTCCGTCATATAAACATCCGGCTTTGAGGCTATACTTTTCAAGCTGCAGTGATGGTAAAATATGAAATAAAACCAGTAAGTAATAGCGCATTTAAAAACCACCAACCATGTTTTTTATTATTATTATTAAGATCTACAGTTTTTAAAAGCACAGATGACTAGATACTTTACTAGTCATGCTGAAGTCTAGCCTACAACTGAATTTTAACCGAAAGTCACACTGTAACTGTGACTTCAGTATCTCTTTCTCCTCTGAAAAGCTAAAATGTAATGTAATTTGGATTTGGATGTATATCTTTTCTAACCATTGTAAAATGATTGAGTTAATTATTACTATTTGTAGTATTTATTATTCTAAATGTCAGATAAGATGTAATCGATACAGGGAAGCACTGTATAATAAGCTGTATTGAAGAAAAATAAAATGTCTATAAAATGCATGAGGGGACATTTTAAATATAAATAGTCCCATACCTTAAGGATATATGTCTTAGAAGGTTCCAGTAAAACCCTTTTGTGAACTAAATTAATGGTTTAGAATAGAATGACTAAACTTTTTATAATGCCTAAAGAAACCTTGAGAATATCATACTGTCGTGTCTTTGGACACCATTGCAGGTGACGGTGCTTGGAAGGATGGAGGATGGAGATAGTCCTGAATATTGCATATGTCCTGTAATTTGTCCACATCTCCTGTAATCATACCTCCATCTGCCAATGTCTTTATCGAGGTCTCCAGGTCAACAGATGAGGTGTTGTTTGCTGGTCAGTTTGTATGCAGAGCTTTGCTAGATAAATAATAGTAACATTAATTGAATCTTTTTTCTTTCATCACTGTTCTTAGAGCAAGAGCGATACCTCTCTCACTCCACTGCAAGTCTGAATTGTTAGGCTCAATCCATCTAGTGAACATTTGACTAATACAGGAATATCCAACAATGCTATTTTCTATCATGTAACTGATGAGAGGACTGTTGCAGAGTTTCAGTAGATGAAAAGTTTGGCACAACAGTGGCAGCAGTTGTTCTGAGGAAAGTCAGTTTTACGTGGTACAATTATAGAAAGCAGATGAAAGTGATGAAGAAACATTCAGCCACACTGTGTTTTTATTTGGATAGCTCCAGTAGGTGCTCTGGGGGGTGAACATGCCTTTTGGCTGTACCAGGCTCTCCATGTGGTCTGGGAAGGAGGTGGTCCTGTCTGTCGGTGAGGAATTTAGCTTCTCCACAGAAAACACATGGAACGCTAGCTAAAGGAGAAATGTGGAAAGACATATAAGTGCATTGAGAACCAGCAGTCAGAACCAGGTAGTCATCTGCGGAGGACGTCTGGAAGAAGTTAGCAGAAATGATTGGCTATTGCTGTTTGCTGCCTGCTTTAAGGGCATTATGGGATCTTACAGTGGAAATAACTACATGCATAGTGCAGTGTTCATGTCAAAGACGCTGCTACAGTGTCCTCTATTATGAGTGCTTTGCTGGACTAGTTTAACTTGTCTCAACCTAAAGGAAACCTTTTATAAGAAGATTAAACAACAACAGATGAGATAAGCGTGTCTGGAAAAAATGCCTGTTTTGGTGACATGCAACAGGCTGGGGAGGATTTCAGAGACAAGGGGATTTGCACGTACTGTATGTCACATTTGGATTGCACATGTTGCATCTCAGACTCAACCAGGTGTTTGACAGGGTTGTTGGAAGAAAACCTCAGACTTTAGCAAGCCACAAATATAAGCAACTTTTCTAAAAGTGAATTAAAGTTCTACCCACCCTACATAGTTCTATGATGGATACGTTCTGTTTTGCTGTTTTGGTTTCAATATAAGTCCACATGGCATAATGGATACTGTCAAGTGTGAATACATCTTGGAGCACAATCTGGCTTCCCTACCAACAAGATAAACCAGGTGGAAGCACACCAGAAGATCACCCCCCCGCACAACCCCCCCTAAACCCCCATAAACCCCCATAAGCCCCCACAAACCCACACAGAAGGAGCTGGAAGTAAACAACCAAGTACAAACACAAATTCATTAAATTAAATGATTATAACAAGGATTTCAAAATGAATTTATTATGAACCAAACTGACAATTATAGAAAACATAAAATATTCAGAATATTTGAAGCAACCAGTACATTTAGTAATATCACACACATACTTCCTTTAAAAAATAGATTTTGTCTTTTTCAAAAGAAATTAGATCTTAAGTTTTGGGGCTCTGAAGAGCAACAATTTGCTGAAGATGAAAAATGTACTTTTTTATTTTAGAACCTTCTTTTTGAAATGTAAGAATGTGATTGCCTTTGCACTGTTTTTACAAACCCCTTGAGGGCAGTACATTGAATTAGGGGAAAAGACAGATAAGTGTGAGAGAGAGAGAAAGAGAAATGGAAAGAAAGACAAAGGAGGAGCAAGAGAGAGGGAGAGAGGATCCGTTGTTTGATGGTTGAATGCATGATTGGTTCACAAGCTTGTGAACAAAGAGGGCTGGACAGACACAGCAGAGCCCTGAACACTCCGTACAGAGAGGATGAAAGAGCGCAAATGCAAATGACTGCAAACCAGCAATGGAGAACACAGCCAATAATGAAGACCAGAAGTGTGTGCGTGTGTGTGTGCGTGTGTGTGAGGGAGAGAGAGAGAGAGAGAAAGAGAACAAGAGAGAAAGACTATTGGGTTTAACTATAGACATTTTTAATATTGGCCACCAGCCAGGTAAAAATCTTAATTACTCAGTGGGAGTAAGAGTGAAGTGTTCAGAAACCATGTGATCGTGCCCACTGGCCCGTCTGTGTGGTGTGGGGTGGTGTGGGGTGGTGTAGGGTGTGCTCCACTCTCATGCTCACTCACTCTGTCTCTCTCCCTCTATGGAGCATAGGTCACTTAATAAAAGCTGATTATCCAGTCTGTGTCTCCGTTAGCTCTTAACCTCCTCACCCCTCCTGTAGACTGCCAGTGGGGGGTTGAGAGGGAGGGAGAGACAGCACCAGCTGCCACCATGCTCAATGCATCGAGCCCTGGCAGCCCTCTCACTCCAGACCCCTGCTTCATCCGGCCTGCTGGGCCACAGACCGGGGGCTGTCTGCAGACACCAGCAGTCCAACCAAATCCCACCTGTCCTGCCTCTACATGTAGCATGAGCAAACACGTGCACACACACACACACACACACACACGTGCACGTTTGTCCACACACACACACACACACACGCACGTGCACGTTTGTCCACACACACACACACACGCGCATGCACATTTGTCCACATACACACACACACACGTGCACGTTTGTCCACACGCGCACACACACACACACACATGTACACGTTTGTCCACACACACACACACACACACACATACACATACTCACACGTGCACGTTTGTCCACACACACACACACACATGCACACAGGAAACCAAAAAAATTGTATGATGCAAAATGGTTAAGAGGGTGGGCTGTGTGAGTGTGTGTGAAAGTGTGTGCGCGTGTGTGTGTGTGTGTGTGTGTGTGTGTGTGCCCACATGGGAGTGCTGAAATATTATAGGATTAGTACATATGCGGTGTGTAAGGGGAGTAGAATAATAAAACTAGACCTCCATTGATTTCGCATTACCAGAGCACCTCCCAAAGGACTCATCACAGAGATGGAGAGAGAGAGGAAGGAAGGACGAGAGGCAGACGTATAGCTGAGGCAAACAGGAAGGAAGAAAGGAAGTTGTGGAACACCCGATGTCCATTTCTTATGTAGCATGCTTAAAATTCAATTATAATATAGTATAATATAATATAATATATAATATATTGTTGAAATAAAAATAAAAAGACATGTATTATACCCGGCAACATTGCATTGTATTGCTATATTGTGATATCACACACACACACACACAAACACACACACAATCTCTTTCTCTCTATTGTAAACTCTCTTTTGCACTTATTTTTGTGTGATATTTTCCTTGATGCTTTATTACATCTGGGAGGTTTGAGTGTGTGTGTGTGTGACACAGAGAGAGAGCTTTGTGTTCTGTGTGAATGAAGGTCATTTGTCATCTTCAGTACTCTGTGTATAATTGTGAAAGCCCTCTAGCCTGCTCTCTTCACAAAACTTAATTTGACCATCACTGAGGAACATTAACACTCAGCAGACACACATGCATACACACAAACACATGCTCACACTTATACACACTTGCACCTATAATCACACAACAAAACACTCTGTTCTTCTTTTCTTACTTGTGTTCTTCCTCCCTTCTCCCACTGTCCTCTCCTATACCTCCCACTTCTCTGACGTTCATTTTTTTATTTGTTCATTCATTTCCTGCCTCCCTCTCTCTCTCTCTCCATCTCTCTCCCTCTCTCTCTCTCTCTCTCTCTCTCCCTTTGTTAAATTGAAGGGTTTCGGGTATTCTGAGGCAGCTGCTTACAGCTTGTGTTTACAGTTTTCTAATACATGTGTATATGTGTGCGTGTGTGTGTGCACACGTGCCCGCATGTGTGTGTGTGTGTGTGTGTGTGTGGTGTGTGTGTGTGTGTGTGTGTGTGCACACGGTGTGTGTGTGTGTGTTTGTGTGTGTGTGTGCACGGTGTGTGTATGTGTGCGTGGTGTGTGTGTGTGTGTGTGTGTGTGTGGTGTGTGTGTGTGTGTGTACGTTAGAGGTTTTTGGTCCCCAGATGGGGGGTGACCCAGGCTCGCCTCTCCTGCTGAAGATCCACCTGTCACACACATGCCCCTCCCAATCCACTCACAGATTCACATACATCAATAAAGACAGTAGGTGACGTGTCCCCGGGCCCTAGACCCTGCCTGCAGTCTGCAGCCTATAGTACACGGTCTGCTCCTAAAATACCAGGCTCATGAGGAGAAAGGAGCGCGCTCGAAAAACCGCAGAGACAGCAGGGCCCAACGGTGGGCACAGGGGAGAGACCTTGTGGGGCGGCACTGTGGGTCACTGTTGGCTTTAGCTGTAGATTTAACATTCAGCATTTTAAATCAGAGACTTGTTATATAAGGGAATAAACGGGGTAAAATATGAAAAAGGCTCTCAAATGATAATTGTATTTGTTATATATATATATATATATATATATATATATATATATATATATATATATATATTTACGTTTTATATAATATATATACTGTTTTTTATTTAAAAGCAAAACCTGGTTAAGGAGGATGAGGTGAAGGGATGTGTGCATGACCTTCAAGTGCAGTATAGTGAGTGAGTGCTGCTGACTGACCTCCAGACGTACTAATTGGTGTGATGCAAAGATAGTAATGTAAGTGGATTAGGTGATGACTGTGTGGATGTTAAGGTGTGATTGTTATTCTATTAGACAATGTGTCATATGTTTTGGGGGTGTTTCCCGCCCCCTCCCTCAGGTGATAATTGATTCACACTGCGCTCTGCTGATTGGTGTGAGGCCCCCTATTGGTGGGGAGGGCTCAGCAGCTGCCCTTCTCTCTCCCATTCTCTCTTTCTCTCTATTTTACTCAGTCACTTTCACACACACACACACAGAGACATGCACATAGAGATATACATCCACCCATACACACACAGAAATGCACATATACAACCCCCATACACACACATTCATTTATGACACAGGATTTAAAGCACAGTTTTGTAAGAGTAAACATTCACTCATGAGTGCATATACACTGACTCCAAAAAGGTCTAACATTAAAATCACACGCACACACACACACTGACACTCATGCAGAGAGGCGGAAGTTGGCAGGGACACACATATTTGAGCAGATTGTCCTTCACAGAAGCAGAGTGTGAGGCTTAGAGGATGTGTTTGTCAGTGATAAGTGTGTGTGTGTGTGTGTGTGTGTGTGTGTATTTTCAGTTTTTATTGAGATACTAAGTTCATTGACACAACAACCTGGATCTGGATTTTTGTTGACTTTTTTGTTTTTATTTTAAAAAACAAATTGTCATTAGGAAATATATAAATTCCCAGTACTGCTTTCAGAAAAATATAGACTTTAACAACAGTCTAGTGTAACATTACAGCATAATGTCTTATTTGGAAAAGGGTTAATTCCATATATTGATCTAAATTTTCACACACAAGATTGTTTTCTTTCTGATTGTTTTCTAACTGGGACTAATGAGATTTAATCATTGTTTAATATATTGAGGTTGTCTATTACTATTTTAAGTCTATTTGCATTTTTAGGAACATCTTAATCAATTCAACCCTGCTTCTCTGCAGAAGATGTCTGAACTAATTGCACTTAATCACTTACTAATTGCTATTGGCTATAATATATTGCTCATTAACTATGCAAATTAACATGTGATGTGGCATGCAGGGTTTGATCTTCATATGGGAGACCCTACCGTCATGTCTAAAAGTGTGAGAGTGGAATTTTTCATGTTTATGCTTCTTACTTTGTATTTGTTGGTGTGTGTGTGTGTGAGTGAGTGAGTGAGAGAGAGAGAGAGTGAGCACAGTAGTTCACTCTTTACCTAATACGTGTATTTGGAGGGGTAAGGACACCTTCCACCACACACATAGTGGATAAAATCATGAGCAGCAATCGATCCTTTTTAATTGCTGAGAAATGCATTAAAATAATATAGGGGCCTGTGTCTCTGTGAGTGATGAATAGGGTGTGTTGTCTCCCTCGCATCACCAGCTCTCGCTGAGATATTGCCACTGCTGTGGGCTCACACACGTTAACTGTGATTCAATAACACAAGTAGCGTGTTAAATTCCTTTGGGGTGGGGGGGGTGTTGTTGCTGGTCTTTGGATGCAATCACCACTATTGCACCTGGACTTCATTTTTGCACCTGATCTTTGGAGCCAAGTCCTCTTTGTCTTTGTGGATTACAGACATTAGTGTCTGGATCCTCAGGACTGCTGTGGTGTCTGGGACACATTTGTGTATTTGTTTATTCTCTGCTAATCCCAACACTGTGCATATGTCTATTGTTCTATTTGTTTTTAATAATTAGTGGTTTTGAATAGATGGATGTTGAAATTAAATTTGTCATTAACTTATTTGTTTTGACATTACTTACCTCAACAATTGCTCACACATTTATTGTAATAATTTACAATTAAAGAGGCATTAATTGCTAATTATGGTGCTAATGATTTAGGCAATTAAAGTGATGAAGAACAACAGCATGTAATCGTATCATTATTTTGCACTTCCCAGGATTCCAACGTTTTCTACTAATTTGGCTAATCAATGTTAATTGATTGCCACATGGGTTAATTGCTCTAAATTAATCACATGGGGTTAGATTTGTGCTTTCTATACAGTTTTAGGAATTCACTTTCTCCAGTCAGCCATCCATATCTCCACCTAGTCATCTTACTACAAACCCAATCATCTAAATCTCTACCCATTCATCTGTCTACACATGGTGAAAATATAAGGAGTATATTCTTCTTAACAGAAAACAATAGCAAAAATTCAACATATCTTGTAATGCAATGTCATATATGCATTCATATGCATTTCATGTTTTTTTATCTTCTATATCTTTTTCATATCTATTTGTTGACCTGCATAATTTATGTATCACCTACATGTCTGCATGTCTACATGTCTGTCTTAAAATATCTTGGAGGTTATACTTTGCAAGGTCATTTTGATATCTACCACACAGGGAAAAAACAGTATTGTGAAGCCATAAACATGGTTTTACTTTATGAACTGGGAAGCGCTATATACCAGACGGGATATCTCTGCTCTGCGGTAGCCCTCAAGAGGGCTGGCGTGCAGGTCTACTTTCCTGCTTATGTCCCGACAGAGTCCTGGTGGAGCATTGCCCCCATCTGTCCGTAACTGCCCCTCTCTCCCTCTCCATTGAACCCCCCTCTCTGAGCTGATCCTGCCTCTCAATCTCTCTCACCTTTGCTTCTCTTATGGTGAACAACTCCTGGGGCCAAGATTCTAGTGACTTGTGTATGTCTGTGCATGCTTGTGCAAACAAATGTGTGTGTGTGTGTGTGTGTGCACGCGTCTGCATTCAACACATTTATTTCTTGATATTTTGATGACAAATGTTGATGATGGATAGCTTTTGGAAAGCCCATGAAATATCTGTATTATTGAAGAATGCCTCTGTGTGTGTGTGTGTGTGTGTTAGTGTGTGCTAGTCTTTGATAATTTGATGGTAAAGAGGCAGTGATGAATGGTTTTAATGTACTGTGGGTCATCAAACTTCAAACTCACAGCGAGAGAGAGAAGGAGAGAGAGGAGTCAGTGTGTGGAGGAGGGGAGAGAGAATGGAGTGGGGAAGAGATGTCAAAGCCCCACTGAAAGCACCTGAAACCCCAGACAGGCTGGAATAAAGCTTCCCAAAAACACACAGTGATGCACCATTTTCCAGTAGAAGTTGTACTTTACTTGACCGCGTGTTTCTGCCACGATACAGGCCACACATTCAAACTAATATCATTTATTAGTACTGCATTAAATGCCTTTATATCTATCGTGCTTGGAAAAAAAACTCAAGATGTTTTACCTGCAGTTATGTCAAAAACTCATAAATTAGCCAGTGTTCATGAACTTTGTAACATAATGCCTTTTTTAAAAATCAGCGTATAGAAAAATAACAATAAAAGGTCATGTGCATATAGAACATATCACAGGCACCAGAGGACGGCACAAATTCCACAGATGCTACTGCTCATGGGCTCAGGTTGATTACGGGTTGCAGAGTTTGCTCTTTCAGTATGGCAATAGTCCTGCCTCATGTGCTAATTTGCTATGATGTGAAATCTAACCTTGTAGAGCACATATGTACAGTATGCATTTTATGTACAGTATCAGTCAAAGGTTTAGACACACCTGTCAGCTTTTATGTGAGAACGTCTTCGGGACTGATACGTTTATGTTTTTATCTGCATATGTGAGAACATCTTCAGGACTGATATAGGAGGATCCCAGGTGTCTGCCTCATGAAGCCGGTTCAGAGAACACCACGTAAAGTATAACAAGGTTACTTTGAAGAATCTAAAATCTAAGATAGTCAATTTTTGCTAATCACAGTATATTCACATATAATCACATAAAGCAATTTCCCCCTGGGATCAATAACGTATTTCTGAATGTTTTTTACATTTTACATGTTTTTTTTATGTAGAAAACAGTAAAAATTAACAAGCGTGTCCAAACGTTTGACTGGTATGGTATATGTATGAATTAATGTATACTCTGTGGCCCCTGGGCTGACCTCTAGAGGGCGCAGCAGGACAAATACCATGTGCCCTCTGTTTGGGTTCTTTATCACTGTAGCCTACAAGAGCCAGAGTGTATTTCACTTGTCAGCTAGTTGTTTCCTTTCCTGTGTGAGTGGTAGTGTCCCAAACCCTCTGCTTATCCTCCCATCTGAGCCAGAGAACTTCCAGGTCTTCGTCAGCTCAGTAGACACGTCTCTCTAGACTGTGACTCATTTGAGCCCTCTATCAAAGATAACATAAGGGTGAATTAATCTCAGCTTGATCAGTTTGAATCAGCTATTATATATTAAATTACCGGTCTCTGTTACCTTCTGTTGCAGAAGGTCTTGTGCTAAGAGGTGTGGCCAAGCTTGGATCAGCGGTGATTTAAGGAGAGAGAAAGAGCACCAAGCCTTTTCCTACATTTTATGAACTGAGAGAGAGAGAGAGAGAGAGAGAGAGAGAGAGAGAATGAACAATGTTGGGGACAAAGAGAAAGTTGTGAGGGGCGACACCTCAACACCATTTTTTTTGATAAACCGTACTCTCAAAAATATAATTTGTTATGCTCTCAAACCCATTATTTGGTGGGTTTTTTTATTCACTGTATTTGTATTGTCACAGATTGCAGTGCAATAGTCCAGTACCTGTTGTGGCCATTGGACAGAACAGTAACTGTGGCGACAGTTGTCCCAGTGTTAGGGGCCTTCCTCCCTCCGTTCATGTCTTGTAGCATCACGCACGTCCTGGGCATAAGCTCCAACCCCCCATCGGCAGAGGTGTGTCCATACATTAACCCCACCTCCACCGCTGCAGGTGGTGTCCCTGACGGCGTTTTAACAACCCTCGCTCCACAAAGAAGCCTGCCGTAAGCAGATCGAAAGTCCCTATTCAGTGCTGCATACAGGAAAGGGTTTAGCGCCGAATTAGCATAGCCCAGCCACAACACCACTGAGTACGCTGTCTTTGGAATATTCTTCTCCTTTCGTATCCCCATAATTGTAAAAAATGTGAAATATGGAAACCAGCAGATCACGAAAGCACCGAGCACCACGGCTAGTGTCACGGTGGCTTTGTGCTCGCGCAGAGCTAGCGCTGTCACCGCTGGCAACGACGGCGAAAAGGTACCTCGGTACGTGGAGATAATGCGCTTTGCTTGCGCCCGTGCAATGCGAAATATTCGATAGTAGGTCCAACACATGGCCACTAGAGGGAGGTAAAATGTGGTGAGGGCATCGACTAGCACATACGTGGGGCTTAGCTCAAAGCGACAGGCTCTGACTGGGTCATCGTCTCCATGATTCTGGACTGTTTGGTCCAATGTATTCCAGCCCAGGTGAATTGGAATGAAGGACACTCCCACAGAAACTAGCCAGATGGCAGTTAGTGAGATGGCGACGCGCCAAGGTGATACTAGGGCGGAGTAGCGCAAAGGGGCGGTGACTGCAAAATAGCGGTCCACACTAATGGCCAGAAGGTTAAGAATGGAGGCGGTGCTTAACATGACGTCCAGTGAGATGTAAATGTTGCAGAAGTGTGCCCCTAGTGGCCAATCTTCTGTAACCTCATAAAGGGTTGAAAACGGTAGAACGAGGATGCCCAGCAACAGGTCGGTAACGGCAAGTGACACGATGAAGCAGTTTGTGACACTTCTCAGACGTCTGGTGGCACAGACGGCCAGACACACCAGTACATTTCCAAACACCGTGAGTACGATGAAGAGACTCAGAGTCATACCCAGCCCTACTTTATACAACATTCTAACACTGTTTGTGTGTGTGTGTGTGTGTGTGTGTGTGTGTGTGTGGATGAGAGAGAGTCTGGGAGTGTATTCTAATGTGAGTGGTCGATCGGTTTTAGATGCATGTCTGTTCCATTAAACATAACAGCTCGTGCACACCAAGAGCTCATTCACAGTAATGACGCAGTGCCATATATAGCCCGCGCGTGTGCGAGTTATACAGATATCCAGTTGGTACAGACAGTATGTCAAGGGTAATCCATCCCATATAGGTTTTGGTTTGAGTTACTTCTTAAAAATAAACGAGAATGCAGTATTTGTCTTTTCACGGATGAGTCCAGTATCTGAGAATTCATATTTGCCATCAGTGGATTTAGGTCCATCAGGCAGATTGGACTCTGCTGCCCTCTTCTGGTAATTGCTGGTCAATGCACCCAACTTTTCAGGTCGTTTCTGCTGATAAGAAAAGAGAACATATTTAACGTCATTAGCCAGTCATACCAGGTCTGATGTAAATCAGCTGTGGGAGACGTTTGTAAGAAGAACAAATAACACTTGGTAAGTTCTGTATTTGTGAAAGGGCAGAAGTTTACTTCCATTTGATTATACCGATGGTACATGTAAAGGTGGAGAATAGAGAAATATTGTAGCCTGATAACTGATAAACTGAAAGCGTGTATTTATGTGCATAGAAAGAGGAACATTTCGTTACAGTGTGTGAAAGGTCAGGTCACTGAGGTTGTTTGCATCCAGTCTAGATGATTTAATGGAAGTTTGGCTACAGAACTGAAGTTTTAAGGCTGATAATTTTGGCCTAATCACTCTGTTAGTTTCCAACACCCATTACAAGCAGTGATAGAGAGTGAACAAGAAGCAGAGTATTTGTAGAGCGTGTGTAGTGGGGGCATGTGTGAAGCACAGAAAACAATACAGTGGTCACAGAACACCTTTGCCAGTGCGAAATCAGAGAGACGATATCAGCATCAAAGAGCAGAGCAGGCACACCGGTCTCACATCCACACATTACTCTCAATCTATTCACTGTTCAAAGCTCTCTTTACGCCCCCCCCCCCCTTCTTTCACACACACACAGACCACAGATGTCACTCTATTTCGCTGTCTATCACAATGGAAAATCCTTAATATTCTTTCAAGATGGGAATTAATCTATCACACACACATACACAGTCACACACACACACGGCTTTGGTTTGTACCCAGTAAGCCCTTGCCATATCTGGGCAGCCCCCTATCCTCTTCTCCCCTATATAGAACTTTTCCCAAACCCTCTGAGCATTGGAGAGAGAGAAAGGCGGGAGAGAGAGAGAGAGAGAGAGAGGGAGGGAGGGAGAGGTGGGGGGGTCAGAGTGAAATTTTTTGACAGATTCTTTCTGTGTTTGTGTTTTACGATCATGTGATTTCCTAAGAGGCACATTTGAAGCATGTCTTCAAAGGAGCATGATTGAGCTGCACAATCTGATGTTTGATCAGCCTCATCAGACACAGGCAGCCTGTGCCCTGTGCTCTCTTACACCTGCTTTGACCATGCCACTCCTGCTCCTGCTAATCACAGACACCTTCCAGAATCAGCTGCAGGACCTTAATGCACTCAGCGTCCCCTCAGCAACTCCCTCCAGGAGACGGGCACATGCACCATCGCTGACAGACGGCCATCTCCTGTTGTGTGAGGGTGCGGGAATGGGAGTGGAGCGCATGGCTTTGCTTAAGTTTGAGCTGAGAGTTTCTTCTAAGCTAAAACAGCTCAAGAATTCCTCCTTTCTCATGGGGGTGGTGGGGAGGGGTCTAGAGAGATGACATCATTGCCAGGGGGCTGCAGAGAGCCAGCACGCTTGGCCCCGCCCACTGCAGTGCTTCAATTCTCTCGGGGTGTCACCAGCTGAGGGTTTTTTTATGTTTGGAAATATATCTCGGTGCTATGGGAATCACTGTAATAAATGATTCACAAGGGGTATGAGAATTAAAGGGTTCCTTAAAGGAATACCTTGGGGAATAAGAACATCTGTCATTTACTTCTACAGTAACAAGGCAAATGTATTGAAGCCTATCACCGCATATTAGCAACATGCCTGCAGATGTTAGTCTCATGAGCACACAAAACACATATGTGCTGAGCCACTACATTTGAGATATAGCAATTTCTATTTTTCTGTTTCTGTTTTTCCCAGACCCAAATACCCAAGTGCTCTCTCCTTCTCTGTCTCTCCCTTGGGTCATGATAAATCCACGTGCTCTAAAAATCTTTGAACTTCAGCCAGTTACTGCAGTATTTCATCATCTCTGATCCACATACTCAATGCCCCAAACATGTCCACCTTTTTTGCTGTAGAGATTGGTGATATGAATTCATCTGTGAAATTTGTCACCCATCTGTGCTGGCTTAGGCAGATCACTAAGTGGTTTTAGAAGAGCGAGTGTGTATTTGAGCAGTACACCACGTCTCATAATGACAGTCAAAATGGTCATAAAACGGCCTGGTATTATAATTTGGCTTCATAGATCACAGGCAGTCCGGATGCATATTTGTTTGCTACCTATCTGATCTAGATATGATCTGAACAGAAATCTAAACATATCTGATCACATTTATCACAGTTCCATTCACATTAGTTCATGACCTAGCAGGTTGTCTTTGCATACAAATTACATCAAGGTAAAAAATGGGCTTGCAAAACAAATCTAATTTCAACTTGCTGTCCACATGAAAGGGATGTCGGACCATCAGATATCTCTACCATCTATAAATATATAAATCTGAACATTTAAGTCGATTTTCTGAAATCAGATTTGTACAGTGATTATTCATTTCAGCAAATGACAGGAGGCCAGATGTCCGCGTGAAAAGCCCTGCCTCACTTCCTATCAGCTGAGTAGCTGGATTGGGTAGATAAATTGGGTAGACGGACACCTTCTGATGTAAGCTTGGCCTCAAGACCTTAAAGTGCTCGGGCTAAAAATGTCAAGCACCTACACGAGGAAAAATGCAAGACGAGGGAAAAACTCCACATCGGGTACAATCGTAAGTAGATGCAATCACGGCCAGCCACTCTGAGCTGTAATACTGTAGCATTTTCATGAATGTGGCCCCAAGTATATCTGGTGGGCGGAGAAGAAACTCCACACAGGCAACCGGCTACGGTGATCAGCACTGCTCTTCAACTGATTGCAGATCATTTAGGTTGATAATATCACTGCTGTGTTCATCAGTATGTCAAACCCTGGCACCTGTGTCTAATTCCACACTGTAGTGCAACAACGGACATTACGAACTGCTCGCGATGAGGGTGAAAAAGTAAAGTGGAAAGGAAGCTGACATCATGGCGCTTAGCAACAGTAGCGGCAGGTAGAACGTGCAGTCTGGAAACTGAAAAATAAGCACCTGCCTCCAGAGGTGATTTGCTAAAAATGGGTCATGCCACTATTATCTGTACAATATCTTTGCTACGTGTGTGCAGGAGTGGAAGGCTGAGGTTTCTGTGTGCAAAGCTGTCCGGGTCGGCATGACTGCAGCTCCTAGGCAGGCTGAGCCGGCTGCGCTTAGCCCCACAAGTCTGATGGCTCAGTGGTGCGATCTTACTGCTGACCTAGTTATTGTAGTTATGTATATCCATGTCTACAGCTGCAGTTGGGACCGTTCTGCCAGTCAGGTGGACCTTCGAGGGCTTTGTGGCAGCATGATTCTGAGTAACAGCGTCTTCTGTGGTCAGTGTACACACATGTGTGACTGTGGAATGATACTCAGATGAAACATACAAAGCAATAATGCATATCCTTCACACACACACACACACACACACACACACACACACACACACTACATTACGTTCTTTATTTTCTCTTTCTGCTCTATTTCACTTACATGCTGTCAGACAAACAAAGCTGTCAGATTAACTTACTATCCAGAGTTTCTCACTTCATGCAAGCAGACACATGCAGAATAACAACCTATATTTTCCCATTTCCAAGTTTGCACGTACACACACGCACTGTTCAGTTGACTGAAAGAGGAACAATAATGTTTCACACCTCTCATCTGTCTCTTCATTTTTAGCAGTGTCTTAAATGACAGTTTTCCCTTTCAACAGCACTTTGAGAAACAATGTTAAAAATACACAGCAAACCTAAAATAGCCTAAAGTACACAACACACACATACAGACACAACAAATCCAGCAAATCCTTACTCAAGAAATTTCTCCAGAGTGAGTTGCTAGATCTGATTAATCTGTAAACAGTTGGCGTAGCTATAGAGATTCAACTCCTGGAGGCAAATTGCATTTTCCTCAATTTCTGTTATCTAATATTTCTCTGAATAACGAATCCAACCGTACTAATAGAGACATTTGTTCAGAACGCTCCCTGTTCTGCAGCACCACAGACTTACCCACGCTGACCTCCACTTTCATGACCCTGCTGTTCTCTCTTTCCTTCTCTCACTCTCCCCTTGCCTCTCTCTCTCTCACTCCCTTAGCACACGCCGTCTTTCCACCAATCACATGGCTGAATGGCTTCCTTTCAAGTAGGTGTGTATGTCTTTTTACTGCATGTGTGTGTGTGAATGTGTGTGTGTGCGTTTGCGTGTGGAAGTAAGGGAGTGTGGTGCAGGGTGCTGTGTGTGTGTGTGTGTGTGTGTGTGTGTGTGAGAGAGAGAGAGAGTTTACCAGAACGGCTATCTGCCCTCCATTAGGAGTCTCCAACACCATGCACCTTCTCAGTGTGCTTCCAGCTCACACTGGGTTGTTTACCCTAGCAATAGAAAGATCGTTACTTGAAAAATAACACATTGACTATCTGATGTAAAAATGAAAAATGTAAAGCCATCTGATAGTTATGTTGTTAATGCAATGATTCTGCTAAATAAATAAACAAAACAAACACTTACGATAGATAGATAGATAGATACATACATACATACATACCACTTTAAAACGGAATGTCCTATATAGACCACTGGTCTATAGTGTAGATGGGAAGCCTTACATGGGACTCACGTACACACTCCACACACACACAGTCCACTGTTCACACAGCCCCTCCTACTTTTCTCCTTGCAGCACTGGCCTCCTGTTCTGCTGATATCACTGATGTTTATCACTGTCAAACATGCGCTCAAGCTCTTGGGTCACTTTGTGCTAGCAAAAATTAATGTGTGTGGTTAGAAATGCGTCAGCATAGAAATATAATGATAAACAATGATAAAATGTCTGGAAACATGAGTTTCCTGAAATGCTAGTTGTTACATATTACTTTAGGTGGTATTTTGGTTAGGCAGATCACTTTTACTGGAACACTTTAAAAGGCAAATGTATGATCTTATTCAGACAGGGGAAATGTAAACAAACATACTGTACATACATGTATCTACATTCTGTGACTCTGGACACATCTAGAAGCTTTAGTCAGATTGTCTGTTTTAGAGCCTTTTTATCAGAAACCTCTGATCACAACCTGCAATAAAAAAATAAAAACCACATCAGAACAACAACCTCCATTTCCTTGAAATGCCATTGAATAAAATGTTTAGCAATGAAATATGATAGTGTTTTATTGTGAAATTAACAGTGTAATTATTTCAGATATAATTATGTATGAAAGAAAGTTTAGCCATTAAAGAAACTGTCTTACTATTAATTGGGATAGTTAATTGGGTTACACTATCTTCAAAATCGCCCTGCTTTGGACACAGGGTGGCGTGTCCTGGGTCCTCATCCTGTCTCTCCTCCTCCAAGCCTCCCCAGACTCAGAGAGGGCGACCTTGGCCTGGGAATGGCGGTGGTTCCAATCCTGGCCAGACTGTGAATCTTCCTCGGACTCTGGACGGGACGAGAGCGTGGCAGACAAACATAGCACAGACATTAACACACGAACACAGAACACGGAACACGGAACGAGCAAAGAACACGACGCAGACTTAAATACACAGATGCTAACAAGACACAAGTATAACGGTAAGACAAGAGACAGGTGTAACACACACATGGGTGAACATACAGGCTAACAAGCACGCAGACAAATGCATCCCAAACACCAGCCCAAGGAAGGAGCTGAACGTGGCATTCAACATAAATACTCTGTGTTATTCAATACTTTCAACTGCACTCCAGTTATGACAGAACACAGTTCCAGGATTAAGGGCCTAACTGAGGGCCCCAACAATAGCAACTGGTTGGCAGTCGTGGGGCTTAATCCTTCTGATTATGAGCCATGTGCCTCAATCACTGAGCATCCACTGCCCCACTGTACAGTATACTACACACTTCCTAGTAATTGTTCATATAACACTATCTTCAATATTTTTAATGATGAAAAAGATCCTGAAAATAAATGCATGCTTCTTAAAAGTATGTATGACATCATACAGTATGATGCTTCATCTTGATGGTTAAGAGTAATAAAACAGAGCTGGCTCTAGATAGTAATGGAACAAAGCTGCCTCCAGATAGCAGATTGCGTAAATATTCATTAAACAATCAAAGTTTCCGAGTGCAAACTGATATTTCAGAATTACTCAATATAGTTATCAGATGAACATAAAATGCACTCTAACCGTTACAGGTGAACTTAATGTGACGTTCTCTAAACAAGGAGGTTAGCAGCAAAAGTAATTCTGCTGTTCACATTTTGACAAACCAAGATGATATCTAACAGTTCATTAACAGTACCTTGCCATTGCGAGGCTTCAAACAGGAAGTTCTCAGATGGAAGTGGCCACTGAGCTTAGAGTGTCACAGAGTGTCATCAGCAGGTTGCAACAGAGATAAAGAGAGACCAGAAGAGTCCCAGAAAGGCATAGAAGTGGACGACCTTTGGCCACATACAGAACTACCCAACACTTTGTGACAAGTACATACTACTTGAATAACATTATTAATCATTAGTCATTGTTCCTCTGCATGGACAACACAGGCCTAATTTCATCTTCATGGACCACAGTGCTCCAGCTCATTGAGGTATCATCATTAGGGAGCGGCTGCTGGAGACTGGGGCACCTCACATGGAGTAGACTGAGCTTTCTCCAGACCTGAATCCCATAGAAAACCTGTGGGATCAGCTGAGTCGCCGTGTGGAGGCTCGTAACTCTGTAGCCCAGAACCTCACTGACCTGAGGGCCCTTCAGGAAGAGAGGGACGCCTGAGCAGATAATGTGTCGACTTGTGAACAGCACGAGACGTCGTTGTCAAGCTGCAATTCATGCTCAACAGGATGACGAGTTATTGAGATGCTGGCACTTTTTGTTGGACTAGACACACAACTGTTGTTGGCTTTTGTTTCAATTAATTCTTTGAGATGAGGAAATCACCTTTTGCATGTTTCTGCATAAATGCTCTACTTTCACGAAATAATATCACTGTAGCATGAACATTTTAAATTTTCCATAAATTTCTGATGGCTATTTCCAGCAGGATAACGCGCCATGTCATAAAGCGCGAATCATCTCAGACTGGTTTCTTGAACACGACAATGAGTTCGCTGTACTCGAATGGCCTCCACAGTCACCAGATCTCAAGCCAATAGAGCACCTTTGGGATGTGGTGGAAAGGGAGATTCACATCATGGATGTGCAGTCGACAGATCTGCAGCAACTGCGTGATGCTATCATGTCAATATAGACCAGCCTCTCTGATGAATGTTTTCAGTACCTTGTAGAATCTGTGCCAAAGGATTAAGGCAGTTGTGAAGGCAAAAGGGGGTCCAACCCGGTACTAGCAAGTACACCTTATAATGTGGCTGGTGAGTGTATGTTGCATATGTTGTGTGTATGAAGGTGTGCAGTGTGTATGACAACAACTCCTTAGGTATGTGTCTGTGTGTGTGTGGAGTGTGTATGAGATAGATATATTTATTTGTGTGTGTGTGTGTGTGGATGTGTGAGAGATGTATGTGTGTGTGTGTGTGTGTGTGTGGGTATAAGAGAGATATATGTATGTGAGTGTCTGTGTGGAGTGTGGGTGAAAGAGATGTTTGTGTGTGTGTGTGTGTGTGTGTGTGTGTGTGTGATTTCTAGTAATGGCATAATGGGGGTACAAGTGTGTTAGTACTCTGGTGACGTATTTTGCAGTCCTTTGGCTGGGTTTTGTTGGGAAGTGTAGTCCCATGAGTTGGACTGTGTGACAGTCATTAGCTATATTTAATCATAATACTGGGAGGATAAGATATCATTTTCCTAAATAGATGCATGGCCCACAGAAGGGGGAAAAAGACGGCATTGAGTCCTGATGGCAGAAGATATTATATGCTGGTTATGTGGCAGAGGCTGGATAGAACTGTAGCTCCATGACCCAATGGTCCTCTAACTCTTCAACAAGGATAATGTTCCTTCCCTATAATAATGTCAGACTTGGTGTCCCTAGAATGGTCTCAGAGAGCCACTTCTTCCGGGATGGGTTAGGATCCAGTGGCTATTTTGGAATATGGAGTCATACGAAACATAGAATATTTGTGCATTCTTGGATATAGGTCTATTCATGAATTCAAAAAGGAGAGTTCATGGTTAGGAAAGTGCCATGGTAAATAAGAAAGACCATAAACAGGGCCATGTAGTGGATGCCATAATTCATCATACCAAGTCCCTTAATGGATCTGTTAGGCAGGTTTCCTCAAACCTGTGGAAGAAGGGTCACTCCTGGGGGTCATGGTCCGTGGGTCACCCAGCGGAGGGGTGTCCAGAGTGAAGATTAAGGGGCATTAAGGGGCATTAAGGGGCATTCTCCACTACACAGGTATGAAAGAAGTTATGTGGTTGTTCCATAAACAAACGTATTGGCTCAACATAAACATGAACATGGGTCCTGCAGTAAAGCCAGTAACTAAATGGTGCTTATTACATTCACCATATGAGCAAAGCTGTCAAAACCATCAAAAGTAACCATAATAATCTAAAGGTTTACTGATAAATGGAGTGATTCAGATCATGCTACATGCTACTGAACCAGTAACTCTTTAGGGAGCTCTTGCCACGGTATCTGAAAGTGATGTTCCAGTTCCACTACCGAAAAGGGGAACTTGCACTGAAAAGTGGAACTGCGTCCTGAGCCACATCTTTAGAACGGTCCAGGGTCGTAGAGTGAGGACAATCAGAAAGAGACACATAACCAATATGAAAAGACATGGCAAAACACGAGAAACACGACAGGCCTAAACAACAGCGAAAGCTAAATGCAACACAGAGGCTAGAAAACACACGGGTCTATGTAGAATCCAGGGCTCAGATAAACTCACGGAGGCTAGGAAACAATAACCAGCGACAACGAACTGAAAATGTAGGGTATAAATACACAAGCTAATATGAAGTAAACAAGGCACAGTTGAAATCAGTCAACTGAAACCAAAACAGAAGCACATAGTGAATGAAAACAAGGACATAATTGACAGATAGGGGAGGGGCCATATGTGGCTGAGAGGTCAAGTCAGGCTACTCACAACTTATCAACTATAAATGCTACAACTTTCCCACTCACACCAAAGGACATTTACTTGCTCTTGTCTGCACTTCACCTGGCATTCTTCCTTTTAATGTGTTCTATTTATTTGTTTATGTCTGATTACAAGGCTGTTCTATCTGATTCACCAATCTGTCATAGCTCACATAGGCAAATGTCTGTACCATAACATCACTTTTATGAATGTTAGAAACATTCACCTTCGTGTTTTAATGGATATGCTGAAACAGGATCCTATTTCAGAAACAATGTCATCTCTTCAGGACTTGGTCACACATTCTAATGATACTGTATCTGCTGCCTTAAATCGTCTTGCACCTCCCAAAACACAAGCTGTGAGATTCTGTTCTTGTTCCCCTTGGTTTACTCTCCAGTTGTGCTGTATGAAAGTTGTCAGGAGTCACCATGAATGTTGCGGTAAGAAAGTACGACTGGCAGGTCCTCAGTCCGTTACTCTGTGTTATCTATATGTGCTGAGCCTCCACACATTGTCATCTCCTGCCTTGGTGGAGTTCTTGGCAAACATCAAGTCTTGGATGACAGAGAATTTCTCAAAACTGAATAATGATAAATCAGAAACTATAGTAAACAGCCTAAAAATCTCAGATTTCACCACTTTTTCATAACTTTGATGTTATTTTAGACCCCATACTATACTTTGATTGCCATATTAGAAATGTTGCTACGGTTGCTTTCTTTCAGTGCTGTTCTTTATGGGTTCTCTGCCTCTGGTCATTAGAGGTTGCAGCTTGAGTAGAACTCATGATCATTTTGGGCTTCTGATGCTAACTTTATTGCTCCTTCTTCTAGGATCCACACCATGGGTGATGGTGCTTTGGGGATTAGTTATCTAATTTACTTTTATGTCTAAACTCTGCCTGCATATTTTACCTTGTCCTGTATTAAGTCATTCTCTCTGGAATTGATTGTGTTCTTATACACAGCAAAAACAAAGAGTGTTAAATTTTCAGAGTTAAACGTTTCCGAGTTGATTTTCACTCCCAAAGAGTAATTTTAACACTTTTAGATGTAAATGATGTTCAGTGTAGGAGTTATCTGACAGAGTTGATCAAATCAGTGTTAATCCAACTAAATGACTCCCGCAGAGATGTCATTAAACCCCGCCCACGCAATTCACTTCGGCTGGAGTAAATCGGCGCCATTTTTCTCTTGGCGAAAGATGTACATGGTGAGTGTTATACAGTCTTGCTGAAAACGGTTTAATTTGATTATGTGAAATGCATTATGTCCAATAAAACGCCCCCGGAGAGTATATACTTAGAAAACCTTGATGCCAGGGACCGAATAGCAAACGTGTTGAGGTGATTAGCACAGTTAATGTTAGCATACCTAAACTAGCTAAGTTAGCAAACTGGTAGCGATAGCCAGCTAACTCTCCATAATTTGACAATGAGGATTAAAAGCAATGCGTAGTTATATCAAAACAATACTGGTCTTCAAACTAAGACCAACGTCTGTTTTTATACGCTAGTGTATAATTCCAGTTTAAAATGGTGCAGCAGTTCTTGGCGCCAGGATGGAACTGCACCGCAGTTTATGGTGGAACGGGGAAAAACGAAATTGGTGAACGTCAATTTCTGAAAGTTACCAGCATTAAAAGGATAGTAATGTGATTTCGATAGCCTAACCACTGTATCAAGGTGTATGCAGTAGTATTGTTAAGCAAGGTTATGTGTTGTGTGTTTCACAATGAATGCGTGTGTGTATTTTAGGTGCAGGTGTTTCTCCCCTGAGATGGAAGGCAGTACTCCTGGACCTTGAGGGATCTCCTAAGTAGGTAGAAGCCCCCTGATGTTATGGGGTAACCGTGTCTTGATGATCCCCCATGAGAGGTGAGAACTGCCCTTATGTTCGAGGACTAGTTGTGTTGACTAGTATGTACCAGTTCACTTCTGGTTATTGTATCCTTTATTTGGATTATGCCACGGGTTTTGCGTTGGTGCACTTTATTCATTAAATCCTACGTTTTAAACGAGAGTTTTAAGACGTGATCGCGTCCTTTTACTTGTACTCCATTGCTGGTCACATCTGACCTTCATTTCTACAATGGTTTTAATATTCAAAGTGCATACAGTGTTAGAAGGTCCAATGCACAACCTTTCATCTCTTTCACAATGTTTTAGTTAAACTTTGAAGGACATCAAGAGGAAAAAAAGCAAAGAAAATGTACAGGAATATATTATTCTAATTTGAACATTTTAATAGTGTTAATATCTATTTAGGGAGTGAAACTAACACTACTGAAATAGTAAAAAAAAAATACTCAATGAAATGTTATTTTTTAAATCCCATAGTGTTACTTTAACTCTGTTTTGAGAGGTAAAGTAACTCACCAAGTGTTAAATGTTTTAACTATTGTAAAGGTGTTTAACTCTGCGGAGTGTGGAGCTATATAAACACTCAAAGTGTTAAAATTAACTCCCGAGTTAATTCAACACTGGACTTTTTGCTGTGTACTGTTCTTTGTGCTTGCTGCTGTTCTACTGGTTTATCACTGTTCATGGAACTTCAGTATCCTGAAAGGCACTTATGAATAAGCAATAATAATCATCATTATTATTATTAGAAGTAGTTGTATTTTGCTGTAGAATCCACACAGAGTTTTAATAAACGAGGCCCAAGGTGGGTAGGATCAGAATCCAGTGCCATAGAGATGGCGTCTTCAGTTGGCCTGCTCAGTATACATACAGTAACGGCGAGGTGAGGCAGAATGATGAGGCGGTGCACTTTCAACACGGCGTTTATTCTTATTATAGCGCATGCAGGCGCACGCTAAACACACACAAGACCACCATGGGACATTGCGTAAACACACATATAGATGAACTAAACGAGACCCAAGTGATGACGGGACGAGCTACAGGTGAGACGACCGAACACGCGCACTTTGAGCCACACCCAAGTAAAATGCACATATGGACGTAAGCAGACATAGACCACACCTACACATGCACAAGGGGGAGGGGCCCGGGGCTGTAACGTGACACCAATGAGAATCCTGTGCCAGAGACAGGTGACCAGCTTTTCCAATGATCTCATTCCATTATGATGAATGAGAGGCACGTGTCTTTCAGGCTTGCTGCAGAGGCTGCTGTGTGGTTGGCATGTGGGGACCATGATGGTTCACAATGTCACTGAAGACCTCAGACAGCTGCCATGCTCTTAGGACCTGTCCAGGTACCCCACCAGTCTGGTTCTGTGTGCAGAACTGACATCAGAGATGGAGAGGAAACTGGGCTGAAGTTCAATTCTGACAACACAGTCCGTGTTATCTTAGTCAAAATGAACATAAAGGTTGTTGAATGTGATATTCGGCTTTGGAGTCAGATATGGCTTAAAATACCTGTCCACAAACATTATATTTTTATATAAGTGCTAATCAATACACTTTTAATTTGGGATGATGGCACTTAGCATACGTTCTTATACAGAAAGACATATTTATCATTACACAGTACATGGGAATCAAACCCATGACCTTTTGGTCCCACGACTGAGCTGCTATGATTGTGTTTGGCTTTCCTGTTGGCTTTGTTCACACTGACCCTTACTGAGCTGTAGGCCATGATGCCACCTGATTTGAAAGCAGCAAATGCATGACTTTAATAATACATGCCAGAACTGAAGAATGAAAACCAGAGTGAGGACGGGCTGTGTCTTCTGTTGTCATCAGATCTGAAAGCACCACTGTCAGTGAAACACTGCAGAAAAATGATCATTGTGGATTCAGGAGTTGGCCCAGAGATGGAGCAAAAAACTTTCTCTGTAAGATTGTGCAAAGCAGTGCAATAAATACAAGAGTAGATTTTCGTAGACCAATGTGTCTGTGTGTCTTAGTGCATCCCATAGACACAAGACCAAAAGGTTTTCCTTTCTTTAATGTCTGGGATATGGCTACTGCGAATGCCTGGCACCAATATAAAATTTTAGGAATGGAAAAGAAGGTTTTTCTGCATTTCAAAGCCATCTGTAGCTTGTACGTTAATTAATTCCCATTCTGTGGAGACACACAAATACACCTAGTGGGACGCCGACTCCTTTGAAGTGCAGAGCAGTGTCTGAGGGACACCCGGAGGTCAGGTTTAGTCCTGGATATCACTGGGCCAAGCACACTGAAGTTGAGTAGCACTGTGCACATAAAGAACTAAAACATTTGGCCCTCAGAATGCAAAGCAGTGTCAAGAGCCTTTAGCCTTAGGTGGCTATAGCAGTGTCTAGACCTTTTTGCCTTGTCTGGAGCATGTTTAGAATCACCCCCTGGTTGTTTAGATCAGCGTGTAGATCCTTTTGCCCAGGTGTCTATAGTAGGGTCTACAGCCTTTTACCCTGGTTTACTACAAACATAATATTTTTTATATCATACAATGTTTTTACCTTTTCAAACAATGGACTAATTATTCAGTCTATTATGTGCTGTTAAATACAATTGGATGCTGTCCTGCACTTATACTTTATAATGCTTTCAGATAAAAGAAAAAATAGAATAGTTTTGTAAAAATATATTAAATCAATTAATATAATTCTGAAATAAACGCATAAGAGTTATTTTTCCATGTGTATTTTACTCGGGGATATGGAGTTTATTTGGAAATTATATGTTTAATGACAGTGCTTTACTGACATCTAGTGGCCAATATCTAAAACGTTACTTTATCTGGTGAGTGTTCCAGAAAGCGGGTTTAGTGAGTTTAGGCGTTGAACTAACTTGACCAGACTCGCCTCTAATGTTCGGTTCCAGAACAGCCAGTTAAAAGCCAGCTGCAATGATGGCAGTGATGAAACAAAATGGTTACTCAAAGCTACTTAATTTGCGGTAAAAGTGATGGTCTTATAGTTGAGCTTAACACTAGGTTAAATAAAGAAACGTTATGCCAGTGATGTCTCTTAAGGGCTTCAACATCTCTGCCATGGTTGGTGTTCTTCCTTTGGGTCAGTAAATGGCGTGGCATGGTTGTGGTAAACCACACATCTACGAGTTTAATACTTTTATTCCGTTACATTTTTATGTGCTGCGTC
Organism: Brachyhypopomus occidentalis; assembly: GCA_020368025.1. Lineage (NCBI taxonomy): Eukaryota > Metazoa > Chordata > Actinopteri > Gymnotiformes > Hypopomidae > Brachyhypopomus > Brachyhypopomus occidentalis. Next base: position 2,236,831 of record JAGXOD010000004.1, on the reverse strand, counting down.
GTTACTCGTTACAATTGGTACGAATCATTTCAATCCCGTGTTACTAGCGCCAGAGCAGTAGATGGCGCTGTCACCGGGTTTTATGAAGCAGCTTCAATTGAGCAGAACAAGCCATCAAGCTAGTTACTTTCACTCTTTTAGGTTTTGTATACAAAGTTAAGCTCAGTGTTTTAAGGTGCTCTTCTCACTTCTTGTCACATATGAAACGCTTATATGTGGCATGTTGCAAAACATGTTGAATACTTTTGTACTTCCACTTAAGTATGGTGCTCAAACACTTCTACTCAAGTAACTTTTTGGATAGAGCACTTGTATTTATACACAAGTCTGGGTCTCTAGTACTTTATACATGTCTGCGTGTCGGAAACTTCATCACACGGGAACAAATGTATAAGGCAGCGGCTGGATGACGGCCATTCCTGCAATGCAGCTTTGTCTTGTGCTGGAGGGGAAGGAACTGTTCCTGGACCTGCTGCTGGGCCAACGACTCTGGCCGTACTGCGGTGTTATGGGCAGATGCTGTCGTGGGAGAGTGGATAAGTGTGTTGGCTACGGAGCCAAGTCTGATGTGCAGGAAGTGGCATTTGAACTATAACGTATTGCCACTGGAAGAACCACAGTGGTTTGTGCGGTGGTTCACTGCGCCGGCAAGCCTGCGAACAGCTGCTGGTGACCCAGAGAGGACCCAGAACTCGCCCTCAGCGCGGTGAACTCGCCCTCAGCACAGCACCAGCAGTGTGGCGAGCGGCCCAGTGCTGCACAGTGGAGCTCGAGGAAGAGGTGACGATGTCCCAAGCTACTCCAGACCGAGTGATGGCAGAACGGCGAGTCTGCAGGCAGGGCGAGAGGATGGGACGCTGGACTGGGGCCTACCCTGTAGAAGGACTGGGGCCTACCCTGTAGGAGGACTGGGGCCTACCCTGTAGGAGGACTGGGGCCTACCCTGTAGAAGGACTGGGGCCTACCCTGGACTGGGGCCTACCCTGTAGAAGGACTGGGGCCTACCCTGTAGGAGGACTGGGGCCTACCCTGTAGAAGGACTGGGGCCTACCCTGTAGAAGGACTGGGGCCTACCCTGTAGGAGGACTGGGGCCTACCCTGTAGGAGGACTGGGGCCTACCCTGTAGGAGGACTGGGGCCTACCCTGTAGGAGGACTGGGGCCTACCCTGTAGGAGGACTGGGGCCTACCCTGTAGGAGGACTGGGGCCTACCCTGTAGGAGGACTGGGGCCTACCCTGTAGGAGCACTGGGGCCTACCCTGTAGGAGGACTGGCGCCTCCCCTGTAGAAGGACTGGGGCCTACCCTGTCGTAGGAGGACTGGGGCCTACCCTGTAGAAGGACTGGGGCCTACCCTGTAGGAGGACTGGGGCCTACCCTGTAGGAGGACTGGGGCCTACCCTGTAGAAGGACTGGGGCCTACCCTGTAGAAGGACTGGGGCCTACCCTGTAGGAGGACTGGGGCCTACCCTGTAGGAGGACTGGGGCCTACCCTGTAGGAGGACTGGGGCCTACCCTGTAGAAGGACTGGGGCCTACCCTGTAGAAGGACTGGGGCCTACCCTGTAGGAGGACTGGGGCCTACCCTGTAGGAGGACTGGGGCCTACCCTGTAGGAGGACTGGGGCCTACCCTGTAGGAGGACTGGGGCCTACCCTGTAGGAGGACTGGGGCCTACCCTGTAGGAGGACTGGGGCCTACCCAGTGGGGCCTACCCTGTAGGAGGACTGGGGCCTACCCTGTAGGAGGACTGGGGCCTACCCTGTAGGAGGACTGGGGCCTACCCTGTAGGAGGACTGGGGCCTACCCTGTAGAAGGACTGGGGCCTACCCTGTAGGAGGACTGGGGCCTACCCTGTAGGAGGACTGGGGCCTACCCTGTAGGAGGACTGGGGCCTACCCTGTAGGAGGACTGGGGCCTACCCTGTAGGAGGACTGGGGCCTACCCTGTAGGAGGACTGGGGCCTACCCTGTAGAAGGACTGGGGCCTACCCTGTAGGAGGACTGGGGCCTACCCTGTAGGAGGACTGGGGCCTACCCTGTAGGAGGACTGGGGCCTACCCTGTAGGAGGACTGGGGCCTACCCTGTAGGAGGACTGGGGCCTACCCTGTAGGAGGACTGGGGCCTACCCTGTAGGAGGACTGGGGCCTACCCTGTAGGAGGACTGGGGCCTACCCTGTAGGAGGACTGGGGCCTACCCTGTAGGAGGACTGGGGCCTACCCTGTAGGAGGACTGGGGCCTACCCTGTAGGAGGACTGGGGCCTACCCTGTAGGAGGACTGGGGCCTACCCTGTAGGAGGACTGGGGCCTACCCTGTAGGAGGACTGGGGCCTACCCTGTGGGAGGACTGGGGCCTACCCTGTAGGAGGACTGGGGCCTACCCTGTAGGAGGACTGGGGCCTACCCTGTAGGAGGACTGGGGCCTACCCTGTAGGAGGACTGGGGCCTACCCTGTAGGAGGACTGGGGCCTACCCTGTAGGAGGACTGGGGCCTACCCTGTAGGAGGACTGGGGCCTACCCTGTAGGAGGACTGGGGCCTACCCTGTAGGAGGACTGGGGCCTACCCTGTAGGAGGACTGGGGCCTACCCTGTCGGACTGGGGCCTACCCTGGGGGACTGGGGCCCTGTAGGAGGACTGGGGCCTACCCTGTAGGAGGACTGGGGCCTACCCTGTAGGAGGACTGGGGCCTACCCTGTAGGAGGACTGGGGCCTACCCTGTAGAAGGACTGGGGCCTACCCTGTAGAAGGACTGGGGCCTACCCTGTAGGAGGACTGGGGCCTACCCTGTAGAAGGACTGGGGCCTACCCTGTAGAAGGACTGGGGCCTACCCTGTAGGAGGACTGGGGCCTACCCTGTAGAAGGACTGGGGCCTACCCTGTAGGAGGACTGGGGCCTACCCTGTAGGAGGACTGGGGCCTACCCTGTAGGAGGACTGGGGCCTACCCTGTAGGAGGACTGGGGCCTACCCTGTGATGACCCCCAGCATCTGTGCTACAGCCGGGAAGACCAGCTGTTGCTTTGGCCTTTTGGACGAGTGTAGCGAAGCAAGTAAGCAGGTCACCAATCTTGGCTGTATAATCCGTCCATGTACATAAAATCCTGAATTCTTATTAAAATTATTGTTTTTTTTTTTATTATTATTGAAACAGTACGTTTAACATTGACAAACATTTGCATTTATTTGTTTACTTATGTCTGGGACTGTATTCAATAACAGGGGTTTACCAGTTGTGATAGCCATCATCACAATACGTATTCACAAAGTAATTAAAAAAAAACAGAACAGAAAACAATCCAGATGGTGCATCATCCTTTTATTTGTTTAGCCTCGAAGGCATCGATGACCGAGCAACCATGAACAGAACAACCGTGGCAGAGAAGTCTTCATTTCTGACAACTCAATCTTATCAGATGCCTTCCTATTTCTTCGCTTTCACAGCCAAAAAAGGGTTTCACGATACAAGTGTAGAGAACAGCTCTCTGGAGTCACCATTTCTGACCCCCCACTGTCAGAATGTGAGCCACTAAAATGGTGATCGAATACCTTCAGATGACCTACCATGCCTTCACTTTTTCAGCCCAAACTGAATTTGTGACACCAGGTTTGGCACAGATGTGTGTTTCTGACAGCTCCTGTTCGAATATGTGGCAGTGGGGGTGTGTCTGAGCACTATCTGCAGGGTGGAGGTACAGCCTGGGTGGAGTCGAGGGTAATTAGAATGGGTCACAGCAGCATCTTGATGGAGCTAACACGCTTAAACTGTTTTCTTTCCACAGGCGAACTGAGGTTGAGGGAGAGCTCACACAGATTCATGAATGATGAATTATCTCCTCAACAGCAGAGAGCCCTGGAGCCCACGCTAATGTCATGACTGATGTTGCAACCCCAGAAGCTAAAGGAGTGTCCATGTGCACAGGATCCCCACTGATACACACCAAAGCCTGACCGCCTCCCTACAGCCTGACATCAGCAGTGTGTGTGTGTGTTTGAAACTGCGGAGCACATTGTGTCCTGGCCCTGATTTGAACTATTTTCTATAACGTCATGTGGAGCTTGTGTGATATTTGTTGTCCCCAATGTTATGACCATTAACAAAAACAAATAAATAAACAATTATGCTGTCATAATGTAGCTTGATAATGGAACTGATGGGATCATTCGCACCACCCAATCAGACTCACCGTAACAGGGTTTTTGAAAACGAGAGGTGGAAGAGAAATGAGTAGATTCAGAAAGAGGAAGGAAGAGAGAGAGAGAGAGAGAGACAGAGGGAGGAGCACATCACTCTTGATCTCTGACAGACACGCCAGGAAAAGAGACGGCCTGACTCGTTGCACCCAGACGCGGAAAGACCAACGGCGGCGTCTCGCTTCGCCATGGCTCCTTGGATCCGAACCACAGCTGAGAGATATGGCGTCGGTACGTGTGTGTGTGTGTGTGTGTTTGTATGTTTAAATGTTGCAGCTGTATAGCTTGAGTAGAGTGTGTTTGGCTGTGTGTGCATTGGTGCTCAGAGCAAGTTGTGTGGACGTTCACTTCCGCCTCAACAGGATGTGGGCAGGTGTAAATCGCCGTGTATTCACAAGGCATCGGTTGAAAACAGTGAAGCATAATGCATCGGATATGCAGAGATGTGCAGTGGTGTTTAGTAGTGTGCAGTTGTAACTTTGGCGGAACTGTTTGTACAGAAGCACTCTGTGTTTTTCTTTGGGATTGATTTTCTTGTATTCAGTTTATCAGCCAAACTGATTCAGAAACATTTGCACAGTGAAAATGTCACATTTATTTTTATTAGTGGGCAAAAAGTACCTTGCATAACCAGGCAGTGTTTGTGCTCTGAAATACACTGAAAACTTGAAAGGAAGTTTCATGATTTAAGGAAAATCAGATCTCGATTTCTTTCTTGCATTTTATTTCTCATTGCCTAGAGCACTACAGTGGCTGGTGTTGTTTTTGTTTGCCAAATCTTTGCCAAATCCATACGTGCAAGGTGCTTAGTGAACAGAAAACAACGGATAACTTTAAAAAACCCATTAAAGGCATTCTGGTGGTGTTCAATAGAATAGGCCTCTGGACATTTTTAGGTGAGCCTTAACAGTGTATTGATATGTCATGTGACCTGATAGAAGCTTGTTTGGTTATGTACTCTCACTCAGGAAGTCAACAGAGAGGAAGTAGGCCAACGAACTCAGAATTGCAGAAATGTAGTTTGTGTACTGTATGTAGGCCTATCTACGCTGCAGACGCGGCCCGCGCCTGAAACATGCCAATCGTTTTGTTTCGTTTCACTTTCCATCATAATAAATGTCAAGAAAGTTTAATGTAGATAACACAAAAACTGATATGTGGATTGATGTTTGTTTCCTCTTTTATCAAAGAAACTGGTGTGATACGTCTGACACGTGGTGAAGCAAAATGCCTCTTCATGAGATTTTTAGATTTATCTGTTTGGGATTTTCCTATACTAAATGCTCAGTAGGCTGTAATGATGATTACCCAGACTGTAAAAACACATTTGCAGCATTTAGTAGATGCTCCTGTGATTTACTATAGTGCTGCGTTGTCTCCATGAAAGACATCTTTATGCTTTTATACTAGGCCTGAGTCTACAGACATGCATCTATTTTTTTGTTGTTGTAAGTAAAACATTTTTGATTACTCAAGTGACTATGGCTCATTCAAGCGCTTCTTCAAAAGGTGGGACTATAATCTAGATTTGAAGACAGCAAGAGACTCTGATATATGGACAGGTAGGACATGCGGGACGGGATGCAGGACCAGTGAGGGGAACATGGCAGCACAGTGATGTGTGTAAACTCGTTAAGCTTGAACGTGAGTCGTGCTGCATTGTGGGTCAGCTGTAAGGGTTTGGTGGCATGTGCAGGGATGCCTGCCAAGAGTGAGTTGCAGAAATCCAGTCATGACATGGCAAGGGACTGGACGAGGACCTGAGTGGCATCTCTGGAAGGATGTGGCCAGATTCCCCTGATGTAATAGAAACCTGCATGTTCAGGTCGTATTTATATTTAAATACATAAGTAGGATAAACCTAATTTGGTTATATCCCGTTCCCCAGGCAGGAGGCAGTCATGAAATAACTGCCAACCAGGGAGGGCGAGGGCTATCACATGCTAATTCCAAGGCACATTGTAGCCAATCACCACACCTTTCCAATGTAACAGGTCGGGCAGATCCCGTGATTGGCCAGGGTCACTGTGATAGACGGGAGAGCAAGTATGCCACCCCTCCCTCCCTGAGAGCATAGCCAGGTTTCTCTCTCAGACTCATGACCACAGAAGGCTGTAGGATCATCAGTGATCAACCTCACAATCTCCCAAAGACACGATAGTCTATTTTCTGCAGTTCTGTTTTCTGCAGTTATACATTTAATTTTAAAGATATTAAAATGTTATATTTGCACTTTCTTCTACACTAAATAATCTATAATCACAATATTAAAATGTTTTTAGAAACGGGAATTGCCGAAAGAAGAAGAAAGAAGAAGAGATTCTAAAGAGATGCTTTTTCAAGCATTTCTAAAAATGTCCACTGTAGGTGCAGTTTGCCATGACTGCTGGACCACAGTCCATACTCAACACTAACACTCATGTGTGCATGTTGGGCTGAGACAAGTCGACCATGCGCCTCAGTGTATTTTACATGTCAGATATATACGGATATGCAAACAAGGTGCTTGAACCTTGAATGGTGCATCAGCATGTCTGGGGTATCATGCAGTACAATTATTGTAATGCTAATTTACATTCATTATTTTGAGTGGTTCTCTGTTCTACTGTGTTTCTAAAAGCAAATGTATACAGACTGGCAGAATAAAAAAAGACTAGTGGAGTACTGTAAATATTTTGAAGAGACTTAGAATGCTGTATATATTTATAATGGAACTAGAATGCTGTATATATTTAGATTGTAAGTGAGAAGCTAAGAAACAGGAGACACAGTATGTGTTCTGTTCATAGTCTGTAGCATCGTCTGTTGTACCTGTTGTGCTTTCACTGCTGCATTTATGATTGTGTGTATGCATTTAAAAGTGGTGGGAGAGGAGTTGGTGTTGGAGTTGTGGTCAGGTCTAATTCTCATCGTCTCTCTCTTTTTTAGTTAAATGGAATTTCACAGCCGCACACGAGAGGCAGCTATCACTCGTGGTGGGTGAAACCGTGCACATACAAGAAGCATATGACGGTAAGACTGCTGGATTGTGGGATATTGTGGGACTAGGGTCCTCCTTATCCAAAGTGTTGCTACAAGATGCTCTTTTAATCTGCATTGCTGTCTCTGTACTGTGTGAGAATTAAGGATTTTGATTGGAGCAGCCATTACCCTGAGCCAGAAATGACAACTGAAAGGACAAAAAGCACTTAACACAGGGTTTGCTAGTTCCTGGCAGGCTGAGTCACTTTTGTTTAGTGTCGTAAACCGCGCTAGACTGAAGACCTTGTGGGCTGGCACCAGTCAAGTGGCTGAAATAGATTTGAACTTGTCTCTCTTCGTTCTGCTCTGCCATTCTGTTACTGGCACCTTAGGGTTTTGATGCTAAATGACTGGCTACTATGAACCAAATTGAAGGCAGCACAGTGGTAGCCTCTCCACAGCACACAGAAGGGAAGAGCCTGTTCTGTGGTCCTGGTCCCAGCCCTCGGGAGCCCTAGGAACTCTGGGAAATATTGTTTACATTTCTGTAAGAGATTAAAGCAGAACTTATTGTTATGGCTCACAAAGGGGTAGACCAGATGAAACTAGAATTTGCCAAAAGGTTATTTTGAGGAATCAGTAGGAATATAACACAAATTCGTGCTACTGCTGTCATTGCAGGCTGGTATAAAGGCTACGTGAGCCGGAATAAGGAACAGCAGGTAGGGAGACTTTCTCTCCGTGTTTGTGGTCCTCTCATCTCAACATTCAGATTTTTTCCTCTCTTGTTACACAGCTGAATCCAAACACATGTAATTGGTGTCTGTTCTACAGGGGGCGTTTCCCGCAAGCTTCATTGAGCTGAAGGAAGTTATTATTGAAAAACGGGGGTGAATGAGTTTTAAGCACATTAATTCATGAATCAGCATAAATGCTTGTTGCTTTTACCTCATTTCCTTCTTGTGTTCTTTTGTTTCTCTCTGCAGGGATGATGAGGTCGTGACCTCTGCAGAGATGCCCTTAGTGAAGGAGGTCACCACCACACTGAGAGAATGGGGCAGTATCTGGAAGCAGCTGTTTGTGGTACTGTGTCATATCCTTATATGTGTATTTGTGTGCGTGCATGTGTGTGTGCGTGTGTGCGCACAGAATCTGTGTTTGTGGTACTGTGTCATATCCTTATATGTGTATTTGTGTGCGTGCATGTGTGTGTGCGTGTGTGCGCACAGAATCTGTGTTTGTGGTACTGTCATATCCTTATATGTGTATTTGTGTGCGTGCATGTGTGCGCACAGAATCTGTGTTTGCGCTAATGTAAGGTGGAGTAAATGGAAGATACTTTTCATAAAGGTGTTGTCAGTGTATTGTGTATCCCTTTGTTCTGCCCCTGCAGACCAATAAGAGTGAGCGTTTTAGCCAAGTTCAAGGGCTGATGTGGGACCTGATCGAGTGGCGTTCCCAGCTGCTCTCTGGCACCTTGCCCGGGGATGAGTTTAAGGAGCTCAAACAGAAAGTCACATCTAAAATCGACTACGGAAACAAGTACAGTACCTGGGCCTCCCCTATCTCGTCCTGTGTCTGTTAGCCTGTCTATAACAATTGTGGTGTTTTTCTTATGCCTGTCCTTCCAGAGCATGTATCAAGGTTTGGGTTTGTTGTCATTGTTACTATTCAGTAGGCTACTGTTATTATTGGTATACGGGCTGTCACTGAAGAATACTGGTGTGGTGGCCTGAAGCTGTGTTTAGTCCGGTGTGGTGAGTCTTTAGTCCAGGTTGGTGACTGTGTTTAGTCCAGGTTGGTGACTCTGTTTAGTCCGGGTTGGTGACTCTGTTTAGTCCAGGTTGCTGACTGTGCATGGTCCTGGGTGGTGGCTGTGTTTAGTCTGGGGGTGGTGCCTCTATTTAGTCCGGGGTGGTGACATTTTAGTCGTGGGTGGTGACTTTTTATTTGTGGGTGGTGACTGTGTTTAGTCGTGGGTGGTGACTGTGTTTAGTCCTGGGAGAGTATTTGTCTCATACTTATTTTGCTGGTTGATGTTAACCTGCTGTAGATGGGGATTCACTCCCCATTTGGTAATAAAGGGCCATGGACAGAAACGAGGATGTGGAGTCCTTGCCCTTTGACAGGCTTCGCCATGACTCACAACTCTGGGGGCTTGTTGAGTAGTTTAATCAAGCCTTGGCACCACTTACAACTGTCCAGTCGTCTTAACCAGAACTATCTTTCTAGAAAGATACTCTTTCTATCTCTGTCTCTCTGTCTTTGTCTCTCTCTCTGTTTCTGTTCCATGTTTTTCTATTTCTCCGTGATGGTGTAGTGGACTCCACCTATCCACCCATCTATTTCTCCCTCTCCACCCATCTATCTCACTCTCTATGTCTGTCTCATCCATCTATCTCACTCTTTATGTCTCATCCATCTATCTCACTCTTTATGTCTCATCCATCTATCTCACTCTCTGTCTGTCTCATCCATCTGTCTCACTCTCTGTCTCATCCATCTATCTCACTCTCTATGTCTCATCCATCTGTCTCACTCTTTATGTCTCATCCATCTATCTCACTCTCTATGTCTCATCCATCTATCTCACTCTTTATGTCTCATCCATCTGTCTCACTCTCTATGTCTGTCTCATCCATCTATCTCACTCTTTATGTCTCATCCATCTATCTCACTCTCTATGTCTCATCCATCTATCTCACTCTCTATGTCTCATCCATCTATCTCACTCTCTATGTCTGTCTCATCCATCTATCTCACTCTTTATGTCTCATCCATCTATCTCACTCTCTATGTCTCATCCATCTATCTCACTCTCTATGTCTCATCCATCTGTCTCACTCTCTATGTCTGTCTCATCCATCTGTCTCACTCTCTATCAGAGATGGGTACTCAAGTGAGCGACTCGAGTCGAAGTCGCACTTAAGTCGTCTACAAAAAGACTTCAGACTTTACTTGAAACTCGTTCCTAATGACTCTCGACTCACCTGAAAACACACCCGGATACGTTTGTATAGTTTACATTAACCACTTAACCATCATTACAACGAGCGTATTAGCCCCAATTAGTGTAGTGGCCACTTATAAACAAACATCAAACAACAATCGACATTTTTAAGTTAACTGTAAGTAAATTGTAAATAAATTATAAAAGTATTTTGCTCGCCACCATTATTGTTTACAGGAGTGATGTGTGTAAATTAATGTCCAAGACTCATTTGATTTAATCAGAAAACTTTTTTCCGTAATGATATTTTTGTTTACTTTGATGCTAGTATCTCGAGAAAAGATGGATGTCCCCCAATATCGCCACCACATTAAGGTTGTTTTACACAAATAACTGTCGGAAAATGAGTGATGCTTTCTATGGTTTTTCAGCACGCAAAATGACACCGTTGTTAGTGATATTTAAATAGTTTTCAGATGGGAGTTTTGCTAAAATAAAGTTTAAATGTCATTCTAAGACAGGAGCTTACATTTTGTTTTGAGAATTCTCAACGGTATTGGCGATGAGAGACACAGAAAATACCCAATACGTGGAAGTGGCCTATAATGGTGAACGGCCAACGATAGGAGCTACCAAGGTAACTCCTGTCTCTAAGCTTATCCAGGTATTGACTCGTGACTTGACTTGGACTTTAGCCAAAAGACTCGTGACTTGGACTTGTATTTTGTGACTTTTGAATAGTTCCGCTCTCCATGTCTCTCATCCATCTATCTCACTCTCTATGTCTGTCTCATCCATCTTACTCACTGTCTCTGTCTCATCCATCTATCTCACTGTCTCTGTCTCATCCATCTATCTCACTCTCTATGTCTCATCCATCTATCTCACTCTCTGTCTCATCCATCTATCTCACTATCTATGTCTGTCTCTGTTTCTCCCTCTCCATCCATCACTCTTTCTTTCTCTCTCTCAGACACACACACAGACTTTCTGTAGTAATTTCAAAGGTAGTGATCTGTTCAGTGATCTGTGAAAGTTGAATGGAAATGTGACACTATAATTCTCAGATGTTAGTTTAGGACTGAAAGGTGGTTATTTTATGCTTTGAAGAGAGTTCTGAAAAATCTTTCTCACATATCCACCTCAGTCTCCATCTTTCCATCTCTCTCTTTGTCCCCACACAACGATCCCACCCGTCCCTGCTCCCCCGGTAGGATTTTGGAGTTGGATCTGGTTGTGAGGGACGGGAATGGGAATATTTTGGACCCAGACACCGCCAGTGTCATCAGCCTGTTCCGGGCTCACGAGGACGCCACAGCCACCATCAACGAGCGCATTAAAGAGGAGCAGGTTAGAGCCGCCGGCACTCACAGCTCTCCTGGGGGGCTCGTTCAGCCAGGGGTTGCCCTGATCCAGGGGCATTAGAGTGAGTTGAATCTGCACGACTGAACCTCTCCCTGCTCCAGTCTAGCGTCCAGCTGGATCATTCAGGGGTGTCGGCGCGGATCCAGTCCTCGCCCACGCACAGTCTCTACGTGTTCGTGCGCAACTTCGTCTGCCGCATCGGAGAGGAGTCAGAGCTGTTCATGTCTCTGTACGACCCCCTCAAACAAGCCATCATCAGGTGAGTCGCAGCAGGTGGGTCGGTGCAGCATTACGGCTCACGACTCCGCCCCACAGTCCTCCTCCATCACCCCCCACGTCCTCGGAGGGCCAGACTGCGCATTTCTCCACCCAGATGCTTTAAACTAAAACAATGCTGTCAGTGACCTTAAATATTAGAAGCCAGTGTTCTGAAGTTTATCCCACCATCTGTCTCTGTTCCTCTCACTGTCTTTCTCTCTCACTCTCTCTCTGCAGTGAGAACTACCTAATACGTTGGGGAGACAAAGGTTTTCCTAAAGATGTTGACATGCTGAACAACCTGAAGGTGGTCTTTACAGTAAGCCAACACTAGAGGGCGGCATCTCTTTTTTTTTTTTTTTTTTTTTATTTTTTGCATCAAATCTATCACATCAACTAGTTAAGACCATAGTGCAAGTTACATTTACAACCAGAACAATAAACTGTAGATCTTTCAAGATGTTCATGGCGTGTAACTCTCCCTCTTTCTGTTTCCATGTAGGATTTAGGAAACAAAGACCTGAACAGAGAAAAGATTTATCTGATATGTCAGATTGTGCGTGTGGGACGTATGGACCTGAAGGACACCAACAAGAAGTGCACCCTGGGACTGCGCAGGCCGTTTGGGGTGGCAGGTGTGGTGCTCGCTGTGGTGGTCTGTCCCCCGTGTGCAGTCCGCCGCCTTAGCCTGGTGTCATATGAAGTTGAAAGACGTGTTGTTCTTTTAAAAAGCTGCTAGTCATCATTGTGTACTGATTTTTTGCCAGTGATGGACATCAGTGACATCATTAAAGGAAAAATGGAGTGTGATGAAGAAAAGCAGTTCTTTATACCTTTTTTTCCGTAAGTCTCCTCCGCTCCCCACCCCTCTCCTCCCCTCTACTTCCCTCTCCTATCCTCTCCTCCCCTCTCCACTCCTCCCCTCCTCTCCTCTCTACTTCCCTCTGCTTCCCTCTCCTCTCTTCTCCTCTCCTCCCCTCCCCTCCTTTCCTCTCTCCTCTTCTCTTGTCCTATCCTCTCTACTCCTCTCTTGTGTTTTTTTCTCTTATCTCATACCCCATCTTTCTCTTTTACCCATCACATTTCTACTGCATGCCTCTTAATGTAATGTAATGCTGATGAGATTGCTTGGTGATTAATTTCAATGCCTGTGCCCGTGTGTGTGTGCGCCTGTGCACATGTGTGTGTGTGTGTGTACTGGTGCCTGTGTGTGCCTGTGCACATGTGTGTGTGTGTGTGTGTGTGCACTCCTGGGTACATACAGGGTCTTGGCTGAGAATGACTTTCTCCACACACTCCTGAACAAGGTGACTGCCTCCCGAGGAGACAGTGGAGGACAGGGTACGTTACAGTGCCGTGGGGTCTCCGCTAAAGCACAGTGCTGTTATTTCTCTCCACTAAAGGTGCATTACACCAGTGTGTCCAGTAAGCCATCGTGCAGACAGCGAGAGTGGAAGTCTGGGTTATATAACGATCTGCCTCAGAAAGACACAAGCTAAGGTTTATAGGTTTCAATAACACCAGCAAGTATAGAGAGAGACAGAGAGACACAGAGCGAGAGAGAGAGAGAGAGAGAGAGATTAAGGGAAAGAAAGGACAGTTAATAGAGAGAAAAAGGGTTAGAGATCAGTTTTATAAATGGCATAGACCCATTTGCTTCTTCATACTGGAAGGTCAACAGAATTAGCCTTCATTCTGAATCTAAGATCAGTCATTTGGGATCAGATCTAGTGATGTGCACAGAGAGTCCACGCAGTGCTTTTCCCATTTATGTCTGTTTCTTGTCGCCTACTTATTTATGCTTAGGGTTAACTTGTGTTTTACTTCCCAGGGCTGTGGGTGACTATGAAGGCACTGGTAGGCGATATCGTTCAGATACGTAAGGAATACCCCCACCTAGTGGACCGGAGTACGGTGGTGGCCCGGAAGCTGGGCTTCCCTGAGATCATCATGCCCGGTGACGTCCGCAATGACATCTATCTAACCTTGCACTCTGGGGACTTTGACAAGTACAACAAGACCACGCAGAAGAACGTGGAGGTCATCATGCTTGTATGTGATGAGGAGGGCAAGGTTGTGCCGGTGAGCGTGTGTGCAACCTCTGACCTTTGCATATCATCATAACTGTATATCTTCTACTAGACGTGCAAAGAAAAAAAACTGTAAAAGGTGTGTTGGGGTTAGAGTTAGATTGGCCCTAGACACAGGTGTATAATTAAGGGAGTGTGCTGGATGAGTTTGTGTGTGAGGATGGATCTCAGCAGATCTTTAGATCTTTAGTCTGTGATCTTTGGTGCATCCCTTAGTCATTCTCTATCGGATTGCTTTTTGTTTGTGTGTGTGTGTGTGAGTGTGTGTTTTGTGTGTGTGAGAGTACATTTTTGTGAGAGGGAGCATGCAGATGAGTGTGAGAATACACACAGTCATAACTCACATCTAAGAGATTCAACTGATCTAAGCTATCTGACTGAGTTAGTCAGCTGTGAGGAGGGATGAGCTTTGAACACTGACTGACTCTGTACTTGGTCATCCTCCCCAGAACGCTATATGTTTAGGAGCAGGAGACAGACCGGTGAGCGAGTACAGATCTGTCATCTACTACCAGATTAAACAACCTCGCTGGATGGAAACTTTCAAGGTTGGGCTGTTGGTTCTCTGATTTTTTGTGTGTCAGAAAAGTGCGGTTGTAATAGCACTAGTCAAGCACTGTCCTCTGTCGGGACGTGTAATGTAGAAAGAGAATTAGCAATCTACAAGACAATAACAATTTTACTTGAACAAGTAAAAATGCAAATTGCAACGCCCTGTAGGTGGCGATCCCTCTGGAGGAGATGCAAAGGATCCATCTGCGCTTCATGTTCCGCCATCGCTCTTCTCAGGAGTGTGAGTGCTGCGTTCCTGCCCAATGGATTCTGCTGAGTCCTCTCTCCTCTCTGTTCTCTCCTCACTGTTCTCTCCTCTCTCCTGTCTGTTCTCTCCTCTTCTCTCTGCTCTCTTCTCTGCTCTCTCCTCTCTGTTCTCTCCTCTCTGCTCTTTCCTCTTCTCTCCTCTCTCCTCTCTGTTCTCTCCTCACTGTTCTCTCCTCTCTCCTGTCTGTTCTCTCCTCTTCTCTCTGCTCTCTTCTCTGCTCTCTCCTCTCTGCTCTTTCCTCTTCTCTCCTCTCTCCTCTCTCTTCTCTCCTCTTCTCTCTGCTCTCTTCTCTGCTCTCTCCTCTCTGTTCTTTCCTCTTCTCTCCTCTCTCCTCTCTCTTCTCTCTGCTCTCTTCTCTGTTATCTCCTCTCTGTTCTCTCTCCTCTGCTCTCTCCACTTTGCTCTCTCCTCTCTGCTCTCTCTCCACTTTCCGTGCTCCCACTAAGGAGGCTCCATCTTGGCCCTCCCGCACAGTGTGGCTCTCCCAAGTGTTCCACTCTAGCAGTGACTCTCTGGGTGAACTTTACTTGACTCAGCCTCACCACCTCGCCGCTCCCGGCTCCCTGCCGGGGTGGCAGCACGCATCAGTGCAGCAGTCGTGCGCTATGATCCAGACAGGCTCACTCTGCACCTGACACCCACCCGCGTGTCTGTCTACACGCAGACAGACACAGTCGAGCTGAAGAGACCAGATCAAAAGGACAAAAGGAGCACAGCGTGCTTCTCTCTGCTTCCAGAACCCAGACGCCCTCTGTGTGTGTGTGTGTGTGTGTGTGTGTGTGTGTGTGTGTGTGTGTGTGTGTGTGTGTGTGTGTGTACAGTATATATATATTCACACACACTTCCCATGTTGTCTCTGTAGCAAAGGACAAGAGTGAGAAGAACTTTGCTATGGCCTTTGTGCGACTGATGAAGGAGGATGGCACCGTGCTGAGGGATGGACCACATGACCTGGTGGTGTTTAAGGTCAGACAGCATTCACACACGCACACACACGCACACACACACACACACACACACACACACACACACACACACACACACACACACACACACTCACGCACACACATGCACACACACACACGCACTGATTTCAGTACTCAATCTGAATGACCTCCCACAGGACACCCATGATCAGCATTGCGGATGGTTCCGTGTGTAGTTCCTTTGAGAACACATTTGGAGAGCCGGGTCCCAGGCTCTCACAGGAATGTGA
The DNA here is from genome assembly GCA_020368025.1 of Brachyhypopomus occidentalis. Taxonomy (NCBI): domain Eukaryota; kingdom Metazoa; phylum Chordata; class Actinopteri; order Gymnotiformes; family Hypopomidae; genus Brachyhypopomus; species Brachyhypopomus occidentalis. The sequence continues at coordinate 2,220,981 of JAGXOD010000004.1, read as the reverse complement.
CATTCTAGCTTATGTAACGTTGTATGATCCTTCGTCATCTCCTTCGTCATCTCCTTCAGGCGTGCTGAGGGAGGGAGGGTGGGCTTGTGCACTGTACTGACATGCTTTATGAATGACTGTGTGTTTCTCTGGCGTGGAGTCATTTATATAGCTGCTGTATCTCTCTTCAGGGTGATAGCAAGCGCATGGAGGATGTGAGCTCCTACCTGTCCTTGCCCTCAGAGCGCAGTCACATCGACGTCCACAAGGGGTCAACGTTGATGAGGCACAACAGCAGTGTGGGCGGCCTGTCTGTCAGCTCACGAGACAGCTTCACCATATCCACACTTGTCTGCTCAACCAAACTCACCCAGAATGGTGTGTGTGTGTGTGTTTCAGTGTGTGTGTGTGTGTGTTTCAGTGTGTTTCAGGATAGAAAAATGTGGTTTATATGTGTGTCACTGTGAAATGAACATTTAATCTTTAATTCCATAAAAGAGCCCTAACTCATCTCAAACATTCTCTCTCACACACACTCACACACACACACACACATGCATATTCAGGTGTGCTACTGCAACAGCTGTTCTTGAGAAAGCCCGTTAATCACATTAATGAATATTCCACAAACATCAATCACACCACACTGCTTCAGCTAAGCGCACACACACACACACACATACACACTAACGTTATTGCTAACTTTATTGTCCTCTGCTGTTAATGATCTGTAATGTAAAACCACAACTGTAAGCAGAGCGGGCGTGGGTGGAGGTGGAGGTGGAGGCTGTGGTGGAGCAGGTGGGAGTGACGGTGCTTGTGTTTGGCAGTGGGCTTGCTGGGTCTGCTCAAATGGAGGACTCACCCTGAACTGCTCAAAACTAACCTGCAAGAACTCAAACTCATCGATGGGGAGGAGGTCGTCAAGGTCTGTGTCAGTGTGTGTGTGTGTGTGGGTGCTTGGGTACAGTTTGTGAAGTGACCACTTGTTGTGCCCACGTGTCTCTATATAAATGTGTGTGTGTGTGTATACAGTTTCTACAAGACACTCTTGATGCTCTGTTCAACATCATGATGGAACACTCTCAGACTGATGACTATGATATACTGGTGTTTGATGCTCTGGTGAGGAGCAGACACACAAACGCACACACACACACGTATTCACACACAGACCTATATCAAAGGTTTCTGCATCTCCATCCATATTTGCCACCTTTGCCCCATACCTTTCTATTTCTTCATTGCTCTCTCTTTCTCTCACTCCCCCCTCTCAGATCTACATCATAGGATTGATTGCAGATAGAAAGTTTCAACATTTTAACACAGTACTGGAAGCTTACATTAAGCAGCACTTTAGTGCTACGCTTGCCTACAAGTAAGTGAAACTGCAACATGGACACTAACACACACACACACATACACACACACTAAAACATGAATGAATCTTTGATGTGCTATGAGAATTCCCTTAACATCACCAGAAAGCTGCGTCACTTAATTTCTCCTGTAGCTGAGCTGGTAGAGCTGGTAGAGCTGGTAGAGCAGGTAGAGCTAGTAGAGCAGGTAGAGCAGGTAGAGCTGGTAGAGTTGGTAGAGCAGGTAGAGCTGGTAGAGCAGGTAGAGCAGGTAGAGCTAGTAGAGCTAGTAGAGCAGGTAGAGCAGGTAGAGCAGGTAGAGCTGGTAGAGCTGGTAGAGCAGGTAGAGCAGGTAGAGCAGGTAGAGCTGGTAGAGTTGGTAGAGCAGGTAGAGCTAGTAGAGCAGGTAGAGCAGGTAGAGCTGGTGGGGTTGGTAGAGCAGGTAGAGCAGGTAGAGCAGGTAGAGCAGGTAGAGCTGGTAGAGCTAGTAGAGCTGGTAGAGCTAGTAGAGCTAGTAGAGCAGGTAGAGCAGGTAGAGCAGGTAGAGCTGGTAGAGCTGGTAGAGTTGGTAGAGCTGGTAGAGCAGGTAGAGCAGGTAGAGCTAGTAGAGCTGGTAGAGCTGGTAGAGCTAGTAGAGCAGGTAGAGCTGGTAGAGCTGGTAGAGCAGGTAGAGCTAGTAGAGCTGGTAGAGCTGGTAGAGTTGGTAGAGCTGGTAGAGTTGGTAGAGTTGGTAGAGCTAGTAGAGCAGGTAGAGTTGGTAGAGCTAGTAGAGCAGGTAGAGTTGGTAGAGCAGGTAGAGCAGGTAGGTGGGTGGGGCAGGTAGAGCTAGGGGCAGGTAGAGTTGGTAGAGGTGGTAGAGTTGGTAGAGCAGGTAGAGCAGGTAGAGCAGGTAGAGCTGGTAGAGCTGGTAGAGCAGAGCTAGTAGAGCTAGTAGAGCTGGTAGAGTAGTAGAGCAGGTAGAGTTGGTAGAGCTAGTAGAGCAGGTAGAGCAGGTGGGGCAGGTGGGGTTGGTGGGGCAGGTGGAGCAGGTGGAGCTAGTGGGGCAGGTGGGGCAGGTGGGGCTGGTGGGGCAGGGTGGGGCTGGTGGGGCAGGTGGGGGCTGGTGGGGGCTGGTGGGGCTAGTGGGGCTGGTGGGGCAGGTGGGCAGGTGGGGCAGGTGGGGCTGGTGGGGTTGGTGGGGTTGGTGGGGGTTGGTGGGGCAGGTGGGGCAGGTGGGGCTGGTGGGAGTGGGTGGGGCTGGTGGGGCAGGTGGGGCTAGTGGGGTTGGTAGAGGTTGGAGCAGGTAGAGCAGGTGGGGCAGGTGGGGTTGGGGAGTTGGTGGGGCAGGTAGAGGCTGGTAGAGCTGGTAGAGCTGGTGGAGCTGGTGGGGCAGGTGGGGCTGGTGGAGCTGGTAGGGCTGGTAGAGTTGGTAGAGTTGGTGGAGCAGGTGGGGCAGGTGGGGCTAGTGGGGCTAGTGGGGCAGGTGGGGCTGGTGGGGGTCGGTGGGGGCTGGTGGGGGCTGGTGGGGCTGGTGGGGCAGGTGGGGCTGGTGGGGCAGGTGGGGCTGGTGGGGTTGGTGGAGTTGGTGGAGCAGGTGGGGCTAGTGGGGCTGGTAGAGCTGGTAGAGCAGGTAGGGTTGGTAGAGCAGGTGGAGCTAGTGGGGTTGGTGGGGGTTGGTGGGAGGCTAGTGGGGCAGGTGGGGCAGGTGGGGCTGGTGGGGTTGGTGGGGTTGGTGGGAGTAGGTGGGGCAGGTGGGGCAGGTGGGGCTGGTGGGGGCAGGTGGGCTAGTGGGGCTGGTGGGGCTAGTGGGAGCTGGTGGGGCAGGTGGGGCAGGTGGGGCAGGTGGGAGTTGGTAGAGTTGGTGGGGCTAGTGGGGCTAGTGGGGCAGGTGGGGCAGGTGGGGCTAGTGGGGCAGGTGGGGCTAGTGGTGGGAGGCTAGTAGAGTTGGTGGGCTAGTGGGGCAGGTGGGGGCAGGTGGGGCAGGTGGGGAGTTGGTGGGGTTGGTGGAGTTGGTAGGGTTGGTGGAGGCTAGTAGTTGGTAGAGCTGGTAGAGCTGGTAGAGTTGGTAGAGCTGGTAGAGTTGGTAGAGTTGGTAGAGCTGGTAGAGCTGGTAGAGTTGGTAGAGTTGGTAGAGTTGGTAGAGCAGGTAGAGTTGGTAGAGCAGGTAGAGCAGGTAGAGTTGGTAGAGTTGGTAGAGCTAGTAGAGCAGGTAGAGCAGGTAGAGCTGGTAGAGCAGGTAGAGCTAGTAGAGCTAGTAGAGCTGGAGCTGGTCCGTTAGCTGAGGTGACAGTCAGGTGTTCCGTTAGCTGAGGTGACAGTCAGGTGTTCCGTTAGCTGAGGTGACAGTCAGGTGTTCCGTTAGCTGAGGTGACAGTCAGGTGTTTCGTTAGCTGAGGTGACAGTCAGGTGTTTCGTTACCTGAGGTGACAGTCAGGTGTTTCGTTAGCTGAGGTGACAGTCAGGTGTTTCGTTAGCTGAGGTGACAGTCAGGTGTTTCGTTACCTGAGGTGACAGTCAGGTGTTTCGTTAGCAGAGGTGACAGTCAGGTGTTCCGTTAGCTGAGGTGACAGTCAGGTGTTTCGTTAGCTGAGGTGACAGTCAGGTGTTTCGTTAGCTGAGGTGACAGTCAGGTGTTCCGTTAGCTGAGGTGACAGTCAGGTGTTTCGTTAGCTGAGGTGACAGTCAGGTGTTTCGTTAGCTGAGGTGACAGTCAGGTGTTCCGTTAGCTGAGGTGACAGTCAGGTGTTTCGTTAGCTGAGGTGACAGTCAGGTGTTCCGTTAGCTGAGGTGACAGTCAGGTGTTCCGTTAGCTGAGGTGACAGTCAGGTGTTTCGTTAGCTGAGGTGACAGTCAGGTGTTTCGTTAGCTGAGGTGACAGTCAGGTGTTCCGTTAGCTGAGGTGACAGTCAGGTGTTTCGTTAGCTGAGGTGACAGTCAGGTGTTCCGTTAGCTGAGGTGACAGTCAGGTGTTCCGTTAGCTGAGGTGACAGTCAGGTGTTTCGTTAGCTGAGGTGACAGTCAGGTGTTTCGTTAGCTGAGGTGACAGTCAGGTGTTTCGTTACCTGAGGTGACAGTCAGGTGTTTCGTTAGCTGAGGTGACAGTCAGGTGTTCCGTTAGCTGAGGTGACAGTCAGGTGTTCCGTTAGCTGAGGTGACAGTCAGGTGTTCCGTTAGCTGAGGTGACAGTCAGGTGTTTCGTTAGCTGAGGTGACAGTCAGGTGTTTCGTTAGCTGAGGTGACAGTCAGGTGTTCCGTTAGCTGAGGTGACAGTCAGGTGTTTTATGTATTTGGACATGTATTTGCACTGAATGCTTGACCAATGCAGTTTAGCACCTGAGAAAAAGTGTAACAGGTGTCATCTGTTGTGTTCCCCATTTTCTTTTTTCTTTTGTGAGGAGGGAGAGAGAGGGGGTATAGGGAGGGAGAGAGAGAGAGGGGGTATAGGGAGGGAGAGAGAGAGAGGAGGGTGTAGGGAGGGAGAGAGAGAGGGTGTAGAGAGGGAGAGTGAGAGAGGGGGTGTAGGGAGGGGTATGAGGCAAGTGAGATGGAAAAGAGATTTCTCTTTCATTTCTCTTTCATGGGGACAGATGTAGAGAGGGAGAAAGGGATAGAGGAAGACAGAGAGAGGGAGGAGAGAAAGAAAAATATATGTGGAGAGGGAGGGAAACCGAGTCTAGCCTGGCTTTCACTTAAATGTCAAAAACAGTTAAATCAACACGATACATTCCATCAAAGCCTGAGACACACCATTTACTACAACACCCCCACCCCATGCTAGAGAATTAGGTTAACAACAGTAATGCATGTTACATCAGAGGGCAGACTGTTACACTCTCTTAATTTATTCAGTAGGTGGTGTGTGTGTGTGTGTGTGTACCTGAGGACATATACAATACTTTAATGTTATAATGTTATTGTTTAATGTAGTTAGAGAAGCCACAGTATTATGATGAAAGAGCATCTCTCAGGGCATGAAGATATAAACGACTTTCCATTGTGATTAACACAGGCCACACACACACACACTTTACTTTAACATGCATGCCAAAGCTAGCTGTGTCAGGACAGCTTGTCAGAGTGATGGACTTCAAGGTGGGTTGAATATCCTAAAGCAGCGATTACTCACGTAAACATACAGCACATGTTGCCTTCCGAAAAGAATGAGTGGGGGTCTGTACCAGTTGTTGTTGTTGTTGTTGCTGCAATGTTACAATGTTATAATTAAATTGCAAGTGCTCCTGTGAGAGGTATGAAAGAGGAGAGCAGTCCAGTTGCCATTGTGAGTAGAACAACATCACATTAAACAGGAAGCAGAAATCACCACATTAAACAGGAAGCAGAAATCACTAATTACACGAGAACGAGTCAAATGTGTATGCAAATCAAGTGTATGTTCTTTTTTCTCACAAAGGTACCTGAGCATAAAAAAGTGATGAATTGAAAATACTTTAAAAGTGCCAATCCAATCTACAGATATGTCCGTGTATTAGATTGAATTTAAACTTTAAAAATTACAGTCTAACATGATCATAATGCCTGTTTCAAAACCTTCTCCTGCTCTTTCTCTCTTCTCTGTCTGTCCTGTAGGAAGCTCATGTCGGTGTTGAAGAGGTACCTGGATGTGTCTAGCCGTGGAGAGGCGTGCGAGCCCATATTACGCACTCTTAAGGCCCTGGAGTACATCTTCAAATTCATTGTGCGCTCCCGCATGCTCTATTCCCAGTGAGTGTGTGTGAGTGTGTGAATTGCTGTGTTTTTGTGCTCGTCACTGCTGTGGACCACAATACAAATCCAGGCTCTCCCTCTGAGATTTAACAGCACTAAGTTCTCAGTGTCAGTGCTCATAGGCAGTCAGTGCTCATAGGCAGTCAGTGCTCATAGGCAGTCTGTGCTCTGGTGCCAGTCTGTGCTCTGGTGCCAGTCTGTGCTCTGGTGCCAGTCTGTGCTCTGGGGCAGTCTGTGCTCTGGTGCCGTCTGTGCTCTGGGGCAGTCTGTGCTCTGGGCCAGTCTGTGCTTTGGGCCAGTCTGTGCTCTGGGCCAGTCTGTTCTCTGGGCCAGTCTGTTCTCTGGGGCAGTCTGTGCTCTGGGGCAGTCTGTGCTCTGGGCCAGTCTGTGCTCTGGGCCAGTCTGTTCTCTGGGCCAGTCTGTGCTCTGGGGCAGTCTGTGCTCTGGGGCAGTCTGTGCTCTGGGGCAGTCTGTGCTCTGGGCCAGTCTGTGCTCTGGTGCCAGTGCTCTGCAGCATTGTTACACTTCAATCCATTTGTGGCCACCGTGTCCTATTTGGAAGACAAGGCATGTTGGGAACAGTGATAGGACAGTGTTGTCCCGTTAGAATGCGGTGGTGTGTAGCAGCAGCATTAAAGTTTATTTGACAATTTCTATTACATTTTTGGCAATGTGTGTGTGTGTGTGTGTGTGTGTGTGTACTTGCTTTTCCTGGATCTAGTTTGTGTGTGGCTGTAAAGAATTTCTCTCTGTTTATCTTGACTGCTTTCTGCCTACGTACACACATGCATGAGTGTGTGTGTGTGTGCACGCGCGTGTGCGTACACGTGTGTGTGTGTGTGCATGCCCAGGCATGTGTGTGTCTGAATCTGTCTGCAACCCATCAAGGTCTCAGTGACAACAAGCTGACTTTGAACAAGCTGACTACAGCATTAATGTGCTTTATAAGCACTGATGCCTCAACAGCAGCTAAATGAACACAGAGTATAAGTGTGTGTGTGTGTGTCTGTATATGTGTGTGTGTTAGATGATCAAGCAAGATCAAGTAAGCACCCAAATTAGCATGTGTGATAGACTGAACTGGTGACTGACAGAAAAAAAGATGGATTCTGAGTGCACTGTAGCATATAAGAAGAAGACTTTTAATTAGTGTGATGTGATGTGGATGGATTACTGGGCAAACTTCCAGGAGCACAGGAGGACTGGCCTTCTCCCTCTCTTCTTCCTTTTGTCTGTCTGTCTGTATCTCTCCCTCTCTCTCTTTATCTTAGTGTCTGTCTTTTTGTTTCTCCTTCTGTCAAGTTCTCAGTGTCAGTGCTCATAGGCAGTCTGTGCTCTGGGGTAGTCTGTGCTCTGGGGTAGTCTGTGCCCTGGTGCAGTCTGTGCTCTGGGGTAGTCTGTGCCCTGGGGTAGTCTGTGCTCTGGTGCAGTCTGTGCTCTGGTGCAGCCCTGGGGTAGTCTGTGTGCTCTGGTGCAGTCTGTGCCCTGGTGCAGTCTGTGCTCTGGGGCAGTAGTCTGTGCCCTGGGGTAGTCTGTGCTCTGGGGTAGTCTGTGCTCTGGGGTAGTCTGTGCTCTGGGGTAGTCTGTGCCCTGGGGTAGTCTGTGCTCTGGGGTAGTCTGTGCTCTGGTGCAGTCTGTGCTCTGGGGTAGTCTGTGCTCTGGTGCAGTCTGTGCTCTGGTGCAGTCTGTGCTCTGGTGCAGTCTGTGCTCTGGTGCAGTCTGTGCTCTGGGGTAGTCTGTGCTCTGGGGTAGTCTGTGCTCTGGGGTAGTCTGTGCTCTGGTGCCAGTGCTCTGGGGTAGTCTGTGCCCTGGTGCAGTCTGTGCTCTGGGGTAGTCTGTGCCCTGGGGTAGTCTGTGCTCTGGGGTAGTCTGTGCCCTGGTGCAGTCTGTGCTCTGGGGTCTGTGCTCTGGGGTGCCCTGGTAGTCTGTGCTCTGGGGCAGTCTGTGCTCTGGTGCCAGTGCTCTTCTTATTTTCTTTCGGTATGTCACCTCGTTATGTCTTTGTCTCTGTGAGTTCTTCCTGTTTCTGTTCTCTCTTTGCTGTAGTCACTGTAGTCAGTCTGTCCTTCTGCTTCTATTGTTGATGCCTTGCTGGCATGAGTAATAGTAATTATGTATTTGTGTTGCCAAGGATTTTGTGTTGCCAAGAGTTTAAAACCTTTTTGAGAATGTGTAGTAGATATCACTTATTCCTCTTTCTTCATATTACTCTGTTCTACTCATTATGGTTTCCTATGTGATCAAACATTTCATTGCTCTGAGTCGACTCTTGTGCCTCCAAACTTTTTACTTTTTACTCTCTCTCTCTCTCTCTCTCTCTCTCTCTCTCGATCTGTCTCTCGCTCACTCTCATATACTATATATTTATAAATATGTGTCTTATTCTCGTTCATTAATATCCTCGTATGTAACTCTGGCTCTGGTAGTAACCCGAGTAGTTAGATAGTGCAGGCAGTGGATACTGCATGGACTGGATAGTTTAATGCTTTTTCATTTCATATAGGCCCCTGATGCAATATATCTGTCTGTGTGTGTGTGTGTGTTTCTGTATTGGCTGTAACCCCCCCCCTAACCAAAAGCTTTAAGGTGGTGTATCCTCCTGTTTTTGTATAGTCTGCTTTACTCCACACTTTAATGCTTGATGGTTTGCGTGTGTGTGTGTGTGTGTGTGTGTGTGTGTGTGGGTGTGTGGGGAGGGCATGTACATGGGCATGTGCATGTAGAGATCTTCATAGTGGGTGTTGTGATACACAGCTGGTAAGCTTTAACACAGCATCGCTGGGTGTGTGAACGTGTAACTGTTTTTGTGAGTGTTCACATTCTCCTGTCTGCCATAGGTAATCCAATAGCACTTCAAGTAGACTACACCTGTGCTAAATAGCCAAATAAAACGGAATAATATAAATTACAATATGGAATTATATCATTCTGCATAACCATTGCAGAGATGTGAAATAACCACAAACGCCAGATAATCCTGTGATGGATTACAGCCTGTGTCTGAAAGGGATTTGCTTTGTTCCTGCAGTCCATCAGCTATGAGGGCGAGGCATTGTGCATTAATGAGTCACAAAGAAGCCCACTACACATTAAACAACACTACACCGCTACACATTAAACAACAATACAGCACTAATCAGTAAACACCACTACACCAAACACATTATACACCACTACAGCACTAATCAGTAAACACCACTACACCAAACACAAACACCACTACAGCACTAATCAGTAAACACCACTACACCAAACACAAACACCACTACAGCACTAATCAGTAAACACCACTACACCAAACACAAACACCACTACAGCACTAATCAGTAAACACCACTACACCAAACACAAACACCACTACAGCACTAATCAGTAAACACCACTACACCAAACACAAACACCACTACAACACTAATCAGTAAACACCACTACAGCACTAATCAGTAAACACCACTACAGCACTAAACAGTAAACACCACAACCACAACACACTAAACACCACACTAAACACCACTAAACAGTAAACACCACTACACCAAACACATTAAACACCACTAATCAGTAAACACCACTAGACCAAACACAAACACCACTACAGCACTAATCAGTAAACACCACTAGACCAAACACATTATACACCACTACAGCACTAATCAGTAAACACCACTACACCAAACACATTAAACACCACTACAGCACTAATCAGTAAACACCACTACACCAAACACATTATACACCACTACAGCACTAATCAGTAAACACCACTACACACTAAACACCACTAAACAGTAAACACCACTACACCAAACACATTATACACCACTACAGCACTAATCAGTAAACACCACTACACCAAACACATTAAACACCACTACAGCACTAATCAGTAAACACCATAACACACTAAACACCACTAAACAGTAAACACCACTACACCAAATACATTAAAGGGTGGGACTACTATTGTACTAGCTCACCATCTCCATATTTCTCCACCAATGCTGTTTTTAATGACTTATGTTATATGCTGTTTGGGGAAACACTTTGCTATATTGTTGATAGTTTATGGGATAGTCTTATTGGTGCTTAGGCTGTAGAAGTAATAGCTGTGTGGAATAATGAAATTAAGGAATCACTGCAGCTCTAAAGCTCAGTTCTCTAGAGAATACACACACACTATCACCAACCAGTGCTGAGAGCCCAGACGTCAGAAATGGCTCGATAGTCTTTCTGTTAACACTTAGATGCTTTATGGCTGTTCATCAATGACTACCACCATAACGATCTCCAGCAGATGTGGTGCTTGCTGGCCAGTGTCGGTCTCAGGGCTGCCGCTGATGCCTGCATTCCTGCTCCATCACGCAGGTTTTTGTCATGGACAGTAAGCGTGAAGCTTTCAGCGCTTGAACAGAAGCCCCCGCTAAAAAAAACGCCATCCTCAAGCAGAGGTGCACCGCACAGTGTCGGGTTGCTCTGACAGAGGAATGATTGAGGTTGTAGGGCAAGTCCGAGGCTGGGTCTGCTGTTACAGCAAAGTGTGTGTGTGTAGAGGGTCAGAGGTTTTGGTACATCTGTGGTGCCTATTGTAGGTTAGTGATAAATACTGGTAATATAACTGAGTGAGAGAGAGAGAGATAATGGGTCCCTGTACTGCCTAGATTAGCACAACCTGCTTGAATTCTCCTGCTTCTTATCCACACTAAATTGCTGAGCTGAATTAGGGGTGTTGAGAGCAGAGAGAACCGGAGAAGCTCAATGCAAACCTGGGCACTGGGGAGTGAGGCAGGTGACATCAGAATGGAGAGATGTTGAGGAAGAAAGGCAGGACCAGAGTGAGAGAGAGTGAGAGAATGAGTGAATGAGAGTGAGTGAATGAGTGAGCAAGTGAGTGAGAGAGAGAGTGAGAAATATCTTTGGTTCTGTATAGAGCTTTGATTGAAGTGTGTGTCAAGCTGGATTTCATCCTGTCAAGCTCTGATGAGATTAACATGCCTTGCACACCTCTTAGCATCAAAGCAGGTGATTTAACACCTGCTGTTTCTAAGGGCTGTGTGCATCCATGAGTCTGCTGACTTGTAGACTCCCACTTACTGTCATCTTTTACTGTTTTATGTTTCATATCTCATGTTATCCTTCTTTTCTGTCGTCCCTTTATTTCTTTATTTCTTTCTTCCCTCTCTCTCTCTCTCTCTCTTTCCCTTTCTCTAGGCTGTATGAGGGGAAGGAGCAGGCAGAGTTTGAAGACTCTCTGAAAGGCTTGTTCGAGTCCATTAACAATCTGATGAAGAGTCATTTCACCACCACTTTGTTGCAGCAGGTGTGTTCGTGTGTGTGTGTGTGTGTGTGTCGGAGAGAGCGAAAGGAGGAAAGTGCATTGCCTTTTAATGTCAGAGGAGATTTTAAGACGGCTCGAGCACCTGTGCAGCTTCATTCCACCCATTCTAGCTCCAGGTTTAATTAGCCTGGCTGTTGAACAGAAGTGAGATGTTCACAGCAGGTCGCCTTAGTGTGCTTAAAGCATCCAGCTTTCACAGTTTAGTCTAGCTACCATGAAAGCCTGCTTAACTCCGCTTAACACACATCCAAAAAGTAAGTGTGTGTGTGTGTGTGTGTGTGTGTGTGTGTGTGTGTGTGTGTGTGTGTGTGTGTAGGTGGCAGCTCTGAAGTATTTGCCCGCCGTGCTGCATGATATCGAGACCGTTTTTGATGCAAAGCTACTCAGGTGAGTCTGTCACTCATATAATTAAAAAAAAATGTAAAATGCAACTAGAAAAATAAAAACTGTGGTGTAACACCCAGCACATTCAGCCGCTACAACATTCAAAACATTTTTATTACACTCGTACGCATACAATACTCGTACAGTAAGCATACAATACCCATACAATACCCATACTGTCTCCTGTGTCTAGCAGACACAGAAGAGTGTTCCCAAAATGGAAAACACTTTATTTAAGATTCTTGATAAAGTTGCCGTTGGGACGAGGTTAGAATGCCTCATCTGGGATGCTGTCCTTGACGAATGCAGCATGAATGCTAATTCACGAGGACCAGGAAGCATGCAGCATGCAGCCGAGAAAATGACTTCTTTTGTCACACCGTTAAAACCTGTTTATACATTTCACGAGGCTTTTTTACGCAGGAAAGTTTTAGTTGTGAATTCATTTGCAAAAGTTCACTAAGAGGAGTGAACAGGAAACAGGAGTACCGATAAATAATATTAATAATAATATATTTAATTTATAATGCAGGATTCTTATGCTATGGGTGCTATAGTAATAAAACATGGGGAAGAAAGAGGCTAAACAATTTACAAGAGTGGAAAGCAGTGATGAGCATTATGCCAACAGGAATAAAACCGCGTTGGAGTGCAAACACGATGAGAAAAAAAAAAACTTGAACACAGGATGAAGGAAGAGAGAACCTGACGGCCCTAATCTAATCAAGAGGTACTGGAAGGAACAGGAGCAGTGTTGACTCCTAAAAGCTTTCGATAAAGGCGTCTTAGCAGTTTAATAAACTTCTTACGACTGCCGTTCCATGGCCGTGGGGCATGGCGTCAGAGTGCCGTGCCCTGGGCAGAGATCGCTCTGATCCTGGCACCACTGCAGAGGGGGAGAACGGTACGCTTGTCTTTGATGCATGTGCTCAGTGACAGGGAGCTATCGCCTTTACTCCAAGGTTGCATGAGCAGACAGCTGGAGATGGTCCCGGAGCTGACCTGCTAGTGTAGGGCTCACTGGGCGTTAGGGTCCCCAGGCTCATGGGTTTGATTCCCAGAGGGTGCATGTTTGGTCAAAATAATACATGTGCGCTCTGGGTACGTTTCTGCTAAATTCCATGAATTAATGAGACATTTGGTAATTGTCAACAGTGAATTTTAATTTCATTTGGGAAGATTTTTAGGAGGTACAAGGAAGCATTTATATCAGCTTGAGTAAAAATTTAGATTTATAACGTGGAATGCATTAACCATGAAATTACACCAGTTCACTGTATGTGAACAGAGAAATTATAACAGTGTAACACTAAATGAACTTTAACAGTGAAATATGAGTGTAACTCTGAAAATGCCAGTGTGTCAGTATGACACTGTAAATGAATGTCAACAGTGTAATGACATCAGTATAACACTGTAAGGCTGTCGGAGGCCATGAACACTTGTTACGGGAAACACTGGACCGAAGGTGTCAGAACAGAAACCAGTAGTGCATAAAATCCCTAGAGATTAAGCGCTGGGGGGATGAGCTTCAAGGTGGAGGAGCATCTTAGAAGCTGATGATGAGAGAGCTCCATCTCTGGTTCAAGGACAGTTCAGGGGTCTGTTCTCAGTTCCAGATTGATGCTCACTGTGTGGGCCTGACACAGCCTCAGTGCATTTCTCCAGATGTCATCTCGGAGACATTGCGTTTTCTTATCCTAGAGTTCCAAGCTTCTGGTCGCTGGGGCCGCAGGGTGTGTTTTGGCGGTCCAGTGTTACTGCGGTTGACCTTTACTCACCGTCGAGACCCTCAGCCTGTGCCGGGGGCACCTTACGTGTTTGTAGATCATCTAAAGCATTTGGAGCAGAAACCTCACCATGGCTGTGCTGACGAGCCCAGAGTGGAGTTTGCTGGTGGAGGTGGCCAGATGATTCTCTGCATTCACCTCCTCACTGAGGAAAGTGCTGAAGCTGTTAAACTGACACCTCTATTCACACTGTTAACACACACACAGACACACTCAAATACACCCAGCCTCCTGTTAACCATGTTTCCCTCAAGGTTTCTTTCAGTGTTGCCGAGAGACTGAAAGCAACTTTGAAGCCCCGGTTTACTAAAGGAACAGTGAGGGTGAATTTGTACTAGCAGTTATAAGTAGTGTAAGTGTAGTTAGCAAGTGTAACTAGTGGGCATTTTCATTACGTGCAAAGACAATATTTAATATTTAGTCTTTTGTGAGTGCTTACTGTTTTTTGATCGCTACAATGAGTTTGGATCTCAAAAAGTTTACATGTAAATGTAAACTGAAACTTAAACTAAAACAAATGTGTTGGAATTATATATTTATATTTTATGTATATATAAATATATAATTTAAATTTGAGTTACATATATACAAAAATAAATAAATAAAATAATAAATATTCAAATAAATACATGAATAAATGTATAAACTACTGTCTTGTGAAAGTGCAAAAGATTAACACCTGCCCTGTAGTTGCATTAATGTACACATGCAGTATCTGTTGTCAAAGACACTTTCAGGCTTGCTAAATCACCACGCAGGTGCCGAGTCTCTGTGCATTGAAGCTGCCTTTTATTTTGCAAACCTGGGTAGAATTGTCCCAAGATGCATATTCATTAAGACAAATCAGCAAATCAGGCCAAGGAAATAGGTCATAGGTCAACCTAGACAGATTTTTGTGCAGTATGCAATGTTTATGCATTCACAGACTTTTGGTAAACCAGGGTCTGAGTGCTTTCCAACATAGATTTCCAGGGGCTATGTGTGTCTTTTAATAACTTTCCAACATAGCCTTTGGTAGAATAATGCTACCACTCCCTTGAGTGTTTGTATTTTGGACACGAGCTAATTTATTCCTGCTGTCCAAATCGCGGAACACAGAACATTTACATTCGCTCCCCAAAGTCCTGTAAGCATTATGCATGCATCCTGAACAAAAGTCATTGATGTCAATATCAAAACCACGCGGTAATGAAGCAGCAATTAACTAGAAAAACAAAATCAGTTCCTTGGCCTTTGGCTTTAGACGCCAGATGCATAAAAACACCTCTCTGCATACCTACACACACACACACACACACACAATTTGCAGAACTGACTAAATCTTACACGTGCTGACTCTAATGCGATAATGTTGTTTTCATTGGTGTAGATGTGGCCTGTTTAACGGTATCTTAGCGCAGCTCCATGTCAGTGGGGCACATGGGCCCGGGCGCTAATTCACTGGCTTTGGGGCACAGCTGCGCTGACAGTGACACGCTTAGTTTTTTAACGAGCTAGCCGTTATCTTCAGAGCTGGAGAGCAGTGGTGGCTGCAGGTCGCACACACAGACATACACACATACCCACAAACACAGAAATACACACACACACACTCACGTGCGCACACACCAGCGAATACAGAAATACACACACACCCGCAAACACAGACATACAGGCTTTCCTGACTACTTTTTCTCATATTCGGTCCTTTTAGTTTTTTATCTTCTTTTGCAGCATGCATGCACATACACCCCCCATACAGGAAGGGGTGTGTGTGTGTGGGTGTGTGTGCATGCGTGCGTGCATGTGTGTGTGTTCTGGTGCTCTGTTTATCATTATACACAAAACACAGGACAATTACATTCTTATTCACGCAGTCGCTAATGGTGCGTGGAGTGTGTTCGTTTAGGCCGAGCAGTGAGACAGCGAGCAGCTCTCACACCACTGATCGATATGCAGCACTTGCCGGTGTGGGAGACAAATAGAAGGTGTCCCACTGCTCTAGTGCTTGTTCAAGCCAGTGTTTTTGAGTGTTTTACCAAAGCTCCCCTCCTCCCTCCAGTGCCTTCCCACAACTCCTGTGGCAGTGAGAGAATAATGTTCTGGAACTATTCATTGCTGAATGGTTTTCTGAGTTGTGTCCATTCCCCCACCTCTTTCTCTCTCTCTCACTGTCTCTCTCTCTCTAGTAAGTTGCTGTATGACTTTTACACCTGCATTCCTCCAGACAAGCTGCAGAAACACAAGGTGACCTCCATGACTGAGATTGTCAGCAGTCGCCTGTTCCGGAGAAAGGGTGAGTGTCTCTGCCACGCCCCCCTCAGCCCCGCCCCCAAAGCCCTGTCGCCATCGCTCTGACTCTGACGACCTTGTTAGAACTCCCATTTTCTCCTCAGCTACATTCCTCCATCTTCTCTCCTCTCATTATCCTGGGCATCCTCCTCCCAAGATGTGGTCATCTTCTCTGTTTAATTTCCCTCTTTTTTCATTTCATCCCTTCATTCTCCATCTCTGCTCCACATCATTATGCCTCAGTAAACAGCTGTCTCGGCTTTGCTGCTGTCCAATTGTGGGCTAAACGGACGCTAATAGGTGATGAATGGACTGTGTATGGGTTTTAATGAACAGTGTGATGACTCTACTGAAAATATCATCCAGGGACTCATAAATGCCTCAGTGGGCTCATATACGTGGCTGTGTGTGTGTGTGTGTGTGTGTGTGTGTCCTGCTTCACGCTTTGTAATGGGCAAACAGCGGAGGCCCTGAGAGAGATTGCTAGATTGCTCCTCCATCGCTCCTGGTTGAGCTGTAGATTTTGCAACGTCACTGTTAGCAGCTCGGTAACGAAGCTAAAGTCCTAGCCGGTAAATCAGGCTGGAGACCTGCTCCCCAGTCCAAGCAGCTAGTGCATCACTCCAGATTTACCTCCTTACAGTGAATGATGACTAGGCGCCTTTGTTCAAGCGCATGATGAGTAGGGACAGTTGAAGGGTCCCTCTCAGATACTGTGTGCACCAGTGCTCAGTCTTGCTCTTGGAGCTCCACCTCTTCTTGGAGCTCGACTGTTCCTGGCTCCATTACGCCTGATACACCTCACTAATGGCCCCTGTGCTCGGTGGAGTGTGTAAGACCAGGGAAGTGGCTGGGCTGAGGAGCACTGCTGAGGGGCACGCGTGTGCTCTCTGCCCTTCACCACTGAGGCCTGGGGTGGAGGACACATCTGGGTACGCGTGTAGGACACGTCTGGGTACGCGTGTAGGACACGTCTGGGTACGCGTGTAGGACACGCCTGGGTACGCGTGTAGGACACGTCTGGGTTCATGTGGAGTTCATGTCTGAGTATACAGGAGGACACGTCTCCTCACCACTGAGGCCTGGGGTGGAGGACACGTCTGGGTACGCGTGTAGGACACGTCTGGGTACGCGTGTAGGACACGCCTGGGTACGCGTGTAGGACACGTCTGGGTTCATGTGGAGTTCATGTCTGAGTATACAGGAGGACACGTGCTCTCTGCCCTTCACCACTGAGGCCTGGGGTGGAGGACACATCTGGGTACGCGTGTAGGACACGTCTGGGTACGCGTGTAGGACACGTCTGGGCTCATGTGGAGTTCATGTCTGAGTATACAGGAGGACACGTCTCCTCACCACTGAGGCCTGGGGTGGAGGACACGTCTGGGTACACGTGTAGGACACGTCTGGGTTCATGTGGAGTTCATGTCTGAGTATACAGGAGGACACGTCTCCTCACCACTGAGGCCTGGGGTGGAGGACACGTCTGGGTACACGCGTGTAGGACACGTCTGGGTACATGTGGAGGTCACGTCTGAGTATACAGGAGGACACGTCTCACCACTCACCACTGAGGCCTGGGGTGGAGGACACGCCTGGGTTCTGGGAGTTCATGTCTGAGTATACAGGAGGACACGTCTGTGGTCTGGAGGACACGCCTGGGTACTGGGTACAGCGTGTAGGACACGCCTGGGTACGCGGCTCATGTGGACACGTTTCATGTCATGTCTGAGTATACAGGAGGACCACTGAGGCCTGGTCTGGAGGACACGTCTGCTCCACTGAGGCCTGGTCTGGAGGACACGACTGCTCTGTGCCCTTCACCACTGAGGCCTGGGGTGGACCACTGAGGCCTGGTCTGGAGGACACGACTGCTCTGTGCCCTTCACCACTGAGGCCTGGGGTGGAGGACATGCCTGCTCACCACTGAGGCCTGGTCTGGAGGACACGCCTGCTCTGTGCCCTTCACCACTGAGGCCTGGTCTGGAGGACACGACTGCTCTGTGCCCTTCACCACTGAGGCCTGGGGTGGAGGACACGACTGCTCTGTGCCCTTCACCACTAAGCCCTCCTTCCTGTCTCTCCCCTTTGAACTATTGAACATCAGAGTTGAGTGCATACAGGACAAGCAGCCTTAAGTCAAGAATCTAGATGACTTCTATGCTTCACATGCTGCACAGGAGATCGGGCTTTATTCCATTCACTTCTTTAAGTCCACTCCCCTCACAAGGGCAGACATCACCTTTAAGTCCACTCCCCTCACAAGGGCAGACATCACCTTTAAGTCCACTCCCCTCACAAGGGCAGACATCACCTTTAAGTCCACTCCCCTCACAAGGGCAGACATCACCTTTAAGTCCACTCCCCTCACAAGGGCAGACATCACCTTTAAGTCCACTCCCCTCACAAGGGCAGACATCACCTTTAAGTCCACTCCCCTCACAAGGGCAGACATCACCTTTAAATCCACTCCCTTCCTGAGGGCAGACATGAGAGGAAGCCTCTGCTATATTTTAAACATTCGCTTCATGTATGGCCCAGTGTCGACGTGCACCTCTCAGACTGAGCTCACCACACTGCATTCTTATACAAACCGCCAGCAGCACCATCCACATGGGACTCGTACATTCCATGATAAATATTTATAATTCAGCTCTTTGCCTTGCGGTGATTGGCCAAAGGCCATGCTGACATCACCACCGTCGAGGTCCTTACCTATTGCTCCCCGCGCCGCTGTCCGTTTACTTATTTATTTATTCATGCGGCCATTTATTTATTCTGGATTTGCCGCCTCCCCCACGCGCTGTGCTGACAGGCATTTTAATTGAAATTTGTCCAGCGTGATGGTCTGAGGCGAGTCGCTGCTTCACCGCATGTCGTCCTGTGAACCGATCGCAACGGCTGGGAGACATTTATACCCAGTAATAACCTGGCCAGCCTATCAGCACCAGGCAATACATGCCTAATCCCTAATTCATCCAACGGATGAGGGAATTGGGGGTGATTGGAATGAGGGATGTGACAGTTGATTGTGAATGTGGGTGACAGGAGCTGGTGGAGCAATAGGAGGGTGGGGGTTGTTGCTGCTGAGAGGGACCTCCACCATCTGAGATACATTTATTGTTGGGGTAGATAGATAAGATATGGAGAAATGGAGAACCAGCATGATTATAAAAGCTACATACTGCTACATGGACACACTATAAATTCTCAATCAATCATGAGCTGGCCACACATTTTTTCAGGAATAGTTTTCTCCTGTCAGTGGGATTATGGATACACATACCCTTTCGCATTCCAATACTGACACATACATACATGTGCAGACACACACACACACACACTAACACTTGACAGGTCTTTATTTGAAGTAATTTCCACTTGGAATGAAATTCATAAATATAATATGGGGGCGATTAGTTCTAACTTTTCTGCTGTCACACACTAATATCTACCAGACTGTTACAGCATTAAAAAGAAATGATGTTCAGAGAGAAATCTTTTGATCTTGTTTTCATTTTCAGGGAGAGGTGATGTAGTAACACAGTGGTTTAGGTAGGCCATATTGATATGTTACATTGATAACATTTGCATTTTTAATCTAGTCATTGACATTGTCTTTTGTTGGTGGGAGCTACTGACCGTAAATTGACTTGTTTTCATTTTTAGGCAATGGCCTTTTATATCGATGTAGCTATTAGACACACACTGCTAGAGACAGTTATGCTATGCACAGAATTTTGATCAGGTGTCTGACTAAGAAATCAGGAGAACTCCCTCGTCTCTGTGTTGTTTCTTTGAACAATCTTTAGAATCTATTTCTCAAATCTTCCCGTTTCATATAGTTTCCCTGACATATGTTTTGTCATAGTCTTTAAAAAGTTACTCCATACCTATAAAAGCCCGTCTATCCTGGAGGCCGTCGGAAGGGTCTGCTCTCATTCGTAGAATAACGTTTATGTGTGTGTTCCTTTGAGATGAAGGAAATGTGGTGTGTGTATGTGAACCTACCGACTGGTTCGTTTCTGTGAGCACAAATCAAAATATACAAGCATCAAAATCAAAAACCAAATGAAAATACACAAGTACCAGTCGTGTTGTTAGACATTCCTAACTGCTACGTCCTCCTTATGTTTACACTTCAAAAAAAGATGATAAAACAAATGTATGGCATATACAAAGGCTGAAGTGAGTTTCAAAACCACCCTGAGTTTGCAGACTGAAATTCCGTGACTTTTCCCATGATGCCTTGGGTTTTGTGCGGACGTGCGGCTCAGACCTGCTGACGGCCAGTGTGGAGGCTGGGGGTAATGACGCGCGACGCCCTTGCCAAGGTCCTGCCTGCCTGCGTCCCCTCCCTCCACCACATCAGACAGTGCAGGGGAGGGAAGTCCAGGTCAGAGACAGGACCACAAAACCGCGACTTAAGAACCAAAGCCAAGAAAATGGAGAATCATAAAAAAATACTGCACACAGTTTGATTGGGAAGCAGAGAACTATAGCGATACCTGTTTGTATTCTTGCAAATCACTGCAGCCATGTTTGCGATTGATTGTGCGCGTGTATATGAAGTATCTCCTCAATGATGTAGAGTGACCCAGATGATAAACGTGTGCTGGGTAGATGTTAATGTTAAACAGTGCAAACCCCATATTACATAAGCTCAGTCATACTAAGCACGCATGCACATATAAACACACACCAACACAGTGACTGCTTCTCAATTTCTGATACATTAACATGATGAATAGATAGAAATACACACACACACACACACGACTCTCATTAGACTAATTCATATGCAGCAAAGTGAATTAAAGTTTCCGTCCCCAGCCCTAATGTGGCTGTTGTTATGGTTACTATTGCCGAGGGCCAGTCGGACTGTGTTCGTCCTCATGGGATGAAAGCAGTAAGAAAAAAACAAAACAAACCATGCACTGTGTTCACACTCGCTGAAAACAAAACAAACCATGCACTGTGTTCACACTCGCTGAAAACAAAACAAACCATGCACTGTGTTCACACTCGCTGAAAACAAAACAAACCATGCACTGTGTTCACACTCGCTGAAAACAAAACAAACCATGCACTGTGTTTCACTGTGTTCAAAACAAACCATGCACTGTGCTCACACTGTGTTCACACTCGCTGAAAACAAAACAAACCATGCACTGTGTTCACACTCGCTGAAAACAAAACAAACCATGCACTGTGTTCACACTCGCTGAAAACAAAACAAACCATGTTCACTGTGTTCACACTCGCTGAAAACAAAAAACAAACCATGCACTGTGTTCACACTCGCTGAAAACAAAACAAACCATGCACTGTGTTCTGAAAACAAAACAAACCATGCACTGTGTTCACAAACTGCACTGTGTTCACACTGCTGAAAACAAAACAAACCATGCACTGTGTTCACACTCGCTGAAAACAAAACAAACCATGCACTGTGTTCACACTCGCTGAAAACAAAACAAACCATGCACTGTGTTCACACTCGCTGAAAACAAAACAAACCATGCACTGTGCTCACACTCGCTGAAAACAAAACAAACCATGCAAAACTGCACTGTGTTCACAAAACTCGCTGAAAACAAAACAAACCATGCACTGTGTTCACACTCAAAACAAACCATGCTGAAAAAACAAAACAAACCATGCACTGTGTTCACACTCGCTGAAAACAAAACAAACCATGCACTGTACTCACACTCGCTGTTGTCTCTCGTGTGCCCAGTGCACCATTTAGTGTGTGATCAGGTGTTGCTGTTTGAGCCTTAGCTGAAGAATGATGAAGGCTTCATCTCTGTGGGTGCAGCTCTTCCTGGAGTGCAGTATAGTACATGATCAGGGTCTTGAGAATGTGTGTGTGTGAGAGAGAGAGAGAGCGGTATGTTTACCTCTTTCTCATGCTCTCTCTCTGTCTATCTACCTGTCTGTCTGTCTGTCTGTCTCTTTGCATACGTCTCTCATTCTTCCTTCCATTGTTTGTCTGTAGTGCCACTGCGCTGTGCAGCCTTCTGATTTCGGCTGGCTGGGTTTGAAATGGTGCCCTAGTACAATATGAAATAGTTTATTGGGAGTTTTCCAAGACGAAGGCACGGATGAAAAATCAACAAGTGATTTTAGGAGGAGAACGGCTGAGGTATGATTGCCATGGCAACAGTTGGCCCTTTTATCTCCTCAGAGATGAGATGCCTTCCAACGTCGACAGAACGGCCGTATTTAACACAGGACCTCTAAAAAATCTTCTCTCTTTTGCCATAGTAATTCAGCCTTGACAGTAATTCAGCCTCATGTCCAGCTATCTTCCTCTGCAGCTCTCTACAAATGAAAGAAAGATCGCGTTCACTCTTAATAATCGCGTTCACTCAGATAATGGTGTCAGATGTAGACACCGTGTCTCCCTGGCTGCTACCCTGGTGCCAGGTGGGCGGAGCCATCCCCCGTGTGTCTCCGCCCCTCTGGCAGCTCGGCACCTGGCCCCGCCTTCGCTTCACTCTGAGCCCTGGCGGCTGTGCACTGGCCCAGCTGCTGATCATAAAGGTCACGGGGAGAAGGAAAGATGTCTGGGGCGGAGACGTCTCTGTGTGGGGGTGATGGGACACGTAATGACTGCTCTACTGTGAGGTTAGCGTGAACATGGCGTTCCTCTCACACCGGCCCCCTCATCTGCTCCGTACCTCTTCAGAAGCTGTTTCAACGGGGTTTTTATTGCATTAATAATAATAATTTTCTAACAGTAATTGATGCAAATTAAATACACGAGTGTAGATAAAGAGGGGTTATTCTGTCTGTCCTTTGGTAAGGTTCCCTGTCAGACATATTCTCTCTGTTCACCAAGCCTTTTCAATTAGCATTAAAATGATGAGTGCTCTTGTCATGGTTCACGTACTTTATTGTCTTTTATATGAGGTGTGTGTTTAGGCTCTCGAGGCGAGTTCTCACTATTATCTGTTCACGCTGCCTTCCTGAATACTGCAGCACATCACTGTCGTTCTGATGTTGAACGTGTGCCTAGAGACCAAGCCAGTGTTGAAAACCGCATGACTTATTATCAAAGAACAGGAAGTCAGTGCTGATGTGTCATTAACATATGTAATAAGACCATCCTGAGGTGGAGGGGATGATGGAGATGGACCATGCTGAGGTGGAGGGGAAGGTGGAGATGGACCATCCTTAGGCCTGGTTCTCTCCATGAAGGAACTGATTCCGGGTTCAAGACGGCACAGAGCAACGCCATGAACACGATGTGGACTTGTTTCTCATTTGGCTGTTTATTTACTTTAAAACTGTAAATTAGCACTTCTTTTTAAAGAGCAGGTCCATCACCACTATCACCATGCTATTTTGCAAAAGTCTAATCTATGGTTATTCACTATTCTAGTATATATGTGATATTGTACCTGTGCACAGTTTTAATTATACTAAAAGTGTGTATACTAGTGTATAAGCATGCACTCTAGTTACATAATCAATGTTGTGGGAAGCTTGGCTGTACTAGAGAAACACACATACTAGAGAAAGGCAGGAAAAGAACTTGGATGAATGGATGGGTGGAGGTTTTCTAGTGGACGTATAGAGCCTATTTAAATTAACTTCTGACAGCATCTGACGTTTGGTTCCAAACATTGAATTAATGTATAGATCGTTTATTTCCCTTGAGATGAAGAGAGAGAGGGAGAGAGTGTGTGTTTGTGTAAGTCTGTGTGCATGTGTGTGTAAGTGTGTGTGCGCGCGCTCGTGTGAGTGTATACACCCTTAATTGGCATTGGAATGGTATATAGGTCTGGGACTGAAAGTCTCCTGATTCTGACATTTAGCCTGATGTTTTTTCAGCCATTGTTGAAATGTCTGATTATTGTCGACATTGTTCCTGATCTTTATTCTAAAGCTTGCGGATTGTCTTTCCTGTGCATTGCTGTGATTATTAATTATATTTCCAGCTTCATAGATGCTGCAGTTTAATTACAGTTTTGCTGAGATGTAATTCTAAAATGTTCCACTGGCGTGTCATTTCCAGACTGCCGTGATATACTGTTACCCATGATGCTAAAGGAGCTGAGCGGAGCGTTAGCTGACGTGGGGGAGGGGCAACAGGATGAGAGGCGGAACAGTGTGGAACTCCTCAACAAGATCCTGGAGGTGCTCAGCCATCAGGACGTGGTAAGGTCCACTCCCAAGACTCCTTACTACTGCAGTGACCAATGACATGCTTTATCTTTAAGGCACTCTTAAGACACTCTGAAGGACTCATCATAGGCCTCATCATGGAGGCAAGCAGTCTGAACCTTTTTTTCTAATAAACTTTTAATATTAAACATATTTATGTACATTTCAGATATGTGGCTTAGCCACACAATCTACAACATCTACACCAATCAGTAAATATTTATGGGGCTACTTATGAATTCTTCATAATGTATGTATGGCACTAATGTGCCTGCTAACTAAACATACGAAGTTATTGACTATTCCTTCAATCATTATTGACTTCATTTTAAGAAATATATTATGACTCAAATCTAAGGAACGTGATAAGAAGTTGTTTAATGCTGATACACACACACAAACACATACAAATGCAAAGGTTTTTCTACAAACCTGAGAAGTATTTAATTGCTAAAGGGAAGAACTCACACTCTGAAGTCTGAATGATTCTTCACTCTTTATTTTATCAGTCTTTATCACTCTTTATTTACTTCCTTGACTCTAATGAAGCTTGACACTGGACATGGAGAAAGAGAGAGAGGGAGAGAGAGATAAAGAGAAAGAAGGTGAGAGAGAGAAAGAGTGAGAGATAGAGACCTGGAGAGAGTGAGGGAGAGAGAGAGACTTAGACAGGTAGAGAGTGTGAGAGAAAGATAGAGAGAGGGAGAGATAGCAAGAGAGAGCAGCAAAATTAGTGTTAAAGTGGGACAGTGAAGATGGTAAGACTTGAAGAAAGCAGATGTGTGGAATTATCTTGACACCAATGAGAGAGAGAGAGGGAGAGAGAAGATTAGAGTTGAAGTGGGACAGTGGAGATGGTGAGAGTTGATGAGAGTGATGTGGGGAATTAATAGTAAGCAATGATGAATGAAGGAGAATGAGAGAGAGAGACAGGAGGCAGAGACGGTCTGAGACAGTCTCTCTGTCTGGGGTGTCTGTCTGTCTAAGTGTCTGTAACAACTGCCATTCAGATTTCATTTAACTCTCCATTTAAAGTGTTTGAAGGATTCTTCAGAGCTTTGAAGGTCATATATGCAGTGACACTTTTGAAGCTGTGTGTGTGTGTGTGTGTGTGTGTGTGTGTGTGTGTGTGTGTGTGTGTGTGTGTGTGTGCATGTATGGACACTCATACAGTCTGAGTGAGTGATGCAGTAACAAGACAATAGAGCAGCACTAAGAAGGGGGCGGGGCTTAGCTAACAGAAGGGCAAGGCAACCCTCTCACTGAGCCTCTCATTGAGCTCAAAATATAATTTTGCTTTATTAACTGCCTTTATTGTTTTCTTTGCATTTTAAAAAGTTTAGTAATGAAATTGTCACTATTACTGAACTCAGTAGTTTAGTTCAACTGTTTATGGTTTGTGTCTATTAAGCTACATGTTTATTTCCTAAACTGCTCACAATGCTCTGCCAATATTGCCCTCCGTTGTCTTGAGAGAGCTTCACCAGAGACAGCAAGAGAGAGAGAGAGTGGGGAGAGAGAGAGAGTGGGGGAGAGAGAAAGCAAGGGAGAGAGAGTGGGGGAGAGAGAGAGAGAGTGGGGGAGAGAGACAGCAAGGGAGAGAGAGAGTGCAGGAGGCAGGACGAGTGAGTGGGAGGCTGTGTAGATTAAGTGATGAAGCGAGGATGAGGAAGATGAGAGGGAGCATGGGGAAGTAAGCATGAGCCGGTGATGGCCAGGCGGGTGGTGAGGAGACAGTGGGGGGGGGGGGGGAGGAGGGGGGAGTGAGGAGAGAGTGGGAGAGGGGGGGGGGGAGGGGGGGGGAGGGGGGGGGGGGGGGGGGGGGGGGGGGGGGGGGGGAGAGGGGGGGAGAGGGGGGGGGGGGGGGGGGGGGGAGGGGGGGGGGGGGGAGGGGGGGGGGGGGGGGGGGGGGGGGGGGGGAGGGGGGGGAGGGGGGGGGGGAGGGGGGGGGGGGGGGGGGGGGGGGGGGGGGGGGGGGGGGGGGGGGGGGGGGGGGGGGGGGGGGGGGGGGGGGGGGGGGGGGGGGGGGGGGGGGGGGGGGGGGGGGGGGGGGGGGGGGGGGGGGGGGGGGGGGGGGGGGGGGGGGGGGGGGGGGGGGGGGGGGGGGGGGGGGGGGGGGGGGGGGGGGGGGGGGGGGGGGGAGGGTCACACACCCTCCCTCTCCCCAACACGCTTCTCCCCTGCTCCTCACTTTAACCGGCTTCTAGGACCGTTGCGAATTTATAATAAATACGGGCATCAAGAGTAAAGTCTAAAGGGGTCACACTTTCTCTCTCGTTCTCTCTCTCTCTCTCTCTCGCACGCTCTATCACATTCTCTCTCTCTCTCTCACACACACACACACATTATTACTCTTTTCCCTCTATCACCTGTCCTGCTCCCCCTCTGTCTGTTAGTGACTCAGACGTTAGAGCAGTTCACTGGTGATGGCATGACTTGTCCTCTGCGAGCTCCAGACTTCTTCCTTAAAGCCTTTCAGGATGTCACTACACATTTCACTGATCAAAAGGGGCCTTTATCAAGATACTTCACCATCCACCAGTCACTGGGATTTATACTCAGCCTCTCATACATCACTGATCATCCATCTATGGCACTGTCCAATCACAGATCTCAAGGTTACTGAGAAATCCTTAAATAGAAGCCATGACTGAACACTTAGAGCTTTGATTATTTAATTATTTACATTTTAAATGGATTGACTCAATCACATATAAACTCGCACGTATTATACAAACCTGTGAGTAGTTTAAGCATCTGGGACTTCTAGTCATAGGTTTAATTACTAGTCTAGTCTATCATACCACTCTACTCCAGTACTAAAATGGGCGTGACCACTGGTCTTTAACCTCTGTGAACCTTTATCGATGTCCTTCATGATGAGCCTTTTACTGACCACAGAGCAGGGGATATCTGGATGGCTATGCCTAGAATTTACACATGTAAACAGTGTTTATAGTAACACTATGGTTCAAACTCAGATTTTAACGCGACAATAAATAGTGCTGTAGTAACACGAGTCCTGTTTCACATAAGCAGATTGGCAGTGTTTATTACCTATTAAGTGTAGGGAGATGGTGTGTGTGGTGTTTGTCAGTAATACGTGTAGGGATATGGTGTGTCTGGTGTTTGTCAGTACTACGTGTAGGGAGATGGTGTGTCTGGTGTTTGTCAGTAATACGTGTAGGGAGATGGTGTGTCTGGTGTTTGTCTGGTGTTTGTCAGTAATACGTGTAGGGAGATGGTGTGTCTGGTGTTTGTCTGGTGTTTGTCAGTAATACGTGTAGGGAGATGGTGTGTCTGGTGTTTGTCTGGTGTTTGTCAGTAATACGTGTAGGGAGATGGTGTGTCTGGTGTTTGTCAGTAATACGTGTAGGGAGATGGTGTGTCTGGTGTTTGTCAGTAATACGTGTAGGGAGATGGTGTGTCTGGTGTTTGTCAGTATTACGTGTAGGGAGATGGTGTGTCTGGTGTGTGTGGTGTTTGTCAGTAATACGTGTAGGGAGATGGTGTGTCTGGTGTTTGTCAGTAATACGTGTAGGGAGATGGTGTGTCTGGTGTGTGTGGTGTTTGTCAGTAATACGTGTAGGGAGATGGTGTGTCTAGATGTGTGCACTCGCAGACTGGGCAGAACTGGACAGTGTGTGGGATCTCTTGGACAGCAAAACACAGCCAGAGTCGAGCACTGAAGCACTCGTGACACTCAGGTAGCCAGACCATGTGGACCTAAAGTCAGACAAATCAGGTCTTTCTGTTTTGGGGTCATTAAAAACCTTTTAATATAAAAGGTTTTTTAGGTAGATGCTATTCATTTTAAAAACACATACCTGACAAATACTCCCCATATTTACAAAAAGGGGGAGGGGGGCCAGGTGTTCCTGTATTCTCTTAGCACCCCTACAACAGCCCTTACTTAACAGTGCTACATTCACATGCTTCGCTGGTGAGGGGATTTGGCTATGGGGATTGTGTGTACCTGATTAAGAAGTCGTGCTACAGGTGTGTGTGTGTGTGTTGCATATTCTGATCAGTCAAAGCACAGGTGAGCTCATATCTCACCCTCTACCTGCATGACAGCCAAAGCCTACTTTCACTTTCTTTAGTGGTATGACACACTGCTGTGTGTGTGTGTGTGTTTATGTGTATGTATGTGTGTGAGTGTGTGAGACAGACAAGAAGAGTTGAATAAGTACATGTCTGCCTTCCACAAACTCTTCACGACTTCCTGTCTGTCTTCTAGTTTCAAAGAGGGAGAATGATGTCAAAGTGTTTTTACTACTTTCTCACCCTTATAGATAAGCGACACACACACAGACACACACACACACACATTTAGAGAGCAGGTGTGCATATATACAGGTTGGAATTAATAAATACAGGAGATAATGAAAACAACAGGGAAACGTGGCCAAAGAAATGAGAGAATGTGGACGAGCAGGCAGAGAAGACGGAAGACGAGAGGGACGTGAGAAAGGAGAGATGGAGGTGCTGTGGGTGGGGCACATGCTCACCTTCCTCTTCAATGTCTTTTTTAAACAAGTGAAGGACGTTTTCTAACTATTTATGTAATTAAACATCTGTTGTAACCTCAAAACAACCTCAAAACGTCGTGTGAAGACATAGCAGGTATATGCTGTCCTACATTGTGTCATCCTGTGTCCTGTTTGGTGTTGAAGAATGGGAGGTGCATGGCAGCTTGGCTGAGGCACCTGGGCTAGTGTCAAAGGTCACAACGCCACACTGCTGTTGGATGGATGGATGGATGGATGGATGGATGGATGGATGGATGGATGGATGGATGGATGGATGGATGGATGGATGGATGGATGGATGGATGGATGGATGGATGGATGGATGGATGGATGGATGGATGGATGGATGGAGCGGGCATTCAGCTGGCGGTAAACATTAATAGACAAATGTGGCTGATAAACGTCTAAAAGTAGCCCGATTTGAGGCTGACGTTCTGAACACTTCTTAAAGTCTGACAGCATCTCTGCTGAGCTAGGCAGAAGCTGGTATTTGATGTTTTCAAAGTTTCCAACATTCCAGATGCCTGATGTTTGTTTGACTGCAAAAGGTGGTTGGTTGACTCCTCCTCGTATCCCTCAGCAGCTGTAGCTGGGGTTTGCAGTACCCCCGACTATTCACAATCTGTTTTCCTCCTATTGCAAATGTTTATGGAAAGTAGGAGACACAAACTTTCTCTAAACTTCACAAAAGCAAAGCGACGGGAAAACACCCCCTGTTGGGAGCAGGTCTGGTTGACTTTATCGGGCCTCTCGTAGGAGGACCTCTCGGGGAAATTGTGTCTGCAGGCCCAGGATCCTACATGAGAGCATCTACATCTGTCTTCTGCCGATCACTCCTCCATGGGCTGTTGTAGGCTGCTGGGCTGAGAGGGTGCTGTGGTTCTTACTCTGTGCTTCCCTGTGGCCTCGTTTGGTTCTCTCCAAATGCGCCTTCCAAATGTGCATCTCCTCAGATCCTCTTGTCCACTTCTCTGACTTTGAACTAGACAGCAAGGAAAGTAAACAGGGGAAGGAGAGCAGGGGACCAGGAAAAGGATTTGGGATGTTTTTGATGACACCCATGTGAAGGGGGCGAGCTGGCAGGTGGTGTGTGGATCCCCTGGCTGTGTGGAGCTGCCTGTAAGCTCACGTCAGACCTAATCTGGGAGGGGCTTTGGGGAACTGTCAAAACTGTTTTCCAGCTGTTTTCTCGAGGTGCTTACAGGCACACGACAAGCCTCCAGACGTCCACGATCCAGACAGCTGCTTTAGTCCAGGTCTGAAGATTTAGTTCTTTTTTACGAAAGCCACATTCGAAGGCAAAGTGGCAGAGGCAAGACGCGCGCATGTGAACGTCACCGTCACCACGGGACGTCGACTCTTGTCTTTATCTCATGGGTTGATGTAGGACTGCATGGTGACGTTCTCTGAAGATGGTGCTCTCTGCAAGAGAAGAGATAGAGAGACACACTCACACACACACACACACACACTTTCTTACTTACTTCAGGGAGAGGAGATAAGAGTTTCTCAGCTGACTCATTCAGTTTTGTCTGCAACAAATTAGAGGACAAGAGAGAAAGTAACAGGACCAGGAGAACAGGCAGAGCACCACATAGTCCAACAGAACGGCTCTCTTTCTTGTCTCTAGTGCTCTGCATGCTCACACACACACACACACACACACACACACACATTGGAGTCGACTTTCACAAATGTGTGCATGATTTTGTGTGATTGTCCTTGCATGTGTGAATAAAATCTAACTGAATACAGTAAAACGTTGCCTTATAGTTTTCTCAGCACATCGAGTCGAGCAGCTTTTCCTCTGCCTAATTCAAATATTTTTCTCCCTCTCCCTCCACGCACAAGCTAGAAAGTCTCTATTGCCTCTCTTAGCCATCGCTGGAACCCCAGGCTATCCTCATGGCCCGCCCAACACCATCACCGGGGTCTCTGATTGGCACCCTTGTGCAGAGGTCTTTGGGAAGGGCCCCACCCCTGACACAGACTGGCAGTCTGCAGTGCGAGCAGCAGTGAGAGGGGTAATACTGTAGGTGTTCTCTCTCCCTCATCCTCTCTTTTTTTCTGTTGTTCTCTTTCTCTGCTTTTAGGGAGATACATTTCAGCATGTTCAGGACATCGTAACATGTCTGCTGAGGACAATAAACCGAACAGTCATCATCATGGGATGGGAACACGCCCTCATCGTGAGTCCTACAGCATTCCTGTTGGTCCATCTCTTCTCTTCTAATCTCTTCCCATCTCTTCTCAACTCTCCTCTTACCAAACAGATGAAACATGATGGGGATTAGAGAGGAGAAGAGAGGAGGGATCCTCTTCTCCTCTCATATCCTCATCATTTTTCATCTGTTTGGTTTCACCGAAGTGTTTTTTTTGTCTTGAAACACCCACCTCCTCTGAGGCGAAGAGAGCTGTGACTCCTGGAGTCCTTGATATAGTTACTGCTGTCAACATACTGATTCACCACAGAAAGTGGCCTTTTACCAAAATAGAAGAGACAACTCATTTCCTACCCTGCTTTCATCAGTAAACTGAAGCGAACAGTGCATCAAAATACATATTTATTTATATCATCCCAAATATATCAATTACGAACATCAGCGATATCAGCTAAAGGGACGCAGGGAGAGTTGGTGCATAATGTAGTTTTAGCCTATTAAAATAGCAGTTTACAAAAGTACAGTAATGATGGTGTGTTTACATTTTCAACAGTAAAACAGTGGAAGACTAAAAGTGTGTGTGTGTGTGTGGGTGCGTATCTGTGTGCTCGTGTGTTTGAAAGGGAAGGACAGAACACAGTTGTGCATCCATTCCATTAATGAAGTCACATTGTGAAACTTTAATGGGTCTGTGACAAAACCAGGTTCATATACGAGTCCAGTCTTTCATCGGTACGTCAGCGTGCCGCTCAATCACCATAAGTGCTTCCATATTACATTAGTCCCAAAACAGTCGTGCTGTGGGCATCAGCACAGGCAGTGGTGTGTGTGTGTGTGAGAGAGCAGTACTGAAGCGCTTAAACAGACTCGTGTTTAATATCCAGGTCTCCAGCGGCTGACTGGGCAGGTCCAGACCCGCTCCTGGTCCATAGTACAGGCCACGAGGGAGCCAATTAATGATGTGTCTGGCCTAGCCATCCTAATGCTGCTCCTTCAGGAAATGGGTGAGATGTCAAGAACTGATCTTAGGCTGGATTAACTGCAGACTAATTGGGAGGAGTTTCAGATTTCTGCGTGTATACTTCAGTCAGGGACGGGACAGAGTGTCTCTATTAGTTTAGTATTCTGTCAATCAGTACAACGAGCGGAATTGATTTGATCGCTGTTACCGAGGCGGGACTATTGACCGGCTGGAGTCTTTAACTGCTGGGTCTCCCAAGGCTTATGAAGTCTCCTGAGGTTTGAACAGAAACGCGTTCGCTGCTTCCTTTGCATCAATGTAAAAGAGAATGACACAGAAATGATTCGTTTGAGGAGTGAGTTGAGTCTCTACTGCTCCTGAGGGCAGGTGCGCAGTGTTCATGAGATATCAAAGATCATTCTTGGCAGGAGTTTAATGTCCACAAACTTGTTTGCTTTCATAATCATAATATTTTATAGACGTCACATTTCCATGGTATTGCTGGTGTAACTCAAATATTTTTGACAACAAAAAGCCATGAACTCACAGATCTGCCACAGGTCCTTGGCAACCAACAGGCAATCTGTAATTGGAATGCATAGTTCCTTTTGCTGTACCAGTGGTGCTCCTAGCAACCGTTGTCTCAGTGTTTGTTACAGCCACCAGAAGCACTTCTTGTGGAATTTCTTGACCCGATTTCTGGTTCGGGGTCGGGAGGCAGGGGCTTTAGCGAGGGGGGCGGCGGCATCGCACTCCACGTCCAATGCCTGGAGCACATTATGGAGCCGCATCTCCTGCAGCCTAAAATCATGCTCAACGCTAGAGAGGGAGGGAGGGGGGGAGAGAGGGGGAGAGAGGGGGGGGGGGAGAGGGAGAGAGAGGGGGGGGAGGGAGAGAGGGGGGGGGAGGGAGAGAGGGGAGAGGGGGGAGAGAGGGGGGGAGAGGGGGGGAGGGGGGGGGGAGAGGGGGGGGGGGAGGGAGAGAGGGAGAGAGAGAGGGGGGGAGGGAGGGAGCGAGAGGGGGGGAAGAGGGGGGGAGGGAGGGAGCGAGAGGGAGGGAGAGGGGGGGAGGGAGGGAGCGAGAGGGAGGGGGGGGGGAGAGAGAGAGGGAGGGGGGGAGGGAAAGAGGGAGGGAGAGAGGGGGGGGAGAGAAATGGAGAGGGGGTGGAGGGAGAGAGAGAGACAGATTGAGGGAGGGAGAGAGGGATGAAGGGGGAGAAAGGGATGGAGAGAGGGGGGGAGGGAGAGACAGAGAGAGTGAGAGAGGGTGAAGACGGAATAATCTGTAATCTTAGAAAAAGAGGAAAAGAACCTGGATTAAGAACTTTAAAGCCAATGTAATTGTCTTAATAATTATGTTATGAATGTTATTCAACATTTATTTTTAATCTCTGCCTTAGTTCTCTTTGTAGTATGTACTTGAGCACTGGGGTATAGAAATATACACATTATGTATTTGATTTGGTAACATCACTCAGCAAACTGAACCCTGCTGTAGTTTGAAGGAACAGTGACCTTCTTGTCATGTTATCAAAGAACATTTGACACTGAAGCTCAGAGAGAGAAGGAAAATAAGTCATATATCCTGTCCAAACACCTAGGAGGATTTGTTATGTCTGAGATAAATTGCAGGACAACAGAAACATGACTCACAGTGTTCTCTCTCACACACACACACGAAAACACATGCATACACAGTGGTCTCGGCAGAATGCTTCAAAGATCTCCGGCCTGGTTTGAGGAGTCTGCCCCGTCCCCTGTCTCTCTCTCCGGCCTGGTTTGAGGAGTCTGCCCTGATCCCTGTCTCTCTCTCTCTCAGGCCTGGTTTGAGGAGTCTGCCCTGATCCCTGTCTCTCTCTCTCAGGCCTGGTTTGAGGAGTCTGCCCTGATCCCTGTCTCTCTCTCTCAGGCCTGGTTTGAGGAGTCTGCCCTGATCCCTGTGTCTCTCTCTCAGGCCTGGTTTGAGGAGTCTGCCCTGATCCCTGTCTCTCTCTCTCAGGCCTGGTTTGAGGAGTCTGCCCCGTCCCCTGTCTCTCTCTCCGGCCTGGTTTGAGGAGTCTGCCCCGTCCCCTGTCTCTCTCTCTCCGGCCTGGTTTGAGGAGTCTGCCCCGTCCCCTGTCTCTCTCTCAGGCCTGGTTTGAGGAGTCTGCCCCGTCCCCTGTCTCTCTCTCAGGCCTGGTTTGAGGAGTCTGCCCCATCCCCTGTCTCTCTCTCCGGCCTGGTTTGAGGAGTCTGCCCCGTTCCCTGTCTCTCTCTCAGGCCTGGTTTGAGGAGTCTGCCCCGTCCCCTGTCTCTCTCTCAGGCCTGGTTTGAGGAGTCTGCCCCGTCCCCTGTCTCTCTCTCAGGCCTGGTTTGAGGAGTCTGCCCTGATCCCTGTATCTCTCTCAGGCCTGGTTTGAGGAGTCTGCCCCATCCCCTGTCTCTCTCTCAGGCCTGGTTTGAGGAGTCTGCCCCGTCCCCTGTCTCTCTCTCAGGCCTGGTTTGAGGAGTCTGCCCCATTCTCTGTCTCTCTCTCAGGCCTGGTTTGAGGAGTTTGAGGAGTCTCCCTCTCACTTCTGTTTCCCTCAGACATAAGCCTTAATGTCTGTCTTTTTGTAATTTTTCATTTTTCATTAGTGCTGTTGGCCTTCACGGTCTTCCTCTTTTGTAGTGATAGTAAGGAATCATAAGGACCTATCTAATCCCCAAAGGTGTGTGTGCGTGCGTGTGTGCGTGCGTGCGTTTGCGTGTGTGTGTGCATGTGCGTGTGTGTGTGTGTTATACATTGAACAACATTTGTACTACCATCAACTTCTTGCAGGCACAGCGGGATGAGTGGTTGATTGCAGGGGTATGGGGAGGATGGGCAGTATGGAACAAGTGTGTGTGTGTGTGTGTGTGTGTGTGTGTGTGTGTGTGTGTGTGTGTGTGTACTCCATTAAATGTATTTGCATCAGCATGAAATAAAAGGAAAGTATGAAGTAGACTATTACAAACCAGAGAGCAGCCAACTGCTGTGGGGAAGGGAACAGTGGGATACTAATAGAAAGAGGGGAGAGAGAGAGAGAGAACAATCTTCAGATCTTCAGAGAGGTAGAGAATGGCCCTGGTAAGAAGGAGTATATAGAAGGGATAAATAAATGATGAGGCTTGTGAGGCAGAAGAACATACACTCCTTCAAGGATTAAGAAAGAGGCTGTAAAGCTGTACTGCTCTCCAGAGAGAGGGAGAGGGAGAGGGAGAGAGATGGTCCAAGAGAAACTAAAAGATAAAGAGTATGAATGCAAACATACCTTGCTGATTTTAAATTCCCAAGGAAGCACATACTGAATATTTTTGAGGTTCAAGTATATGTATATAAACCGAAGACTTTAACATACTGTGTTTATTGTGCAGTGCTAATGAGTATGTGTACCTTTATATATGTACGCATGATTCTTAGTGTGTGTGTGTCTGTCTTGCCCATTTGGCTTCTCTGTTTTGTGCAGGATTAAGCTTCAGTAGAAAAGCTGCCTCTCTTAATTGATTCCCGAGGCTTCACCACAGTAGGGGTGTGTGTGTGTGTGTGTGTGTGTGTGTGTGTGCGTGCGCTGAGTTCTCAGAAACAATAGCATA
The DNA here is from genome assembly GCA_020368025.1 of Brachyhypopomus occidentalis. Taxonomy (NCBI): domain Eukaryota; kingdom Metazoa; phylum Chordata; class Actinopteri; order Gymnotiformes; family Hypopomidae; genus Brachyhypopomus; species Brachyhypopomus occidentalis. Next base: position 2,185,737 of record JAGXOD010000004.1, on the reverse strand, counting down.
ACAGAAAGAAAGGAATTGAGGGAGGAAAGATAGAGAGGAAGGGAAGGGAGATGTATTATATTTGTTTTAATTGGAAAGGTAAACCTTTTATGTCATGATAAAAGCTACACAGAAGAACATCATTTGGTCAACATCACTTACTTTCTTCTACTCACTAAACACTTATATTCTACAAACTCTTAACACACTGACTTGACTCATAGTTCTATTAACGATTACCATCACAAAACCCACTCACTAAACTTAATCTTATTCTACTAGCACTTCTTAAAAGCACTCACTAAACTCCTACTAACTCCTACTAACTTATTCCTACTAACTCATACTCTCACTAAACTCTTAAATCTACTAACTCATACTCTCACTAATAAACCCGCTCACTAAACTCTTACTCTTACTAACTCACACTCTCACTAAACCCGCTCACTAAACTCTTACTCCTACTAACTCAAACTCTCACTAAACCCGCTCACTAAACTCTTACTCTTACTAACTCACACTCTCACTAAACCCGCTCACTAAACTCTTACTCTTACTAACTCACACTCTCACTAAACCCGCTCACTAAACTCTTACTCCTACTAACTCAAACTCTCACTAAACCCGCTCACTAAACTCTTACTCTTACTAACTCACACTCTCACTAAACCCGCTCACTAAACTCTTACTCCTACTAACTCAAACTCTCACTAAACCCGCTCACTAAACTCTTACTCTTACTAACTCACACTCTCACTAAACCCGCTCACTAAACTCTTACTCCTACTAACTCAAACTCTCACTAAACCCGCTCACTAAACTCTTACTCTTACTAACTCACACTCTCACTAAACCCGCTCACTAAACTCTTACTCCTACTAACTCAAACTCTCACTAAACCTGCTCACTAAACTCTTACTCTTACTAACTCACACTCTCACTAATAAACCCGCTCACTAAACTCTTACTCTTACTAACTCAAACTCTCACTAAACCCGCTCACTAAACTCTTACTCCTACTAACTCAAACTCTCACTAAACCCGCTCACTAAACTCTTACTCTTACTAACTCACACTCTCACTAAACCCGCTCACTAAACTCTTACTCCTACTAACTCAAACTCTCACTAAACCCGCTCACTAAACTCTTACTCTTACTAACTCAAACTCTCACTAAACCCGCTCACTAAACTCTTACTCCTACTAACTCAAACTCTCACTAAACCCGCTCACTAAACTCTTACTCTTACTAACTCACACTCTCACTAAACCCGCTCACTAAACTCTTACTCCTACTAACTCAAACTCTCACTAAACCCGCTCACTAAACTCTTACTCTTACTAACTCAAACTCTCACTAAACCCGCCACTAAACTCTTACTCCTACTAACTCAAACTCTCACTAAACCCGCTCACTAAACTCTTACTCTTACTAACTCACACTCTCACTAAACCCGCTCACTAAACTCTTACTCCTACTAACTCAAACTCTCACTAAACCCGCTCACTAAACTCTTACTCTTACTAACTCACACTCTCACTAAACCCGCTCACTAAACTCTTACTCCTACTAACTCAAACTCTCACTAAACCCGCTCACTAAACTTACTCTTACTAACTCACACTCTCACTAAACCCGCTCACTAAACTCTTACTCCTACTAACTCAAACTCTCACTAAACCCGCTCACTAAACTTACTCTTACTAACTCACACTCTCACTAAACCCGCTCACTAAACTCTTACTCTTACTAACTCACACTCTCACTAAACCCGCTCACTAAACTCTTACTCCTACTAACTCAAACTCTCACTAAACCCGCTCACTAAACTTACTCCTACTAACTCAAACTCTCACTAAACCCGCTCACTAAACTATTACTCCCCCTCAAATAAGCGTCCTCACTGGTCTTAGCCCAGCCTCTGGACTCTGGAAGCGTGTGTAATAAATGAGGTTGTGTTAAGTTGGAGTGGAGTGTGTGTGGTACCTGTAAATGGTGCAGGCTGTTTTCTGACACGTCGTGCAGTTGTTGATGTCCTGCCCAGTTCTGTACGAGCAACGTCTGCTTAAAACAATAGACAACAGTTAACAGCAGGAAAAAAAACCCACATCAGAATCCTGAATGACAGACGTGTCATGCACAGACACACACTCACTTGGTTTGAAACACACACACACACACTAGTGGTGCATGCCCAGGTGTAGGATGCACACTCTAACCCCACCGCACTCTCATTCCACCCCATCACACACACACACTGCCTACGGAATGATTTTGGCAAATAGCATAACGGTGCGTGGCACGCACACACACGTGCACACACACACACACACACACACACACACACACACACACAAGACAAACCCTTCCTTCTTATCCACTATAGGCCTTGGATTGCAGCCCTCCAGCTTACAATTGGGAAATAATAGCAGAGTTCAGCATGGCTGGCAGTGTGCAGAGCATTATGGGAACCTGCTTGGACAAACAGGCTAAGATTTGGAAACAAACTGCTGCAGGAAACTGGGCGTGTGTTAGCAGAACTGGTGTGAACCCAGCACGGCGTGCTAGTCACAGCTCCAGTGCTGCACTCCAACACCTGCACGTCACTCTGCTTCACAAATGGTTTTAAAAGCACACACTCTGCACACTGTTGTCTGCACACTGTGTGACTGTTGTTCACTTCTAGCTCACTGTCATCAAGATTTGTGATGTCTGATATATATTTTGACTATTACGGCTTGCAGAACATCTGTAGACATGTAGTTAAGCAAAACCAATATTAACCCATCAGACTAATATTCTTTATCAAATGTGACAGCATGTTACTAGCGTACATGCCTTTTACACCACACACACACATACATACACACAGTGCAGAGCTGTCCATCAGAATGTGCTGAGAAAAATGGACAAGGGTAAGTGGTGGAATGAGAATATGTGGTAGACAGAAAGACTGGAAGAGAAGACGGAAAATGAAAAGGTAAGAGGCAGATTGCTGGTTACTAGGAAATGGGGTGAATAGGGACTGAACATGAGATAAATAAAAGAGAGAGAGTGAGAGGGCAGACCAGATATGATGGAACAAATGTGAGAGAGAGCAATTTCTTTTGGGGGGGGGGGGGTCCAGGAGATTGCTGTGAGAAACCCCTTTTACCAAGGGAATTATGGTCCGTTTATGTTGTAGAATACTGATTCAGATATGTAGTTTGAACACTCACAAGACACTATTGCCCCCTTGATCCCTCTCTCTCTCTCTCCTTCCCCCCTCTCTCTCTCTTTCTTTCTCTCATTTTATTTTTGTCCTTCCTTTTGTTTCTCACCCCTCACTCAAAGCCTTGTTCTTCTCCAGGTCCTGAATGACATTCAGTAGAACTTTGATCTTTTCTTGATTGGACGTAAGGTTCTCCTCTATATCTTGAAGCAGTCCGTGTAGTCCTGCTGGAACCCCATTGCATTGTGGGATCTCAGGCATGTCATTTTGCAGTGGGTGGAGGACCTCGGGGTGTGGTTTGGTTTCTGGACCTGCCTTGCTTTTAGGTTCCTGTTCAAAAGGTGTAGTGTGGGGTGTGGTTTTAGAGCCGGCGAGAGGCGCTGGTGATGCCAGTTGTGATGTTACTTTTGTTTCTTTGGAGTGGGAGGAGATGTTACAGGAAGGAGTAGGTGTCGCTTTTGATTCTCTGCCAGTAGGAAGCTCAGAGGCAGGTGGTTTAGGGGGGTCTCGTGCTGCAGAGACTTTGTCTGCAGGAGCTGCATGTATTTGTTTGTTGACACACTCTTCTGTACACTCATTGTCCTGCGAGGTGTGTGTCTGCGGGGTGTGTGTCTGCGGGGTGTGTGTCTGCGAGGTGTGTGTCTGCGAGGTGTGTTTCTTTGAATGCGTTGCTTTTGAATCTGCTTTGCTTATGGATGTCAGCGTGTTGTGTGTTTGAGTGTGCTGTGATGACTTTGGTTTCGTGTCTTTTTTAGACAGACATGTGGCTGCTGTGTTGCTTTTACAGGTGGCGTTGTGAATGGGTTGCACGGTCCCTTCGGCTGTTGGCGTCTTCGTTTCTGGCGAGGTTAGGTCTCTTTTCTGTGGCTTGCTGTCATGTGTTTTCAGAGCGTGTGCAGCTGAGATGGAGGTGTTGGAAGGGTTTGTTGTGGACGTGTCTGCTGAAGGCTGCTTCTGCAGTCTGCGCAAGTCTTTCTTCAGTCGATCCGGAAGGGTCATGCTTGCTTGCGTCTGACTGATTGATCGATTATGGCAGTAGGGTGGGGGCTGCTTTCGTCCACACGTGCTACATTGGTGGGGCGACATCGTCGTACGGCAGGGACGAGTAGGCGTGGTGTATGAGCTCACACTCCCACACTGCACTGCAGGGTGAGTCTTCTCACTTCTTAATGACTGACCCCGTCTCTGGGAGGTCACTGTGGCTCGACTTTGACCATCTACCTCTCTCGTCTCTGCCCCCTCACAAGAGACCCCTCCCACCAACTCTGGTGCAACTATGCTGCCGTTGGTATAACGTGGTGTCCGTTTTAAATTCCCCCTGCATCCCGATCGACTGGGGTTAGTTCTGACTGACTTGACCTGGCAGTAGATGCCGCCATCTTGTGACGCGTCATCCTGAAACACTTTGCCGGTACAGTTTTGCAAAGCCTGCTTCATAGCTGGCTTGACTCTGTCCAGAGACATGGTCTCCATGGCTGCAGGAACACCGTGGGCCGAGCCCACTGGCTGACTCCGCCTCTTTAGGGAGGGGAGTGAGCATAGCCCTGGTGACGTCTGCACTCCCACGCTGCAAAGCGGCCCCCATTTCTGCTCAAGAACAACCCGCCCCCCTGTGAGGGGAACCCCTAGCGCTGGCACCGGATTGGTCGTTTCGGCAGCCCTTCGGCCCATGACCTGTGCCGATTGGCTCAGCCACCTGAGCCAGAGCTGGAGGGCGAGGGACCCCTCTCAGCCGACATTCTGCTTAATCCGAAAAAGATTATGCTTCATAGGAGGGTAAGCTGGCGTGTTTGTGTTCATAACAGAGATGGGTTACAATCTCTGTGTCCAGTAATGGTCTCATTAGTTGAAAATCCTCTGGCGTCTCTTGAACTTTCCAGCGTTGTTTGTGGAATCGAACGTTTTTGATGCTTGGTCCCCAAGGATGTCACTGTGCCATCTGACTCCGGCTGCTTTTGTAGCTGTCTGAGAGAGGGAGAGCACATGTCAATGAGGCAGGTCTAATTAGAGGATCCAGATGACACTTTAATCTAAGCCACAAGGCAGACAAATGGTAGCATTAAGAACTTACTCACTTTCTAATCAGGTTTCTTACACAGCTCCAATCACAGGTTGGCTAACCAGTGAGCTGGAATCAATGAGCACCAATGAGCTGTGACTGGTACAGGTTTTGTCTGCTGTTTTAGACGCAAACTACTTTTCACACATTATTACAGAGCCATTTCTGCATCACGGCCATGACTCAGTCCACTGAAAAGCCACTAAGAGCAGTCCACACCTCTCAGGTACAGAGGTTCTGTCATTTCGTTACACTTTAATAATACGCCTCAGCTTGAGGATGTCAGAGCTTCAGCTTCGGGAGCAAAATCGGGGTTGAGTGTTCTGAGAAAGAAAAGGCTCCTTTAAGTACAGACATGTAAGGTCTCTGCCTGTGTTTGTGTTTTTGTAAGAGAATATTAGAGTCTAAATGTAAAGGACTAATCTAAAAAAAAAAGGGTGTGGGGGGGGGGGGGGGCATGGGGGCGGCAACTGATTATTCCAGATTT